>JAPSGF010000013.1:2509728-3176360 GCA_035772895.1 Perdix hodgsoniae
TATTGAGACACATAACCAAAACATTATTGAGACACATAACCAAAACAAGAGGTTACCACACAGTTGTATCAGTAGAGGTCAGCCCATCTTTCATAATATTTCCCTTCAAATTTGACACTGCATGCAAGTTTTTCAAGTATTTCTGCCCTCATTCCCTGAGAAAGACTTTCAATTTTGTTTTTTTTACTTGCATAAAACAAAAAATAGGCTGTCAGTATAACACACTGGAAAGATAAACCCATGTCTCTTTCACATAACTTGCTTAAAAGCACAGATTTTTGCAAGACCAAACCTTATTTGCTTTTCCTACAGGAAAATAAACTTACTGAAATTAATTATTGAAACACATTTACTTAAAATAAATAATACGCAGCTCCCCAAAAGGGCTTTAAGGCGCCAGTTATTCGTTCTGTGCCCTTCTGAACTAGGTAAGCATTGCCTCTCATTCTGCAAATTAAAATGCTGAGACAGAAACGTGCACTGAACTTCTCCAAGCCACAGGAGACCTTGCTAAAATGCAACATGAATGCCAGGGTTAGTAGGTTGCTGTGAATAACAGACCAGGGACGAATTTTCTAACTCACTATGCTAAGCATAATGACTAACTTTATTTTTCACGTGTGAATTCCTTCTCCCCAACTCATTATTCCTACAGCTGAAGAGCCATATACTTCACAGTCCCCACAGTGGGCTGCCCACAGTGGGCTGCTTTCAGACCTTGATCACATCCAGCCCTGATCTGTAAAGTGTGACACTTGTCTTCAGAGCCTAGCCTTAGGATAAAACTGTCTTCATCTATTATCTGCAGGTAGCAAACAGCAAATTGACATACAGAGAGAAGGGGGAACATTGATTTTTCCACCCAAAGCCACATGCCATCTACCCTTGTATAAATCCCAGATATCTTAATTTTGCCAGATCTTCTCCAAGCAGCTCCCTACATCCCATCCCATCTCCACAGCTCGCTGGTAAGCCAGCACTGCTCCCCACAGCACAGGCCTTGCTCATACTGTTGTTTCCTCTGCAGTTTTCCAGTTTTTCAATGGCTTTCCTTTTCAGATAGTGGCTCACTCGTTGTTTCAAGGCCATTAATAGCACAGTGATCAAATGAAAAGACCTTGGGCATAAACACGACAAGAGCTAAAAATAAGTACAGAAAGTTCCTAATATCATGTCATTCTAGTGGTCCTGTACAATTTTTGACCTTAAGCAAAGGAAAGTTGATGACTTTTAAAGTTTCCCCATAAAAGTTTGGGGTTTTTTCCTCCTGGAAAATAAATAAAAATCCTGCTAATAGCACTATTCTTCCTTATTATTTATTCGTTTTAAAGCAAGACACTCTCTCCTGCCCTATCATAGCAATCACATCTATGATTCACAGTGCTGGCTTCAAGCTAACCAGGGCGCTAGGCTACACTTACAGGAAATTAATCTGAATTTTGCTTCACAGGAGGGGCATATTTTCAGTTCATTTTTAAATTAAAGCAGGAAAAGTGGAAAGAAGGGGGAGCAGAGGGGAAAGAAGGGTGGGGCTCATTACATAGCTGCAGGGCAAAACTGGTTCACATTAGAAATGCTTCAAAGCTCAGCATTAACTTTGTTCCTTAACAGTAAATAAGCTAGCAAGCAATAAGAAATGTACAAGTACTGCCAGGGGGGTGTAGATTGGTAGACACAGGGGTTTGTTTAATGTCTCCCTCTACGTGCATATTGTAGTTGATATTAAAAATTGGATATTAGAGTTTGCCTTGTACTATTGTATTTATTATTTGTGCTGTGATGGAGAATGAAATTCTGCATCCTGTGTTTTATGGACGGTTAAGCTAGATAATCTAATGATCCCTCCTGGCCTTGCACTCTACACAGTTGGAGGTTGCAATAAGGATTGGAAAGCTTCATCTTATTAAATACCAAGGCAAATTCACCATTATTATTTCTTACTCTGTAAGAACACATCAAGAGGAGGTCCCTGTTGAGCTAGAGCTACAGCTACAAAGAGTCAACATATGATTTCTGCTGAGAAGATTTTACGTTTTAAGCTGAAAGAAGCAGGTCAGAGGGGAGGGAAGGGACAGACAGATCCTCTGATGCCAGTCAGTTCAAGAAACCAATATCCTGGACCCATAGAAGTCTTCCACTTGAAGCTCTAACCATTCACCTAGTAAACTTCAACAGACTCAGGATGGCCACACTGATGCCTCAAGAGCTACATTTGGATTTTGGGAGAAAGGGACTACACATACCAGCAATGAAGTTGGATGGATATGAGCTGCTGTTTGAAGAACCATCCAGGAGCCACTAAGGGATCTGTTGAGCAAAATCTGCTGCTCCTTTTCCTTGGATTTCCAAGGGTGGGAGATGCAGCCATCCTGCTGACTTGTCCTGCCTCCGTAGGGCTTACTGAAGGACTACAGCACAGAGGGTCTGATCCTTCATCAGGGACAATAATATAGATTAGGTCTAGATTAGATTATAGATTAGGTTTAGATTAGATCTAAAAGGTTAGCTGACAGATTATATATCATTAAAAGTATGCATATTGTCTTTCAGCTTGGGTCATCCAAACACAGAAAATAGGCTTAAACTTGGTTAAGCAGAAGTAGCTAGGGTGAGGGAAAATATCATAGGAACACAAGTCTTGGAGACAGGCAAAGCTTCCTTAGAGCCTGAGTAAACTCTTCTCAGGAAGAAATGCAACCTTTACTGGGGCTTTGTTGCGTGCTGTCTAGTTCTTCGTAATGAATTTGTGATGCTGACAGGTGATTTGAGCAGTTTTCTGTGGCTCCACGCACATCTGCTCAGGACTGTAAAGGACTCAAGTCTGAGATCCAAACACTGTCAGATGCTTAATCTGGGGATTTCAGATACTGAGTCACAGTGTGTGTCCCTTACTCCATTCGAGTCCTGTGACAGACAATCAAGACACAGAGTTCTCTCCTGTCCTGTAGCCTCCCCTGCAGCCCTTCCCAAGCTTTATTTCAGTTCTGCTACCAGTGCTTTTTTTTCCCTACCTGTTGTGCTCTGTGTTATTCACATCTAAGTGATGACCTTTTAGAGAACTTCATTTTACTAAAAGGAGGAGAAAAAATATATATAATTTTTTTTATCTAATTCTATTATTTCACAAGTTTCACAAATGGAGGTAGTATGTGCTATATTATTGACACTTGAAAGGAGGAGAAGGGCTGAAATTTGTACAAGGTTCTTGCTCTTTTCTCTACAATGACAAGAACCCCCAAATCCAGATACTCATGCTGCTAAGGGTCAACCAACCTTAGCACACAAAAAAAACAACACAGGAGGAGCCATATTGTCTGACACCAAGCACCATGTGAGCCCTTAGGGAAAAGTAAAAATGGGTAATTACATACCACAGTGTTTATGTTTCCCATAAGCTTCCCATGGTTTGCCTATTTAATAAGTCTTGAATTCTCTTCCAAGTATTTGTCTTCCTTTGAGCCTATGTAAGCATGCATCCAGAATATCCCCAGGAAATGAATGCTGAACCCTAACCCTAACCTACTACCCAAGCCTACTACCAATCTTGTGAAGAACTATCTCCTCTCGTTCATTTTAAATCTGGCTCCCACCGCTCTGGGGAGCTTGGACTCCTGCTCTGATTTCAAAGCGGATGGTGAATACAAGATCTCTCCTCACCTTTCCCAGATATTTATGCTCACTTCTGTTGACATTTTTCTTAATAAGCTTCGTAGTATTTCAGATTTGGAAATTTCTGCTTTGGCCTCTCCTCCCTAGGTGCTTGATAACCTGTGCCTTAAAACATTTCCGACAGCTGAGATTCTGTAGTTGCTCTCAGATATTGGCTCACTCCCTTAAGAGTTGATAGTATGTTAATAACTAACTTTCCTTTTTTTAAATTGTAATTATACTTCCCATAGGACAAACATTGTGTTTTATATACACAAAAACATCCTGCAAATTTAATGCCAGCATTGCAATTGGGAATTCAGAACCTAAATACAACCACACATTCATTTCCCCTCTACTGATCATAAATTCATACAACAAAAGTTGCCTACCTTTATCTCACCTCCTCTCCCCTCTCCCATAATTTTGTCACGATTCAGGAATCATGTCCTGATTTTAGGGTAAGAAAAAGTCTCTTCTACGCTGGGAAGGGGGATATTTTCTTTTTTTGTTTTAAATGTGCCAGAGAGCATCCTGCCCTATGCAACAGGTCAGGACAAAAATATGCAGTTCTATTCCTTTCCCTTTTCTCATTTGTGCAAAACCAGGAGGGTGCTACATTATCCTCAAAGCAGAACAGACTTATCTGTCACTCGTAGAGCTTGGCTAATGTATGTTGCAGTTGTCTCAGGAACACTGTCTCAGCAATATAAATGTAGTAGAGGCAGTACAAATGCACAGCATTAAATCAAATGTTAACTCTGACCTTTAGAGGTCAAAGAATCAAATGCAGGGAGCTGCAAATGCTTTTTTTGAAGCCCCCTGGAGATCTCCTACACCACATCCAAGGAAAGTTAGTGATACTTCGAGCATCTGTATTCAGATCATGGGGTACTGAGGGCTTACCCTTGCTGGCTCTTGAGGGAGCTACAGGATCCCCTCAAGTCTGGGGCACTGACTCCCCCCCTCCCCTTAAATAGTTAGAAGTTTATCCTTACCACAAAATAGAGGAAGGAGGCTCACAATGCTGTGTTTTAGTGATGAAAGTCACACAGCTCCTTTTGCTAGACAAGATGTTTTTATCAGAGAGCCTTGTGGTATTTTGTAACAAGAAATAGTGCTGCCTTGAAGAAACCCTGTGAAGCAAGCTGGTGTTTTTCAGAGCACATGCTGGAAAAAGGACTAACTCAGACACAGGGTGAGATCTTGAGTTCAATGAATCCTTGGCAGAGACAAGAGTTGAAAGGCCCAAACTTGCTATAACCACTGCATCAATCCATCTCCTGAAATAGAGCACACACTGTTGACAGCAGCCAATCTCAACGTGCACAAGCAGCTCCTCGCTGACTGAAGCACCAGAGGAAAATGGAACAAGGTCATCCAGGAAAGCCTCCCCAAACTGAAGGAAGTCTTGGGACTGAGCTGAGGCTTAACTGAGCCAAGATCAGTTAACCCACCAGTGCAGTGACACAGCCTTGCTCCATCTCACTGTCATTCTGGGCAACGAGCTCAGGTCCAAATGACAAATATCATTTCTACCTGAAAGGCAGTCTAGAGACAGCAGAAATGGACCCATGGGCTGAGACAGCAGGGAGCAATCCCATCAAGGCCAAGTCAACCCTTATCAGCACAGCCAGCTCCAGGTGTTCTATGTATTAGTTTGCTTCTCCACTGCCAGTTTGCCATCAGGCCAAGAAGTCAAAGCAGTTTGTTGGATTGCTACAAGGAAAGAGTGGGACAGTGGCACTGGAGCCTGTCAACTGGCATCGGCCCACATATTAGCTAGCTGTGAAATGGATGCCACACAAGTAACAAAATGAACCATAACCCTGGATTTCCCAAGAAAGTTGCTCATCCAAGTGCAACATTAATTAAACCTGACCCTGCTTACCTTGCTGCAATAAGAGATGCGCCTAGAGGTGTCAGGTCTTTAGGCCAAACATATTAACAGACAGGTCAGATATAAAATATGACACAGCCCAGAAGTGCTAATGCACAGTCTGATGTTGACAGTACCTTTCTAAAGCAGGTTAATTAAACTAATAGCTTGGGGTTTTTCTCCTTTTTTCCATATCTTTGTTCAAAGCAAATTATTTCTTTGAATATTTCCCTGTTTTTTTTTTTTTTAATTATGCAACGAATTAGAAGAAGGAATTAATTAGGAAATACATCTGAGTTTGGAAACAAACTGCATCAGTGCATTTTCACAGAGGGTTTTCATCTTCTGGAGACAAAGATCGCTTTCAGCTATAATTAAGTCTGATAAACCTGGTAAAGAGGAAATTAACAAAAATCGCAACATGCTGAGCAGCTCAACGGGCTTATGAAAACACACTTCTGAAAGGTAAAAAAAAATCAACACAAGCAAACACTCCTCACGCCTCTGCTTAATTATACCAAAAAGTCATGGATTTCTGATGAAATTGAGCATTCCCTCTTTGTACAGTTTGATGTTTCATGCCATTTAATTGCTGCAGAGTAAGAGCAGGAGTCTTTTCCATACGCATTAAGGGCAGCAGCAATCAGCAATAAATTCCTGGAAAACAGCCTGTACAAATCGTTTCCTTAATCAAGAGAACTCAGAAGTGCTGCCTGATTTACTGCTCCCTTTTTAATGCATATTTGTCTTTTGGGAATAGGTGTCAGCACCCCAGGGTCTTGTCCCAGGTTCTGCCCATGATTTATTCTCAAACTGTGGACAAATCACTTAACCTCTTTCAAACTCACTTTGTCTTCCTATAAAGTGGATTAATGAATTTCTTCAGCTAAATCCTAGGTTGCCTCTGCCTACAGAAAAAGTTGAGAACTGAGCACAAAAGGTGGAATATCGTATAGATGACAAGCACTGAAATATGAGGATTTTTTAGATGCCAGCGAGGTTCCCACATGAAGCTCTTTCTCCATTGTCCACAGTGACAGATTTTCTGCCATGTTTAGCATTGTATGTGAACTGTCCATGAAGAGTAACTTCCCAAGTTCAGTCTGCAATCTTACAAAGTAGGCTTGGGTTGAAAAGTTATCTTACACACACAAAAAAAAAATCCGCCTGAAAATAACACCAGATCAGACATAAGTCTCAAATAAAACATCTTTCAGTATACTAGCAAGAGCCATTCTGTTTCAGTCGACAAGATGGAATCCCACCAGTCATTTCCTTCTCTCATACGAGCACTTTCCAGAAGACCATAAATATTCCATATAAGACTGTCAGCCTCCACTGCTAAAAACATATGGACTGAATTTAAAACGTTGCAGCTGTCATGCTACCAGCCCTGCCAAAGTACTGGATGTGACAAATTGGGATGAGCAAGGAGGTCTTGGAAAGAGGAGGGATTCTTATGGCTGGGATGCTAACGAGAACAATAGGCTTTACCAGCACCTCAACTATAGAAGCAATGCTTGGGGTAACAAATGGAACTTCCACAATCCCTCCTCCCCCCCCGCCCCCCATCCCCCCCAAGCCTTGCAACCCCAAATTTTATCAAAAAAGTAAATGCAAGGATCACCTTACTCATGACTGGCTTTGAAGTTGATCTTCTTAGCCAGTCCCAGAAGGTGTTGTTGCCTATTTGGAAAGATAGGAGCAGATGGTTTCTCCTCTAATGCTGTTGAGAAGGTGGATACTGTTTCCCTAAATAGCAACTGTTGTTGTTGAGAGGAGGGTGAAGTCACACTGCCTTGGGAGCAATATATTGAAGTTCAAAATAACATTGGGTGTCCTAGATCTATAGGTTTGCTCTGTGGAAGCTGTACCTATAGACAGACAAGCCAACTGAAAGAGCCACAAAACAACCTTAGTGTCACAGGGGAAAAAATCTGGTCATGCAAAGTGCGCTCTTCCAGGTCTCGTGGAGACCACTGCTGCTACTCAATATTATGATAGGGATCAGTGACTTTTTGCAGCATAGAGCAACCCCTGATCTTAGCAAACTCGCCAATGATCTGTCTATGAATTTTTGAGAACAGGATACTTGAACTGCACCCACTATTTTTTGTCTTAATTTTCCAAATCCACAATAAATATTACACGGTATAGAAACATCAATGGACTTTGAAAACAAAGAAATGACAGCGATTTCTACCCTGAAAAGATTAGGCCAAAAAAGTATGCTTTTTGCTCTTTTAATAATATGTATCAGTCAACATGAAGGTTATTAACCACCTCATTGAAACTCTTTTCTATGCCTATATTGAGTCACCGAACATGGAGGTGTTCAAGAGACGTTTGGATGTTGTGTTGAGGGATAGGATTTAGCTGGGGAGTATTGGTGATGGTTGGACTGGATGATCTTTTAGGTCTTTTCCAACCTTGATGATTCTGTGATTCTGTGATTCTGTGATATTTAAAAGGCTGCATGCATTGATCAAAGGATGACATTATTAACTGTTCCTCAAATGCTTGAGTCACATTAGCTGAAAGCCTCATTTTGTTGTTTCTGCATTGTATTTTAAACAAATCAAGGGCTGATCAATTATTTAGCAAGTACTAACCTCCCAACCATACCCTGCACACATAGCAATTCTGATTCAAGCAAATGTCTTTTCTGACAAATGGTTTCAACCTGCCTGATTTATGGACATAACTCTGAAAAGAAGAAATGTTATCTATATTAGTTTGGAAATGTGCATCTTTGACAGCCCCTATCCCCAAAAAAGCAATAAGACAACACACAATTCTGGCTGCGATCTCAGCAGTGAAAGTCATCTGCTGACTCTAAGGCAGGGGGAAAAAAAATAATAATCAAGAATACCTTTGCAGCTAGGTGGGACTATTAAATCACCAACTGGAAAATAACTTTTCAAATCATAAACCTCTTCTGGAGAAGCTCATATGAAGCAACATTTTATACAAACCATCACAACATGAAAGTAGGTTACATTTCACAAGCAAGTCCCTTCCTCTTATGCAAGCAGAGAGATGAAAAGATTTTGTACCAGAACAACTGCCTCTGTCTGAGAATCTCTGCACTCTTGTTCTTGGGTTTTGAAACAGAATCATTAAGGTTGGAAAAGACCAACAAGATCATCTAGTCCAACTGTCAATCTACCACCTGTCAGTTGCTGACAGAACAGAGCAAAGGTTGAGTAATGTGATCTGCAGCATGCTTCAGGTAGTTCATCTCCCACTTGCCAAGTAAATTGGTGTTGATAGAATCAACACCACACCCACTGAGCCATGTCCCTCAGTGCCACATCTATATATTTGTTTAACATCTCCAGGGACAACATTATCACAGTGGTTGAGGCGAGTACCTCTGCACACAAGACAAAGTTTTTGCTGCTGTGGGTGGAGTGCAGCTTGTCCAAATCCAACTATACAGCTGCAGATCTGTACTGACATAAGCCTCAAGTAGGAGACAGTGGCAGTCTCCTCTTGCAAACCTCAGACAATAGCCAGGACATACAGCACTATGTCTACAGGAAATAGCAGAGCATCCTTCCTGCTTTCACAGCATTCTCCAGTTCCACCAACCCCAGTTAAAACCATTATACTCCCCACCTGGGGGTTTCTCAGCAAGGAAGAGACATCAGGCATGTGAAGACAAGAACCATCACTAAGAAAATACAAATTCCTCTCATGCAATCTGATGGATTAGAAATACTCTGCCTATTGAAGTATTTCACACAAGGTAGCCTTCTACTGGGAGAAAGCATCCATGAGATGTCTTCCTCCATGAGTTCACTTCCACTCTGAGTGAGGTAGGCAAAGAGGACAGTACAGTTTGACTTGTATAAAGACTGTTCTATCAACACCAATTTACTTGGCAAGTGGGAGATGAACTACCTGGAGCACACTGCAGATCACATTACTCAACCTTTGCTCTGTCCTGTCAGTAACTGAGAGGTTAAATCAGAGTCATGTGGCCTGAACTAAAACAACAGAGCAAGCTCACAGAAAAAGAAGCTTCTCTCTGTGAAGAGAATACAGATGAGGAATCTGGGATTCTCAGTCTCATAAGTGAATAATCAAAAAAACACTTGTTTAGGAACATGCTTCCTATAGCTTCCAAATACCCTCAGTATTGGAAGGCATCTGTTTTGAATAATTAATGCATAAAATGGTCAGTCTATGAGATGCTGAGTAAATTGAATAATTTGCCTCATTCAGGTGGCCTCTGGACATGAGGGAATCAGAACTTTTCAGTTCTTTCTTAAAATTAACCTAGGTTTAATTTGGGCCTAGACTCAATTCAAGTTCAGGAAAATTCTGTTTATTCTTAATTGGTTCCAATTCTGCTTTCTCTTCTTCCTTCTGCCTCACTGCTATCTTTGCACGGATCTCCTCTCATTTCTCAGGAGAAATTTGAAAGAGTACAACCAGCAGCCATCCTCACACAGCCACTTTCTCAGCCACCTCTCTGACTGTCAACACGAGTTCAAACAGGTTAAAGTGGAGCTCTCTTTTCACATCCTCCTTGTCACCCCTCTTCTCAGTTACTGCAAGCCTTACCACTGTGCTGCCTGTAAATGCAACCAAGGACACGTGCATCTTGCAGCGTCTGTCACTGCCCACTGGAGAATGTCTGTCGTTATGCCACGAGAAATGGGCCAAGCCCTGAAACTGTGCAACATAAGCATATCTGAAATGCTGTTCCCTATTCTTTGCTAACCAGGCAAGGACACAGGCCACAGCATTACCAAGGAAGGAGGCAGTTCACGTCACTCCCGATTACAGGAGTCACATCTGTAAACCCTGCTATGTCCCCACACTGACCTCAGCTGAGCTTTCCTCCTTCGTTATAGAGCCCTTTCCCCTCACAGAAACACAAACATCTGATTTGGATTCACACTGTAGGAAAGCTGTTTGTTCTGCCTTTATTGTCACCCATCACAGACGACTTCTTCCAGCTCAACTAGCAGATGCAATTAGAAAAATAGAATAATGTATTTGATTACTCCGAAAAGAAAACACTTCAAAGTTCTGTTCCTTTCTCTTAAATATATACAAGAATGGGTTTCTGAACTTCTGCTTTCCTTGTTCCCATCTGGAGTGCCAGATTGTAGAACACACGTGCAAGGAAAATAAAGTCTCTCTTAACCTTTTCAGAAGGCTGCACTTTTAAATACAGAAGACTGTAAAAGAACTGCACTATGCTCCCTTGTCAAGGTACATGTATTTTACAAAATTTATTGCCCATGTTCATACTATGAGAAACGTGAGTAAAAATACCTCATTCATACCCGTAGGTAAACAGATTCCAAAATTTATCATGAAGCATCTAGATAGAAGGCTACCCCACATTTCTGAAAGAATTTTTTTATTAGCTGTGTTCCCCTCAGGATCTCACCATGCGAGGTACTGCACTAACATGGAGCAGGTTTCTGCTGGAAAAGATTGCCCTTTGGGCTCTTCTGTAAAGTGTCAAAGGAGAGAAACAGAGGCAGTAGGAAGGAAACTAGCCATTCAAATAGGAACCTTCAATGAATAGGCCTACATCTTTAATCCAGAGATCCTAAGGATCACCTCAGGATCAAAAAGTGAGACTATCCTTCCTATGTTGGGCACAAAAGACAAAGATGAGAAATCCTGCAGTAAATGTCTCATCTGCAAGACCTGTTTGGCCATTGTTTTGTTTGTCAGTTCAGAGCTAAAGACATGAAAGGTCAGACCCCAAGTATTAGCAGTCTGTTTCTGCAGAGGCTGGAAGGAGGTCAGGCAAGTTCTGCTGGGCACCACAAAGGACCACTGCCAGTGGAAGCTTTCTCCCAGGAAAGATGCTGAACTGCCCTTCAACAAAGCAGTTTACTGCACTAGGGTTCTCTCCAGTTAATGCAAATGTACTTATTTCATGCCTCTGTCCTTGGAATCACCTAGAGATGCCCCTTCATTTTTTTCTATATATCATTTTTCCTAGGTTCCTTAGTTTTGATTTTTGATGGCTACTGGTTCTAGAAGATGCAGACAACGTTCTTAAATTCTTTAAAAGCAAGTTTGTAAGAGTTCATAAAGGAAAGCTGATCTGCAGATAAAGACGCAAAGGATAAAGATTTCCTCAAGTTCATGCAGTGACATGCTGAAAGATTAGGGATATTAGGGCTGAAATACCACATTCACTGCACAATAAGGATCCAAGGGAAAGGCAGAAAAAGATACTGAGCTGGCAAGGCATTTGAATCACAGATTTTTTTCATTCAGGCCTATCTTTATTAATAGGATAAGTTACTCTCTTTCTTAATGGTTTAAACATAATCAATGGAGCAGCATTTTAGTATGCAAACATCTTCCCAGAAGCAAATGTTGCAGAAACAAACCCCCATTCCGTACCATTTACATCTGAGAAACACATTCCATTAGGTCAGGACAAAAGAGGGGGAAAAAAAAGGCAAAACAAGCTCAAAAGGTACTGGTAGTTCTGAGATGCATGCTATTGTTCTTCCTAATTATTCTTCCAGTTTTAAAGGTAGTTACTTGCAAATGTTCCATTCCCTGGAGTACAAAAATAAGCAAGTCTATTTTGAACAAAAGCTAAAAAAGAACAGCTATATATGAATTACACTTTCCTCTTGTATTCCATCTGCATTTACTGGCAGCATTTCCATAAGCACCTTTATTTTAACTTCTCTAATTTTCCACTAGGAGAACAATACAACTGAATAGGCCTGAATGCATTAGTGGGATTGGAGGCAATTCTTCCTGAGCAGCCACCTAGCTCCTTTGAAAGTGATGCAGTCAGGGAGAGATGCTGAGGAAGAGATAAGTACAGTGCTGCTCTACAGGTTGAGACAATAGTAACGTGATTGAATTTTAATATATTTCATGTTTCTGTACAGGCTCAGCTCTGTCATGCTAGGGGAATGGGAATATCTGCATGTCTCTCAGAACTGTCTCAAGCCCTTCATTTTTCACTTTATCCTTTTTTTTTTTTTTTTTACAGCTTGCCAGAAGGACAGAAAAGACATTTCACCAAGAAGCAAATTGCAATTCAGGGCATGAATTGCAGTTTTGGAAACGAAAGATTAGCCTACCAGAGACAACAGCCATTCAGCCTGGAAACATATTAGTAGACAGTTTGAGGTACACTTAAGTTTTGAATGGATAGTCTGCATGCAGTGGTCTAAGTTTTCATAATCCTTTCTTGGAATCACTTACACTATCAAAGTCCTGACGTAAAAGATTTGAGGGCTTCTGTCACTGGTTGTGCACTTATAGAAAAATAAGGTGCTTTTCCTTGTTACTTAAAGAAAAGCATCATTAAGTTGCTCTAACATCTTGCAGACCATACTGCAGTTCTTGTGCTCCCTGAATTAATGGCCAGATGAACAAGGGCAATTTTCAGAAGAAGCGAGGATCATGCACCATAAGATGCACTTTATTTCTTTGACAAGCATAGTTTATTTTTAATTATTCCTTTTGCTTTACAGTACATTAATAAATGCTCTGGAGTATACTTAGTGTAAGTAATGAAATCTTCGTAATACAAGGCTTCACTACAAGCTTCTGATGCTTACTGACAAAAAGGCAGAGACCTTGGGGGAGATTTTGTTCATGAAAGATACTTTCACAGAAATTAGCAACCCATAAATTAATGAGGCTCTCCCAGAAGGGAGGTGCTGCTCAGCTAGTATGAACTCTCTGAATCTAGGAACTCTTTCCAAGCTAGGACACAGATTGATTTTAATGACAGAAGCAAAATCCCCACACTTTTCCTACAGGGACTGCAGCACAGCAAACATACTGCAGACAAAGAGAGGCTCCAGAGCTGCCCAGCTCCAGGATAGAGGTTATCAGAACATCATGGTGGCTTCTGGGACAGAAAGCCCCAAAAGCAGGATGTCAGACCCCCATAACCCCTTGTGGGAGGGAAACTGTAGTAGTAGAAGAAAAATTAAAAGGAGATGGGTGAGAAGCAGAGCAACAAAAGTAGGAGAACACCACAGTTGAATTTCTAGTCTGAAAGAAGACAAATTATAGCCTTCTGCTTAATGCAAACAAAGCACTAAATTAAAAAAGGAAACTGAAGCCAGACAGAGCCAGCAATAGGCAAATCAGCCTCCTCATCTTCAAGCTAAAGTGATTTAGTTTCTGCCACTGTGATGGAAGAGTTTGATGCACCTCCATGGAGGATGTATTCCCCCACAGCTCAGGGAGCATCTTTTTTCAACAGCCTGCTTCCAAGCTTGGCTTCCACAAATTAGTTCCCATGCTGAGATGAGTAGGGCTTGTATTTCAGGCTGCTCTGAAAGTAATGCCTTATATTTTGCTGTATCACAGCTGACAACTTTCATCTGATCACATCAGAGGCAGACACTGGTGGGATGGCAGTGGATGTTGAACCTTCCCACTAATATTCCATTTATCTTGATGCTTTGTAGCATGGCAGCAGAGGGGCAGTCTGACAGAATGGTGTCTGATATGGAAGTGCAGATGAAGCTAAGAAGTGTCATTGAGTTCCTACTTGCAGAAAAAAATTGCATCTTTTGACATTCATTGATGCTTGCTCAACATTTACAGAGATCAAAGAGTGGATGTGAACACAGTGAGGCAGTTGATGATGCATGTCGACAGCAGCAACAGCAGTGTGAAAGTGCATGGCCATCCAGAACATGGTTTGTCAGCTGTCACGTTCCCTACTGAAGAGCCTCTCAATCAGCTCATCTGCTCAAATCAGCTAATGGTGGTGACTGTACTGAAAAATAATTTTGTAGCTGAGAAAGTGTTCTATCAAATAATGATGTTGTACTCCTTGTATCAGCCATGGTTTCCACAAATAGGAGGCAGTACTTCTGGAGTGACCTATGCATTTCATTGTGATTAAATATATTTCCAGGGATAAAGTAACCTGCTGAAAGTTTAAGCTCCTGGTGTTTGTACAGTACCCAGCTCAGGAAGGCTGTCATTTATGAATAGATATGCCAGAACCCACCATGTGCCAGCAGCAGCAACAGCAGTACAAGCTAATAACTGCTATAGGTTTCTGAACAGTACAAAGAATACAATAAAGGCATAAACTTCTTTTATATCTTCTACTAGACTTCCCTTCAAGAAACACAAAGGCTTTCTGCAGCCTCTATCCACTGTCCTGTGAAGGAGGGAGTACAATTTTCTAACTGAATAACATCCATCCTCCATCCCCCTCACCAACCAATTCCATTAGATTTCCTGAACTGCATAAGCATGATCTCTCACTAACTGCAGTTAAGACCAGTCACAAACAGAAAGCAGTCACTCAAGAGCAATTCAAGACATAGACTTCCCTCCACACCTTCCAATGCAGTAAAACCCATCTGTTTGAATAATAAAAAAAAGGAATCCTTTCAGAGCAGTCACATTAGAAAATTATTTCTCCTGTCTGGCAGCTGCCAGTTTTTTACCAAAGTGGGAGATGCAGAATTAGTCCTACAATGTCTGTTAAATTATCTCAGTCCAATGCTTCCTCACACCAGCTCTGCTGCTCTCAGTTTATTTCACTGAGACATGAACCTGACAAACATCTCCAGCAGGTGCTGTGGCACCAAATAAGCTACAGCGTGGGGAGGGCTTTGCAGGAGGAGATGGCAGGGAGAAGGCATACTTCGCTTGTGGAGATGAAGTGGATGTGTGAAACTGCAAGCTACACATAGCATTCTGTTGTGAAAGATTTCCCAAGCAATTCCAAATCTTAACATGATTTACACGACCTGAAACACATCTATAGGAGAGAGCATGCTTTCTCATGCTTTTGATTTTAGTTAATTGTGTGCAAAGTTGAAGGGTTTTTAATCATCCTTTACATAACTTTTAGCAATAAACATGTTACATATAACAAAATCTTACATGGGAATAAGAAAAGTCAAACTAAGCAAGTGAAGGGACATCTTCATGGAAGGATCTAATGCCAAAAGGCCTGATTCAGGTGTTCTGGGGGACTGAAAGGGACAAATTATTTTCCTCTCCATAAATCCTGTTTGTGTCACTGAAGCAGCCCTAAGGGGCCTGCTAAGTGCTAGTATGGATTTTCCTCAGGTCAAAGACAACCGAAGCTCCTGTACTCCTCACCCCTGCATATCCATCTCTGAAGTGCAGCTAAGAGGATGAAGCAGCACTGCAACAGATGTGAACCTGAGGTACCATGCATTAATTAGAATAGCCCTGAACAGTGGTTATATCTGACATCCTCCCTCTCTCTTCTCAATAGCATAATTTCTGGCACAGCTTTTCCTGTTACCAACAGAAAAAGGTTCTCCAGCTTTTTTTTTTTATCTTCCTGTCTTAGACCACAAGCCCTGGAGGAATTTGGAAACAGAAGATGCCACCTTTCTGAGTCTCAATCACAGCTAACCACAATGCCATCTTCCAGCCTACCTGAGGCACTACGCCCTGCTTCCTTCCACATCCTTTCTAATCTTTTGGAAAGCTTCTGTGAGAAAGTGAAGGTCTCCACCTTACCGTGGCAGCAATTACCTGTTTCACAATTGCCAGTTACCATCTCCAGCCATCTTTGGTTCTGCTGGATGTGGCCATTACCCCAATCCTTCACACCAACACAACACCACACTTACCTGAATGTGGAAAGGGGTGAGGTGACTGACTCTTTCTCTGCCTTAGAGAAAGAAGTCCAGGATGATGCTGGATGATTGATATTTGGTAACTGTCAATGAGATTTGGTGACTTTCAATGAGATTTAGCAACAAGGTGAGAAATTTAGTTGATTCCCACTGGGGTAATAATATGCCTAGGACAAATACAGTTTTATTCCCTACTGTGACTTTTTAGAATGATATCACTTTCTGCTTTTCAAGACAAGTAAGAAAGTGGCTGAAATGCTGAGGCTTTAAAATCTGATTTAAATTCAATAAATAGAGTAAAATACCATGCATAGACCATATAGTCAATCTTAAAAGCTTTACATTAAAGCAATGGCATAACACTGTATTATTGCACTACATAGTACCAGATAGGTATAGCCCTTGCTGAAAGCAATTGGTTCCCTCCTGAATGTACTTGGAAGTGGTCATACCCAAATTTGCAACAATTGTAGTGCTGCATCTGCATTTTCCAGCTAGTTCTTCATCATTATTTCAGGCAGATAAGAAAACCAGTTCTGAATAAATCCCCTCCAGTTCATAATTTAGAAACAGATTACATGTTCATCACATGCTCAGTAAGAGGATTCTGGCATAGCCTGATTGCTCTTACCATTATTTGAGCAACAGGTCAAAGATTAAGCACCCCAGATCTCAAGATTTTCTGCTTTCTAATTCTGCCACTGATTTATTTTACATCATAATCTCATTTCTCTACCACAAAGAAAAATTATCTGACTAAATCCATGCTTCTAAAGCCTTTTGTGGTTTTCTCACTGCAGACTCTAATGCAGACATGAGCATGTGTATGCATCTAAAATAAGACAAGCTGATCATTCAAAGATGACACTTCATCATAGACCTCTGCCCCTTCTGGCATCCTTGGTTCAGCTTTTTGTACAAAAAGTGGCCTGTACTGTATCTAGGGAAGATCTGGATTTACAGTATTTTAACTCCAGTCTCTGGATATCACAGAGCATGAAATTCACATCAACCAAGATGCAACAGTATGCCATACAACTGATATTCGTGCCTGGCTTTCATAGAACTGCCTTCCCACCTCCCCCCCCCACACACACTTTTTTCTTCCTCCTGTACAACTCTACAGGTACAGGTATCTGGGAAAAAACTGAATTCCCTCAGCTCCAGAGTGCAGTCAGATTCTTCAGCATTTCAAAGACCTCCAGTGGAGACAAATTCCCTAGCAGAAAAACATACCCTGTTATTCAGATAGAGACAATATGATTGGAAAGTTGACACCCAAATCCTAGGCTCCTTGGTTGCCATGCTAACTGACTGATAATGCTGTCATTTTCCCTGTATAAATCTAAGGCTTGCTGCTCACCTTCATCAGCACTGGTACAATTTCTGTAGTCTTCATTTCACTTAGGGAACAGCTTCCGCATTTATCACATCTTTCACTGTGCACAGTACTGAACCTTGAAAACCCTACTGATCCCAGAGGATCTAAGCATGTTTGGAACAGTAACAGTAACTCAGTGCCATTCAGTCTGAAAGGCAGGTTGAAGTTAAAGGCATAAGAAACATGCAACACTAGCATTTTGCATGTGGATGGCAATCCTCATCCACAAAGAGTGATCATTGATTACCATAACCTTACACCCTGGATGTTGCAGGGTAGGCTATAACTTTATCTTTCTCTCAAAGAGAGAAAAATAAGCCACAGAAATGGATTTTTGGTGTGCAAAAAATCTGAATCAGTGTAGTAACTGAAATGTAAATTGTCAGTCTTACAATAAAAGCATTAAAAATCTCAATTTTTTTTTTAAGAGAGAAAGGAAGGCTGCTAGAATAAAGGTTATAATGTTTTAATTTATGAGTTGATGATATTTAAGTGAAATATTCCCATAAGGACCATTATGAAAAGACTACATGGAAGAGAACAAGGAAAAAAGCAAGATCTTTTTCCCCAAATGCTTGTAGTTTCCTCATGTATAGGCAAGGCACTGATGCGAAAAGTTCCACAAGATGCTGAAAGTGGAAAGATGCTCAGCACAAAACAAAGTGATGGTTAGGGGAACCCCAAAAAATTGTGTTTCTGTGCAACTTAGAGAAACTACCCATTGGTAAGATGAGAGAATCATTATCTACATTGTTTCCTGAAGTGGTCACAGTTCAACAGTTAGGGAAGATTCAAACCATATATCAGGAAAAGTTTCTTTACCATGAGGTCACTCAAACACTGGAACAGGTTTCTTTGTGAAGTTGTCAGTGTACCATTCTGTTAGTATTCAGGAAGCATTTGGATAATATCCTTAATAATATACTTTAGTTTTGGTTATCCCTATAGTGGTCAGGCACTTGCACTTCATGATCTTTTAGATCCCTTCCCATTGTTCCAAATAATGAGATTTGTCCCAGGCAGCAGCTGCCAGTGTGACCCTTTGACAGCAGTGGACAGAGTAGCATGTAGATACAGAACACCTACACCACCTTCCTCTGAAAGCCATGGATCTCATCTGCAGTAATCCTCAAAAACCATGATTAAATTGCCTGAATGCTGATGTTACTGCCATGACTGCTGAGAAATAGGAAGTTTAAGTGATTTGTGCAGGATGGCACAGGCTATTTTCATTCTACTCTGATACCTTTTATGCATGTGATTAGGCATAAAAGCTCTAAGATCTTCCACTCCACTTCCACTTTGTCACCCTTAGCCCCTGGATTGCTCCTTCCTTACCTTTACTTCAGGTAAAACCTCATCCTTCACTAAAGCACAAAGTAAGGACAGCAAAACCCCTGCAGAGTTTATCTGTAAACAAGTTAACTTCAAGTGCAGAATCAATGAGGAACTCAGAAACTCCTGATGGACACTTATGCCATCACCTGCTCCCTCCCTCCACAGAGACAGAGCAGTCAGTGGAAACTCCACAACCAAAATGGAAACTGAACTCCATATCTGTACACAAGCAGAGCAGTTACGTGGGACAAGGAGGTCTCCAGGGGAGTCCTAGGAAAGATTCATCTCCTATACAGGTGAGAATGAAAGAGTAAGTGCTACAGCCAAAAATATCCTGTATGTTTCCACATTTCACAACTCTTCTGATTCAGATACACGGCTCCTCTGCTCATTTCCCTCTTTTTTACTTATCCAATTAGCACCTCATTAACAATCTACCTACAGATGCAGATGTTCTGCAGAAAAACCCAGCTCCACCAGTCATGACCTTGAGCTCTCCTGGAGGTGATATCTTGAAGTTTTTTTAAATATGCAAATAGCTGCACAACAATCTCTTCTGGGGGTTTTAATCTCCTGATGATTACATCTCTGCAGCAGGAGCAAGTGGGGACAAGAGAACATCTTTGCATTGTCCAATACTCATATTTCCCAGTTCATCATTTGTCTTCATAGACTACTGCTAGCAGCACAGATTTATGGACCTTCCCTCCATTTATACTGGAGCAATAGTGCTATTTTAAGGTGCACAGTACTGAACAGTCCTGCAGGTTGAAGACTGTTACAGGGACCATGTCCCACCATTGTACAGGAGTCCAGTGGAGGGAATGGGCCTAATTCTGAAAATTTTCTTGACCTAAAGTGGGTCCAAAAAAAAAAAAAAGGAAAACACTTAAGAAAAAAACAGAGTGAAAATCTTAAACATCCTGAGACCTATGCCAGATCAGATCTTTCCCTGGAGACCCTCCACAGGCATTCGCTATCTCTTCTAGCAACCATGCATTAAGAAAGGGAGGAAGAGAAAGCTAGAAGTCCACAAATGGGTTACAGTTGATAGGATCTTGATCAGAAAGGAGTCTCCTAGAGAAACACTGGGCATAACACTATTGCTCTGTGATGTGTACTGCTGAATAGACACTAAAAGAATACTGGGAAGAACAGCAAACAGTGTCTCTCTACTCACTTCTAGACTGAATTTGAAGACATCCAATGATAAAGTTATCACACTGTCAGGGTCTGGACCTTGGCTGCATCTAGAGGATGAATACAGGAACTGTTTCCTTCACTGCTGTTTACACATACCAGGTGCATTCTGAGGCAATCACACAATGTCAGGGACTGGAAGAGAACTCAAAAGATCATCTAGTCCAATCCTCCTGCTACAGAAGAAACACCTAGATCAAGTCATACAGAAAGGCATCCAGACAGGTTCTGAATGTCTTCAGATGAGACCCCACAACCTCTCTGGGCAATCTGTTCCAATGTAGCTCTGCACTGGACCCTCTCAAGCAGTTCCCTGTCTTGAACTGAGGGGCACAGAATTGGACACAGTACTCCAGATGTGGTCTCACCAGGGCAGAGTAGAGGTGGAGGAGAACCTTCCTTAACCTACTCAACACACCACCTCTAATGCACCCCAGGATACCATCGGTTTTCCTGGCCACAATGGTGGCACAGTGCTGGCTCATTGTCACCCTGTCAGGACCCTCCAGGTCTCTTTCACCTAGGCTGCTCTGCAAAGGGTCAGTAACCAACCCCTACTGGTACCTGGAGTTGTTCTTGCCCAGATGCAAGACTCTACATTTGTCCTGGTTGTATTTCACTAAGTTTCTCCCTGCCCAACTCTCCACCCTGTCTAGGCCTTGCTGGACACCAGCACAGCCTTCTGGTGTGTCACAAAACTGGGAGGAGTGGCTGACATCAGCAATCTTGCTGACAGTGCTCTCTACTCCCTCATCCAAGTTGAGGATGAACATACTGAATAGTACTGGTCCCAATACTGACCCCTGAGGGACTCCATTAGATACAGACCTTGTACTAGATGCTGTCCATTGACCACAACTCTCCTTTCCCTCAGCCAGTTCACAGTCCACCTCGCTACCTGCTCATCCAGACAACATTTTCTCAGTTTAGCTGCAAGGGTGCTGTGGGAGACAGTGTCAAATTCTTTACTAAAATATAGACCACATCCCACTGCTCTACAATCATCTATACACCTATACATCTCCATAAAAGGCTATCAGGTTGATCAAGCATGACTTCCCCTTGGTGCACCAGGTTGAGAAGTATCCTGGTGATATCCCTACCCATGCTTCAGGAAGACTTCAGACGTCAACTCTGCATATTGGACCCTCCATTCCCTTCAGGAGTGAGTCACCAACAACCAGAACCCTTCCTTTCTCCCTTGTGGAAGATATTATCGGAGACCTTCCAGGAATATCTGATTGAGGTAAAACCTCTAGAGTACATTACATTGCCTCTCCTCCTCTTTGATAGCCAGTTCCTCCTTCAGGACCCCATACCTGTTTCCTTGCAGGATAACTGAGGAGATGGGGGAAGTCAAGAGCAGATCAGCCTGCTTTCTCAAGCAGGGACCTGTCTCCATTGCCCCCAATCTCTGAAGTCCATCCTGCTGGCCTGGTGACAAGAGAGGGAAGGGATCCTCCAATTTACTTGAGGCTTCAGCTTGTTTCCTCTTGAGGCATCTTCTGCATCTGGCAGCCTGGACACACATTTGTGTGGAGCCCCCGTCCATGTACTCACAGTTTCTTTAAGAGCCTTTGATGGAGTAGCAACCATGGCTGGATATCTACAAGAAACTGACCCCTTCCAACTCAAAAAACAGGTAGGCTCAGTTAGGCTGAGCATCCTAGACCTTTAACCACTTAGAGTGATCAAACTCACCTTGTGTACTGGCAGAGGCTCAACACTGCCATACAATCTGCAGTCAGAAATGCTCACACACACAGACACCAGTTGCTCACCCTGTGTGCTTGGCAGGCAGCAGCTGCCACCCACTCAGAGGCTACTTAAGGCCTGGTAGCCCACTCGAGGGTGGGCAGCACCAGATTCCCCCATGCTGGCTCAGCTGCCAGCACTACTGCACAGGCAAAGCACATCTGCTGGCCCCCAGAAGAGGTTTCCATCAGCCCTTTCTGCTTTGGATCCCTTCCCCAGCACTGCCTTACCTGCTCTGTAGCTGGTCTCTGCAGAAATGTCTTGGGGGAGAATGAATAAAGGACAAAAAAAAAAGAAAATAGCTATATAGGGGACAAATAAAAATGAATACTTAATAAACATTATTTAATCAGAACAAATTTTACTACAAGTTACAATCAGTCATTACATTACACAACTGCTTATTGGGGGATCTTAGAAGCAATCAAAATATGATACCAGAACCCCTGGAAAAAGCATCATTAGGACAGATATGTCATGAAACAACCAACTTACATTTGCTAGTCTGCTCTACAGCAGTCAGAGTCACACAAGTAAGGAAAAATCCTTGAGCATGCAAGACTGCCCCAGACAGCAAACATTTCTGTCCTAGCCCCACACACAGGTAGCTAACCTGAGAGTCAATTACCACCTTCCAGCAACTCTTGAATAATGTATTACAATATGAAATATTCAGAAGAATATGGGTTAATAATGCCAGTACAAACCAGGATAGACAGCCCCACATTCATCATTTGCTAATGTTCAGCCTTGAGCCAGACCAGAGTAGGAGACACAAGATAAATGACAAAGAGCCAGACAGGTTCATAGTTAAAAACATGATAACTTACCACAGTCTTCCACTGGTGCTGAGCTGGAAAGGAGGTAAGATGATTTATAGACATTATCTTGGTTTATTTTTGTTTAAAAGCTTGGCAATGGAGAGTGAAGTGATACTGAAAAAGGCTGCACAGTGTCCTGGTAGGAGACTTGATATATCCTTCTAAAATAGAGTTAGCAAATGTCTCTGTGAAGCCTTTTGAGCAAAATGGTGAGCCAAGAGGGAAATGCTCTTTAACTGAACAGTCTTTTATTGATGCTTTCACCTCTGTGGGTGTACATACAATTGAAGGGAAGA
The DNA here is from genome assembly GCA_035772895.1 of Perdix hodgsoniae. Lineage (NCBI taxonomy): Eukaryota > Metazoa > Chordata > Aves > Galliformes > Phasianidae > Perdix > Perdix hodgsoniae. The sequence goes on from JAPSGF010000013.1 coordinate 2,532,654, forward strand.
TAGAGACAGTGAAAGGGACTGGTGTGAAGGTACCACAAAGTCAAAGCTTTCTTCAGTGTATCACCACTGCACTGAGAGAGAGCTGTTGCATCATGATATTCATGGCCTCCACAGTCTCAATCTGTCCTTGGGGTAACATCAGCATCCCCCAGCATCCAGACAGAGGATACTGGAGGAAAATGAGGGAAGTCAAGTGAGATTATCAGGGAGATACTTCGGTTTATTTTTTTTTTCCCCTACAAATTGTTTTCTCTAAAACAGTTTAATTTTTTAGCCTATAGACTCACCTTAGAATGATCTCAAAAAATAAAACAATCTAAAAAAATATTGTGTATAAAGACTTGCTCCAGTCTCACAGATTATGAGGAGACAGTCTGTATGGAAAAACCTCCTATGAGTGCACACTCAGTAACCCATCTCCCCATGCCTGGTGGTGGGGCAAGGACTAGCGAGGAGGGCAAGATTCAGGAGTAAAATTAGTGAGGAAAAGGATAATTTTTTTTTTTTAAGTCCCAAGATGACTTGATACAGAGTAATGCAAACCTCTCCTTTCTGAAGTAGATGCCTTCTGGGTATGTTGTTTTTATTATTTTTTTACCAAAGAAAAGTTATCTGTGTTAAGCCTCTTCAATTCATCTTGTTCTGTTCAAACATAGCAAAGGTTCATGTAAATTTGTTATTTTTGTAGAAGTGTCATATGGCTTCATGTTTTATTAAATATTAATACATTTGTCTAGGGAAAAAAATATAAATTCCTTCCTTGGCAAATCCTCCGGAAGTAGAAGGTTAAACTGAAGGAATTAAAGCTGGTGTTGTCTTCTGGGGAATCTCATCAGAGCAGATCCTCCGTCTGGGCTACCTTTCATTACATAAAAGATTTTCTGTACTTTCCAGAGCCACAGTAGGGAACAGGCAAAGCAATAAAGCAAGCACAGGAGCTGACCATAGCACTGGAGCTTACAAGCTTACAACTAATCCTCTCTCTGGAGCATGAGAACAAAGAAGGAAGGGAGGTCAAGATGCAGTTTGTAAAAATTTTATAGACACTTGTTCTGTTTATTTGAGTGATACCTTGGAACTTTGTGCTTTGAAGAATGTGGAAATATCAGAATACTCCTTTCTTTCCTTCCATCCCCATCCCTAAATAGAAAACAGCTGTGGTTCTTTTGACTTCCTTCCCACACTACCCCTTGATATAACAAGTCAGCCATGAGCCAGAAGTGGGTTCTTATGGCCAAGAATGCCAGTGGTATTTCCAGGGTGCATTAAGAAGACTGAGCCTTCAAGAACAAACCATTTCTTAGCCATTTTAAGCTTCACACCTGTATCATCTAGAGCAAACACTCAACTTCTCCCATTTTTGTAAGGAATTTCCTGTACAATCCACAGAAGCTCAGATGTCCCCACCCTATTCCATTTCATGGCTCCATACTCCCAGCACCCTTTCAGCTAGCTTAACAACTTAGCAGGTTTTTCCTTGTTTCAGCTCTGCTGCTTTATCCTGCTGGTTCTTTCCACTTTTTGAATAAGCTGCCTCTCACTTTTCCCCTCCATTTACATGCACCTCTTTCCACACTCAACTGGACTAACAATTATTTCTGCAATGTTTCCACATGAATGATTTCCCTGTTTTTTCAGTCACATGTATTTACAGCAATGCCTCTATTGCCAAAATAATCTCTACATCTCATGCCTGACCTTTCTCTTTGTTCTGATGAGCTGGAGAAAAAAATTAAAAGGCAATAGAAGATATACCTCCTTCGTGCTTTTCTTGAACACTGGATGCCTTCCTTTCTATTCTTGAATCCTTTCTGCATTAGAAATTCTGTACTGTTGTAATCTACAACAAGAGATCCAATTTTGATTGCCTGTGATGTGGTTATTTCAGTCTCTTCCTTTCCAGCTCACACACAGTCCCCTTTCTTCTTGCCATTTTTGCAACAAAAAGAACTTTGTGCTATATCAAAGCAGGATCATCCTGGGGAACCATTCAGTTGACTTCCTTAAAGCCTCATGCCATGAGTACTGCACATAGAGCTTCAAAATGCACTGACACCAATATTTTAAGAGTTCCATTTTCCCTTCTCTCCCACTGACTCTGGTCAGGAGATCTCAGTGTAATGACTTTGATATTTTTCTCTTATCTTTGTGAACTGTTAATAGGAAATATGGCTCAGACATGCACACCTGCAGTAGGCAACATACAAATGAGACAAAAACCTGGATACAAATATCTGTAATATCTGGCAAAGACTGGATAAAACCCCAACTGTAGCAAGAACTTATTCTTGCTTCAATTGCTAGGAAATGCATTTGTTGGGCCTATTCATCAATTAGCTACTATGTTATCAGTCTTTATTTCATTTTGCTTCCCCAACACAGAAGTTCTCCTGTATTTGATTTTCTGACACTGGAGTAGAAATCAGATAGTTGACAAGGACAAAGAGAGAAATGGGACATGGAGTTAAGCTCAATTTGTCATTTGTGTAAGTCTTGCTACTCCAGTATAATGATTCTCCTGGCACTCTTACAGTTCAAATATATCCTTTTCGTTGAGCATCTCATTTTCCTAAGTCAATTCTATTGGATGAATAAAAAAAATCTCCTGAGCACTGGTTGAGAGGCCAGTAGACTTGGCCTTTGCCAACACAGAGGATCCTGAGGCAGATAAGACAAGGCTCCTTGTTCTGAGGTTACTGGTATAAGAGAACGATTTTGAGTGTGGTCAGCAAGTAGCGAAATAAGGCTCCCTTTCACTCCAAGGAGATAGTTGTCATCCAGGATAGTGTGCATGTACGTGCTTTAGTATGCAAAGAAATTAAACTAATGATGCAAAATGAGTATGAAGATTTGCAACAGAACAATTAAATTGTTCTGGGAAAACATTTCCCACTTTTAATCATGGTAATTAATTTCAAAGATTAAGAGGATTCATAGATGAAAATAAAGCATTAAGATTAGAGGAAGGATAAGCATTTTACTGGGCATTTGGGTATTCACAGGGTTTATTCATATTAATTTTAAGAGTACAGATGATGAAGATATAAAAATACATATTATATACTGCAGCATTTTTTATCTTCAAAGCTTTTTGCAAACACTACCTCAGTTGCAGAAGACTTAAGAAATGGATTTCACTTTATGAAAGTAAATGATTCAGTTGCCTCTGTATTAGTCTGCAGACAAAAGACACCCCTGCCATTCACTTCAAGATACAGGTAAGCCAAAGATGTACATCAGATGTACATTGAGATGTACTGTTGAAAAGGAAAAAATCTAGCAACTGGAAAGTATAAAAAGTAGTATGAAGGGTCAGATAAGGTGAAATTCATTCCTCTACACAAGGGATTGAGAGGGATGTAATCACTGCATAGATCCTACTCAGCCTCCAATGAATTTCACCTTTAAGTCCTAAAGTTGACAGATACACATTAGCTACTACACAGTTCACAGTTGGCTCATCTCATCCTAACCATGAACATGTAAAATCTAAAACAATCTTACTAGTTGTCCCTATTCAAATGGACAGGTAGATTGCTTCATGAGTTTCTGCTCAGCACATCCTATCTGCCACAATGTGCTAACTTGCAATTCAGAATGCTCTTATCCAAAGTACTTTCATTCCTGCCTATGACATATTATGAAGTTCAGCAAACTACCTCTCATTCTACTCACAAAATAAACTACTGACAGGCCCCTGCTACAACCCCATAAGAACAGGCCCACCTTCCCTTCTTGTTGCTATGGTATAACACCACTGATGCTCAAAATAATCAGAAATTAAGCCAAGGTATTACTCTCAATGTGTCCTATCACTTTATACAACCTCCTTAATACCTAAACCCAAACATAACTCAAGGGCAGAGGCAATGACTGTGGTATCACTTAACTCACCTTAGCCCTTGAAGCTTCCCTTTCCCCAGCCCAGCCTTAAACTCATACCTGAACTCCCAGTTGAAGCAGCTTCTGGTGGTCCCTCTAGAAAGCCCTTGCTCAGGTTGCAAATAACAACCTAGTACACTGAAATAATCCACCTGTACCTTCCAAACAGAAAATGCATGTTAGCCATTGTATGGGGTAACACTTAGGGTGCTTTGCCAAAGCAATGCCCAAGCTTTAACCACAGTCAGCCACTAAAATCCAACACAGTCACACAGCTCACAAAGCTAAATGTTGTGCAGTGACACCAGGTTCACAAGACAGTCATAGAGAAAAACTGTGAGAACAGCATCTGGCAGAACATTTAAGCATGTAGCTTAAATAACAGAAAAAATACAAACCCTTCAGCTTCTTTAATCTCTAAGAAAATGGGGAAAAAAAGCAGCACACTGACCTTGCTCACATATATAGATACATTTAGCTTATTGTGTATACTAGTATTTGCTTATTTCTCCTTATGAAGAACTCAAGCAAATCACTACTGAAGAGCTCTTATCTATGCTGTGTTCTAAGAAGTCAGCAAAAGACTGATTCAGACTGATGGGAAGAAGTGCCTCACAGCTCCGCATGAGTGTGCAAGTGGAAGTCAGGTTCCAACAGGCTGGAATGATTCTAATGAGTTGTTTGCGGTTCTGCTTGGATGGGAGGTGTTTGTTGTTGTGATTTTTTAATTGCCAAGTCCTTCTGTAGCACAATTTACTTCCATTTGAACATTAGAGTCACCCATGACATTTAGAAAGTGTTTATGTGAGAGAGTGACTGCTGGAACAGCTGCTACCTGGTGAGCAGAGTGACACACTGTAGAGAAAGGAACATTTGAAAGAAGCATCTGAAAGATGTTAATATGGAAGCTCACTGGGACAGTTAAAGACAAACTTCTGAAAGGATTTGAAAGTCAGCTAATGACACAATGCAGGGACTCTAATCTTATCATATTTGCCATACATAGAGAAAGTGCACAGCCCAAAACAGGACTCCATCTAACTACTGCTTCAAAAGCACTAGTATAATAAATTGCTCTGAACTGAAAACAGTTATGTGCCAAATCAGCCTGAAGAGAGCATTTGAATTGGACAGCAGTGGGAAATGGAGATTTGAAGCTATTAAAGAACATTTCACAATATATCCTAAAAGCCACACTACTGCTCTCAGTAAATACTGACTAAAAAAATAACTTGTCCCAACCAAAAACTTGAAGGAGCTAAAGAGTATGCACTTACATATACATAACCACTCAAAGGCAGTGTACATACAATGCATTGTAGATATACTACATATATACATGCAATAAATTTGAAAAAAATAATGTAGTTTAGATTTTTTAAAGAATACTGCTAAAAGGAGGAAAATAAAGTGAACAGGAAGTTTATGTTTCCTGCTTTTTTCCGTAATTAATTTCATGGAACTGTTTGACACATTTTCCAACATTCAGGGCAATGACTCAGGGACATCTTTCTAATCTAGTATTAATGTTCCAGAACATTAAACAACAGCTATTTAAAGTTCAACCTTTTCAAATCAATAAGAACAACTCATTTGCACTCAAGAGCTTTAACTCTGAATATGAAACACCCCCTAAAACACAACAGCCAACACAAAGCATCACAGCACGGGTAAACCAGAAGCAGCAAGCCAACACTGACCACAACTCCACACCCAAATTCTCCTTTGAGGAGGGGCTACAGACACTACCAGGGTCAAGCCAACCTTGCTCAGTGAAGGGTGCAGAGGAGCAATATTTTCTTAAGACAGAAAGCTCAGATTTTGCTGACAAAAATCAGAATTTCCCTTTCTGCATGTTTCTGCCTGACACAGAGATACTGTTAGCTCAGTTAACACCAATAGGGGAGAGACTCATCAGCATTACTCATAGAACCAGTCACCATAAATGTGTTAGAGCAAAAGGAAGAGGTTGTACGTCCAAGGTAGGCAAAAAATTACACCCACAATTATTTTAAAGCATAACAATACATTTTCACTGCTTACAACCCAACAAGAAAATAAGATCTTGGGAGCACAGTGCCCACATCTTTTCAACTTCCTGTACAAATACAAAATAGATCTGTGAAGCTGTATCACAAATAGAGTAATTGGGAGACCAAGGGATAACAATCCTTAACATTTATCAGAAAGCTTATTATATGCTTCTACCACAGAACTCAGTTTGTGGACGAAAAATAATTTTGAAAGAATTTTCTTTAAAGAAAAGTGAAGGGTTTGAGTAAGCCACATGAATCTACAACTCTAGGTCCAATCTGAGGGATCAGAACACACCCCACTGCTTTTTTCTTATTTGTGCCAAGCTATTTACCTTCACTTGAGTACAAGCCCAAAGCAGTAACAGACCCAAATGCTTAACTGGAGTACCCACTGACACTCTAAAACACTGTGACACTCACACTAGCACAGACATTACCAATAATCAAATCCTAAAACATCAATATACTTTAATTTCTCTACTAAAAGAGAAAATAACTTCCCAGAAAGTGTTGAAACAACATAACTTGCATTTTAGATACAAGATAACTTGTATTTTTGAGGCTTTTCTCCCCCCAATCTTTTGATATTGTCATTTCATCCCAACTTCTGACAAAAACAAGCACCTAAATATCACAGCTTTTCAAGATACCTCCATTTTTTCAGCCCTCTTGAAAAATAGTACCAAACATTTACTTCCAAATCACAAAAAAAAAAGAGACAACAAACCTGTACATACATAAACAAGATCAGAATTTACCTTCTATTGCTCAGATAGAAGTCTGATTACATACCCAGAAGAAATTACAGGCTCACAACCAATCCCAGATTTGTCTTAACCACCAAAGATCAAGCCCAATCCAAGTTAAAAATCTGTTCTCAGAAACATGAGAAACAAAAACTTCCAAACACTTCTTTCTTCTTACAAGCCCAATTAGCACCATGCCTGATCCAGGAGGAGATATTGCCCACAGATTGGCTCAACTGTCCATGTCATCAGCATCACCCGGGCATTACAACACAGCTGAATCTACCTTTGCTTTCTCTGTTTCCAGATTGGCTGAGGGTTGGTTTCCACAGCAAACTCCAGAGTTAGAGAAAAGCTTTTTGCTTTAGAACTAGATTAGTTCTGCTTTACTGAACACCCAAAGCTTATGATATTTAAGTTGATGAAATTTTATTACCTTTAACAATCATATTACAAGAACCTGAAACTTCAGCAAAATTAAGAGAAGACTGTTTATCTTAAGAAATGCTTGGGTTGGCAATTCAATAAACTCCCTAATAAGTTGCAAGCTTAAGTCTTCATTGGACCACAACCAACAGCATAATTAGCCTGGTGCACACCTCAGCTCCTAACCCTTGCACAAAGGCCCAGTGAGGCAAACCTGAGTTTACCCATTGTAACACAATGGAAAGCACTACAGTAACAGCAGAGCAAAGACCAAGGCTACAGCAAACAAAGATTTGCCCAAATGCAACAGCCATGAGTACAGAACCAAAGGAAAGGATCTGCTTACCTTCAAAAGGCCACAGGTATGCAGAGATCTCCAGTGAGAAACCCTTTACCTCCCCTGCCAACCCCTAAATGAGGTCTGGGAAGGGTCAGATCCTGGCTCCACCCCTCCCAGTCACTCAGGCGCATTGCTCGCACCTGTTGCTTGCACCTGTGCTCCCCCGGGTTGGCCCTGCCCTCCCACCAGGTGTTCAATTACTGCTTCAGGCCATGACTCAGCATTTCTGCTACACCCGTTCAAAGCAGAGGACTGCAAAGCAGATTCTTAAAAAATGAAAGGGTTGAGATAAAACAGCCCTAAGTCATCTCATCTTCCATTTTTACCCTGCATTATTATTGTTACTGTTCATCTACTGTAACAAAACCCAGCAGAGATGAGGCCATTATGATGATGCACCATGCAGACCCGTACTCAGGAGTAGTTCCCTAAAAGATAGGAGCAAATAAAATAGAAGGATAAGAGCGATTATTCTCATATTAATGGACTGTAGCTGTTAAGGAGCGCTACAGTGTTGTCTTGTTTTATCCACAAACATCTCTATTTCTCCTCAGAGAAAATAAAGACCTGGTCCGTATGGTGCCATATAGTCACACAGTTGCATGGTATTTTGGCAGCTCATGGTAAGAGATGGAACAAAACTTGCTACTCTAAGCTCAAATCTTTCTGTATACAACATTAATTCAAATGCGAAGTTATCTGGATTAGTTACCTTTTGTATAACAAATTCTAGGCCCATACTCAGATGTTCTTCCTACCACGTGTATAGTGAAAACAACCGACTTTCCCTGTCTTCCTCCAGCTTTACAGCAGGTGATAACGTCTGCAAAGAAACACTTTTTTATACCTGCACAAGCAAAAAGAAAACAAGACTTTCAGTGAAAACATGGGGTTGTCAGTAGTGTTCAATTTTGGTGTAGAAATGATGAGGAAAAATATTTTGACCAGAATTTGCCTGGCATAAGAAATAATACATAGGTATGAACTTCATCTTATACCCTTGTATCCTTCTAGAAGTGTTCCAGTGCTTTACACAGTCTGTAGCTTTGGAGACAGATCCCTCTGTAGGATCCAATCTTCTCTAAGTATCTGTCTTGAGATAAATCTTTACTGTTTCACCTTCTCTCCATTGACTGTAAAGGAAATCTGTACCTATATTTGAGTGTAGAAAACTAAAGTGATGTGAATCCCACTGCTGATTTTTGCGTTTGTTCAGGACCCACAAGCCTGCAGATGTTCCCTTTGAGGCAGTGCTTCAGTCAATATTCATGACCTAGGGAGTAAAAGTGCTGCGCTGACCCAGCAGCTGACAAGAGGGAGAGATTCCTTGTCTTTTGGAAACCTCCTCTGACTCAGAGAACAGCTTTGTGAGCAGTTGTTTATTTCTGGCATGACAGCCAACTGAAATATCAAATTGGAATACTCTGATCCAAAATGTATTTTCTTGGCAGACTGTGTCAGGTGACAGACAATATTTTGTTCATCAAAAAAACAAACAAGTGAAAATAATTTCATTTTATTTGCTTTATTCTCTTCATTGTTATAAGTTAAGCCCAGACAGAGTTATTCCCCCCAAACTGGAAATCTGATGCCTTCTGTGCATAATAAAACGATTTTGTTTTTTACAAAAACAATCAGCCGAATAATTTTGGTTAACACAAATTTTCTGTTTTCAGTGAGGAAATTATTCATTCAAAGACACTCGAAGCATTACGATCGTTAACTAATTATGGCTTGCGATGTCCCCAGTGCAGTGGTAAGAGGACATTTCCACATTATTCAATTCCGGCTGGACTGGAGTCAGCGCATTTGCAAAGACTGATGAAGCATCAGACCTTTTGAACGTGACACTGTGCAACGTATTCCAAGCTATCTGTTGAAAAGAGCAGGTACTTTCTTCTTACTTACATTAAGACCAGTATGGGTTGGCTGCAGCATGCTTCATGCTGTAGTATTTAATGACATAAGGACTCTGAGGTCATGAATATTCTGTCACTTCATGTCATTGAGGTCACCTACTCATTTACCCACCAAACTCATTCTTAAAAGCACCAGGCATGCATGCAGCAGAATATAACTTCATCTAACTTAGAGTGTATTTATGAAAACTACCTCACAACATGCCTCATAGAGATAAATACAATTGCAAGTTACTACAGAAAACTATCAAGGTAGACAAAGCAGTCCAAGGCAGGAGAAAAGATCCTTTCACTTTGAAATCAGTGTGAGTGGTATTTGTCATGTCAGAAGCATGAGAAAGGAAGGGGCTTATCAGAAGAGAAGAAGTGAGTTAGTGCCACCATAGATCATATCGATTTACAGCAGTGTGAAACTTTACGGAGAGTTTTTTGGCTGGTGAGGGCTATGGTAATACACAAGCCATGTTTTCAGGCAGATATAATCTGTAAATCACAGAAAAGTCTCTACCCCATGGTCTCTTGGGCATCAGCATGGTCCCCTCGGCCTGTGGATGCCCCCTCCCTGGAGGCATTCAGAGCCAGGCTGGATGGGGCTCTGAGCAGCCCGTTCTCGAGGGAGGCCTATAGCAGAGAGGTGCAACTAGATGATCTTAAGGGTTCTTTCCAACCCAAACTATTCCATAATTCTATGATTCTGAACAGGTTTTAACATTTCTGAATTCTGATCAAGTTCCAATAGTCTTAGTGTCTGATCCTCATAATTGCTGTGTCTGTTCATGTGTTTTCTAATCTGCCAGTTCTTATCACTCTAGAAGGAGTTTTCTTACAGAATAAGGAAACCAAGATCTTAAAAATCTCTCTCACTGAACTGAGTTTTTGTACATTTTCTTTGTTATATGCTTGAATGATTCTGAGCAAAACGTTTGTTGCTGAGCACTATACCATCTAACTTAACCACTGAAGTAGTGAGGCAGAAGACAGAGGAAAAGATATATACTGGGTTAATGAACCATGCCCACATCTATGCTTTCTGCAAAAGACTTTCCAAGTTAAAATGACTGAGGTTTCCTTTGTGTCACTCTACTTTTCAGAAGACTTTAATCCTTCCAAATACTTCACCACTAGGGTTTGATATTATGATGATATCACAGAACAGTTCCGGAGAGCAAGGTTTCAAGTAGTTCTGAGCATTATGTTCTGCTATCCCTCTAAAGCCACTTCTCTGTCCAAAACTGCTCTCCTGAATTTTGTGCTGAATGAGGACTCAGCATTTAGAAAATTATACAGACTAGAAAATATCATATGCAGAGATGATACTATCCAACCTATCGTAATCTTCACAATTTAAATCTATCCTAAATCCTTTTTTTTCAATGGAGTAATCTGCACTTTAAGAGTTTCTGATTGATTCACGGAAACAAATTGTTTTGTATATCACATTAGTCAGCTATTTGTATTCCTGATAATGATTGTTTTCTGTTTGTTTTCCTCCATGTACACGATCAAAGACTACCAGATAAACAACTCGGATGGTAGAAGAGGTTTATGTTCACTGATATTTTTAGCTCTAGCAGAAACATATGACATTGTGTTGAATATTTTCCATTTATTTTTGAGAAATCAGAAGGTGTTGCCAGCTAGCTGCTTCACATTATAATCTGCATTGCAAATACTTAAAAGTTCTCAGTCTGAAAATTAGGTCCTACTAAGAGGCACAAAAGTTTTCCCTGCTGTGATGAACTTCATCCAAGAACTGAAAGTTAAAATACACATTCTGTCAGATAGAAGCACACTGCAGTAATCAAACTGGATATGGACAGAAATACTTATTTGAAATGTTCTTCTGAATCTGAGGCTGGCTTGGTTTGGATGGGATTCTGAAAGGAAGACTAAAGAGGAAAAAGATATGTGTCATTGGCGCCCACAATAATCGCTGCATGGGAGGCAGGAAGAGACCCTGGCTCTATTTGCATCTCATTTCACTGCCAATATGGACAAGCAGAAAGCCACCACCATAAAGATTTTTCTATTTATCTAGTGATTCAGACAGTTATCTGGGAGAAGTCTCAATGCAAGACTACCTACTCCCTGGTCCCTCCACTGCTCTTGCCGTGTCAGCAAACTCAGTGCAACACATCCGTATCAGTGCTTAGGCAATAATCTCAGACTGACTTCTCTCCCAGCAGCTCATGACTTTTTCAGTCACACAGACCAACCAGACAACAGAGACCCAGGTGCTCCATGCTATTTGTTGCATCACCACTCTCTAAGCCATCTATGCTTGACTGTTTGCCAATTTTTCTTTTAATCAAACATCTCTTTCTTCCTGTTTGTGCAGAAATCCATCACAGAAAGCAGTATTATTTACAGTATGCTCAGACTACTGGCTATGCCCAAAAATAGTGCTTAACAACAGGAGGTAAAAATCTTTCATTAGTACCTCTGTGGAAAATGCTACATCTCGTGCCAGCCATGTAATTACTGCTCTTTCCACCTCCAATAAAATTTATAGGCAGTACTGTCATTTAGAGTTCCATAAGCATAGACTTTCATACTTTATGGTGAGTATATTAATAGCTCCCAACTACTGAAGTTTCTAATCATCTATATTGAAAAAAAGAAAATTATTACCACCCTATTAGAGAACATTTTAATGTTCTATAAGCACATTATTTGCACATTTGAGTATAAGTAATCAATAACTCCTTTCTAAGGAGATTACTTTAATGTAAAAAAAACAAGATAATGAGTCTGTAGATTATGGGTGGATTTTAATCCCCTGCCTAGAACCTGAAAAACTCCTGGAAGAGAGAGGAGTGGTGTTCTTGTCATGGGTACTATCTTGGTCAGTGCAAGGTCTGAGCTTGTGCTGTCTGGAGCAGAGTCAACAAAGAGTAACAGGTTGAGGTAATGATTTATGGGCAACAAAGGAGGATTGTAACTTCTGTAGAATGGAAACCAAAAGGTTATATGTGGAGCCTATCCTAAAATTGTTTATGAGCTTGTTCTGGTCTGTGCCAAACACCATGCTGAATCTCTCCAGGGATGGAGACTTGACAGCCTCCCCAGGACTCACTGCAATGCACTACTATCTCTCTTGGAACTCAGCATCAAAGATAACAGAGAAATCCACGTTTGTAAAAATTTTGCCATAAAACAAGTTAAATCACTAGTGTTATGACTGTAGGGGAGCACAAAAGTACAATTGCATTTCCCTGGTGCTTCCAGGAAGCATTTGGGAGTCTACCATGGGTTGAGGGAGGCCCCTCTCATTGGGCTGTTCCTAAAATGCTGTGGCTCTATCACTCTGCTTATTGTTCCTAAACCAAGTGGGAGATGCAAGTGTAAGCAGCAACATCCTTCCTTCAGGCAAATAAACATCAGTAGACAAAAAAACCCTTAAGATTTCTACTGCTGTTGTCCAACTATTCCTGTCAGATAAACACAGCTTCTCTGTAAAGATGTGATAACACAGTATGCATCAATGATAAGCAGTTTCCAGGTGAGACACCTGCATCAGCTGCCGCACAGCACCTCACCACTGCTGGGTCTAATTATATATCTGGGCGCTTTCATCTGATAGCCCTGCGTGCTGCAGATGGAGACTTCTCTGTCACTTTGTGCAGGCTCTGAAAGTTTCCATGACATGAAGTGATGATGTGGTGGAGTGAGCAGAGTGAGTGAGTGAGTGAGTAGCACAGCAGGGTGGACACTGGCTCCGAGGGGTTCCCCATACCCTTCCTCTTCCCAATGCCCCACCAAGTCTGGTATCAGATGTGAAGAGGTTTATATTGCCAGCAAGGTACCTCCAGGATCCATCACTTTTCCCTTCCACAGCTTTCCAATTTTGCATGCAATCAGCCTCAGCAGAGGCACGTTGTACCTCACTGCCACTCAACCCATAGGGTCTCCTGTAATTGAATATCTATCTCTTCGAGTTCCCTTTTGATTATCTGTCTGAAAACAAAACTCTGTAGCTAAGCATTACTTCTTTTTTACGTCGCTGCTGCTGTATCAGGGCAGTGGTATTAATTTTGGACACTTCATCAAAAAATCTCCTTTTGGGTTTCCTACTCACAGCCTCAAGTCAAGCAAAACAAACAATGAAACTACTGGGACTGAAGAAAGGAACAAGGTATTAGGCTTTTTATTAGTTGCAGAATTTATTTCTCCGCTGTTTCAGCTTGCTCCCATCTTTGCCACAAGGCAAGCATCTAAATATATTTTATGGAAGAAAATGATGCAGGAGCTCCGTGCCCAAGACATGGTGCTGGGCAGCACAGGGCCTTAAAAGTCTGCAGCACCTTTGCCTGAATTTTGAAAGCATAAATAAGGAACAGAAGGATTTGTGCACACCACTGATTTCACATACCACCCCATCCCTGCCATAAATATACCCATCCATGTACGTGCAGCACTGCACGCTGGTGAATTTGTCAACGTTGCAGAGGATGCCAAGAAAAGGCTGCTGGCTTCTCATCTCCCATTCAGTGATATCTGAAATAATTTCACAGCCCAATTTTGTTGCAAGCCTTTTTTTTTTCCCACTTGGGATGTGTTACATGACATTTCTTTCATAAATGTAATTACAGGAGGGGAGGGGGACAGGGGGAAGTACTGAGAAAAAAAGTTGACAAATATCATTTTCCAATTGTCTTGAAGCCATAATTGATTTAGTCAGTTTACTATAATACTTGAGATGTTACTTCTTTACCTGAAATTACTGTGGAAAATTGTTTCAGTCTCAAAAATAAGTCTGGGTATGGAAAACTGGGTTGACTGCAATGTCAGGCACATCTCGTGCTCCTCTTCACTGATATTTGAAAGAAGATCTGAGTCAACACTTGCTATCTGCTAGCGGAGTTACTCCAAGTAGACACTTTGTTATTTGAATAGACATCCGCATTAGCAGATGACAGTGTCTTAAAACTGGACCATCTCCCAGGGAGATAATTGCCATGCAGGCACACACATGCCTACATATCCCTTTTATCCATATGCCAAATATACATTGGGGTTTAAAAGATTAAAAAACATCAGGTCAAAACATCTTGCTTTGCTTCTGCATGAGGGCAGAACGGATTTTTATTTTCTAGGAACTGGTGATGTGGGAAATAGAATAACCAAAAAAGTATACTTAAAAGGGAAAAAATAAATGGAAAATGCTTTAAAAAGTACTCATCTTTATTCAGAAACATCATGTGGACTACCCACCTCTACACAGTAAGCTTGCTTTAAAGCCAGTAGCACAGAGAAAAATGTATACATATTCCCTAATGTCTGAAGGCAGTGTTTCATAGCACTGACTGCAGCCAAACCAGTCTGATTGGGCTGATCTTTAGAGAAGACTCACATTGGCATCCAATGGAAACTTTTTTATCTTGCACAGGATGTGTAAGGATCATCCATTTCCCTTACACAGACATACTGATTCCTTTCTTGTGAACAAATACCTCCATCCTTACAAAACACACACTGAACTTGTGTAAATATATACATGAGCATAAGCACAAAACTTATATTTGTATTTATGTTCACATTTATATTCATATCTATATGCATGTACATAAATATATACAAATATATATGTATACAGATATATACATTTATATGCTTTGAGAATTGTTACCTTTTTTAAGCATCACACAAATGGTGATATTGCCCACCCAGATCCGGAGGAGGAATGATGAACCCAACAAACAGAAACAGACCACAATCTGTTCTCCCTCAGAGGTAGCTGTCTCTCTCATTTAGACCCTGTGCTTTTTGGCAGTGAGAAGCCAAGAAATCATCAAAGATTAAACTCATTTCGCCATTGCTGCTGTCTGTCTGCTGATTAATTTTGAGGCTGCTAATTAACATCACCAGGAAGGAAGCCCCCAACAAAATGTAATCTGAAGAATTAGGGAAAAGGGAAAGGGGATAAAGTGTTATGGTGTTGAAAATTGTAGTTTAAGGAGACTAACGGCAGGGAAATGTGAAAAGCTTAAAATGAAGTGTTTGAAATAGTCTTTTTTTTAAAGTATTTATTTTCAGATGGTTGGTTTGATGGGGAAAAAAAAAACACAACTTTTTGTCTTTTCATTCCATCTTAGAACAGGAAAAAGTTTTTCTGATCTCAGAAATTCTCCAAGGATAAAAATACATTTCTGACTCAGTTTTTGCTGAGCTAGGATCATTGCTGACTTTCCATGCTACTTTCCATGCCTTCATTCCGTTAATATATCTCACATCCACCTAACATTATGGATGGCACAGCAAGCTCTTGAAAGTGGAAATTATTTAAGTGTTATGTGTTCATGTATAGTGTTAATGCATCCAGTCAGCAAGGAGGGTAAGCTTTTGCAAATCAAGATCTGATATTGACACTGCAGTACAAGGAATAAATTATTTTACCCTACACTACACTTAAAAGCTTTGATCTCACTTTCAAGGCTTGATCAAAGCTGGACACAAAATCCACCTTTGGTACACAGCCCAAATCAATGGAATAGGACCAGAGCATAGTGTCCATCTAGTCCTGAGATCAAACGAAAAAGCTAAGTGCCTTGTCAGAGGGCAGCTCCATTGTGGGGCAACACGTAGCTGCTTCTTTCCCTCCTGAGGTTTCCTTTCTGAGTGCTCCAATGAGCTAAAGCTCCCTCCCCCAAAAGACTGGAAGCTGTAAATTACATTCTGCCATGCAAACAAAGCAGGATAAGTCAAAGTCATTTTTAATGTCCAAGGGATTCTTGTAGCGATGGAGTAAGGATTTTTTTCAGTCAATCAGTTCTCAGAAGTACACAAAACAAATAAATTCCCAGTACTATTAATATCTTCTTCATAAGCACATAATTTTCAGCAGATCATACCTCCAAAGCTGCTTTTCATCACATATTCAGATTTCTTCTCAGGTGCAACATAACTACCAGCAACTTCTTTTCCAGGGACACCCCGTCATGGACTGAAAAAAATTCTGTAAAATTGGAAAGAAACAGTCAAGTGCAAACAGGTGTCAGTGGGCGATGGCACAGAGAGATGCAGTTCTCTTACCTCAGCGTTTGCAAACCTTTCCTGATTCTCAACAAAAGATTTACAGGTCTCAGTGTTGAAGGAAAAATAGCTTTGAAACATTTCGGAACAATAGTATCATTACAGATGTTCCAGAGGGCTCTGGCCTTACCCAGTGCTGAATCTAACAGATGTACACAGTGTGTAACTCTCTAAGCTAATTCAGCACAAAGCTCTGTTATGTCTTTGGCCTCCAGAAAACAGCTACCCAGTAAGAGAGTTGATGGGAAAAAAATTATTTTGCCACTAACCATTACACTGATCAATAAAATATTAACTCTAACCTTGCTAGCAATGGACTTTACTACAATTTATGATCAATCGTTTGAACTTTCATTCCTCCAGAGTTATAGCCACTATAAAAACAAAGGTAGATTATCACTGGACAGAAATTAAATGTTTAACCTTTATACAGAAGCTTGATACTAAACTTCACCTGACAATGTTTATTCTTTCTTTTCCATGTCACAACCTGATAGCATTACTTGCTCAAGTTCTAAAAATGACTGACCTGTGTTTCACTTTGTTCACTATTGACTTGGGAAGAGATGGAAGGAAATGATGAAGAAACAAGGGAACAATGGAAGAAAACAACTGCTACTTTCTGTTCTAAAAACCACTCCTCCAAAAGATCTATTCTTGCCATTCTTAGTTATTGTCTGAACAGTCAATACTACATTCAAGAAGGGCAATGTCAGGTCAGTGAGAAGAGTCTTATGCCATTACAATTTAATATCATGCTATTATTCCAGAATAGAAGTTGCATTGCTATAAGGCACCTCTGTCCTAGAATAACACCTCCATCCTGGGAAAAGGTTCACTAACTGAATTGTGTAGTGGGAAACAGGACGTGCTGGAGCTTTATAGCAACCATATTGTCCTGTTAAGACCCCAGCTTCCCCACACCTGCAGCCTGGCCCACACCCATTAATCAGCAACAATCAAACCACTGGCCAAAATATTCCCTTTTTACCAAGTGCAGCCCAGGCAAGCCAAAAGTTGGAAAGCCATGGGTGAACCATTCCTGGAGGTGCTCAAGGCCAGGGTGAATGGGGCCCTAATCTGACAGATGGCAACCAGCCAGTGGTAGGGGGTTGGAACTAGATGATCTTTAATGTCCCTTCCAATCTGAGCCATTCTATGATTCTATGAACTGTGTTCTGAACTTCTCATAGAAATAGTATGAAATTTTAAAAACATGGCTCATCCTCTGTTTTCCTTTCACTCTAAGAAACAAATTTCTTCTCTCCAGTCCTTCCTAAGGCAGGACATCTCCTGATCTGTTCTCTTTAGTGGCCTTCTGCCAATCCTTTCTTAGAAATCATGTCCATAGCTTTCATGGAGTGTGAAAATCCTGCTGTCCGACCTGCCTGTTGGCAGGTGCAGAAAAAAACAACTCCAGTATGCCAAAGTTCGGGCTGCAGCAAGTGTCAAGATTAATGATTTCATCATGGCAAGCTAGGCAAATCAATCAGAGAGCTCAATGGCAGTGAAAAATATCAGATCCAAAGCATCTGCCACCGTGAACTCCAGACTCCGCTCAGCACTTGCTGGAAGGGATGGACCCCACTCCTCACTGCTGCCCTCAGTTCCCAAGACAACCTGCAAAGACCACTGTCCCTACATATGCTATTTTCCACACTGGGTACTCTGCACAGTTCACAGGACATCCCCTCCAGTTCTCCAGTCTTCTCACTGATGCTGAAAAGAGCTGACTGTTTATCATGAGCATGGACAGCTGAACTGTCCCCATTGCAATGAGGAAGGAAGCCTCTGTCTTGGTTCAGACAGTTCTCCCTTCATTCCATCTACTCTTTGACCGGAAATAAGCCAGAGAAGTGATTTTTTTTTTTATTTTTTTTTTCCAAACACTTAAAGAGTACAATACCTTCTTTTAGTAAATGTCACAGGAAACTAAAAAGAGAAAACAGGAGAAAGAAAAAAAAAAAAAAAGAGTCATGCACTGGTAAAACTTTTTTTTTAATGCAAGATTAGACAGGTCTTATCTGACCCACCAGACAGGCTAAGAGGTAGGCAGCTTTAAAGCAAAGTTGAAGCATTCCCTCTTCTCTGTTCTTCTGATAACCTGCTATGATGTGAAATTCTCCAGGTGAGAAGGGAGCACTCCCACCTCCACAGGGCACAGCGTCCTTGGAAAAAAAGGAGCATATGCAGGTGTATGACTCATGCATGCTTTTACGTATAGACTGAAGAATGCTTCTGCTCTCAAAGCAGCCCACTCCACAAAGAGACATCTGGTAAATCCTACATGAGTTAACCTCGTGCCACAATCTCACGAAAACACACAAATGAAAACAGGTTCCTCCTGCTGGCAGCTTCTCTGCATGCGAGGGAGTGATGAGCCTTGTCCTTGAAAGGTGATTTCTCTGTGGGACGTGAAATAGAACTTCCCTTAGTACAGACAGGCTATTCCAGATACACAGGCAGACACTGCAACGGCTATGAATGAGCCTTTAAGGCCAAGTGAACAAAATTTGCTCAAACAGAGCATATCTGATAGAAATCAGAGATCTGGGACAAAGCAGGGATGTTTGCTGGAGAACAGAGTGCAAAAAGTTGCTGTCGTTTTGCTCCAGGCTCTGCCAAGGACCCACAGAGGGACTTCTGTCATGGCAAGGCTACCCAGCCCAGCAATCCTCAGCTGCTCTCTGGGGGAGTCACTCCACCCATGGCTGCAAGACTCTATGTGCCCAGGTTGAGCACTGTTAACTGCTTTGGGTCTCAGCTCTGTAAGGAGAGATGTAAAGAATCAGATCATAAAATAAGTGAGCAGAATAAGATCATAAAGGAATAAGACCGTGACACTTCCTGAGCTACCTACAAACACTGTAAAATAATTAAGATAAATACTTTTTCAACTAAGAACTAAAATCACATAAAATCACATAAAATAACCACAGAAAATCCTTAGTTGGAAGGGACTCACAAGGATCATAGAGTCCAGCTCCAAGCATTAAGCTATGAAGGGAGCAATGGTCATGTAGTGTCCTTTAGCAAGATCTGAGACACTGATTTGATAAGAAATTCATTTGCAGTCCACAGGCTTCTGCTCAAGAAGATCCAGACCTGTGTGAGATCCAACAGTGCAAACATCTGGGGCCCCACATCTTGCTGCAGTAAGCCCTGCCTGCAAACCCATGCCTCCAGAAACATCAGTGCAAGCTCTTTGCACAGCTTGCAGTCAGCAAAACTTTCCCACAGCAGAGAAACCTAACACCCATGGGTAGGTGCTGAATATCATTCTGTTCAGCATGTCCAAACTCAACTCTGCAGACTTAATCCCTTGGCTGGGAAGTACCTGCACACAGAAGGGCTGAATCTAGCTGCCAGAGCTCAACATGATGCCTTGGGATTTGTATCCAACCTACGTTTTATTTCCTTTCTATTGCCCCCCAGATTATGCAGTCCTTTAACACATTCCTCTAAAGAAGCATTTTGCAATAACACTTCTACAGCTCTGGGCTTGTCACCACAGAAGTGACAGAACAGCATCAAAGGCATTTAAGTTTCTACACTCCAGATACCAGCTTCTGGTGCTACCCTTCAAAACATCTTTGACGATCTAAGGCTGTAGACCAAAGCTTTCTCTGGAAGCTTCTTGCTCGTGACATAACAGTATCCACACCTTGTCCAATGGGATGTCCTAGGGCAAATTCCCACATTCTAACAGACTGAGCAAAACACTGAAGTGAAGTCACTTTCCTACTATCCATGTCAGAAACTTGTTCCATTTTGCTAGTAGAATGCTGAGAGTCACTCTTCACTCATTAGATCTGTGTGGCCAGTGAACGTTGTGTTCTGCAGAGAGCAAAATGTCTGAACTAGGCCACTTCTTGCATCCCTTCTAGAAGATTGGGTCTTGTGGGTTGCCTTCATTGCAGATCAGGGTTAAACCGACAGCAGTGATGAAATGTAAATGGAAGATATTATGTAAAAAGAATTGCATAATGTTCCCAGATGTTTTCAATTTTCTGAGTACTTCTAAAAATAAAATGAACTTTTAATACTTAATCAACATAGTTATTCATTCTCTTTTACCCAAGATGAAGTTTCCCATGAATTTTTTATGGATACACATTAGTTATTATTGCCTTTGGCTTCCTGGTTCAGGCACAGTTCTGCCCTCTGTTCCCTGATTTTACAAATTACCCCCACTACACAGGCTGGGATTGCTCTTAGGTCCTTGAGAAAGCTCTTCAATTGATTTTATAAGTCTGTACAGGTTTGGCTAGAGTGACTTCAGGAGAGGAAGATTTGCAAGGAGAGCATTAGCTACCTAACGGGGTCACAGTTCACCCATTACCACCTAGTTGTATGCCCACGTAGCTCCCTACTCCAGAATGAACCCATCTCATCTGGGGCCCACAGCAGCCACGGGCAGGGTATGATGGACATATTGCAGGTGCCACTATTTGTTTCTTTTTATATTATCCTGCACTTGCATGTGCTGGTGGCAGAGCTGCCTTTAGTACAGTGAAAGAAAACTTAATTGGATGGTGCCAGGCTGGATTTCTCTTTGCATTCTGTATTAAAAGGAAAATGTACTGCAGAGAGGAGAGGCCTTTAAGCCCATTAAATCAGTGGGAACTGTTTTTATTCTGGACTGAAATGGCTCTGTGATTTTTATCCCTGTGTTTATTGCACAGCTCTCAACAGCGCAAGTCCTTAAAGATGGGAATGTGTTTTCTCCATAACTACCAGCTGCCTAAGATTCTTGTGCAAATGACAGATGTATCTTGCTGAATAGATGATTCTAAATGAAAGGAAACACAGAGAAAGCCTGAGTGACCACGCAGTGGCTGATCTAAATGCAAAGTTCTGCAAACAACAGCAGAAGAATATAACCAAGGGATATTGAGCTGACAGCCAGACAACAGAGAGGACACTCAAGCAGCACATCTACTCCGCATAAAAATAAAAGCCTGCAGTTTCCAGGTGCTTCAGCTTATTATGCCTTCTTACATCCCTAAGGAAGTTATGAGCTGCCAGCTGTGACAGCTCATAACAGGACTTCACATAGGGCACAGGTGAAAGGGAGGAAAAAGCAGGGTTGGTATCAGTCCACACGCAGCTATTGCTTGGTTGGATATCAGCACCAGCCCTGCTCAGCACATCTCACTCATAAAGCAGGAGATTTCCCAGCAACACTGCATACCCACAATTAGAAAACCAAAAGGCAATAGCCTATTATGTTGTTTTCAGCACCATTGGTATACAGTAATGCAGCATTTAGCAAGGGCATGTTCAGTGCCTTGTACATCTTTTTTCTGCCAACATTAGGAATCCATTCAGAACAAGCTGTTGAGCTTTATTTTTATTTTACTTAATTTTTTTCCCAAATGCATTAAGATAAATACATGTATTAACAGCCACTAGGGCAAACAGAAAATATTCATTTGCGTTTATTACAGATAGTTAGAGCCCTACCACACTTCACCTCTCATCAAGGAATTTCTCCTGTGATGAATTGATCTTTATGATTGAGTTCATTTCCTTCATTTCTTTACAATCACCATGGTTTTTAAAAAGAGAGAAATTCAGTTTTTTGTTTTATTTTTGTTATAGGAACTGTTTTTTCCTGCTAATAGCTATTTATAAACGGGATACCTTACCCTAAAGTACTCTAAATGAGAAACCTAAAAAGACCAGAATATTACCACTGATGTGTACTCAGCCCTAAATATTTCCAACGAAATTCCAGAAGCCCTTGAAGGGTAAACATTTTCGTAATGGCCCAATGCAGTCACCAAGAGCTATTGTGTTCTGAAATTAGCAACATGCTCTCTCCAGATTGCTCCATTTGTTCTTAGCTCATGGAAACAACGAAGCAACTGATCCAGACTGCTATCATTGCTGTTATAAAGGGTCACAGGAAGTGCAAGAGGCTTCAGTAGGGTTGCAGCCATCTTCATGTACACTGCCTGTGTGCTACAAGAGCAGCAGTCACCAAACATTCTACACGTGTGCTGAAGCCCAACACCTTTATCTTCTCTTTCCTTCCACCTGTTATCACAGAGAGACTTTTAATTTCCAAACGTTCTGCCTTTTTGATTTTCTGTCCTTTGGGAACACTGCACAGGCCCCAGGTAACCATTCTGGACATGCCAAAGCCACCAGGGTTCAGTTCCAGAGATGACTGAGGACAGCACAAGGCCCTGACCATCAGCTGCAGGCACCTGCAAGTCATTACAGTTTGACCCTTTGAGGAACACCAGGTCAATAGAGCTATGACTTCAATGCCCCTACAGCACACCAGTTGAAAAATCTCATGTGCAGAGTGGTCTGAAAAGCCAATTAATTGACATTATTTAAAGACAGCTTTTCAGGGGAGTCCTTTGTTGGAGGAACTGAGTCTCAGTGCAGTGCTAAATTATGCATAGGAGTTAAGGGAGGTGAGAGTAAAAAAATCCACTGGGTAATCATAATCACCATGCAATTAGGTTTGATATCATAATAGAAGGTTACTCTCCTAGGGGTAATGCAGTGAGGGTGAACTTTAAAAGGCCAGATTTTAAATCTATGAGAAAAATGATTAACAGCCCGCTCAAGGGCAAAGTGAAACACTTTAACAACATACTGCAAATTTGTTCCTGGAGTAACTCCTCCAGCAGCCCCAGCAGTTGTTCCAAGGGTGAGTTTGGCTAATGTTATGAGTCCAGAGGCTATTTAAGATTGTGTGGTGGAGAAGCAGATGGTAGTTAGACCTTTGCACTGAAAATATAACAGAAAGGATAAAATCTGCATGGCTGAATGGAGTTTATTGGAAATGAACACCCTTTTAAAAATAAAAAGTGGTATCTGACTGAAGAGCAGAACGTAAGCTAGAATAGAGGGCAGACTGGAAAGAAAATGGGTATAGAGCATAGGATTATAAGAAAAAAAAAAAAAATCAAGGTATTCCTGATACAGAATAGAAAATAAAAACTAAACCCCAACCAGGCATGTAATGAGGGGAACTTTAAAGTACTGTTGTTATGTGACAGCTTTATTGTACCTAATGAACTCAAATATATGCATCTGCTGGAAGACACTACTCTGTGATAACTCGCAATCAGGTGTACAAATCAGGCACTTCTTCAGCAAAAACCTGTACCTTCATGGGGAAAGAAAGAGGCTGAAGAGGATGCTGAAGCAGAAAAGTAGTCCTTGGCCTGAGTTATTTGTACAGATGTAACGGAAGAGATCCCCTCCCTTGTCTGTGCTGGTTTCTGTGGGAAATTAGAGAGTGACTTCAGTGGTGATTTACTTTGACTTCTGTGGAAGGTGAACAGGACCTGAGGAAGGAGTTATGTGGTCACCACTTCTCCATGGCAGTAAATCAGCCTGGCTAGCTAGTACCAGCCCAACCCGTAGGGAAAACAAGCTACACAACAGCGAACCTGTCAAACAAGGTGCCCCTCTTACATCTCCCTTACAGCGCGAGACGCCCCTTGAAAGACAAGGAAGGAATCTACCACTAAGCACAGACAAAAAACAGCAACTTCCTTTAAATGTTATCTTTTTCAAAATAGTAACAGTTCCTCCTCTTATGTACCTTAAGCACAGTGGGAGTTCAACCTCAGCTGTAGCCTGTAATGTCATAATACAGGTAAATAAACGACAACAGAGAAACCCCTCTTCAGTTTCCGTATGGAAATATTATTCTGTCACAGCAATCCCTCATCTGAAAAGTTAATAAAATAGTACATAAAGGTGACCTGGTGGATATAACTTACTTGAGTTTTCAAAACGCTTTTGATAAGGTCCCTCATAAAAGAATATTAATGATAATGAGAATGATCTTACATTTATGATAGTGCCTTTCATTCAGATGAATCCCAAAGTGCTTCACAAAGTTTTTACTAACTGATTGTACAAATCGTGTCATATATCTCCATCCCCAAAGTGCTTCTAGGTCTGGGAGAAGGTATGACAGCTATTTAATTGCCTAGCACACTACTGTTCCATGTTTTAGAGCAGGGAATAAACACAAGGACTTCAGCAATTACAGTGATTTTAGGGAGGTAAAACTATTTTCCACAACTGAGTTCTGGTGACAACCAAGCCCATCTCTTCCCTCCGCCCTCACCCAACATTGAGGCTGAACAGTAAACAGCTCACATGGGGAAAAAAAGTCATTTTATTGGTTGTTTCTAAACGTATAATGGCAATTAGAAAGAGATCACATTTTGTCGTAAATGAAGGCAAAAGCCACAACAATTGTGACAAAGGGATCCAACTCACAGGTGAGCCGTGGGCACACTGCACACCACACCTGGTTGGTGAGGTAGAATTGTAGAATCTTGGAATCTTTAAGGCTGGAAAAGATCACTAAGATCAAGACCAACTCCAACCCATTCATCACTATGGCCACTAAACCACACCTCTCAGTGCAACACCTACCCTTTTTCTTGAATACCCCCAGGAACAGTGACTTCACCACCTCCCTGGGGCAGCCTTCGCCAATGCATTACCACTCTTCCCAAGAAGATATTTTTCCTAATATCCAACCTGAATCTCCCCTGGCACAAGTTAAAGCTATTACCTCTCATCCTATCACTACATCATCCAACACTTCCTGAGGGCTGCTGTACACCACGCTGCTACCAAAAGCTGGGAGCACTCTAATCATTTGTTTCCTGATGACGGGGAGCCAAAAGAGTCTAGATGATCATCTCACATATGGGCTAGCACAGAGTCTCAGTTTCACCCCCTTTCCATTGTAAGAAGCTTGAGAACTATTTGCTTCAACAGAAGAATTTCCTACATACATACACTCAGTTTCAACAAAGCCTTGAGGCAACTGGACAAGCACTATATTTATTCATTTCTCATTTATACTCAATATTTCAAATACAGGTCTTTATCCTGTGACTTTGCCCATTTCCCAGACATTCCTTCCCATTTTGCTATTTTTGTCAACACCACCTGATCTTTTTCCCCATTAAATTATTTATACTATATAACTGATACCTCACAGCTCACAGGTCATTTAAAGGGACTGACAGTAAGCACTGTCTCTGATGTACAGATCCTCTTTCGTGCTTCTTCTATGATATTTTTTCAACTTCTTTCTCCAGTAAACACCACAAAGCTTTTAGATGAGCTAGAAAGCAGCAGGCATAGAAGAGTTTCTCAGCTAATAGCCCGAACAGAGCCTTCAGGATTCACTCAGGGCTTCCTAAAGCTTCCCCCATAGAGGTTGCTTAGTGGATGGGGATCACCCTGAAGGCAGAGACATTTTAATCTGGAGCAGTACACAACTGCTACAATTTATAGTATCCATGTTTGGCCATCTAACTCCAGAGAAGCACCACCCCATCATTTTTTTCTCCAGCATTTCCATGGCTTTTTGACATATGTCCTTCAGCTGCATAAGCCAATGCAGACAGCCACTAGCAGGGCATCTTCAGCTCTCATTAGCGTTGAAAAGCAAACTCTGCCTTTCATCTGCAGTCAGCTTTGCTTTGAGTTGCATATTTGAAACTCTACTAATCTGGACTGTTATAATTTTGAAGACAGAACCAGCAATAAGCATATTCTGTTTAGAGAGTATCAGAACACTTAATTTAAAGGCAGAAAATGTCTTGTTTAATTGCCTGAAATCAAAGGTTTCATATTTTAATTAAGCTTTTAAGAGGAGCTATTTTATCGCTGATTCTTCTTTTTTTTTTTCTCCTCTCAGATATGAAGGTCATTAAATGATATCTTTACTGATTAAGCAATATTAAACATAATTTCTCCTAGTGTCATGCCAAAGGTCTTATACAGTATGGATAGCACCCCACACCTGAGCATCACACATTATCAGTGATTAAGAGATGAACAGCACTCACTCACTATGCCTGGCTCAGAGCAAAGGACTGTCTGAACTTTCATGTCCTCTATTTCTCATTGCTTGCACAAACTGAAGATGCAAGAAAGCTGCATCATAGCTTCTCCCTAGATACAAATTGTCCCATGGTCAGACTGGATGAGCAACTTTCCTCCTTTTTTTCTTAAATGAACAACCTGAAACCAGATAGTAGGTCAGTGTAATGGGTAGGGGTCATAAAGAACCTGGAGGTACCAAGGCAGTAAACAGTGAACATTTGTGGGTGGGTTTTTTTTCCAGCACTGATAAATACTGAATTTTATTTAGTGTCCAATAAGGCACTGATACACCAACATCATGTATCAGATATCCTGCGACTAACAGAAATAAAAAGGAGCTCTTCCATACCAATCCTTGATGTCTAGATGTCTAATTAAATATGAGCTTGTAAAGCTTTCTGTCTCTGGCAGAAACACTATGCTTTCTCTTTTCTACCTTACCATGTAAAAACCACAATATTATTTTCTATTGGGATTGATTTGTTATTATTATATTGAACCAGAAATGCCAAGATACTCTTTAAAAGAAGGCAGGTGGGCCTAACTTGGAGGCAAGAAGTAGTAGAAACATTGCTTTCTGACCTGGTTGCATAGGCAGAAAGCTTCCTCTCAGCACTAATACCCTTGGGCACCTTCTGAAATGCTCCATCTAGCCCTCTACCAGAGGCAGCATTCATCTTGTGTTTATCACCATCATGCCCAAGCGCTGCTGTGTTTTTCTTGCAGGGCTAAACAGAGGACAAGCTCTACCATGACAGCTTGTCAGACTCTGCAGTACATTCCATATTTCATATCAAAAGAGTGCCCCTCATATTAAAATTATATAATTTATATATTTCTAGGTAAACATGACCTTCCTCTGCCAATTCTTTTAGGCCAGAGCCAGAAGCCAAAACAACAAAAATCTTGTGAGAACAGCCATCCAGGGCCAAGTTGTCAAAAAACTCCAACAAGGACCTGATTTGTCAACAGAAGTCATCATATCACAGGGAACTCAATTCCTGTCTCAGTACCACCCTGGACAAATTGCTGACAGCTTCTCACTGAGCAATTCCATGCCCTCAAATTATAGCCTTTTATTTCCCAAGTACCCTCTTGGAAGGTAGGAAGGTCTCATTTTCAGTATAATCCTTTGAGAACAGTAGGAAAGAACAACACTTATGAAACCACTGCTCCACAGCCTTTCCCCCAGGTACGAAAGGCCTTCCTCAGCCCTCCGCAGTGAATCCATGTTCCCTTAGAGCAGCTCTGTCTCACCTTCTATCAGGTCTTCCACGGGCTCTGGAAAGCAAAGGCTTAACTTTTCAGTGGTTTAATTTCCACAGTGAATAAGCATTCATGCACTTGTGGCCAGTGCAAGAAAGCTCTTTATGCTTATATAAAAAGCATATATAAAGCATAATTATATATATATATAATATATAATTATATTATATATAATAATGGGTTTAAGGCAAAAATAATGTTTTTAAAATACTTTCTGCTCCCAGAATGACATAAAGAGACCTCAGTACTACATAAGGCTGTTCTATATTCAAGGTGTCAATTTAATCTTTGGTCTCCAGTAAGCGTGTTAACATAGGGTGTGCACCTGGCCTTTCAAACCTGATCAGCATTTATTGCTTTGTTTTTCTATAGCAGGTTTTCATCCCCTCAGTAAAGACATTCCCAATGCAATGAACCTGCAAGAGGCCATCAGAAGCCACAGAAGCGAGGACTGGGAGGTTTTCCAAACACACACAAAGCCAGTTGCTTTCCCAAACCCTCTGGGTACACACATGCCAGGAAGACACAGGTGCAGGCTGGTGAAAATCAGGGAATGAGAAGGAGATGGAAGGCAGATTGGTCCCACATCCCCTTTACACAGATGCAGGGCACATTTATGCCTCACGAGTCAAGATACAGAATTTGTCCAAGATATTCTCTTGCTTTTGCAAGCCAGTGGCACCACAGGCAATAAAGAAACCACTTTCCTGGGTACACAGTTACTTGAAAAGTTGCTAGGCCAGCACTGTTTGTTACTGCCATTTATCTTTCAGCAGCTGTCACAGCAAGCTCCTTGGGAGGTATAGCAAATATCTTGCAATTGTGTGCTTTACCATGTACTCCAGAAAAAATATTTTGCCACATGTAATTGCATAAGGATACACATATCGAGCATGCAACACAGAGATCAGCAACAAGTGGTGACCTTCAGAGGTCCGTACTCAATTGTTTACATCTTCATCAATAACATAAACAGTGAGATTGAGCACACCCTCAGCGCTTTGCAGATGACACCAAGCTGCGTGGTGTGGCCAACACACCCAAGGGATAGAATGCTCTTTAGAGAGACTTACACAGCAGTAGGCCCAGGTGAACTTCATGAAGTTCAATAAAGCCAAGTGCAAGGTCTTATTCCTGGGTCCCATTATCAGGACAAGCTGGAAGGTGTAAACAGAGCACAGCTCTACTAAAAAGACCTACAGGTACTGATGGATGGCAAGCTGAGCATGAGCCAACTACGTGCCCCACAGCCCACTCTATCCTGGACCACATCAAAAACAGCATAGCCAGCAGGATGAGGGAGGTGACCCTGCCCTCCACTCTGTCCTGGTGAAACCTTACCTGGAGTACTGTATCCAGATGCGTAACTCTCAGTATAGTAGAGACATGGTCCTGCTGGAGCTTATCCAGAGGAAAACCATGAAATAATCCAAGGAATAGAACATCACTCCTACAAGGAAAGCCTAAGAGAGCTAGAGCTGTTCAGCCCGATAGCAGCCTTTCAGTATCTAAAAAGGGGGCTATAAAAAGGAAGGGGACAGACTCAGACTCTTTAGCAGGCTCTGTTGTGGTAGGACAAGAGGAAATACTTTCAAATTAAAAGAGATTTAGTGGGGGTACAAGGGAAAAAAAAAATATATATATACATATATATATATATACGATAATGGTAGTTGTAACACAACAGAAAACAGCAACAACAACAACAGAGTAGCAAAGTCCTAGGCTACAGCAAATGAGAACTTATTCAAATGCAACAACTATAGGTACAGAAACAAAGGAAAGAATCTACTTCCTTCAGAAGGCCTCAAGAAAGCAGGGATCTCCAGCAAAAAACATCTTGCCTTGCCCTGCCAACCCCTAAATGAGGTCTGGGAAGGGTCAGATCCTGGCTCCACCCCTCCCAGTCACTCAGGCACATTGCTTGCACCTATTCCTTGCACCTGTGCTCCCCCGGTTGGCCCTGCCCTCCCACCAGGAGCTTGATTACAGTTTCAGGCCCTGACTCAGCATTTCTGCTACAGTAGTGAAGTACTGCAACAGGTTGCCCAGAGATTTGGTGGATAGCCATCCTTGGAGACACTTGAGGTCAGGTTGGGTGGGGCTCTGAGCACCTGACGGAGCTGTAGGTGTCCTTGTTCAGTGCAGGGGAGTTGGACCAGATGGCCTTTAAATGCGTCTTCCAACTCAAACAATTCTATGATTCTGAGAGCATTCATACCATGTGCTATCAACATAAAAGTACTCTCCCTTTCACTCTCTGCCTCATTTTGTGCACCTGGCTGCTTTCTTAAATTTATTAAGGGAGTGCAAATGCTAGTTTCAAGCAAGATGAGCAGATACAGTACTATTTCTCCCTCTCACATCACACTTTTCTTCATTCTCATCATTTCAGGGATATGGCCATCACTCAAGCCTCAAAATGGACTCCATTTCAAGGTGTTAGTAAGTTATTGATCATCTTCTCCAGAGGTCTTTAACTCTTCCTGATTTCCCTCTCTTTACCTCTTGAGTCTTCCTGATCTGTATTAACTCTACAGCTATCCAAATCTCTTCTTACCAGGTATTGTATCTTAGCACTCCGACATCCACAGTAGGTAGGAACTGGCTTCCCGCCTGTTTTCTGTACTTGTGACTAACTCTAAGACACTGAACACAAATAAGTTAGCTGCAGTGGCTGCCCTGGAATTGAGTTCTTGAGTCTTTGAGTCTGTAGAACAGTCTTGAGGTCAGACTTTATTTGTTTTGTCCCCATGTGCCCCTTTTCAGAACATCATCCAAAGGGCTGTGGGAATAGCAGTTTTCAAAACTACTTGGGAAAAGAGTTAGTAGTTAAAAAATTGTTGTTGTTCCCCATTAGACTTTTTTTTCTTTTTTTTCTTTTTTCATTGAGGTGTACTGCTGGAATTGAAATGCTTTTTAAAATTTGCCCTTGATGATGGATGCTGGACATATGGAATCCTGGCTTAGAGCTACAACCCAGACGCAGCACAGCAGGGTTGACAGAAAGCCCAGCATGGCAATAGCTAACACCATCACCTCTCCACACATGCTCATACCATGTCTGCTTAATCATTTGGCTCGTTCTTTCACAAGCCTATTTGTATGAACAAATTTTACTTTGTAACAACAAATGTCACCCAACTGTGGTCATTGTAAGCTGGTAGAAAAGCAGGCTGAGCAAACTAACTAGAATTGCTTGCTCTTGATCCCTTAAGTATGTTGTTTTACAACAAAACATTCTTTTTTTTAATTGTTAATCTCCCAGGGGTAAGCAAAGAAAGGTTTGATCCAACTAAATTTAATTCCTTTTTCAGGTGTTGCCTTAATACTTTTGCTCCTTTTGAAGATTCTAGAAGGACCTCCTGTGGCTTCTACAAAGCAACTCATAGAAGCACAGTATGGAACCTTGGTGGTTTCTCTGATATACTCAATTAAATTGTTAAATGCCTCTACAGCATTGTTACAAAGTTAGGCAAACCTGGCTTACCCAATAGGACAGGAGTTTAAGCTTTAGAATTTCCCCAATTTTCCACTTGCCCCCCCACCCAGTTGGTGTTAAGTGGTATATATTTTGTTTTACAAGAAAGCTAGGGATGCTTTTTCACATCAAAAGTCTCCCTTCAGACTTACTTAGGCAAACATTAATATTCATTTTAGAACAATTTTATAGCAGTCGGAGTCCTGGAGAATAAGTACGTTTAACTGATGTTGGTGATACAACATTGTTGGTATCACTAATTCCACAGCCATCTTTTTTTTCTTTTCCTCAGGACAAGGAGGTAATTTTCTGAAAATTACGTTGTTTTCTAAAATAGCTCTTTTCAATGCTATCCATCTACCTTCTGGCAGCACAGTTTAATTTGCATTTAAATCATTTCCTGATATTGTACGAAAAGTAATTATACATAACACTACCAATTTTCAAGCCTCGGCTTTTAATCGGTCCACAGCCAAATCCCTCTTCTATGTTCTAAAACCACTTCCCCAAAATGTAAAATTCCCAAATACCAGCCCGGGCTTTTTTCTTAAGGCCCCTTCATTTGCTAGCACATCTCATGTATTAAATTTATATTAATAAAAAAACATGTTGATATTTCTATTCCTAGTTTTTCTTTTGGGTTGTGTCACTTTGGTTTGCTGACTTTTCCCTCATATAAAGGTTTAACTCTGCTAGCTGAGCAGAAGACCTTTGGAGAATTCTACACTCATGACACTAAATCACTTTTATAATAGTTACAGATGTTGGATCATGGCCTGATTCTGTAATTTTAACGCAGATGAAGCAGGGAAGTGATGTAGTTCGTGCCAACATGGCCACAGAGCACACAGTTTTGATTAGGTATAACTTGACCCTATGCTTCCTGCTTGGTTCTAGAGGCATTTTTCACATTTAGATCCAGATGCAATTGCAGACTTCTTGGATCTTGCAGGATTTTTATTCATATTAATTATTCAACAACAACAAAAAAATCCACTGGATATCTAGATCACTCTTAACAAGACACCTTATCATATTAAAGGAGAACACCCTTGAAAGCTGCTTGATATGTCACAGTTTCTTTCCCTCAGAAAGATAGTGTCTCATAAAAGATGAGGTGTATTTTTCAGAGCTCTGCTTATCTGCTCATGAGCCACATGGAGAGAAATAAACCCCCCTGTACTGAGTGCCAACTCAAAAGTGTTAAATCACTAACAGTATGGCAAGTTGGATGCAAAAGAGCATTGCATCATAGGGGCTATCCTACAGCCCATAGAGTCAATACTGAAACCATGAAATTCAGATGTGAGTGCAGTTTTCCTCAAGGCTTAGGATCTGCCTTGATCTAATCTGCTAGGCAAGCTCCCTCTCTACCATTAAAATAATTCAACCCTTACAATAATTGAAGATTAAAATTGCTAATGACATGCTGTGGATCTCCCTTATAATCAACTCTTATCTGATGCTTGAAGAACCCTCAATGCAAAAAAGGAGTCCTAAAGATTTCAGTGCAGAAAACATCTGTTCAAAAGAAGCAGCGTACCATACAGAAAATCCTTGCAAACCAGATGTTTTGCAAGGCTGTACACTGAACCTAGAGTAATATTCCTTATTCTTTAACATCATACACCAGATTTCATCAGTGAAGTTACAGTGAGCCAACAAGAGAATTTTCAGATTAAACTTCTGAAGCTTGTCGGACCTGAAGGTCAATGATAGTGATGACCCCTGCCATTTTCAGCTCTGAACATGCTTTTAATTTGTTCCAAAGCTTGCAACATTTCCACAGATGCCTAAAGCAGACCACTCTAGAATAATTCTTCCTGGATGATGGTGGCAAGCGGAAGGTCTTCCCTGCCATGCATCTGTAGCAATAGGCACTTTGCGCCTCTTCCCACTTTCCCACTCATAATGTTGTAGTTCTTTACAAGCTGACAGCAAAGTTTTCTGATGCCTTTTCTTCCCTTTTGCTAACTTAAAAAGTAAAAAGCATTGGAAAACATCAACATGAACAATCGCATGAAAAAAAAAGCGCAGCCTGGTACTAGAGATAGGCCTATGTGTAAGAATAGATGCATCACAACAGATGTCAGCTCTGCAACGGTGCTGCACAAAGCATCCAAGCAGCAGCCAGAGAATGCTGATAATAAAAAGAGAGGAAGGGAGTTGTTTTTAGATAAGAATTGCATTAAATGAGGAACTGTGATTTAATTGAATAAAATTTTGAATATATGTAAAAATTAAATCTTTTTCACTTATTGTACAATTTAATAAGTTAACAGTAACCTAGAAACTTAATAAATTGATCACTGCATAACATCAATCAAATTTCTCAAATTCCATAATTCCAGCAATTTATATTCATTATATTCCCCCGTGTCCTACCAGTAGTCTCCATTTAAGAAGATGCTGACTTATTTCTGTTAGAGCCTGTTTTCCTTCCAAAGAAAGAGGTGGCCAATCATATTCTAAAAAAGCAGACAATTCCCAACACTTGGATCTCAACCATGGACATCCTACTGACCAGAGAGTCACTTGGAGGTTAGATAGATTTGCTCTCTTGAAAAAATGAGAAAAAAAAAGTCTTTCTGTTTCTATCCAAACACTTGAAAGCCTTTAGGACAGGACACGTGCCTTACTAAATATGCTGATTGGACAAGATGATCTTAGAAGTCTTTTCCAATCTCTATGATTCTATATTTCTGCACAGCATTTATATATATAACACGTCCCCTTCTTGCCCCTCTGCGTATTTCCGTAACACAAATTATTACTATTGATAGTTCTGTGTCATCACCGCCTTCATTCCAGTTGTGTTGCTGACTTGTAAGTTACCTTAATTAATAAAAGAAATTATTTTGATATCTACTTTCTCCTATTCTAGCAGATCTCCAAAACTGAGCCCACGTATTTTCCCCAAGAGAATCCCTCCAACCCTTCTCTGGTCTTCCCACCACCTGCAGAAGATTTACAATGATGTGAACTTGACCCAATGGTTTTTGAAGTTTTTTTTTCATTATACCCTCTGTAAAAGCAGTGAACACACACATTCTTCCAAACAGTTCTGGCCCTTGCTAGTTTGATGGAAAGGAGGTTAATAACATATCTGGATAAAGCAAATAGTTCAATGGATAGCATACATTGATTAATACCTGCTACAGTGCCAGCAAAACCAAGGGAACGGCGCATCGTAATTCTGTTATAACTGAGAATGTGCTGCCAGTGGAAGGCGAAAGGAGATTATCATGCTGCTTTGTTTTCTAGCTGTGTCTAGCAGCTCAGAATAACGCACAGACAGAGGGTCAATCTCTCCCCCCTCCCCTTGACTCAGGGATGGTGAAAGATCTGGACCCTGTGCTGCAGAGCATTTGAAACTCAAGACGTGCTCTCCATTTCAATGTGCATTGCCAGTAAATCCCTCCTAGGCTGTGCCTGAAGAGGGGACAGAGAAGGGGGATTAAAGGCGGGGTGATAAGTTTGAAGAATATGCAGCACTGCACTGTGTTGAGGTGGCACAGGACCCTCCACGATGCCCAGCAGAGAACAGCCCAGCAGGAGGGAAGAAGCTGCTCATGAGAGGCTGGATTTTCTCGCTTCCACTTGCACAGCCTGCGTGTCACCGCTAAACACCCTCGCTTTTTGTTTGGCAGTAAATAATTCATGTCCCCAAGCCGTAGGCGGGATAGGTTTCAGGCAGCAAGGAAGGACTCCAGGGAGCAGCTCTTTAAATATGCATCGCCTCCTGTTTGCAGGCACAATGTGTGGGTGCAGCCGCACGCTCAAATTGCCTTGTGTTCGCTGGCACCTCTAAATAAACCACAAAATTACCACCGCAGCTATTTATGGGACAGAGGGGGAGGGAGGCTTCAAGATGACAGACAGTCCCTTTTAATCCGGTCACCTGTTTTTTTACACCAAAACAATTGGCACCTCTGTGACACTGTTGTATCCCCAGTGGGGGAAAGAGTTACAGGTGTTTTAATTATACATTAGTACAGCATTAAGCTAGTTTTATTTGCTGAACGTTCTGTCAATTACTGTTGTTACTTGAGAGGCATGACTACTCCCAGGTTGATCGTGTATTTAACTAGCCAGTCAATGCTATTAATCACCGAGCATTTTCAGCCAAGGATATTAACATTGAAACCTATCCAAGAGGGCTTATAAATGGGTACTGGTGTTCTTCAGAAAGAAATGCTGCTTTCTAATGCAAAAGGGGTTCTCTTCTGTCTTTTTTGCCTTTATTTTGTTTTAAATTGCAATCTAAATTCAAAAGGGAAATTAATAATTGTACTTGACAAAATAGCTGCCATTCCAGAAAATTAGTAAATATGTGATCACCTCATCATCAAATGAACAAAGGGCAGGAGGTCTGTTGCTGTGATGCAGCTGCTATAAAAACAATGAAGCGTAACAGACATGAAAACCAAACAGGGACATCCTCCATTCTGAGGCTGGAGAGAAAGGATTTGGGTGAGATTGAAAAACCTCATTAAGCATTTAGAGATTGGAAATAGGACTCTGCAGTCCTGTTCTTGATCACGGAAAAAGACTTGTCTTGGAAAAAAGGCACATCCCTGCCCATCACCAGTAGAATCATGGGGACATGCTACATGACCTGAAGCCTGAGGCTTTGACACAAGCACAGGGCAGGTCCCTGTGCAGAACTGAGCCTCGGGCTCGAAACCCCTTTGCATAACTCAGCCATTATCTCCAAACCTTAGATAGCTCCTCTGCAGAACTTAGCCATGACATTCAGGTTTTAAATATACCACACTTCATCCCCCTCCTTTCCTTATGCCCCAGCAAACTGTTCTACGCTGCTTCAGTGGTTGTGCAACACAGCCACATGGGAGAGATGAAGAGAGTCTGCCTAAATGTCTCAGCTTCTCGTAAACGCAGGAGTGTTGTCATGCTCAACACACACTGTTTGGTAACAAATGCTCCAGATACACACTTTGCATTCTGGATTGTGCTTAGTTGACATACACAATATATTTATCTATCTCCACATAGTGAATAATCAACTAAAAACTCACTTTCATTAGCTTCATCTCCCCATTGTTGGCTCACATCCTGCAGTTTTCATACTACATCTGCAAAAGTAATAAACTAATTATAGAAGCCATCTGGAACAAGAACAGAGTACAATAATTATTTTTTTTTTAAAGCCCTTGCTAAATAAATGGTACCGTAATAAATGGGGTGTCAGAAAAACAATGATCATAACAAACTCAACGCCATTAAGGAGGAATGCAAGGAAATTTACATCAAGAAACTCATGATTGCTCATTAGTAGAGACACAGCAGGAGCATTACAATCCATTGAGGACATAGTTTACATGCTGAACTGGAAGTCATACCTGAGACCAAATGCCACTACACAGATATCACAAGATATGGAAAAAGAGAGGAGGAGCAATTGTTGCTTCATCTGTGTGCTCTGCATTCAGGACCAAGGGACAGACCCCCAGAGAGCAGGGGGTGAGTCATTCAACAGCAGTCACTTCTCTTTCACCTTCCATTCATGGTGATACTACTGTCTAATGGAGATACGTGATGTTGATGAGCTAATAGAGTGAATTTCTACTGGACTCTCCATTCCCTAGGGAAGCAGAAAGCACAGCAAAATTCAAAACAAATCACATAAAAATGTCATTTTTATGTCATATGGGAGATGGTCCTCTCTTTTTTCAAGACACATCCCTGGCTCCTGAACATCTACAGATGAATGGCAAATATCTGTCCATTAGGAAAACATCTCATCGTTGCCATTGGTTGCCCTCTCTGCACTGACACCCTCAGCCTCTAGGAAGTTTGTGGTGATGCAGGGAAGCTCACTGCTTCAGCAGTGGCTGCTTCTCAGCCATGAACTTCTTCAACCACTTCAGCTTTGTGGATCCCAGTGAGCGTCTCCCATGACATGACACACATCCAGCAGCTGCTAGTGCTTGCAACTGAGAGGTTCTCCAGGTTCTGGAGGCAGTAAGTCCTGTATACGTGGGCAGCTCATCTGTGCATGAGCAAAATGGGAAGGCACCACACAGGAGCAGTTTTAGCAACATAGGCAAAGACAGAGCTGTGTTCTTCTTGACACGAGGAGAGAGCAGCTAGTCTGCCATTCCCTACAAAGGGAGTTTGAATGTACAATTTTACTAAATGCTGAAGATTTCAGAACAAGGTAAAGGCTACTTTTATCTCCCTAGCCTTGTACTAAGCAATAAGCTGGAGGTCAGCTTGTGGTAAAGTAGCATTTTGTATGTGATGCTACTATTGTTTACTAATTAGAGGTGATTGCTTTGCCTTAGAAGACCCAGCCTATTTAGTGCATGGCTTCTGCTAGCACTGCTTCGAGGAAACTTGTTTCAGTGTTTTCAGAAGAGGATGAGAGTATGATAAAACGTCAAAGCATTTTGTGCTTGATATATGCACACCAATACAGAAATGTGGCACAGACATTCACATCTTCCAATGGCAATAATGGTTAACAGCATATTCATGTGTTCATTCCAATAATTCAGTGATAAATAGCTCTACTACAACAAAAACGTTGTACCTCTGAAGGGAAGGGCAGCTTTATAAAATTTCCTTATCTGCATTCTAGCTAATTACATTTGGCCTGAATTTATTTGGAGAAAGGTCGGGGATGCTGTTGGTTACCCAGCTGCCGAATCAACGTCATCCTGCCTTAAAGTATTCCAACACACATCATTAATTCTGATTAAGAAGCATCACTCAGTTGTGATTCTTATTAGAACTCTATTAGTGTCTCTGCTAATAGATGCCATCTCTGTT
Organism: Perdix hodgsoniae; assembly: GCA_035772895.1. NCBI lineage: Eukaryota > Metazoa > Chordata > Aves > Galliformes > Phasianidae > Perdix > Perdix hodgsoniae. Next base: position 2,570,468 of record JAPSGF010000013.1, read on the forward strand.
ATTATCATAATTATTACTATTTATCACTTATGTTACTTTGGCAGCGCCTTGAGGACTCATTCATAAGACAGGCTCTTATTGGATCTTATGCAAACAAGTAATCAAAAAAAGTTTCTTGCCTTCAGCACTTCTTTTTGGTAAAACAACAAATAAAGCATAGAGGAGTATAAGGAGACAAGGGGACCATCTGGATAAGCACTACACATTGTACCCAGCTCCTCCAGAGCCTAAATTTAGCCATAATCCCACCAAAAAAACACAAAGAATGGTACTCAAACTTCAGCACTTACATGCAGATGTCAACACTGTCTTCAGATGCACAGATCACCACCTGTGGGCCTCAGTGTAGAGATACAAGTGCCAGCAGACGTGAGTATGGGAATTCAGAAGACATGAACTAAGCTGCCATCCACCAGACAAGTGTGCATTCAAGCAAACTGTAGCTCCTACTTATCTGAGGTGTGCAGGTTACACTCAGGCAAGGCCTACTATGATGAAATTTGTTTATAGCAGTTTTAAGATGGGTAGCCCGTTGCTTACTTGGAAGACTAGCTATAGAAATTTATTTTCAAAGTACCACATCTTGAGATCCCAATGCTCACTGCAGCAAACTCCATGTTTCATGTCCTAGCTGCAGGTGCTATCCTCCTCCTTTACCCTGTGAAAAGCAACATGAAGAGCCGGCCACAAAGCCTTACATGTGAAACAGATACAGAACGGGGCAGGATGAGCTGAGGGAATAGGTATATTTTCAAAGAAGAAATAGAGCAAAGAGTTCAAGAAAGTTTTATGAATTAGACGAGATTCTACTCTCTGTAGCTCCTCTGATCCTCCCAACAATCTGGAGTCAATCGTTCAGCTCTGTGCGGCCTTGTAACATTAAGGAGAATATAAGCACTGGTTTGAGACATTTGAGATGCTTTGTAATCCCAAGATAGAAGGTATCAAAGAACTGCCGCATACTTATTGTTAAAAGTGTTTTCATTCAGGATTATAGCACAGTTGCAAAGAGATCTTGCATCCTGCATCCCTGTAGCCCTGGGCTGTCTTCTTTCCACAAATTCTTTTGCAACTGAACTTGGAAGATTAATATTTTAAGAGCAGCTAATGCTGCTAATTGAACAGGGAAACAGATATGTCAACCTTTGTTTTCCACAGGACTCACTTCAGAAGCATGAATGATAAATGCACCCCAAGAGACGTTATGATAATCGTAACACCAAATAAATTTTTCAGACAATGAAGTTCATGGCCATTAACTTTCAGTGAGATGCAAAAAAACACACTTGGTGCTAAGCTACTTCCCAAACACATGAATATGTATTTTGCCCCACTGTAATGAGCTGATACAGCTTGAATGAAAAGGACCATGACCAGGTGAAGGCAACAGGGATGAAGCTCAAAGCAAGGAGAAATACTCAATTAGCAATCACTTTTGTCCTGTACCCTTACTGCGGAACTCCACAACAAATGCCTTGATAAGACCACAGAGCTGATGGTTCCCACAGCAGCTTTTGGCAGTGAAAAAGGAGAGTGGTCCTGCTATCAAATAATAGCAGGCGTTTGCTGATGTGAGACAGAGAGCTTTAATTCCCAGCTTAAAATGACCCACTGGAGCTGAGAAGAATTGTGGAAAATATCAGGCTTTGTTGTGTCATTAGGTACCAATGGTATAAGGTCACTTCTCTTCAAACACACTCCTCCTCAACCCTGTAATTAAATTAATATTTTGAGAAATGGTTCTCTGGGTTGTGTTTTACCACCGAGAATGTTATTCTCAGCCATATGTCACATCCTCATGCCATGCACATAAGAACTTGGACATGAGGCTGTCAGGTCTTTGGCTGTGCAGCAGAGATCTGACCATTCTTTAGTGCAAGAAATCCTTCACCCAAGCCTTGAAAATGAATTGTTTTGGAGAAGATGCTTCCCACTCTCTGGCCCCTGTTGCTTTTGCTCATAATAGATAAATAAGTAAATGAAATGAAGAAATACAAAAAACTTTTCTTTCCCCTGATTTCTGATGAAGAAGGATATTTTCTTCAGAATTGACTTGCAGGCAGTTTTTGTACCAGCCCTACTCACAGAGTCTGCAGTGAAAGGCACAGAGCTGCTTTCCCAATTACACTGCATTTCTTTGTAGATTCAGCTAAAGGAAAACATGTTAAATAAATTATTTGTTTCCAATTATTCACTCAGCTCTAAAAACAAATACACACGCATGTCTTTACATAGAGACATAGCGGGCAAACCAAAATATTTGCTATTTTAAGAGCTTAATGGGAAATAACACAGACAAATGCCTCTTCTGAGCACAAGCAGCTACGCCACCACTCCCTGTGCATATCACTGAGGGCAGAGAGCTGCTTCCCTACAGCAGGTGACAAAGTGACCAAAAGGAATGCATTAAGAGAAAATTACAAGCCTATAAATATTACACCACGATTTTTTAATTTACTTCTTCAAAGATAAAAATGCAGGCGCACAGCCATTATTGTGTACAACTGTATGTTTTCTATTCTATGCCTTCCAAACTGGATCTGCTGGAAGGATGAGGTTCTGATGATGTCCCCCAAAAGCTGTGCGATCCTCTGCTCTGACAAGCTCTTATGTCATCACCCAAACAGCACAGGTGAGAGAATAATACAAGAGAAATGAGCATACAAGAGTGTGCTAGCAAATCCTTGAGGATACGCACATATCTGCTGTTCCATTATGTTTCAAAACAAGCTCTGTTGTCTCTTTTTCTTACATTTTTCAGACATTTCTTTGAACATGATAGTCCCACCTGTTACATGCAAAATGACATCATCAGGAAGCTAGATACTAATGATCAGGAGAAGACCTTCCCTATCCACTCTTTAGTGGTCCCTTTCTCCTCCTGCATCATTAGCCCAGCCCAGTGAGCACACTGCCAGGCAGAAAAAAAGGCAGCATGGTTTACAACCACTCTTAGGGCAGGTCAACCCAAAAGGTACGGTAAGGCACCTGTAAAGAAGTGTCCTGGGCAAAGATGTACTGATGCACTCAACCTGAGTCTTCTCAAGCTCTTTCTAATTAGTGAAGAAAGTTGGCTCACTTTACTACCCTGTTTGCTAGCTCAGCAAAAGCTGACAAGGTGTCAGGAGAGCCTCTCCTGGCTTTTAGCACATCCAATAGTCGTGAAATCCAATAGGTGAAAGGAACTGAGAAGCAGACAATTATAGGATGACCTCTTTAAGAGGCTCCTCTGTTCTAAAAATTCATCTAGAAAGATGCCAAGGCTTCTTCCCATGCAATCTCCTTGTTGTCATTGCTGCAATATAAATAGAGCAAGAAGTAACAATCTTAAAGACAAAAGAAAAATAAACTCAATCTCCCTTGCTCTCACCTTTAACTATTACTAATCTATAGAGAACTGTGGGTCTGAGCACAGCAGATCAGAAGGCTACTCTGACCAGGGAGCTCCTCTGGGGCTCCCACCATGGAAGGACAACACCTGTCTTGCAAATGGTGGCTTGCTGAGCTCTGAGCAGTGTTCTCACTGGGTGCAGCACAACCCTGGTGAGCTCTGCTCATGTAAATGGAGTATTCAGAATGGCAATTAAATTGGAAGAACATCAGTTTGAAAAGGACTTGGTATAAGACTGTGTATCAATCAGAAATCAGTGCTAGGTAACCAAAGGAATGGAATTTCCATCTTACCCAGGCAGTTTCCCATCAGCCTAAAACATTATACATGCAGGAAATGTGTGCTTACAGATGCACGTGCGTACATGGGTGTGTGCCTGTGAACATACACTGAACTTTCCACTTCTCAGAGAAACAGCCTCTAAAAGAAGGCCTCAGAAATAATGAGTCTTAAAACTGAAGAACCACACTGAAGTCAAATGAGTTGGACACAAGGTTAAGAAAAGATCCCATACCTCTGGAATTCAGCAATCCTGTACCAGCAATTTCTTCACTCATTTACTTCAGAACTCTCTCAGAATCACTCTGCACAAGAAGACGCGATGCATTTAAGTAAATCTGATACAAAGGAAAGAAGAATAATCAAAGTAAAGTTAGTGAAAGGAGAAACAATTCTTCTGCACTAGATACAGCAGCATTTACAGGAACAAAACTCATCAGATCAAAGACAAGTTTTTACTCTACAAACCGTCAAGAATTTTTCTGGAAGGGGAGATCACGAAACCAAGGATGAATTGTGTGACAGCTGGGGGCAAAGCCTTCACTGCTGATATGATAGAGCCTGAGAAGTGTCTGCCAGGGAAGGTTAACTTAACTGCACTACCACCGTTAGGATATATTGCCAGGTTACAGTTTGAGTGCCACAATACAATAATGGTGCAGGAATAGCAAAAATATGTGCAATTCCATGAAGATCGATGGCTTTTTCACTACTTTCTTTGAAAAGTCAAAATACAAAAACATACTGCTATGAAAATATACGTTAGCCAAGCCCCATATACGTGCTTGGGGCTAGGAACACACAAACAGACAGTCCCCATCACTCAGATGATCCACAATGAATTACTGGAGTGCAATAAATTAATCATGTGCATGAACCCTCCTTGACAAATGATCCCTCCTAATTATTCTTCCTAAGGAGATTTCAAGAATGGAAATTTAATCATAAGCAAAGAAAATCCACTGAGCAATTCCTGCTACCTCAGACAAAATTTTCAATCTGTGGTTACCCTGCTGAAATCTGTGGTTATATTTTAGAAAACGCCTTATTATGTTAATTAGCTGAAGATTTTGCAGCTGATCCCCTCCCTCAGCAATGCACACAGGTGGTGCCATAGGGGTAAGGTGCACAAAGGATGAGATGCTGCAGCAAACCCAACTCTGAAAGTAACTACCACTATCATTCCACAGTGCCTTTTACCCAGCCCTTAGAAATGTGACCTGTTCAGAGCCCCTGCCAGGTCGGCACTTTCAAAGAAAACCTCCACTGGCTTTGCTCACTTTTCAATCTGAGCCAGAGCAATTTTGCTCTGCCACCCACTGAGCAATCATTTCAGCAGGAGCAGTGTAGTTTGACCCCATTTAGCGTCTGCAGACCAGACCCTTGTGCTCATGCCTCTGCTGAGCCTGGGTCAAATAGAAGCCAAGAGCACTTCGTGCTGCAGTTGGGTTCAGCTCATCCCACCCATGCTGTGGGGCTACCCCACAGCTGAGCATCCCAATTCAGGGAGGGATGCAATAACTCTCCTGCCAGAGTTTCAAACAAAAGGAAGCTTCTGCTCACCCAAGGCATGAGAAAGCTATAAAACAGCACACTATGTGTGGGAGGGAAATGGAGCCTGACGGGTTTGGGCCATCAAAGCACCAAGCGTTAACAGATTTTGCTATTGCATTGCACTATGGCAGTGTGAGGATAGTGCAGGGTGGGAAGCTCAGGGCCAATGCACTGCTGTAGTGCATGAGAATCAGACCTGCTCCTCTGCACCTGTGTGTATGACACATGCAGGGGCTCGCAGGGTATGGTCTGCTCAACATTCCACTTCTCCCTGCTCTCAGAAAAAGAAAACAAAATGAGAAAGGGAAGCTTATTTGTCCACCAGGCCTTTTTAAACAGAAGAAGTAATTACCTGAGTACATCCATTATATGCAGAGCTGCTGCAATCATCACCAAGCATGATTGTCAAAGTATAGTTAATCAGGAAAGCAAGAAAAAGCTGTCTGACTAATGCAAAGGCATGGACCAACAATTCTTCTTGCCAACCCCATCTGGCTGGAGGCAAGAGCAGGGCACCCCCTGCAATCCCAGCCCTTGGCTTTCAGCTCCCTGTGTTGAAAATTCTTAGCACTGTATTTTTTTTAGAACTAGTCTGCTATGGAGAGTTACTAAACATACATCAGCAGCCCAACAGAGCACTAACAGGAGAACGCAGCAATCAACTAAATGGACCGAGCAAGAGCTGAGAAGGAGACAGTGTGGGAGAACGTTAAGTGAGTTGGTGTGTTCCTAAAAAATGACATATTAATGGTCCAACAGACTCGAGGTCCCAGGGAAAGCAAAGAAGCAGTTCAAGCTCCAGGAGGGCTTTTTAAGGTGTCCTGGGGCTGCAGAGCTTGTGGAGTCACCAAGGCACAAACCCCATTTTTCCTCCCCTGTTCTATGCAAACACTAGTCTAAGCACAAGCATTTCTCACATCTGGATACCATGGTTTGTTTCTTCCTCTTCACAACAGCCTCCAAGGGAAGAAGATGCACCAGTAGGATGTAAACATTCCCCCAGGTCAGTGATGCTGATGTGGAAGCCCCAGCCCCTTCCCTTGGCCCCTTCTGGCAATGCAGGAGCAGCTGGCAGGGGTCCTCAACCCCCCTTCCTCCCCAGGCCCCAAATGCTAACAGATGCATGTATACAGCAGTAACAGAGCAAGGTCACCATGGCACGTTCTCTAACCCACATCAAAAAAGCCAGCATGTGAAGGAATGGAATTACAGAAGACTGGAGAAGGCAGAAAGATAAACATCCCATTTCCACAGTCCCACCACCAGGTAATCCCATGGAGCTCAAAATCAATTTGACTTCCACAAGCATGGAAGGAGAATCAGGATTCCCATATCTATATATTACAGCCCTAAAAGGGAAGAAATCATACAGTTAGCAAAGCAAGGCCTTTTTTTTTTTTTCCCTTTTCTAAACCCAGAGCTATCAGAACAAGAAAAAAAGAAACCTCACCTTACCCAGTACACAGAAGGGACTGACATAGTAAGTATTTTCACTGTTACTCAGCACTCCCACCTGTCTTCCTTCTCACACCAACCCATGCAAACCTGAACAAAATAAGCCCCAGATCCCTTCCCAACATCATGCTTTGTTTCTGGTCTGATCACAAGAGTGGCTGTTCCCAAAGTTGTGCCTGATGAACGTCATAACGTGACCTTACAGTTAACTTTTCATCCAAATGAGAATAAATGGACTTCACAAGTGTGTGTGCACATGTCTTAGCACATGCATGTGACAGATCCAATTAGCAAGTAAAGCAGATACATTTCTGGTAGTCTCTCACTCTGACAAATTATCTCCCTTTACCACATGTATGTTAACAAAACATATCACAGCGTCCCATTCTCCCTTGGATTTTCTGAAAGTGAGAGCTGTAGAGTAATTTAATGTCCCCACTTACCACATTTTTATTGAATACAGAAATCAATAGCAAACCGCTGGTCAATAAAGTGCTGTTTATTGAAAGCAAAATCTTCTTGCAGGTGCTAGAAAAGTAAAAATAGAGGAATAATTAATAAGTGTTTGACAGTGGCCACTGGGCTGTAACTAATAAGAGGAATGTATCATCTGTTAGGAGAAAGCTTTCATTTCACAGCTGCCTGGAAGTCTTGGGGACATTTTTCTGGCTGTCTGCAGGAGCAGGGCATAGGCACTTACCTTCTCTGATCGATGTTTTAGCCAAGCAAGGAAAACTCTTTTTTTCATCTCTTTGAAACTGGTTATTGCTTGCACAGAATCACTGTCTCCAGCAAGTCAAAACGTCATCGTTGCATTCCTACAAAGTAAACTGAGATCTTAATGCCCTCATTACCATATGGCTGCACCCATTGCCTCATCAGTGTTTATGTCCTGATGCCTCTGTGACACAGAGCTGGGGGGGACCTGGTCACCCCAGACAGGTTGGCTTCAGCTCATGGGAATAAAGTAAAAGAGTGAGGAGAAGTACGACAATTCGTACATTGAAAAAAGAAAGTGTCCATAGAAGTCAAGCCCTTACACCAATGGAGGAATAAACACACTAACTGAAATGTACTGATTAGTTATGCTATCTTTGGGAATCCATTCTACTGTTTCTGGTTTCCAAACCCTGCAGCAAAGCACTCCAGATAGCCCAGCCACACTGAACCCAACCCCAGGTGCTGAATGTGCACAGTCTTTATTTAGGCAGTTTGTAACCCGATTTCTTCCAGATGAAGACAGAAAGAAGAAAGAAGGGGACTGCAGTGAGTCTACAGGCATGTTGCAAATCCTTTGCCTGGATAGCTGGGCCCCATTGGTTAAGTTTTATGGACCCTTTCCTGCTTTGCTGTATCAATATCCAAACAACTCAAGTGCACCTTTAGCTCTCTTTTGCTCTGCAAGCTTCTGTTTCCTCCTTCAGTGCTATTATACTTCAGTTGGAGTGATCATTCTATATTATCCCACTGTTGTGACTCTCGGGTGCGAGAGCTATTAGATTATGCTGCCCCATCCATGAAGACACGCATATCGATAGCATCTGTACATCCTCCCTGATGAACTGCTAACCACTACAAGATCACCCTGGGGGAGGAACCATTTCAAAAGCCCAAGAAATGAAAATTAGAGGGAAAAGAAGACAAAGCCACAAATAAACAAGGCGTTTGCCTGTGTGGAATGCACATCTGAGGAATAACAGCCTTCAAGTTGACACTGCTGCTGCTGCTTTTATAGAAGTGAGTGTGAACAAAGAACGGAGCTGTTCAGGTAAGAGAAATAATTAAGCCCATAATCAGTTATATGTCTCCAGATGGAGACTCATTAGCTTTTCAGGCAACGTGCATTAAAATTCTGACAAGTTCATAGCAAAGTCCAAGCAATTCAAACACCTCCCCAGCATGCCTCTGGTCTGTAGTGTTTCCTTTTAACCCTCACTGTTGTAACGTGTTAGTTAAAGGTAATGAGAGGAGTGCTCCGGCATTGAACCCAATCCATACACAGTCTGATGTGAAGGCATTAGGATGTAAACAGGCTGACATTTCGTATATTTAGGGTTTAATCTATATGTAAATTTCCCAAGCGTACTAAAATAAAATATAATTCACAAAAATTTACGTTTACAACATAGGGCGTGATTCTTCACGTCTTTAACTAATGCTCTCAGATCTGTGCTATTATATTTTCTAACACAGAGCCAATAGATCGTCTGAACAGGAGCAGGGCTGAACGTTTCCTTTTGTAATAACAGAAGAGACCTGAGAGGTTTTGGTACACAAGTAACAGGTAGTGGTAAGGCACATAAACCCTCTGCTAAGATTCCTGTTAATTAGGCATCTGTGAACCCAACACCAAATGAACTCTTAAAGAAACCAGTTCCTGTCCAACAGCGTTTCCAAAGACATTCAGCCCCTCCATGAGACTTTCAAGGATATCTGGAAAGTCGACCGTAAAAAAAGCCAACAACCAAAGCTGTTTGTATCACAGACATCATTTCAAGGACAGAAAAGGGCTTTAAACAAAGACATAGGTCTTTAAAGAAAGACAGAGGTCACTACCTCCTCTGGTTCCTCCTGCACAGAAAACAGTAAGTCTCTGAGGCAGCCAGCTCTGACTGAAAGTCTTCAAGCAATGGGGATTCATCATTCCATTAACTTTCACTATTTCTCATTTCCATGGCAGCGAATTGGTAGTTTTCATGCAAGCTGAGAAACATGTTGAAAAGAAATGCTCATACATATAGAAGGAATGAATCACAAATGCTCCTACTTAATATCCATTTACATTTTTCACACTAATGTGCAGGTTATAAACAAGAGACCTAACAATTCTGAGATTTTATCTAGATGCAAAAATGTTCTGTTTAATATTAAAACTTGTGTAATGTATGAAATTCCAAACCAGGTATTTTTGCATACAGCTAAACCATTCACATTCTGATGGCTTAATCATCTAGTTCAGTAGGAGCCACGTTTGTTAGCTGTATGTAATTCTCCAACTATTTTATTCTTATTACGTTAATATAAAGACAGAAAAAGAAAAAATGGACAATATGCACTTTGATGATTTTGTCTTAAAAAAAAGAAAAAGAAAAAGAAAAAAGGAATATTTACATGTCTTATCTGATTAAAAATTTACCAGTTACTAATATTGCACTGGGAAAATTGAAACATAATTTCAAGGTATAATACACAAAAAGTACGTGTAGTTAAGACCAAACCTGTTGCAAGAGCAATCAATAAAAGTATTCATTAAAAACCTTCGCCGTTCAAAGTTAATGGTTCTCTTAGAAGGCTCTCAAACACCTTAAGGGAAATACAATACACAATGAAGACATTTAATTAACCTTAATTCTGACCCCCATAGCAATAGCATACACGTATCTTGCAATCATTATTTCTTTCCTACCTGCTACGTACCTCTGGGAGCACACTTTCTCATCACAAGGATCTTTCTGTGCTTTTCTAAATTTCTCCAAAAGAAGCATAAGGGACACTGTATGAAATCACGTAAGGAAGCAGAGGCAACAGGATAAAATTAAAGATAAACATAGATGGAGATCATCTCGTTTGCCGGGGTGGGAAAATCATCAAGATATGAGAAGATAATTCCAACTGTGGCTGTTTCTACAACAAGTGAATGATGAACAGAGAAGAAGAGAGAGAGAGGGAGAGACAATCTTTCATTTCACACAACAGAACTGATATAATTCTGGGAATGAGTAAGGCTGTCAGACTTCTTACCTCAATTCCCTGTTTGCAATAAATAATAAGCTGGGCTTTCACAGGTAGGATGAAGGAAGGGAGGAAGCGAATGGCTCAGGTTTCTTCTTGGAAAACTTTCCAGATTTATGCTAAAATTCTCAGTAATCTCTCCCCCTCAACATAGTATTTGGTGAGAACCTCAGACTGAGGGCTGTTAGAGATTTATTCACTAAAAGCTTTTCAACTCGCTCTCCAAACACACAGCAAATTCACACACGAGTGTCAAGAACTCCTGAAAAAGTACCACTTAGAAAAAAAATAAAGGCCAAAGATTTTAAGAGGTGGATGAGAAATGGCTCTTTTATACTCAGAATGTCTTAATGTTCGTAAGAGTCTACGAGGACAGCTGGGTTTAATGGAAAGGGAGAGGAACCCCACACTTCAGAGAAACTTCTGCTATGGAAGAGATTGTATCAAAAGTGTCATTTCCTTGCCCTGCCTTAGAAAGGAAGCCGAAGAGTTCTTAAGAAGACAGATCTGCTAGACACAAGCTGACAGGCACTGAGGCTACAGCTGCACCAAAGGAGTAAAAAACCACAGCTGAAAGGTGTATCTGGAAGAGTTTTGGAGGAGAATGATCTCCCATGCACCATAACAAAATAGGCTCCCTAAGATACCACAGTTATGGGAAATACTGCCATAGAAGGAATGTAGATAATTTAGGAGAGTAAAATTTTGTGTAAAATGGATTGTTTTCCCTTGTCATGCAGTACACTTTCACTGCTAAATAATAGTTAAGGAACTAAGACAGCTCCCTTAAGTCAGTGAAGTGGCTGCCCTTGACTTCATCTGATGATTAATCCAGTTCCAAGGAAGGTAAATGAAATGGATGTGCTACTTTCTATCATCAGTGAATGACGGAACTGAGGAGAGCCATTTTCCAGCCATATCCATTTTATTTGGAACCAGTCAAAGCCATAGCTTGTGCCTAAAGGGGTCACCACTGCAGCACAGCCTTTGTTGGGGCAGGATGGGGATCTTTTACACAGCACAACAGCACAATCCACTCTGGAAATGAGAGCAACTCAAGCACTCACTTGTTTGCAAAGAGTATGTTTGACCCCTCCCTCACCAGCCCATGATAGCCCAAAGATGTATGGATATATTTTAACATCTGGAAATTCCAGAACAAACATACTTGTTTGGATAGCCTCTCCCAGGCTGGACAGGACCTGGAATTCAGCCTCAGCAGGGATGATGTGCTTCCTTTGACCACCAGCTCCACTCCCCTGGAAGATGCTAAGATAATGTTAGTTCAGTCCTGTTTCATTTATGAGAGCAGATGTGACAACAGGCCAAGGCCATACAACCTGAGGGCAATGGTTCTTTGCATCCATGTACGAAGCAAAATATCTGAACTCATTACTTGCTGGAGCAGTCAGCATCTGCTGTATCATGTCATTGTGCAGTCTGTCAGAATAAATGACTTGGAAAGATCAATACTGGTAAGAGATACCAGGGGAAAGGCAGACAGATGGCTTAGATAAGAAGAGCTGAATTCTTCATCAAGGCTCTGATTTGTGCTGGTCGTATTTTGGTTGTTTTCTTAGATCTGAATTTTCAAGGACCTGCTTGCATGAAGTGTGCAAGTGAGCTCAGAAATCACATGGAAATATCCCAGCCCCTGTCAGTGAGAGCTCCAATAGCCCTCCAGAGACAAGCAATGGCCTCAGCATGGCTCTCCTGCTCTAGAACACCCATCCATGTATCCTGACAGTTACATTAACACCCAGTGACTCCAAACGCTTTTGGATCAGATGGCAGAAGCAGCAATCTGGCAGCAGGTATGACTGATAAGCACTCTCCTCATACCATATGAAATCCATACACTGCTGCTGGCCTCATCATTAAGCCTATACCACTATTGAATCATATTGGAAAAGAATAGGAGGCGTTTTGCCCTGGCATCTCTTGCACTGAACCCAACTACAAGTTCAGTGCTGTCACAAACTTTCACCTTCTTATATCCAATATTTTGCCATCTGAAGCAGGAAAAGTATGAAGGGGAAAAAAAATAAAATAAAAAGCTCATCCCAGAAGGAAATGAGCATCCGGCAGCCTAATAACCCCTTCACTGCAGCCCGTGCAGGGCCGTGCAATTAAAGCCATAAAATATTCAGAATTGATTTCTGCATGTGGAAGATACGCTTACTACATAACTAATGATGGTTGCTGCTGTGATTCTGGGAGAGGCATTCTCCCCCACAAAAGCTGCTCTCACTAGGACACCTGCAGGTCTTATCCTGTCTCTGCCAGGACAGATGAAGGTCAGATAATCCAGACAGGCAGCAAATGCATTTGGTTCCTACCCAACCCACAGCCCAAACCATCACAACTCAACACCGCTTTGAACTGATCAACAGTGACTTCTCATAGACAGAAAGACTGCCCCGACCTGGGTCCTGCCTTGGTGGGCTTGCTTCTGTCTGAAGAATATGGAAGCCTTCTCCAATCTGCCAGATTCCCTTTAAAAGCAGAATTAATTTCCTAACGTATGAAGATAAGAAGTACAAGATGTCAAAATGAAAAAATATTTAAGTAGAGCTCATATGCAGCAGTGTTCTAAGCTGCACAGTGCACAGAAAGCACCCGGTCTTCTGTAAGACAGATTCACAGGTAGTATTACTTTTTTCCTCCTCTGCTTTCCAAACACTGCAGTGACTGCTTTGCAAGGTCTCACTTGTGCTGCACGGCAGCTTGATGATGCCTATATTTTCCTTGCAAAGCCAAAGCAGGTACTTACTGATGTGCACTGTTTACAACAAGAAGAGAGATAGATGCTGCAGTCAGCAATGCTTCAGCTATAGAGAAAATAGAATTTCTCCTGAAACACTTAGGCAGAATATCTCCAGGCTGATGCCTCCTTCACATCTCCATCCACCTCAACACAAGCAGGCCAATGAGGAGTCCCATAGAGACACTCTGCTGTCCTAACCCAGTTATCCCAGTAGTTATCCCAAGGTATTCCATGGAACAAAACCCATTAACAAAAGTCTGGACTTAAGCATCGACAGCTACAAGAATTTCCTTCAAAACCAGTAGGTTTGAAGGAAACCTTACTGTGGCATTTCAGGGTGAGCAGCAGGAATTCTTGCCCACGTGTAGCAAAGAGGAGAAACGCAGCCTGAGGCCCACCCTGCAGCCAGCTATAAGTTAGAAAGAAATTATTTCCATAATTCAGCTAAAATTTGCTTCTTGTCCTTTCCAAAAAATCACTGTCTTGTACAGAACATTGGATGAATCCCCTTGATTTACAGCTGCAGTCATTAGGAGATGTAAGAAATATTAATGACCTAAGAATTTTCTTTCTCCTGAAAGCCAAAAACAATCTGAATAAAAAATTCATTGATCAATATTCTCCCATCATTTCTCACCAATTAAGCCTGTAAGTTAGTGTACCTTCAAAGATAACGCCAGAGCAAAGGCTTTATGGGCTTAGCCTTGGCTGTTCACCTGTGAAAAATAAAATCTGCTTAATTTTTATGGGATAATAATTATATGACTTATTTTTGGAAGTAAATAATTCAGCAAGGATGAGCCATGCAATACAGAACAGTGAGCTGCCCATGTATTACCTGCTGAAAAGGGGCAATTCTGCTGTCCCATGGAGTGCCTGCAGCACCAGCATTAACCTCTGCAAACATCTTGAGAGAGAAATTAGAAGAGCTCTCCCAGCAAACCTAAATTCCTCTGCCAGCTGACATTTGTTTCCTTTTATCTATACATTTGTCTAATTAAGAAGATATAGTGCCGTTTTAATTTTCATATAAACTCTTAACTTCGATGGGGATGCATTCTGCAAACCAAACAAGGATTTATTAAGACAATAAAGCAAGCACTTCATAAAAATTTAAATGCCTGCTACAAACATCTTTTTTTTTTTTTTTTTTTTTTTTTAATGCAACTGAGAGGCCAAAAAAATCTTTTAAGCTGGGGGAGGCATCTGCAGCAGTCAAACAGCCTTGGCAGGAAAAGCACACGTACGACATCCCTACGTGCAAGAGCGGATTTCCATATCTGAGGCCACAGCACCAAGGTCCAACAAGACTGTAGCTGTGTGCCAGCACTGCACCTTTTCATGCACAGGGGTGCACTGGTTCAAATTAATTGATTCATTTACAGGGGCCTCGGCTCAGAGGGAAGCATATTAGTTTCCCTTGCTTATGCTGCATCGTCTGTTTATAACAACATAGTTAATCAAAGGAAGAGGAGATGAAGATCTTTTTTTGCCAGTGTGGCAGGAAAGACTGTGAAGCTTTAATTGACCCCTCGAGAGACAAAGTGAAAAGCTTGTGGAATGAGCTGAATTTTTAGCACAAGGGCACATTTTTCTTTCATTTCTTCTCTGGAGACTATAAGAAAGGGTCATGCTCTCTGGTCCTGGGTACAGCTGCTGTGGCTCCTCACCTGAATCATTCCAGAAGCAATGCAGGTATTAATACCTCAGAGTAATAGCTCACCCTAATCCCTTAAACCCTGTAATTGGAAAAAAATGATCACTGCTGACTAATGATTTTAAAGGCTGAGGCTTAATGAATTGAGCTTTACCTACGATGCCAGAAGATTTTAAAGTTGGTAGGTCGGTTGGTAGCTCTACTCCGTTTGTCTGGGCCTCACACAAAGGTGTTCCTCAAGGCAACATGTCCTGAGGCTGCAGGGCAAAACCCAACCATGTTCTCCCAGCCCAGGACTGCAAGGGATGCTGTCCTGGATGCCACCATCCTCGTAGGTGTTCAAGAAATGTGGAGATGTGGCACATCTCCAGATGTGGTTCAGTGGGCATGGTGTGGATTGGCTGATGGCGGACTGGATGGTCTTAGTGGTCTTCCCAACCTTAATGATTCTATAATCCCACATCCCCACCAAGCACAGCCAGCCAGGGGGTGGAGTTCGTAGGCACCACAATGCAGATGGTCCCCAGCTGGGTGGGTAAGGAAGGACGGCATCCTTTGTGGCTGAAGTGAAATGCTTCGCCTGTTGACGAAGGGTTCATAAAACACTCCCAAGCCCTCACATTTGTCATGAGATGCCAGCATCCATACATGGTTATACAGATGAGAGAACTCCAAACAGCATTTATAAAATGGGCAGGAGAGAAAAGAGCCTCAAAAATACTCAAAATGTGATGAGAAGTTCCTACAGAGAACTGATGAAGTGAGCTTATTCCCTATTAGATCCCATTGGATTTTACATGACAAACTGTCCCAGTTATCTCCACCAAATTTTTTCACCTTCCTCTTTCATTCTGGGTTTCTAAGTACTCTTCAAACAGCAAAGACCATCAGCAAGCCATTAGGGATGAGCCGTTATGGTAACAATGCTGTAGCTTGATCATGTACAATGAGGAACAAATACCAGCAGGTGCAGCCCTGGGCTTGCTCAGATGCTATCATGCAAAGAAGGACAGTGATGGCCATGCCAAATCACGACCACAAAAGCTGAGGAGAGGAGCTAATAATGAGTGGTTTTGCAAGTGGTATTTCCTGTAGAAGATAAACTTCTGGTGAACAATTCCCCTAGCCAAAATAAAGCTGCTTGCAACCCATACATTCGCTCCCCAGCCATGGACACATAAGTGGCAGCAATGAAGAAAAACTTTTTAGGTATAGGTAATAGTTTTTGTTACAGCAACTAAAAGCTATTACTTCTCTCAACAAAACTCATTTTGCCCTCATTATACAACTGCAGCTCCAACAATGCTATCATAACTAACAAATATACCCAAACGTGTGGCAAGAAAACCTAAGCAACATGTTAGCTGTTACTCTCTTATCTTAAAATATTCTAGTCAGATTTCCTCTCCGCTGTAGCAAACATTACGTTTTCCTCTTTTTCTCAAACAACTGTGACACTCTCGACCACATAGCACGAAAGCTCCCTGCAAGCCCCCAGCATTATGCAGCCTCATTAGCAGCTTTGATTATTTATTCGGAACATCTCCAGCTTGCCTGTGAGACTCTAAGATTGTCAGCCCTGTACACTGATTCATATTCCTACTAGGAGGCAAGCCAAAGGGCAAAGCCAAAAATAGGTAGTAACATCAGCTAAGAAAAGTAACAAATTCACATAATGTCAGTGACCCCATGATGATGTTTGAGCTGGTGTTTAATAGAAGGCATTGAAAATGAGGACTTCATGCCTAGGGCCATATTGATAATATCACAGGAACCACCATAAGCCAGCACTGTTCTTATGAGACTTGTTTTTTTTTAATGACTGATAAACTTGTTTAAGACAAGAAAAACTGCAGTTTACTTGAATGTTCTGGATCTATAGGATGGTTCCATTTCATTCTTCCTTTCCTTTCTCTAAAGCATCAGACAAGATTAAACAGCAGTTTGAACTAGAACACATATACAAAAAACAAAATAGCCTTAAGAAAATCTGCATTCTCTTAAAAAATGCTCCTGGAACCAGACATCCAGATCCCAATCTTCATATGAACCAGCCTTATTTTCCATCATGGCAGCAACACTGAAGATGTCGACAGAAAGTTACCAAAAATGTGCTACTTAAAAATCCTTTGAGACCGTTGACCAGCAGCCTACGGACCACCTCCAGTCGTCAGTGAGCAAGGCAGAGATATACTTTGGTTCTTCTGAAAATGCCCATTTTGACCTTTTTATATGGGAGGAAAAAGCCAGCCTAGTTTTCTATTCACGTTGTGGGAGTTAGCTTCTTTGAAAGTCTTTCCTCTAACTTTCAAATCAAATCATCATCTAGAAATTCTTCATCATTATACCACATTGCAACCAAAGGGTAATATTGCTGAAGGAAGAAATAGCTCAACAAAAAATAGCTTTATTTTCAACCTATCCCTTATAAGGCATAATGACCCACAGGAGTTATCCCTATCACTGCAGGATGAATAGAGATTTTTACTGGTCTGCAAAGCCCAAATAATACATAATTCATGCCAAACTTGTAGAGCTCTTGTCAAAAAGGCTTTACCCAGACACAAGGCAGGATGTAGGTTACTCTTGCATCAATAGCTTCTGGTATGGTGATCTGCAAAATGTCATAGCAACCAGTCCTGCAATGGGCTGAACTTCCTCTGAGGTAGAATTCCGAGGGTAAGTCATGCCAACAGCTCAAACCACATTTTGGGATGCAGCCCAGAGCAAGGAACCAGCCCCAGGGCCCGCCGGCACCCTCCTCTTCCAGCTGCCAAGTTCCTGGGTTGAGCTATATGAAAAAAAAGGCATGAAGTGAAAAAACGGAAGGAAATTGGACAGAAAATGTTCTTTCCACTGGAGCTAAGTAGGACATGAAAGCTGAAGCATTATGTCCAAGAGCCAAGCATTAAGGAGGCTGGTGCTCTAATTCAAGTGGGTTGCTGGGGGGGGGGGGGGGGGGAGCCCCCCCAAAAACCCCCTTTTTCTGACTGTCAGTCTTGCCAGGAGCCTTAAAGAATAACTGCTGTGTTGTGGCCTTCACAACGTACCAAAAGATAGTATGAGAGACATCTAAGGCATAAACTATGTGCTCCAAATCCATCATGCCTCATGAGGAACCAGTACTAGAAGGATCCTCAAACTCAGGGAAAACAGCTGGGTAAAGAAATGGGATGAATTCACATGGGAAATGGGAAGGGAAATGGAATGAGATTCACATTCCCACCTCTTCACACACATCTGTGTGCTCCTTGTGCTCCACTGGGGACAAGAAGAATGAGAACGGGATCATTTCTTTCTTCAGGAAATGCTGACTGGATTATTCCACCTTTCTCACTTCAAAAGGTACAGTTATGGCCCAACAAACAGCACACCCAGAGGTGACATTCCCCACACAAGTGATTACTTAAGGATTAGTCACACCACTGCACCTCAGGCACAGCGCTGGCTTTGCAGGAAGGTCTGTAGGACCAAAAAAGAATACAGATGGCCAAAGCTGCCAGGACAGAAGCTTGTCCTCCCACTTCAGCAGGGGAAAAAGTTCCTTGTTGGAGATGTGTCTGTAATTGGTGTCTCCTGGATGCTCCTGCAGCTCTGCGTGTAGCGATCACGAAAAGAAGGAAATCATTTACAAAAAAGAAAGAAGAACACAAAGCATCTGATTTCCCTATGAAATCTTGATCAGTGCCATGAAAAGTCCTCCCCCTCCATCTGGCAGTTTGTGAAAGGCAACAGAAAGGCAAGAACTTTCTGCAGCATTTTCAATAGCAAAATTCGTATGGGAGCCCCAGGAGCTCTTTCATAGAATCATAGAAATGGCCTAGGTTGAAAAAGACCTCTAAGATAATGTAGTTTCAATCCCCCTGCCATGGGCAGGGTCACCAACCATTAGATCGGGCTGCCCAGAAGCCACATCCAGCCTAGCCTTGAATATATCCAGGGATGGGACATCCACAACCTCTTTGCACAGCCTGAGCACATACCCTTGGTGCAAAGCGCTCTGTACAGGGCTATGCCTTCCCAGCAAGCTGAGCTGGGGAATTCATGCTCCTTGCACACCAAGGAAATGCCTTGCATTGGCAAAATTCTGTGCAAGGCCCCAGTCCCAAGTTTAGCCCTGGGTAACGGTGAAAAACATGCTGGTTACTTCACCAGGGTTTCTAATCATCCCAGGTGCCTGTTATGTTAAAATTGCAGCTTTTAGCACAGTGAAGCCCAGCAGTTTGCTGGGATATAATAATCATCTTGGATTGTTCTTCTTTCTTCCAATTGCTGGTTTGTAACTCTCCTCAGAAAATCCATGGGGAATTGTTTCTTTTTGTTGTTGTTTTTGTGGTTTGGTTGGCTTGGTTTTTGGGGGGGATGGACATGGCACAGTCATCCTCTAACCATCACATGTGCAGGCACATGTGGTCCCCTAAGAAAAGAGACCAAGCTCCCACCTTCACCTGAAACAACACATTATCACTCCATATTGGTGCCTTCACATCTGCAACATCACAAACAAGCCTAGTACAGAGCAAACAAAACAGCAGCAAGCCTTAATTATCAGGGCATCTCTACTTTCATCATCCCAAGTGCAAAAAATAATAATAATGTCCATCAAATCTCAGACGAACAGGAAGCCATAATTAGTCACTTTTTTTTTTTTTCTCTTTTTTTTTTTTTTCCAATTGCCCTATTCGACGCTCACTTGGAAGCAGCTTGCCATCCCCACGCCAAGCCTGCTTTTCCCCACTGCCCACATCACCCCTTTGTGCCGTGCTCCCCCCAGGCCATACTTGGCCGCTCCGCGGGGTCCCTCTGGCGGCACTCACTGAGCGAGGTGAGATGCTGCCAATATTATCACCTGTCAATGCAGCACTCTAAAACAGGTGTCATTTAGCAGAGGGTCATGCCTGCTTTTTTCCCCTAAAGATCCCTTACAAAAGGCAATCTGTCAGACGTTCCTATTCAGAACATTCCCAAGTTACGTTCTGCAATATGGACACAGAGAAAAATGTATGGCTTTCACGTTAAAGCATGATGATAAAAAAATACCTGGTAGCCAGTGAGAATCTTCCAGGGGTGAGAGCAACCCTTCCAACTCCTCTGGGGGTCTGACATTACAGTTTCTCAGGCAGGTAAGCTATTAACTGGCTTCATTCACTGCTTTTAGTGGGAAGCAAAAGTAAGCGCAAATCTGAGTCCTAACAACTGCAGACTGCATGCCTACCTTGGGGTCTCATTCTTTCCAGCTCCAGTAAGTATCTGTTTCTCATCTTGCCATTTTCACGTTGCTCTTTCCAGTGGTGCCCAGTGCCAGGATAAGAGGCAACGGGCACAAACTGGAAACCATCACAATGCCTTTTTGTGCAGTACAAGCGCCAGAGTCCTGGCACAGGGACCTCAAGCGAAACATTTGATCCATATTCCTTTCAGAATTTTTCCACACAAATTAAGTGGGAAAATATGCCCAAAAATGAAATTGGGATATAGAAATACAATGTGTGGAGCTGAAGGGTTATGACACCCTCTTAGCGTTCCAAAGTCCATTAACAACGTAGCTGGTTTTCCAGGCAATTTCAAAGTAGATGTCACACTGAATGATACGTATTAGCAGGCATAGTGATGATGGGCTGATGGTCAGACTAGATGATAATAGCCATCTTTACAACTTTAATGATTCTATGACCCTACGATTCAATTCTGTTTCGTGCTCAGGGCAGTGTTTGTACCACTTACCCTCAGACATCCTTGAGAAACTTCTCTTTTTTCCCCACTGGAAGTGAAAACAGCCAAAATCTCCCACCTCTCCAGCACAGACAGATGAATTGGTGCCCAGCTTTGTGCCAGAGATGCCATCCACACACTGAGAAGCATAAAATTTGATTCTGCCCAATTTTGGCGGAATGGTGGTGTGGACACTCATCCTGTCCAGAATAACAAATAGAACTGTGAGCACATCGTGACATCCAAAGCTAAGCACACCCATGGCAGGCAAAATTAGTGGGTGGTGCACAATATTAATTCTGCTCCTTATCCCTGTGTGCCAGGATGCTGCCTTTAATTAAATTAACATAAGCTCCCTCTTTGACATTGTGATTTAATGTTATAGGCTTCGAGTTTTATCCCAGTAAATGTATAAAATGTGAATGCATCTCAGAGTCATTTTTTCCATTTGTTGCTCTGTACTCACATTGTTCCTATTGTCCTAATGATCTAGTTTGTCTTTGCCAGCTGGGATGCATGCATTACAGATTAAGCCAATGTCTGATTCTCAGGAGAGAACAAGTCACCACCGTAGCTCCTCTATTGTGAGGTGGAGGGGTAGGAGGGCTGTTCTCCCTGGGTTGGTTGTTTTCAAAAGTACTTTTTACTACTTTGTCAAGTGCAGTGAAAATGTCATGGACAGCCGAGTCTTATTCAATAAGCAAAGTAAAGAGCAGGGATAGATTGTGTGACCATGATCTCCAACTTGATCTCTGTGCACAGAGGCTTGCTTCCAGGATTTTCCTCACTTCTTTTTCCTCCTGCTTTCATCCAGCCATCACATTTGCATGTTTTGGCCTGCATTAATCACTTAAATTAATGCTTGCTGATTTTCTCACACCAGTGAATGCACCGAACGTAAAACAATATCATCTTCACAGTGACTATTTTTATCTCTACAGCTACAGAACAAAACCAGATTTGCTGATGTTTCAAAGCCAGTAAAACCAGGCATCTGCAGTACAATCCTTAATGCTAAGCAGACAAAATTACATCATTTTTAGAAGTATTTTTAAATGCTTGACCATAACAGAGTGAAGCTCACTTGCTTTGCACGTTACAACCTCCTCCACTGCAGCTCCTTATCAGGTTGCTTGCGATACTGGTGCTTCCCTGGTGCCATTGCTTTCTCCTTGTTTAGCGTCTCAATCTTTTCAGCATTTTTACATTTCTTCCACCTCACCCTGTGAACCTACCTCAGCAGGGGGAGCCCTGTCCCAGAGCCCTTGCTGGGCACCCCAAGTCCTCCCCGAGGCAGACACAGAGCACTGTGCTCTGGCAATGTTTTTCCAAATCCAATCAGCACAGGGAATGACAGCCAGGTTTCATTAGTTTTATGCCCCAAAATATTTTAAACCATTTCCAAAAACTGTCAGAATGCTTTAAATCAGCAATTTCTACATGGAAAAGTCTACAGATTATTTTTTCTTCAAAAATTAATCTAATTGGTTGTTTAATTAGAATTCTCAGTATTTACACAACCTCTGAAAATGAAATGTTTGGTAGATGTTATTTTTTTCAAGTCCAATAATTTTTCAGGTTTCTGTTTAGCAAAACTTATCGTGGCTTTATCCCAAAAAAGAATTACCATAAAAAATACCTTCATGAGGCAGAAAAAAAGAATACCTTCTACTTTTTCCTTGTTTTGAGCAACTCTGCCATTGCAGGGATTGCAGCAGCATGGTGCTCGTGTGCCTCTCGCAGCTCAGGCTCCTGAAGGGAGAAAGGCAATGCTAATTCCGTGGTTAACTTTTGCTTAATTAAATAAAAAGAATATTAGAGTAAATGAAACGGGATTCTTCCCAGCCCCTGCCCTGATCAAGCTGTGCTCCAAAACATGTGGTTTGATTATGGTTATCTTAGCAAGATGACTGTCAGACTTTGCAACCCAGCATGAAGACAGGCTATTAACAAGTCAGATATTTATAGTGCAGATGTCAATAATTTGGGTATTTAATCACCACTTTCTTCAATCTCTCCACAGCTCAGACAAATAACCTAGCTGTTCCAAAGGCAATGGAGGTGCATGGAGCAGGTCCAGGGTCTGGTCCTGGGCTGCTGGCCCTGCATCTGAGAGAAATTTCCTATATTCATATGTGCCAGAACCTCTGTGTTAACTGAGTCATGTACCTGATGCATCTTCTCATTAGCTAATTATCCAACAACGAGTTTCAGATGGACCATCCCTTCCATCCCATCACAAATGCTGGTCTGAAAAGTACTTGGAGGAGTACCTTTTCCAGCTGGGAATGACAAAACATCTCCCCCAATGTTTCTGCAGGACCTTCCAGCTGTGCCCTAACTGCTGCAGTGGGAGGAGACAACATGCTCAGGTCACAGCTGCATCCTGCACATTTGCCAGTGCTCAGCAGTGTGTGATCTGAAAGGATCTGCAGGTGGGGATGGGGAAGGTTAGCTTTCTTTGACTAATAGCATAGCATACATTTTGCCTGCAAAAGTTCTCTCAGATATGAAATTTCACAAATCTTAGAGAAAGGTCTTTTTTGAGTGCCCAGAGACAGTGCACAAGCTAATCCTGCAGCACTGAGATGATAAAAGCACACCCTGAAGGAATGAATAATTGAGGGCCAGCCCTAAATATTAATGGCATACAAGGGGGAGAAGACACTTTCCTCAACTTTGCACTTATCGAGCTGCCTGTTCAGATTTGAGAGGAGATATTCTCCCAGCCACTCAAAGCTCCTTAAATCCCTCTTGGAAGGCTGTGGTACTCCAAAATAATGCCAACTTTGCCTAAAATCCCACAGCTCATTCTCCATTCAAACCTCAAGGGGAACACAGCAGTGTTTATCGGAGGACATGATCCAAATGCAAAGGGACATAGAGAATGCTCACTGAGTCCCACGTCACACAAGGGACATAGAGAATGCTCACTGAGTCCCATGTCACTGCGCAGGAGAGAGGATGCACGGGGAGCAGGACTGAGTGCGGCAATGGGGGATGCCTACCCAGGGTTTCCTGACTTGAGGTGATAGAGGGATACTGAAAGCTCTGGTGGACCCTTACAACAAATGAAGAAGGGTGGGATTGGATTTTTTTCATTAAATGTAAAACTGGCTCTGCAGACAGTAGAGACAGCCTCAAAGAACAGAACTCCCCTACAGCATTTCCCAACCTCGGGCCAGTTAAAAATAAGCAATGTATTAACTAAAAATAAATAAATAAATAAATAAATCTATACTTTTGTATGACTTAGGCTGCTCTCTGCTGGCTCTGTGTGCATTTAAAGTCAGGATTACAGACAGCACTTAAATTCACCATTAGACCACACCATGGGAGTGGTGAGACCTGGGGTCCCCTCCTCGTCTCACCACTGGCTTGGTAAAGGAATTCAGATCTGTGTCTTTACAGTCTCCTAACCCTGGTTTCTATATCCTCCTCCACGTCTCATGCTTTGCTGACACTAACTGCTGACTGTGAAGTTCCGACTGATTTCCAGGTTATCTCAATAAAATCTAGAAACAGCTTCAAATAAGACAGCGTTCCCAATGTTAGGGAGACAAAATACCCAAATAAAACAAGTTTCCATAATGCTGATTTAAATTAAAGCACGCCTGTGATTGGAGGTGTCCCCTTTCTGAGGCACTCCCTCAATACCAAGACTCACCCCGCTGACAGCAGTAAGGGCTCTGCAGCATCTCTGCAGAGGAAGCGCTAGCTTGCAGTAATGCACATTTGGACAGCAGTGGCTTGGTCAGCCCTGGGAAGCTGAAAAATTGTCATTTGCAGCCAAGTCTGCATACTGAGAATGATTTTGAACTCATAGTGATGGCAACAGGCCAGGTGCTGAGAAGCAAAGCTCCAAGGGAGCCCCACGGGCACTGCAGTCAGTCCAACCCAATCCAGGTGCAATCAATTCCATCAAACTGTGCCAAAGTGCCCCTTCTCTGCTAATGCTTTGCAGGTGCTTGCTTTCACCATGGCAGCTTCAGGTGTGGAGAGCTCAGCAGGGTTTGCTCAGCCTGTTTTCTTGTCTAGGGAGACAAAAAGGGCCTTAGCTCCAGCGGGACAGTTCAGCTCTTGTCCTCAGATCCACTCATCAAGACTCCAGTCCCTGTAGCCAAGCCCACTCCAAAGGGCTGTAGGAGGAAAGCTGTCATTTCCCCAGCTGAAGTACCAAGAACACATCCTCACTAAGGCTCCTCCAACATTGCTGAAGGTCCTCCACTCTTCCAAACCTACCACAGAAGGGGATCAGATCCCACGTTTGGGCACAGGAAGGCCCATGGCTCCCATTCTCCTTGGGTCCTGTCTCCCCAGGTTATGTGTACCCTTTCTGCTCAGTCTCTTCCTTCTGGGGCACTCAGAAGCTTGATAAGATGAGCCTGGTTTGATTGAATACAAGATGCATTACATGTGACTGAGAACAAAACGTGACATTATCAGCTCTGGGGTTAAATTTCTACTTCTTCCAAAATACCAATGCTCAAGAAATGTGATGGTTAAAGCCTTTTCTCCCAGAAGGATAAGAAGGAGCCTGCATGCAGCGATCAAGGCACAACTGCTCTTCAGCAACACCTTCGGGATCAAAACCAGGGAGAAAGAGCAATCTGAGCAAGTGAACAAATTGGTCTAAAATAGCTTTAAGTACCTTTTGGCTGTAAATTTGAAGATTCCCAGCTGTCAGAGCAGCAACTTTCTCAAAACATCTTGCACAAGGCATGTTCAGAGTGGGGAGCCTCCAACCCTGCTGCTTGCGATGAAGCTGGGTGAGCTGCTACAGAGCTGCCCCCAAACCTTTTTCTCCTCATGAAGCAATGCAGAGGAATCATAAGAAACTAGTTTGTTTTTTTGTTTTTAATGGAGTCAGACAGCATTATGTTCCTGTTTCTTTTCTATGCTAATCCTTATCGGGCAGCTGATGCTTCACTGCATCACAGAAGTAACCATGTCCATGGGCATCCGCCACATCCCAAATTTAGAACACTTTTTAACAAGCTGGAAGGAACAAAATAAACAGCACTTGATCTGTGAAGCTTCCCATTCTTGACAGCGTCCCCAGAGGTGGTGGGAAGCTGAGGAGATAGCTCCTTGCTTTAATTGGTACATTAAAATTCTTCCAAGCTGCTACACAACTGTTAATAGGCAACTTAATTAAGTACTAACCCAGTTCATATTTCCACCCTCTAGAGGCCCTTGTTTCATTTTTTTTTCTCTTATTACAGCCAAAACCGTGGGGACTTTTGTCCTTATCATGTAAAACAAGCTGAGGGCACTGACATCAGGCAATTTAACTCCTGATCAGAAGACACCTCCACCAGACACTGGACCCACAATTTGACCCCCTAAAAAGAAGACTTTGGAGAAGGATCTGTCCCCTTCTGCCACCCTGCAGCAAAGGGTCCTGCTGTCCCTGGTCAAACAGAGAAGCTTCAAAGCAGTTTAATTACTTCACACAAGGCAGAAAAATGGAGCAGACCTAGGAGACTCTGGGAGCAAGGTGCAAATTGCTGCAAGTTAACAGAAATAAACAGCAAAAATCCTCAGCACCAGCAGTTCATTTCACCCCCACTGAGTGCCAAAAGGAGCAACAAATCCTCTCCACGCAGCAGGAGTGAACACAAAGGAATGTTTTAGGCAGGACTGAGGAGCCTCATTCAGCTTCTCATTTCTCAAAATGTTGGTGTACCCCACACCCTGCCCAGAGGACATCCCCTCCAAGCCACTGCATGACAGAAAAGGAAAGATGCCACCTCCTGGTCCCCAGGAGAGCTGGGTTTGACAGTGAGGTACTCTACAACAGTGGTATTCTCAGTTTCACTTTTCTTTCCAAGGCCAGGCTGGGGTAAATCAAAACTTGCTTTAAAACTACCGTGTAAAGTGATAGGTTTAAGAGCCATGCAAACAAACAGTGCAGTATCCTTACAGGTGAGTTACAAGCCATGTAAGTTAAAAACAGTGGGGTTTTACTGCTGCCTGGCACACTTTTGGTAATACTTCCAGACTGAGGAAGGAGAGGTTATGGAAGGATGAAGCAGCAAAAGTAGGCACAGAATATGTCAAAATCTGGAAGAAATAAAAAGTTTAATTTCCACTACGAATCTGAAGCTTAGACATGAAGAAGTAGAGAATGCACTTGTGTTTATTGTGTTTTCAGATTGTGCTGGAGAGGATTTGGGACAGCAAAGGGCCAAACACTTCTGGGACGTGGGTGGGAACAATCCCAGGTGGGTGTACAACCCATAAAGAGGTAATCCAGGTGGGAAGGACTAATTGGGCCATTCAAACCTAGCAGTGAACAAATTGCTTTTGATGTTACATTCCCTTCCCTCACTTCCCACTGAGGTCTCTGAGCCAAACACAGTAGCTTTGTATTTGAGATAAAGGACAACAGCTTCCCCAGCTGTTCTGCTTCACTGTTTGGTAGGCATCATTCTCTTTTCCCTAACCATTCAGCCTTACTGCACACACAGATTTCACTGGGAAGTAACAACCTGTTCAGAGATCCCCTGCTTGTTCTTTGATCCCGTAGCACAGTCAGTACCATCAAAGGTAATACGTACCTGTGGAAGAAGTGCTTTTTTCCCAGTCTGTTTTAGATGGCATACACTCATGAGACACTGTGGACTGCTTGATATGTGAGCAGGGAATCCCACAGACAGCTAATGGCTAATACTTGCAAGCAGTGGTGGGAAACCACTTGGATATTTAAAAGCATGCATGTATCTGTAGAAAGTGTAGTATCAAACTTTTAAGAACTTACTGTACTTCTGCTTTTACGCTTTCTTGGACAACACAGCTATGAGGCCAGGCAACTCTATTTCCTGGAATTCTCTTCCCTAGTTTCTCTTCCAAGTTCTTTTCTGTCTGAATACACGATACTGCTTCCAATTCCTGGAACCCCTGCAGTAAATACCAATTTCATGCCATTTAACAGAGATCAACATTTCCCTCTCAGAATTTCTTCCAGGAAAAAAAAAAAATCTACATATATATGAACATTTCCATTTGCACAGACCATTTCTTTAAAATATCAGTAATCTGAGTTAGTTACCCAATTGTTCCTTTTATATCTAATATTGAGCTTTAGTGTTTTTTCTGTTTCAAACATTATGAGTTTTTCTTTTAGTAAGCATATTCTTATACCACTATTTAGCATTATGGACAATGCTCAGATGAGGCTGCACACCACACAGGGATTTTTCAGAAGACAGATCAGAAGACTGCAGAATAGAACATTCTCCCTCTGGTGAAGGGTGGGATGAGCTCATACCGGTGCTTACCTTGCAGTAGCTCACTTAGCCACTAGATGTCTTTGTGCACTGCCTAGCAATCCAGAGTACTGTTCCTGGTGTCTGAGGTCAGGCTGATTTTGAACCGAAGTTGCACAGAAGCCTCCTTTTGTCCACTGTATCTTTTTTTTTTTTAAACTTAATAATTGCCCTGTGTCCAGGAAGAGCTATAATTCCGTGATACTGCCAACTCATCCTGTGCTGCCAAGGGTTATACAAGTACTCAGTACATCATAACAATAGACAGAAGTACTGGCCTGAGAGCTCCACAGGCATAACCCTCTGTGTCACCAAATCCCTTCCACGATCTGTCACAAAGCATAGACAGAACTGACAGCTCCTGTCAGGCCTTTTCATAACATCTGCCCTGTTCCTAGCACAAGGAAGCTCTATGTGTATTTCTTCACTGTCTGAGCTGGATACACACATAAGGGTGGAATTTTCTGGTTCTTGCCCTTCTTCAGGCTGTCAAACTCAACGCATCTCTGACTGCAAGAGAAGGTAAAGTGAATAACAGGTTGGAAACTTTTATTCAGTAATCAGTCCTGCTGTGTGGGTAGAATCTTAGCAACTGGAACCCAAGTATGTAAAAATACCGAGTTTTCACAGTGAAAAAAACAGACCATATAAAATATTCCAGTATTATCTCTTACAACCATTATTTCAAGATCCTCCATTTCAAAAGCAACATCCTTGCATATTTTATTTGCTTTCTATTCTCAACCTTTCCCTCCCCCTCAAAAAATGTTGAGACAGTAACCCTTCTTTCCCTCCCATTACCCGCACATGATGGGGAGGAGAAAAACACTACACAAAATCCCCCTCCTGATTTCCAAAAGTTTACTGAAGAACTTTCTCCCAGTGGTGTCAAGGGCCAAGAAGATGTAGATTGCTGTGACACCAAGCAGTCCTGATGTTCCACGTACCAAAGACAACCACGGTGCTACTGAACTTTAATTAGAGGCTCTGTCTCCTGGATGAGCCATCGAAGAGCTTCATGCCGACCTTGCCTCTCCAGTTCTGCTCCAATTACTTCCCGGCACTTTTGATGATAGTCATTCACCCAATTACACTAGAGAAAAGGACGGATACAACATTCAGTACAAACGCAGAATGGCTGGTGGCTGTACACAACTATAAAGACAAAGACATTGGTAGGGTATTGCACCCTTTGGGACTGGGCTGTGAGACTGGGATGGCATCCTGTCCCAGAGGAAGACCCCCAATGCATTCAAGTGACTTGCAGATTTGATGAGGGAAGGAACTGAAACAATTAGTCCCAGGTTTTCAGAGGTGCTAAAGTTCAGTTCAAATGACTAGTATTTAAAATCTGCAAATCACTGCCTCCAACAAGTCAGAATAGCTACCTTGGCACAGTCTAATTAAAAGCTTTGCACACTTGTAACTCTGAACAATGCACTGCTGAGATACAAGTTGCCCTACTGATCTCAACAGGTAACCTTAAGGTAAATCTTGGCACTGTTCACAGTCCTCTTCAGATAAAGGAAACGCAAATGGAATTACCATTCAGATAGCAGGATAAGCTGAAGAAAAACGAACAGTATGATAAAAATCAGCATGAAACACACCAAGGTGAAGGTAATGAGAAACGTAAAGAGAAAGCTATGGTATAAAGCTATTTAGGAAATAAAAGCTGCTGAGCAAGTATGACTGATGTCTGCCCAGAGGCCTTATGCACTGCAAAATGTGGCACTGCTGAATGGGATAGATTGTGATCAGATACAGACAGCAACATGGGACAGTAATTAGTATGAGTCTCTGGGGAGACAGCACCAGAGTCCGAAAATGAAGGCAGGAGCAGAAAAAGACAACACATGAGAACAGCAAATACCGTATCAAAGCATCACTGGAAGGCCCTCACTGCCTTCATCACAGAATAATTCAGATAAGAATTCTCAAGTCATCTATTCCACCCAACCACCCACAACTGGATCAAGTTGAAAATTAAGTCAGGTTCTTCAAAATTGCTTTCCGAATCTACCAACTAAAACAGAGGACAATGGTTCACGTAAATAGAACGAGACAATTCTAGTGTATAGAAAACAGTGGAAACCTGCTCTTTTCACTTACCTCTTTTTGTGTCAGCAAACTAACATCAATCATTTTTGTCTGAATTGGAACCAGCGTTAAGGGTTCAAAAGTGAGGCTTCCTCTGTTTTTGAAGTTGTACTGCAAAAGACAAATGAAGTTGCAAATTTTTAGAAATCGCTCAAGCAAGATCATGTCATCGCTGACCACTAGAGAAACACCCTCATATCATTCAGATGAGAAGGTAGCAACTTACCAAAAACACTCTCATATATCAAAGAGATAATCTCCATATAAATCTTAGTCATTTCTTTCAATATTCACTTTCTAAAGGCCATGTCCCGAGTCACAACTGTACGGGACTTGATGAGCATACAGTAATTTCCAGTCTGGCATTTCTAAAAGCATATCCCAACCAGACCTGAAATTATTATGTCAAAATCTATCTGTAATTTAGGTTCTACTGCCATGGGGGACTGACTTGAGATCAACTAATGCTACAGCAATAAATTCAAGTGGCATTAAAGAAGGTTCTGGTCTTTGATACCCAGACAGAAAACATTTTAGAACAACTCTCAAATACATACGGAACTCCATGGAAACTCTACTAAAGCAGAACTGTCTTCTGTGTCTCCATTAATAGAGGAGACTTAGAAACAGTCTTCACCAAAGCAGGGTTTTGGTGAGCAGCAGTCTTGAGTAGGACTAACTGTCCACAGCACTGTCCCACCTCAAGTTTCATGCCACTGAGTCATGAAGAAAGGTACAGCTTGTGCAGGTCATTCACCTTGGTTTCAGCAGGGATCACAAGGACAACATTTTCTATTCGGATCCCGAAGGACCCATCCTCATAGTACCCAGGCTCTGTAGAAACAGACAATAATTAACTAAGACACACAGCCACACTATGAAAGTGCTTATTCCCTATGGCAAAACTTCCCCTTCATAGCTTTAGTTCACTGAGGTTGCTAAACAATCCTGACATCAGGCATCCAGAGAAGCACACAAATTTCTGACTCTACTTAATCTGCACAGAAGCCCCAAGCAAGGTGACAGCAGAAGTTCTCAAAGAGAGGAGAAACCAGACAGACAGCCCTCAAGCTCAGAGAGTCTCCTTCCAAGTCAAGAGAGAGCACTAAGTACATGTTCCAAGTACCAGAAACTCTGTAAGCCTTCATCTCTTTATAAAAGGCCAATAGGAAACATCCTTCCCTGAAATTATTTTAGAGTTTTCTCCTGACTTCCTGAAAGGACTTAGCAGCCCTGAAGGAATGAGAGTCTTTTAGTAAAACCCAGAAGGTTGTTAATTTCTTACTGGAAAGATAAGGCATGTATTAACTATCTCAAATGACCCATAGCAAAGCTCCTGAAAATCTGGTGTCCACCATGTTCTGTAGCCATCTCTTCCACTGCAGAATGGGAAGCAGCATGCCAAAACTACTATGGTCAGCGGCACAGATCTGCTGAGGTTTGCACTTTATAAAGAAGTAAGCAGGTCTGCATAACTCAACTGAAAAGATGCTTTATGATGACACCTAAAATTCAGAGTGTCCTTACCCAGAAAGTCTAAGTGACAAAGTATCAAACTGAGGAGTTTGTTGAGGACCAGAGCTTACAATCACACCCTCCCTTCACCACTGAGTTATTCCTCCTGCCTCTTAAGAACTTGGTCCCTCCCTCAATAGCCAGAAAGAATTGTCAATGTTAAATACCATCAGAGACGATCATGCCAGCCTCCAAGGGCTCATCTGCAAAGGTTTTGTAGCTAATGCCGCAAGGACCTTCATGTACATTTAGGAAAGAGCCAACTCCATGTCCTGTCCCATGCAGGTAATCCAAACCACAGTCCCACAAGGCAGAACGGGCAAAGGAATCTAGAAGGTGACCTGCAGGCCAAGGGGAAGAGACACACATGGAAAGAAAACTTGATCAACTCAGGCTCAAGTCAGGCTTCCTCACAGACTGATAATCACATCGAGGGTTCAAACCTGGAAAATGTGCAAAGAAAACAAAATTTTAAAAAGGGGAAAAACAAAACAAGTCATTGGTTTGTCAGAAGTTACAGAGCAGAATTCTGCCATTCAAATTCATCCTCATTGAAAGAACCCCTCTCCCATTTGAGTCTCTTCAGAATACAGCCTGCAAAATGTTGCACTGCTGCTTGCTTTACTTGGGTTTTCAGGAAATAATCTAGCAGTTAAATGGCCCACAAAGAATTCAGACAGCTACACAAACTTCGTGTGTAAGACCTGGCAACTCTACTTGGTGAACTAACCAGCCAGACCTCTTGCCTGGATGCTATCACTTCAGGCTGTTTCAATCAGAACGCAGGGGACTTCTGTTGCCTGCATATGAACATCAATCACGGGCAAGTGCTGACAATCTCTGTACTGCTCATTTCAGTTGGAGTTTCTCATACCAGCAGCCAGTGCTTTTTCCTCGCACACATAAGAACTGGAAGCCACCCTATGAAGAGGCATGCTAATGTCAAGTTTCTGACTAGAGAGAAAAGAGCTTGCAGCATTCACCAACAGTGAATGTATATCACATGTTCTCCTGCACAAAATCAAATCAGCTCCTCTGTGTTATTCTCTCATACTGCTCACTGATGAAAGAGATTCCACGTTAACTGGAAGAGAATTAGTCTTTTTGAACTGGAAAGTGACCTATCGCTTTGATAAGTCTTAGAATAAAAGCATAAAGGCAATCTCAGAGCATAAAAAAGCCACAGATGTGCTAGGAATGCTAGTCACTGAGAAACATCACCATCATTCTAGAAACAAAGCACTCAGAATACCCTTCAGGCTTCTCTCTCTAAATTTTCAGCACTGGTGGCTGCTAAAAGAGGGGGAATCAATAACCCAAAATCCAACATGCTGTGATGAAAACAGACACAGACAGTTACACCAACATCTGCCTAACACATCAGGACCCATCAATCATAATGCTGCTTTCACATCATTTAATGGTTCTCCAGAAGTCACCGTCATGGTCAAACACTCCAACTCATCAACTTACCTTTGGTTCCATTTGGGAAAATGGCTGCACTCACAGCTATGTGTCCCTTCAGGACATAGGTGAAGCATTCCTGCCAAAAAAATGCATACTGTAAATAAAAAGGGAGAGACAAAACACTGCCCTTCCCTGGAACACAAAGGAAGACTGCATCTGCTAGCAAAATGCAAAGGATGTGGAAAGACCTGCTCATTTCCTCCTGTGACGATGCAGTGCAAAAGCAAAGCACAAGCAGAAAAGAGTTTAAATTACTCTGAAGATCTTCTTCAGTTAATACAGACAGTGCCACAAACTCAGACTGCAAGTTTAGCAGCAGGATTCACCTGATCTACGTGACTGATTTTCTTCATGGCTAAGAGCTTCGTTTCCTAAGCATATCCTATTTTCACCACTGAGCAAACTACAATAATTGGGTGTTAATTAAAGAAACAATTTAAAATAAAGAAAATTATATTGCTGAATTTCCAACGTGGACCTCCTCAGAGCAGTCAGATTATTTTTTGACACAATATACTAGGCACAAACCACTAATGCAGCTCTACATTAGACACTGAGATTTAAATTAAACTCCTGTAATACCCCATCTTGGGCAAACCAGTAATGTGTATCCTCAGCCCACTTGTTTTATTACTTTGTAGAGAAGACATGCTATTTAGTAAATGAGAGGTGTATATTTTGAGATAAAAAAACAGTGTAATTTTCTAAACACTTAATATTCAAAAAGTTCAAGTCTGACAGCTTCCTCTTCAGTCTTAATCAAAGTGCTGTCACTTTCATTAGTAAAGAAATAGCACTTGATAGATCCCTTAGACAACATAGCAATAAGGCACATCACTAAATTTAAGCCATCATCATGATTAAGTATCTCAAATAAGGGTCAAATTGCAAAACACGCTGAGATGGCAACCTACCTTTTCATAGGCTGATGGTGTGCCAAAATGCATTGTTCTGGTCACATCTGTTGTACCATCTCTTCCAGAGGCAAAGATTCAGGAAGAAAAGGAATAGGACAAAAAAGAAAGATCAAAGTGAAAATGCATTAAAAAAGCAAACAAAACAACGGGCATACTGCAGAAAAACAACCAGTCTAGCCATTGGGTAAAGTTATCTACTCCCTACTACATAAGGCTGATTGTATAAAAGATCCTAATTCCAAAAATTCCTGAATACGCACATTCTCTTTCAAACCTGAGGATCTCAAAGTTCTTCTCAAATTAGAATCTAGGCTGCTCATAAAAAAAAAAATTAAGTAAATTTGGGGTTTAGCAGCTGGTACCTGCCCACTGGGAACACAATAGAGAAGGCCAAATTTATTCTATTGTATGAAAAATGATTCATTAGCAGCTTGAAAATATATGTTTATGCACAAATTACAGCCAACAGCTCAGAAGAAGGATGTAAAAGCAGGTTTAGAGTCCTTTTCATCCTCAAGATACTTTATGCTAAGACTACTAGAAATTATCCATCATTTGGATAGGATTTAGTCTGAAACATTCAAAAAGTTCCTTATGCGGATATTATTTTGAGTCTGCTGTCAAACACAGAGGCTCTTGAAATAGCTTTGAAACATTCACTCCTGTATCAACATTCTTCCCTGCACATACAGGACATAGACACAAAGAACTCACAGTTTAACTTCTCAGCAGTGACAAGCTGAGCATCCCTGTCACAATGCTCTGCTGAGTGTCATTGATGTCCAGCTTAAGTTCTATTCAAAGACTTGCTTTTCACAGTGGCACCAAGGAAATTGCTAATTAGGCCATCAGAGGGGTGGGGTAAAGATCTTATTGTAAAAGCCTTATCAAAGGATGCCTGCATGATTCATTTTCAAAGCTCTTCCTGACTGACAAAACAAAAAGGCACAGCTCTCAGAGGAACAGCCAGGTCTATCCTGCATCTCTCTGAAAAAACCACTTCTCATATATTTACACTGGTTGAAAACACTACTTCCTTCATTATCTGTGGAGCCCGAGCTCCACAATGAACAGCTGCAGAGAACTAAGGCCACTGCCAAAAGAGCAGAGTGCGTCAAAAGACATGACACCTGCCCAAAACTATACCTGAGACCCAAGTGGCCACTGGGATAAGAAACTCTGTACCCAAGGCTCTCTCTAGAAAGGCAAAGAATGCCACAGGGCATTCATGTCTACTCCTTTGGCCTACCTTGTTCCGACCTCAATATCAACCAAATCATTACCTTCTGCCCACATCCTGGCAGGGTAAGTGGCTTACCTAGCTGTGCAGGCTGCTGTGTGGGCAGCCAAAGGTTAAACCTGGGTAGCCAGAGCTCCTCCCAACTCCCCGCAACTCTAACATGATCAAATCAGTGAGCAGAGCTGCAACAAACAGAAACATGCCCCACCAGCTAAAGCACAGCTACCATCACATCGAGGAAAGGACTCAGA
Organism: Perdix hodgsoniae; assembly: GCA_035772895.1. NCBI lineage: Eukaryota > Metazoa > Chordata > Aves > Galliformes > Phasianidae > Perdix > Perdix hodgsoniae. The sequence continues at coordinate 2,605,776 of JAPSGF010000013.1, forward strand.
GAAGTCCCACCCAGCTGCCCAGAGACTAGCTCAGTGCCTTCTGGCAGGGATCAGCCACCCACTGACCGATGTTCACTACACTCAGAATCCCACAGTCTTCCTTCACATGGGATACAGTAAGCAGGCTCCCTGTGAAACAGCACTGCAGTCAAATTATACATCGCCATGCTTGCCAGAGCGACTGTGAGCTGACTCTGCAGGGCAGTCACTAGGAGTAGAAAACATAGTGGTTCTGTCTCATTCATCCCACTCACTTGTACTGTGCTCCTGAGTCCAGGAGGTAGATCTCGTTGACAGACAGCGTCCTGTTGGTCTCAGGAACTGGCCTGTACAGTTAAATACAAAGTTGTTTGGTCCACAGTTTTAAGGCCTCCAGCTCATATATACAACTCAGAAGCCTTACCAGGTGCTCACTTGGATGCATCAGTTCTGATTTTTTTGGCAATTACAGAAATCTAACATGTGGTATGCCAGAAATCATACTAAGGAGTTTATTTTCTACAGTAAATAGCACTAAAGTACAGAGAATAGATTTCTTGCTTCCAGCGAAGCCCTCGACATCTGTTCCTGGACATACTGCAGAACAGTTTGCACTTCATATTTGTCCTTCTCAGACTTCTACCCACAAAAAAGCCTTTTTCCATGGACCCCAAGCAGATCAGCATCATAATACATGCATGCTGCCAGCAGGGAGAGATCTTTACTTAGTATGCATGGAAGCTCTGGTGGAATAAAATAAGACAGCAAACAGTGACTACATCTCCCTGGAGTACCCTGTTGTGACTCCACAAAGAAGCTAGACAACTCACTCCAACTATGTTTGCTGCTGGATGAAAGAAGAAGCAGTGTTTCTCTTACTTGTAATGAATGATGGCTCCATTTGGACCAGTGCTTGATATAGTAGCAAAACTCAATTCAACAAAGTCTTTCTGTTGGCTGAAAGAAAAGATGGTGATCACTATAGCACAAGCAAGAGGAATACAAAAGATTAAGTGAAACTGAGGACGGAGCACTCCGTCTCAGCCTTCCTCTTAGCCAAGTTAGCTGCCTGGGCAAGAAACACTTCGGTAGGGAAACCATACTGATCCCACTCCTACCCAGAGGTAGAGTTTTCTACCTCTATCCTTTTCTTACATGTAAGGTTACCACTCATACCAGGGAAGAGATGTCCTGAACAATTTCCTCTTTTAATTCTAGGCATTTCTAGAGATCCTGTTAGATATACACTGGAATATCTATCAATACTAATCAAATGCTTACTTGAGCTCCTCCGTGGTAACAAAGCAATAGTCTTATACTCAAGTGTCATAACCTGCAGCACTCCCCATTGCTATCTCAAAACCAGACAGGATCCACTGGGCTGGGACTTGTACCTCCCAAGCAACCCAATTCTTCCCCCAGCTCTTTCAGATGTTCAAGAAATCCTAGGGTGATTTGTCCTGCAAGTGAGCTGGATTTCTACAGAATAAAATACTAACAAAGGATAAAACTACCCCCAATAAAATAACACAGGGGATTTACTTTTTACCTGCGAAATTCCTCTGCTTTGTCTGCAGCAATTATTTCTGTCACTGTTCCCTTTGGAACCTAGTGGACAAACATGCAGGTTGAATTAGTACATCAACAAGCAAAGAAAATGCTACATGCTTCAGCAGTGACCCCCTCTGAGCACCATGAAACCCAACCTCAAAGTGGCCCGTTTCCAGGTTTTCTGTCCTCATTCCTCAGTAACTACAAACACAAACCCAGCAGTACTGCATACGTGGCATCTGAGAAGCAGGAAGTTGCTCAGGGCATGACTGCTGAACCCTGCCCAGGGACCACTTAGTGCAGTATTGATTTCACTGAGATATGCACAAAGTAACAACTCACAAGGCAGCATCTCTTCAAATACAGTTTACAGTTAAGTTTAAACAGTCTCATCCATTTCAACAGAATATGGTATTAGCAGAAATTTTATGCCTCTATCTATCAATCTAGAGATGGAAGCAGTTGCAGTAAAAACAAAGGATGTTAGATTTCACATTAAGCATTTGATAAATCAAAACCTGTGACCAACTGAATCAACCTCTCCTGGATTGAACAGGCAAAGGAGGACAAGGGATAGGTCTCATAGCCCTTGAAAACAGGCTTCATGAAGTTCTCAGATGTGAAAAGGCACCCTCTGGAAGGCACCAAATCATTTCCATAGGTGAATTCAACAGATGCACACAAGCAGGAGCACACAAGCAACGCAGCTTTATAAGTTACTATGTAACATCTGGACCTCTGTATCTTCACTATGTACTTTTCAACTCAGCCTTGAGACAAATGAGTAATTTCACTTTATTTCATTTTTAATGTATATGGCATGACTGCACCTCTCCATTCTTAAATACCAAATCTGTCCACACTGCCAGTCAATGCTGACAATCATTGAAATAGTGCATAGTATTGCACCAAAACAGACATTATTTTATGTTTTGCACTACTAAACCAGCATAAGATAGTGATCAACACTACGTTAAGCATATTCACATCACTCCTCACCTGCCCTGGTTTTGGTCTTTTTAAGATAAACAGGAATATGTTTTCAACAAAATTTATTCAGCCTTGGATAGAAATATAATACAAAATCCCCAAACCAAAGAGAAGAAACCCGACTTATTTCCCCACTTGTATCAAAGGCATTACAAAGAATGTTAGAAATAGTCTATACTAGTGGAGAATTTTACTTAGCAATAATGTTTCTAACTTAATAATAATAATAATAAAAATAATACACACCTCCTTCTCCAGCCAGTTAAAGAGCTCACACAGGGCAACAGCATCTTTAATCTGTGTTAAAATAAGCACATGAAAATGGAATTCTGAAGAAAAAAAAATATCAAGCCTCAGTACAAATACTGCTCTTGACAAAGCAGTTCTACCTGCAAATTTCAGAAATACAAACTAAGAGATAACCTGGTCTTCCAAGTTTCTGCATCCTGTAATTACTGAAAGCACTGGAAACATATGAGGATAAATATCTAAATGTTAATACAGGTTTTCAGCTGGGATGCATCTTACTCTGAAGAATTACCAAGTACTCAGCAAACACTGGCTGTATGATTTTCAAGTGTCTTTTATGCATTTCAGCTTATCAGAGGTAACCATGCAACACATCTGGCCATGCAACAGGGGAACATGCCCTTCTCTGCTCAGTACTTTTTTTTCCCTTTATTAAAACAAACACTGAAATAAGAACTAGCAGGTCCCAGGAAAATAGCAGCAAATACGAGAAAAGCCCAGAACTGTCAGCTTTGCTTTCTGGCACATTTCTCCTGCTGTGAAACCTTCTGCTTTAAAACTAACACAAAATAAACACCAGAAAATTTCAGCTCCATTGTGAACTTGTTTCACAGGCAGCTTCTTTGCTTGAAAATGTGAAACATCCTGGGAAATCGGAGTCATTTCCAGACTGTCACAATGGTGATACAAAAACAGAATGCTCTGAGGACATTAGCTGCTTTTGACAATTTTGGCCTGTGTTTTGCACCATGTGTCAATAACTGTTCTATGCTCTTTAAGCCATGTTTATTCAAGTGGTAATAATTTTAAGATTTCAGTGAGACCAGCAATAGAACTATCAGCAGATAAAAAACATCCTTTTGAAGGCTCAGATTCTAAACACTTCAAGTCTGTGTGGTCTTCCAACAGAGCAAGGTTGGCTCCTTGTGAAATTAAAACGTTGCTCTTCACTCCAAGAGAACTCTAACCAATCATAAAAAATGTTTTCCAACAGCAGTAGGCAACCTTTTTAATCTGCCATCCAAACAAGTATCTACTTTCTAATCCAAAACACTAAAATTGAAAGGAAAATGCTATTTCTTCCCCTGAAGGTAAAGCAAACCTCCTGCTATGTACAAGGAGGCTCTCAAGGCTTCACTTACATGTGCTCTTCTCATGCCTTCTGTTTCCAATGCATTCTTCACAGCTTTTGCAATGCAGATGGGGGTATATGGGGTGAGGTACCGGTAAGCCTGCAGCAGAAGGACAGGATTACTTGTGGATTAGTCAGACTATGTAATCCTACAGGTTTAATAACTTAGCCTGGCTGCAATTCATACTTTGGCAGTCTTTCTCAACCTTCAGCACTGAGATACTGATTGCATATTGGAGAATAAAGAGCAGGAACATCTCCTGACTAAAGGAAAATCAACCATCAAGGTAATCCAGGGAACTGAAGGGTTAACAGTGTATCATGAAGCAGGATCAAGACTGCACATGCTAAATATCATATCAATACCTGAGCAATGGCTTTCCCGTAAATGCTGTACCATAAAGAATCAGAGACAGCCAGGGAGAAAGCCAATCCCAGGGACTCAGGTAGAATTCAAGCTTTGAAAACCGATCTCAGTAGCCACGTTGACATGTTACCTTACTGCTAGCATCAGGGAGCAAAGGGTACCAGCCTAGGCACTGAGAGCCGGAGTTGAACATGAAGAGCCCCTTAAGGGTCTGGCTCTCGCAGCAGAGAACACTATTTCTACTGATCAGCTGCTCTGACAAATACTTCAACAGCCCCAAAAACACTAAAAGACTCTACAAAGCTGAACTTTACATACTATCCTCTTCTGAAAGAAGCTTATGTGGTTTGAGACAAAGTTTTCCCGCGTATCAAGAACTAGTAAATGATTCCTTTCCACTGTGAACTTCCCCAGACACCAGCTGTCCTTCGGTTTGAATGCTTGGCTGGTTCTCTGCATATCTTCAGAAATTCACTGAAGCTCCTCGTCAAAGCTTTACCACAGTCAGTATCAAAGGATGGAACAAAAAAGTGAAGTCTTTTGCTCCACAGTCCTCTGCTCTGCCCCTATAAGGCGGGGCACAATGGGATGAGCACCCATGCAAGCAAAGACCAAGCAACACACAGTTTTCATGTCTGTGGTACATCAACATACAAAGAAACACCACTCAAATCCGTAGGGAAAGTCCAGCAGCCTCCCTGCAAAGACCAAATTTGCAGTTTCCAAATTCTTAAATTCTTTTAACAGGAGAGTCGCAGTACTTTAGGCAGAAACTGAAGTATGAAAGCAGCCATGGCAAAGTTCTCTCAGAGTAAGACAATTTTCCAATTGTTCAGCTAGATTTTGAGTTAGATCAACTTGTCTTTTACAGATACCATCAGGTTCTATTAATCTTCTATGAAAAAGTATATTTACATGTAGTTGTAGGCAAACCTGTAAAGGGTTTGCAGATCTGTGTTTAATAACAAACTGGATTTTTGCCAATGTCAATATTTGACTTTGGTGGAAACAGGCAGCAAAAGGACTTACAGCACTGAAGTTCTTCTTCAAAGCACATCAGATCAGCTGCTCAGCTGTTGTGAAGTGGTGTAGAGCTAGTGAAAAATACCCAGCATGAGGAACTGGGAAATCTCCATCTCTGCCAGTGCTTTCTGAGGTGTCTTTATTCAAGATATTTCAGTTCCTCAGATCCTGTGTTCTACAGCACAGAGCTCCTTGAGGCAGGGCCTCTCCCCACATATACAGAGGGCATCCAGCACTGCAATGACCATTTGCACTGAGAAAGAGATCAATTAAATCCCTTAATCTAGGCCAGACCCGCCATACTCGTCCATAGGGATACCTGTATGAATCAGCTACAGCAACTTACCTAAAGTGGGGCTATTCTACTGACATCAACTACAATACAAGAGGTTTTCTAATCAGAAGACAAGAAGTCAACAACTTATCCTGGAAGCTTCACCAAATCATTGATCAACAAAAATCTACCCTCAACAAAAGGCAGTGGGCAAAATGCCAGTGCTCCATATTCAGATGCTACTTGCACCTAGCAATGGATTGACGGTGTCAGAAAGTTTAACCCTAAGCAGAGGTAAAAATACTGCCTGTCTTGCTTATGTACATGCTTTGTGGTTTGGTTATATTTGTTTTTAAATATAATTTGTGATTCTGATGTAGTAAGCTTGGATTGTTTAGTAACTCAACATGAACACAGATTCTGTTTTGTGGGTCTGATCTTCCAAGGCAACATCTGGAAAATACCCACTCATCCCTGATTCCTAGCCATACTGCTGTGAAGTATGTTTTTTCACAATATTTTTTTTAGTACATGCTGATGAAGCTGTCCAGATCTGGAACATGCTGGATAATGTTCCAGAGAGAATGTGATCTATAGCAAAAAAGAGATGACTACAAGACACATGCAATATGGTTTATCAATCTCTAGTTGCTGTTCAGTCCTAACCTGAGCATCTGTTTTCATGACTTTCAGGTTGAAACACAGGACTTTCAGACATCCATGTTCAAGTACAAGGCTAAGATACAGCACACAGAGCTGTACTAAAGTTATTTAGATGGAACAACTGTCCCTCAACAGATGTGCTTGCATCACAACCAGCGCCTCCAAGTACTGTACTGATGAGTACTGTGTACTCATCAGGGTCTTTGCTGCAACAACTCTTGTCACCCTGCTCCTCCTGTCTTTGATACAAGATATCATATATTGCCTCATTTATTTCAGTGGCTTGAGGATATAAGAGGAGCCATCTTCAGACACTCAGACCAAGCCCAGTGCTTCCTCTTGAAACTGCAGCCCAACTTTTCTGCTTCAATTTCTGTTCCTACCTCATATTGCTGGTCCACATAACACAGATGTTCCAGCCATAGGCACACTGACCCGAGTTCACCCTGCTCTCCCTCTCCCTTCCCTCCCTCACTGTACTTGTCTTATCTTAAGCTGACAATTCTTTGGGTAAATCAGCTTAGTGAGTTGGAAGGGCAGCACCATCAAGAGCAACCCCAGGATTAAACAACATCTCAATATCTCAGTATGGCTGAATGCCTTCTGCTCCAGCCTGCAGCAGCCTTTGCAGAGGGAAAGCTGAGGCCAGTTGCCCCTCGTTAATACCATTCCTGACCACAATAAACAGAGAGTAGAAAAGCCTTGGTTTTTTTTGTTTGTTTGTTTTTTGTTTTTTGCAAGAGCCACACACCTTGGGAACAGCCTCAGTTAGAGCATAGCTGGCTTTGTCACTGAGCCACACTTTCTCTTTGGGCGAGAGGCCTGCACCAACAGCCTGCAGTTCTGTCAGAATAGATCCATATGGCATCACTTGGATTTTAAATTCTGGTTCCAGGGTACTGTCAAGCTGTAAATGCTCCCTCACAGCTGGGTCCATTATCCGGTCACCATCAATGAAGAGCCTGAGGAAAAAAAAAAAAAAAAAAAATCAGAGCAGAGAGGTAGAACCACATCTGACAGCAGCTAGATTAAGGTAGGGAAGAAACCATGCTGTTTTAGTGACATTTCAGGAGAAAGGAGTTTGTCAATTATGCCTTAGACTCTGTTCTCTATTGTTTTATCCAATGGCTTTCATGCAGCTGAAATTCTGCTTTGAAATTATGATGTATCATCCTGCTGAGAAGGATTTGACAGCATTTTTGTTTGTAAGACATTCAAAATGGCTGAATGCCATCAATGTGCTTCAAGCAAGAGAGAGAAACAAAGTACATAATGGCCATTCCCTCATTTTTAAGGGTAACATCTCAAAATGGAAAGTCTACTGTTGCTTTAAGTACCGTACTGTTTTCAGTGAACTGGAAAGTTCAGAGCACCCTTCACACACAGCCTGTATTAATCAACAAAGGTTTTACTCCAAATGCATCTATCTAGCAGCTTGGACAGGATTCTAAAACACCCATGCTTGAGAAGCTCATTTTATGGTGCAGGCATAAGAAAGAAGCCTTCTGTCATAAACCAGCCCTGAAACTTTACTACTTAGTCTCAGAAGCTTTGAAGTAACTCATCTGTAGCCATTAGAGAGAAGTCTTCCAACACCCAGGTTAGTATTCACTCTTGCCCACTTTTCACCCAGGGCCCCAGGGTGACACAGAGGATCAGCAGTCACACAGAAAGTGCTGAGGAGCACAGCAGAGCACTTGGCTAACTCTCTAGCACTGATCAGTGGAAAAAAAATTAATATCAAAAACAAAAGGGCTCAGAAGCAACATTAAAGCATCTGAGCATAGGTGTTTTAAAAAGAAAAAAGCTTTGTTGAAACAGATCTCTCAGAGAAAAATGCATCATGGGGAACAGAAGAAGGGAATACAAGCACCTGATTGTGTTCATTCCTATGACGGCGTATGCAAAAAACACAGGATTGTACTCAACATCAGAGCCTCGGAGGTTGAAAAGCCCTGGAAAATAAGAATGCCAAGAATCACAGTTTTGCTTCATCTCTTGCAGCATTAAAGAAAACCAAAAATAATCTCACCAAAATACAGTCAAAGCAGTGAGTCATCACAAGTGCAGGCCATGAGTTCGGCTCACACCCAGCTGTCCCCACATCCTACTGTTTTTCTGGCAATCCCAAGGTTTTGCCAGGAGATGGCACCAGAACTGCAGTTTAAACACTCATCCAGCAAGGAAACTAGTTTTTAACTCCTAAAGGAGGGCTGGCTGAGAACAAAGCAGGTACAGGAAAAAAAGTTATGGAAAAAAAAAATTGTATTATTCGTCCTTTCTTGTCTGTGCAATGTGGTAAGAGCTCACTTCTCAACTGCCAGAAAAGTTCAAAGTTAAAACAGGATATATTATTTCATTCCAATCCTTTTGATACTAGGGGAAGGAAGAAAACAATAAGTGATACCAAAAATGCCTCTTCTTTTGGCTTCCAATATCTCAGAATCAAACTGCAGTCTTCGTGTCTTTTCTGACAAAGGTTTAATTCCTCACAACAGCGTGCAAAGTCAGGAGTGGAAGGAGATGTTCAGCATCTCCAAATTTCTGATTTTAGGGTCAAATAAAAACCGCAGGATATCCAATTAGCTGAAATGAGTTACTCAAGGCAATAAGACCAGCCAGCAGGATAGCTGGGGAAAAAAAACAGCATGTCCTAAATCACAATCCGGACTGCATTCATTGAACTATGCAAATTCTGCCATGAAAGTAAAAATAGAGTTAGATTCTCCCCAGGGAAGGAGTAGGTCACTTGAAAGCAGGAAAGAGCCACAAAGAACTCTTTACTGTAAGGGTAAAAACTTCCTTGCTCAGTTGATTCACAATGCAGTAAGGAGGCAATAGACTCCTTTGTAGCCCTCTCTTTATCCCCAGAAACTTGTCTGGAGTTTAATACAGGAAATTGAATTAAATAAAATTAAAGAGACCTTTCCATTCCTCCCCCAGCTTAGGACAAGAAATTAACTAGGCATGTGGCAGTAAGTTTCTCTCATGACCTCCTTTGGTCCATCTTAAAAACCCTTGATTCATAACCAAGCTTAGCTTTGCTGAAGTTATTTAATCTGAAACCACCTCAGGGCATCGATTTATCATTAATTTGAGATTCACCTGAAAAGGTGAGACAGACAATCTCTGCTCACATAGGCATCCCCAGAGAGGAGTCATATTCACCACTCTCGTAAGTATTTCTTTCATTAAACAAGCCCTGTGCTCAGCGTCCCAGATCCAGGAGAGCCCACAGACCTCCACAAGCTGGCTTCTCCTCTAGTGACAGTGACTTTGCATTTGCAGTACTGGAACTAGGAACATGCCATTTTTATTTTTGTCAGATTAGACATAAAGTACATACATCAGCACCACACATCCTGCCAGGATTATGTTCCCACTACATCAGTCTGTACACTGGGATGCACAAAGGATACACAAATCCAGTAACAAGAGTCACAGGGGAATCACTGCTGTTTCTGGACAAGCACCCTTCCTATGTATTGGGCTGGGAGCCACGATGTGGAGACTTAGTTAACCTGGGGTCTCAAACACAGAAGGGACCCTTGGATCCTGAGCTGAAGTGACCTGGAAACAAAGGTTGATCTCTGACATTCACTTTAACCAAAGCATTTGCTAAACTCTGGAGTGGTAGAGATCAATGTAAAAATTTGTGACAATTAGAAAGACGACTGCGAATGCTGTATACCCCACCCCTGCTTTATGTAAACAAAGCCACATGTTGCACCGCTTTGTTTGTAGCACAGCCCCCAGCACAGAAAAGAGAGTCCATTTTCCCATAGGATGAGGCAGCGTAAAGATATTTTAGAGTCGGAAAATCTCACCGGTTTTGGTGTTTGGTTTTTTTTTGTTCGTGGTGTTTTTTTGTTTTTTTGGTTTTTTTTTAGGCTGCTTCAGGCTTATATTACAACCTTCCCTTCTCGCAGGCTGTTACTCAAAGTTGGTGATTTGCTGCATCTCCTAGGTCAAGAACGTACTCAGGAGTTGTACTGGTGTAAAAAGGCAATGAGCAGAAGTACAGATTCATCATTTATGACCTCGTTTATTAACTACACTTGATACAAGTTAACCTCTTCCAAACTCACTGGCTGACATGAATACCTCTCACTCTGTCAGGATTCTTCCTTTCTAAGGCAGGGAGGGAATTTAATAGGAAGAACCCAAACGGAAAAAGCAAAGACTTACATGCTACTTCATCCAGAGCTGTTACTACAAACCACAGGACTTTCCTCTCAGCCATTTTTGAGCGGAGGGCTACAATTTTATCTCTCCAGCTGACCCCTGCAAAACACAATGTGAAAGGCTACAGTCATCAAGTTTACTGGAGATAAGGACAGAAACACAAATGCACTGGATTTCAGAGATGTTCAAAGCACACTGTTTTGCTCGTGCTCTTCAGTCCTGCCTCATAACCTGATACAAACTATCTCAAACAACTTGCTCTCTCCAGACATCCATACATTTGTTCAGAAGTTATCCAGCTTCTAGCATATGGTCATGTGAACTTTCAAGGACAAAAGGTTTATTAGTCCGACCACTTTCTCAACCTAACTACAGTGGGTCATATTAGGTTCCAGTAGAGTTTTTTTTCGCTATTTTGTAAGACAAAACCAAAGGGAGACAGGGTAGTAAAAACAGTCCACCTAGTGGGAGTAAAGTTTCTCACCTGTGTAACTCAGGTCTAGCACAATGAGAGGCTTGCAGGGCCGCTGAGGACGGTCTGTCCAAATCGTATCAATCAAGTTTTCTTTGACAGGTACAAGATCGTGGCCAGCACTTCTCAAAACTTTGGACATCCTCTTCCACTGGTCTACCAAAGGGAAAAGACTTAAGAGTATTTGTTTCAAAGAATGCATACCAGTTGAACAACAGTCCCATGAACCAAGAGTGAGCTTGGGAATCTGGGTCTCCTCCTTTCTTTCTTGGCTCCCCTTCCTCCCTTTCCCATAAAAGGCAAAAGAAAAACTATTTTAATTACAGTTTCACAAATGCCAGAAGCAGATACAGAACTTTGCAGCCCAGGAGTTTCATGCTACTGCTGAAGAACTGCTAAGCTGGGAGGCAGAAGACACCGTAAGAAGCCACCTCAGAGAACAGCATCTGAACCAAGGAAAGATCTCCCCAGTGAACTTTCAACTGGACTACATGTTCTGAAGCATGAATATACAAATACTTGTTCATCTGATACAACTGGCACCTCTCCACAGATGTGTTTCCTACAGGGAAAACTGCAGAGATGCTGAGATCACCAAGCAGAAGTAGAGCGAGTTCTGCTTTGGTGTTCTGGTTTATATGCTGGCCAACACAAGCCTCTTTGTGCTGAAGTGCCTGTGACAAGCACAGAGAAAAGGAGGTGGACTGGGATGCTGCTTTGCAGATAAGGTCACTGTAAGTCCATTATAAATCCAGAGTTATGCAGTCAATGCACTGCTGCAAAACTCTCACAATACATGCCTAAAACCAAATTCCAACCTATTTTGCATAATGGTTTAACTCACCACCACCCCATTTAGGCTGAAACACAGTAAAATTAAGCTGTGTATCATCAGCAGCAACAAAACAGCTTAACCAGAGAAGCAAGGAAGCAAAATTAACTACCCAGCCCAGTTATGAAATGAAGTAAAACCAACCAGCTGGAATTATGAAAGGGTCCACTCCCACCTTCGAGCCTTCTGGGAGGACGCTCACCAGCCAGTCTTCCTGAGTTGGTGTATCTTTCAGACCTCCATTGATTAAAAAAAAAAAAAAAAAAGAGAAAAGATGTTCAAATAAGGTATCACACTACCCAAAAAGTCAGGTCCATCAGACTTCTGCTAATGCATGTCCAGATCAGTGAGCAAGAAGAGTCACAGGACCCTGAAGCAGGAGCAGGATCTGAGAGTGTATCTAAGACATCTCGCGTGATGGTGTATCCCTACAGCCCATGTCGTACCATGGACAAAGTGCCCAAGCAGCCTGCACTTGTTCTCTGCTCCCATCCTCCTACATACCCATTTTCATGAGTGTCCAGTTGTTATCCATTTGATTTGCCGCCTGCAGGAAGTAGCGTCCATCTGTCCACATGGCTGCATGCTGTTCAGTTACAATGGCAGTACCTAGGCAGGAAGGCAGAAACATGAGGGTATTTAGAGTTCAAAAGCCACTGTGCAACGACACAGACAGTACTGAGCGTGTTTGAAAAGAGTCTAAATTCCCCTTAAAAGCAACTTGGCTCACTGTTCAGTCCTGTTTCAGTGGAGACATTCACCACTTCTCCTACACTACGACCTTCAAAATCTTACCACAGACAGTGCATACAGCTGTCAGCCTAATGAACTGCCTCAGATACATTCAACTTAGGCATATCTCATCCAGTGCAACTGGGTAAATGAGGCTTTCCCTATCTTCTATAACAGAGAATGTGATCTCCACCTGCCTGTTGTCACACTAACATATGCCATGTATCCCAGCTCCATCCCATCTTCTTACAGGGAGGAAGCTGTGCTCTGGTAACTTGCAAGAAAAAGGTGTTACTAGGCTAGCAGAGTAGGTATCACTTCCAGATGTCAGCTGTATCCCTTTCCCAAACGTTACAGCTTTAGCAGAGATGGCTGAACAGCAACAATGAACAGAAACTTCTGCTGGTTTCAGTATTTGTCCTTTTTCCACTAACACCAGATGGAGGGATGCAGACAGACACTGAAGCCCAGATTAGCAGAGTAGTCTCCAAATACAAATTTTTTGTCTTCTTACTAACCTCTGCCCTCCGAAACCCCATTTCAAGATGCTTCAGTATGAAAATATATGAAACAGAAGTGTTGTCCATCAAGCGAGTTTAGAAGGTGAACTCCTGGGTAATACTTTGCTCATTTGCTGCAAGCTAGGCTGGAAACACAGACCTTCCAAGTACATAATAAGGGCCCAAAATAGAGAGAAAGGTTAAGAGGCCATAGGGAAGGCATGAAATTAACATAGGATTATCCATTAGCATCAGCCTTCAGCCCTGAATTTACAAGCTTCCAAATGAGGTCCCTGAGCAGTACATAGGAACTGATACATGGACCCTTCAAACGCATACACAGCAGTACTAATTAAGCCAATTTACAACTGGGGGGAAAAAACACCTAAACAGATTAAAGTCACTTTCCAACAATCACACAGCAAAAAAAAGTAACATAGGGTGCAGCTAGGGTAAAAACTATGTCTCTTGACATAGAGCTATTCTAGAGCCAAGAAAACATCCTGTCTCAGCAAGATAAGTAAACTTTTCCACAGCGCTCAGTTTCCAAATACAACATTTCTGCCCTGTCCTTGTTTAAACAAAAGGGCTAGCTAAAATCCATCTACTATTCACCCAACCCAAATGGGCAATGTAAAAATCTGTTCGTGCCGCCTTCTTATCAAAAGAAATGAACATAGGCTGTGAGCACCACATTAAAGAGTTGACAGGATTTTACTTTGTGAGAGGTTCATTCAGGGGTCAAACATTTTCTGAAAACTTGTTATTGCACTGATATTACATAATTCCAGTGGGCAGCCAAGACATTATTCTGCAGATGCTGAAGTGAGAAGAGACCATCCAAACAAGCTGGATAGGTTTCCTTTTCCATTGCGCTTCTATGCCATGAATGAGACTATTTCTTCACAGGGGAATTCTGTAGGATTCAGAGCAAGAACTTAAGTTCTGGAAAAGTACCTGCAGAGCCATCAAAGCCAGAGATGAATGCCCGTCTGCAATCACAGGGTGCAATGTACTCGCTCTGGAAAACAAAAAAGGCAGAAATTATTTATAGCAACATGGAAAAAAATAAATCAGCTGATGGCAAAATACTCTGATAAGCTTTCCCCCCCCTCCCCAAAAGGGCACCACAGAAAGAAATTAGTTAAAAAAGCCTGAGCTCTACTCCACTGGAACATTTAATCATCTGTGATTATACTGTATTTACATCCAACTGGTTTGGGGATTTTAGTGCATTTTTTTTTATTGGTGGTTTTTAAGCTGCAGCACTTTTCTCCCATAAATGTCTGTAAACACTGAAGTGCTTCAGAGTTTGCAGATGTTTACTTCACACTCAGCCTCCCCTTTAGACAACAAACAAATGCTGCCTTTGAAGCTGCAAGGAAGAGAAACCAGAACGTCCCTTGATCTTGAGACCATAGTAATCAGACATAAAATCTGCAAAATTCACTATCTTCAATGAAGTCCCCTCACCAGAATTTAACAGATTTCCTTTAAGACATTGTTTTCCACAATGATGATACTGGGGAAAAAAGGAAAACATCTAGATGATAAAACTGTGAAAACTTTAAGCCCTTAGGACCTTTCATAATTAAGATGCCAAACCTCTCACTTCTACCCTACCTACTCAAACCCAACTACACCAGAAACTAAGGCTTGCCGGGTGAGAAGGAATCAAAGACTACTAGTCCATCCTCATCCCAAGCCCATCACAAACATGTTCCTGCAGGCACTTTCACTGGCAGCTTTATGAAGAGTCAGATACATTCAGATACCTGCCAGTCACAGAAATGTACCCTGAAATGGCCACACATCATTTGTATGGGATTCCATTCTGGCAAGTTCGGAGGTCAGAACTGCTGAGCAGGCCTGTTCATTAACTAGCACAACTCAGCAAATCAGCTTAATCCAGGCTGACAGCACTCATGTTCAAACTGCAAAACCCCTGGATTTGTACCTTACAAATGGTCTGAAACCAAAGTGGGTTCCTGAGCCTGGAAAGATGCTCTCTCCCCAGCTGTGGGGAGAGGAACACTTTGGGAAATGAGCTGAGAAACCACAGCCCAATTCTCAGGAGGTTTTAGTTCCTGCTGTAATAGATATCGCATTTCTTGGTCTCTGGATCTGACTACTTTTAAATAATCTGCTCATTAGATAATATTCCCTTCAAACCTGCTCTTCTTCACTGTTCTCCTAAAGAAAAGAGAGGATTCAAAAGCACAGAAGTGAGAAGCACAAACTGCAGTTGTTCTCAGTCACTAGCAGCCAATACTTGATTTCTGTCTCCAATCACCCCAATGTCAAAACTCCTGTGGAAAAGCCACTTATCTCCTCTCCTAGGAGGAGTTACCACCAGTCTCCACTAACCTGCTGAAATGGAGTCTTAGAAAAGCAAAACCCACAGCCCAGAAGAGGATCTTGCTGAGCAAGTTTTTACTCTTGGCTGCCTGGTAAGAACCGCGGGATTACAAGCAAGAAATCCCATTTTATCTAACCACTAATAGGAAGAAACAGGGCAGGTATCAAACTGCAAGTGCCTTCAGCTCTGTGGCAGTCCCACTCCTGTGCCTCTTCCTGTTCAGCCCCACAGCATGCACACACAGCAGCTGCAGGGATGAGAAGGGCCACAACATCCCTCAGGCTGGGATGATGCCCTCCATGCACCTCTAGGTGATGAGGCAACCCAACCAGTACTCCACTAACCCTCCTCAAAAGAATAAGGGAGACATCAGTAGGCAGAGGACAAAGCCATTCCAGGAAGACAGTCAAACGCCAGTTCCCACAGGCACCCAGCAGAGAACAGGGTGATGCTGGACTGGAGAATAACCATTCATTTCAAAATTTCCTAACAATATTCACCCTGTGGACCTCTACAACTCCTCCTTCTCAGCTGGGGTATCAACTTCCTAGGGGTCCAACACCTGCATGAAATGCTGGAAATTTCCCACTGTGCATCACATCATAAGGATTTCTAAAAACAGACCAGTGATTTATCTTCCTTTTCTCTTAACCAACACAGCAGAGAGAGATTTATAGGCTGGTTTGCTTGTCTATCAGATTTAGATCTGCTAAAAGTTGTTTAAACTAAAAAGACTTTGAATGGGAAACATCTCATGCTGTCTCATTCACACAAACTCAGAGAGTTTTAAGAGTTTACAATGAAGCGGATGAGGTTTAGGAGGGCTTATGAGGGATCTGAAAGGGGAAGAGGGTTCATTTATCTGTCAGTTTGAATTCCTGCACTCCCACCTGTTCTGTTCCATGCAGCAACCCCCACTGTGCAAAGATGAGCCCATACTTTGCACAAGCTAAAATTACAAGGGAACACCTGTGTATGCCACACAAAGTACAGGCCACAGCAAGGTATTTCCCTGGGGCTTATCTTGCAGCTCCCATGGCCTTCAACCTGGTCTTTCTCAGGCTTTTTGTGGCTGCTCTTCCCCATACCTGTCAGTCCCAAATGTGCAGACAAAAATGGGGGTTGCATCAGAGAAGCCCTCAACCAAGCCAGGAAGAACCCAAAGAAATGAGTGGTGCTTATCACCAGTATGCATGGCTGTTCTTAACATCTTAGTCTGCTCAGGGCATTCTAATGTCAACCAAGAATAGCAATGAAAACTGCAGTTCACTGGCCTTAGTGCTACCACACCAATGCCATTAAAGAACACATGCTGCTGTGTGCTTGGAGGGAGCTCAGTATTTACTGCCAAAAACCTAACTGCATCAGTAAGATCTGGAACAGGTCAGTACAACCTGTGCACAAGTCATATCCTCTTTTGCTTTATAGCTCTGCTGATTCCTCAGCTAAGAACATGTGTTTTAGAGCAGCAGAAGATTGCATCTCTGCCAACCCAAACACAGTGACCTGAGCTGGGCAGGTACCTCCTTGATGTGGAAGATCAGCCAGATGTGACCAAGTTTGTTTTCACTGAGTCAAGACCTGAGGTGTAGAAGCCAGATCCAGGTTAGCTGTGACTGGCTCAAAGACCGAGCTTCAATACAAACATCACTCTCTCCCATTAAGGAGACAGTTCCTCCAATCTCTGAATATCCTCACATGGTAGAATCCAGATTCAATGTCAATTGGATAATTCAACATAAAAATGGATACTGCATTTACAACTGCAACACCCCAAAAGCTTAGACAACTATTCTTAGCAGAGCCACAAAGAAAATATGTGCCTCATTCCCAAAAGCATAGCATTTCATCCCTTCACACTCCTTTGACAATTCAAGCACAATACTCACAAAAGCAAGCAGGGTTTTTTGTACGGACTTCAGCCCACTTTTGGCTCTTCTTTCTCAACAGCCTTTGGACCATCCAAACTTCCAAGGAAACACTCCCTTCACTAACTTAATACCAGCACCAACATTTCAAAAAAATAAAAGGAGCCACGATTAAGTGCTGGCTACAAAAGCCACAAACCCAAGAAGCCTTGGATAAGCCAGAAACAGAACCAGCTGTGTGTGAGAAGCTCTGCAGGTCCTTCATCTCCTTACACAGCTAAGCACGGAAACCAGAGGAAAGAGCTGGTGGCAAGCATCCAGGCAGCAACATAGCTTAAGCCTTTTGGCATTGGCTAGAAAACCAGTATTAAAAGCATCACAAAAGCCCAAAGCTCAAATGTTCCCAGTGACACTGGTTACAAAAAAAAGTTAGTACATTGTAGCATCAGTCCAATTCAGGAATCGGAAACCAAAAAGGGAATGTTTCCCCTGGTCTAAAACCAGTGTCAATATCACAGGAGGGAAATCCCTCTTTGTTGATCTCTTTGTTGACATGGATCCCCGGGTAGCATCAACAACAGCTGAGAGAAGCAAAGGCAGGAAGTAACTCAGGCTACAGGGAGGAAAAGGCTCAAGCTCAGGTATCATTAAGCCACAGCCTTCTGAGTCACGAAAGGAGCTGGCTAAGAACACACTCTTCAGGCCTGTAAAGTTCCTATTTGCATACAGGAAACAAAGTCTTTCTTGGAACACACAAAAGCTGCAAATCTCAGTTCATCACAAACTCTCTTGATTCAGCAAGGCTGTTCTGGGATTACCAGGTTTCCACCTATGCCTAAATCTGCGGCAATTCCCAAACCTCACAGACAGACAGAATCCTGCACTAGCCAGTCAAGAGGCACCAAGATCAGCAGCTTTTAGCAATCATTTCCATTTAGATAGATTCATTCTCCAAAGAAACCTGATCAACTTGCCCAGCAGGAAATAGCAACATGGGGTTCTCTACTTAACTGCATTCTGTCAAGGAAAAAGAGAGCAACAGAAAAACCCAGAAGTCCTGAGGGTCACATTCTTCAACTCACATGACAGCACTTAACATCTAGTGAAATGAAACCAGAGTTATATATGGACAGAGGCAGCTTGAGGCAGGAATGTAGCAGACAATAGCAGCTGCAGAAAGCGCCTTCCCTCTACCTGCCCAAGTTTGGGCTCCGTAATAGGAAACATGATGCTGCACATACGCTCCCAGGGCACAGGCAAGTCTGGACCCAGCACACCTCAGTGCCAAGTCGAGGGCAAAGGTTCTGACTGAGTTGCATTTCGCTCTAGTACACCCTAGGGTAAAGCTTTGGATGTGAGCCAGAAAAGCTTCGCATCTTTTGTTTCCTGAAAATGGCTGAGGAGGAAAAAAGGCCTTAGCTGTGCTTAGTAAGTAAGAGTAAGACTAGCAAACAAACAGGCTGGGGAGGTAAAAAGCAGGTCAGTAATTTAAAAATAATGTCACGGACTACATGAATCAAGAAAAACAGTGGAAGCAACACACAAAACAACTGCCATCATGGGTTACCATATTGAGCCACTCCTCTTGTCTTTACCACGCAGAACTGTCAGATGCAGACCAGACTCCAAAGGAAAGTGGCATTGTGACATCCTCTTTTCCTGCCTCTCCCAATGCCTCTCTACATACGATCTGAAGAGCTTTATCATAAAGCAGCAAATTCCAGCAAGAACTAAATCTAGCAAAGGGAAAGCTCTGCAACCACCAGATATAAGAGAATGTCTTAGTTGGGAGGTGCTAAAGCCCAGTTAATGCTTTTTCCTCCTCACATAAATCCATACTTTCCACCAGTCAGGATGGGGACAGCAAGTGCTCTGGCAAGCTCTCTTTTCTCCCTGGAGACAATACGATGAGAAATTGCTGGTGGAATATCCAGGCTGATTTGTTACAAGAACATAAAAACTTCAGTCCCTTGAATAAATTCCAGGAACTTTTTCCAACACAATGGTTCTCAGGTTACTCAAGCTGTTATGCTAGAATCATGAAAGTCAGTGAATGAAGGATGATTTTTGTTATCCCTGGCAAGAAAAAGTAAAATCGTTCCCATAATTCATCCATCCATACCTGGTGGGCATCTCCAGAGGGCACTATGTAGGCTTGTACAGGCTCCTGGACATACCTAGGACTCTTCATGACCTGCCGCAACTGCTTCAGCAGTTCTGTTGTAATTTTTGGACTCATCTTCCCACCTGAAAGTAAAACAGAGCACAAAACTTCACAGTTTCTTCAGCCATCTCAGGCCACTCACACACATGGGCTGGAGGCAATAACCACTAAACACTCCAGAAACTCCCTTTGAGGACAACAGTGCCAGCATCACCCCTCTCAGGCAGAATTTCTGCTATGTTATCAACTTCACTCAGATCCCTTGAAAATGAGAGTTCAGTCAGAGCCCAAAGAGTCAAAACCTGGTCTGCCTTGTTAAGGCTCTTTACAATCTGGTGAAAGATAGGCTTACCAAGCTTAACACACATGCCACCCCCTCATGGCACCAGGAACCCTAACAGCACAGATACAGCTAACAGCCTGGAACCCTGTGACAGCCAAGGAACGTCCTAGCATGTGATGCTGAAGGTCCCAAATCCCCACATATCAGAAGGCTTCCTGTGTGTGGGGTTAAACTTACAGTCTTTTCACTCTGGACATAGAAATATTGTGACTTACATGCCACAGGAGCACACACTGCTGGGAGAGCAGGCCATGCATTTTGGGGACTCAGATATAGACCAGTTAAGAAAGCAGTTTTTAAAACTTTCACTGTAGCCCAGGATTTCATACTGGACTGGGAATCAGATTAATTCAGATAGAAGAAATCTGTTCCCAAGGACAGAAGAATTTCACTGGGTGCATTCACCTCTGGGCTGCAGGCCAGCTCACATAGCAGGAACACAGCTGTAATAGGAGGAACAGCCCACTGAGCTCCTACAGGTGACTGCAAGGGGACTTAAAGCAGCTTAAAGGAACCTTCTCTAAAGATCTTTGGCAAAAGCTCCACAGAATTCAGCTGGGAGCCAGCAGGCAAGAATGGGGCACAGGTGGATGAAAGGGAAAATAAGGACACAGGTCAATCACAACCCCTTGCTGTGATTCTGCAATAGATGCATCTTTGGTGAGGGAAGGAATGTCAACCTCTCAGTTTGCTACCCAAAAATCACAGGTAGCTGAAGCCTGCTGTGAGAACCATGCAGAGATGCAGGAAGTCATGCTGCTGTGCTGGCAAGCAGGAAGGCTGCAGTGGAAGGCACCTGCTCACTGCAGAGGATGTGCAAGCTGTGCAGGAAGCTTGGCCTGAACGTCTATGAAGATTAAGTAACTTGACCATCTTCAGAGATTGTCTCTATTTTCTTCACTCATGTCTCCCTGTCAGTGCCTAAGAAAACAAAAATCCCCTTCCCAGTTCTCTACCCCATTTCTTTCTCATTGTTCAGTACTGGGATCTTGTAACTTTAATGCTATCACATTCCAGGGCAAGGTGAATAAGCTCAGTGTTCCCTGAATGTCATGCTAGGCAGTATTTTATTCCAACCAGTTTGTTTAACAACTCACTTCACAGCCATGTCCACAAACAGATTATAGATGGCAGAAGCAGAAAGTATGCGTGTCTCAAATACTTTTTACTTATCCATTTTCTTACTCTGTTTACACCTCAGTAGCTACCAAAAGCCCTAAGAAACATTACGGTCCTGTGCCAAAACACAATAAGGTACAGTCTCTGCCCTGTGATGTTTTGTCCTCTAAACAGGAAGGCTGCCACCATTCCACAGAACCACAGAAAGGCAATGTGATTTGACAAAGGCCACACAGCAATGCTGTGTCTAAGCCAAGAACTGAATCAAAATCTGCTGCTTTCGGGTGTAAAGATCTCAACCTGAGCCCACCATTTACACCTCTCAGCACAACAGGTTCTTAGCACACCAGATATGTGAGACAACCCAGCTGACCACAGACACTGTGTTTTAAAATCCAGAGCACAAGAAGCAAATAACGATCATAAGTCACCATTCTCTACAGCATCAAATTGATAACTTGACCGCAGTGTTTTCATTGGGATTAGATTACACCTCAGATTTATTTCCAAGACAAATTTTGTATTTTTTTCTACAGTTTGCAAGCTACTCTGAACTTTACTGTACTGTGATCGTTTTTGTCTGTCCTCCGTAACAAGTTCCTGTAACATTCTACAACACTGCTGCTGATTTATGTTCAAAGAAAGAAAAAACACGGAGGTGAAAGTACAAAGAGGACACAGCTTTCTTTCTAGACCTGTGCTTTGACTCCAGGAGCCAGAAAGTCTCATTTGAATAGGCAAAGAATGACAAGGCTTTACTTTTTAATAAGGCCCCTTGCTGACAAGCCATGATTTTGTTATCAAGTAAAATGGATGAGGGGAAAAAAAAATTAAAAAGCATTCTTGCTGTTGAAAGATTCACTTGCAATGCTAAAACACAACTAGCCTAGATCAGCAATGAAAACCATACTAAGAAGCAATTTTCCCTGAGATCTTTGGTTGTCACTCACTCTGGCCCTCCTATAAATTTTAGCAGGTAGCCTTTCCTTTCATAGCTATGACTGTTGCTTTGATGGTTAACACAGCTTCTCTATCATTATTTAACCATTTCAGCAGTTAAAAGCAAGCAGAGCTCACTGAAGGTCGCAGGGCACGGTCTCATTGCCTGCCCTACCTTTCCAAAGGTACCAGAACACCCCATTACCTGCCCACGCTGCTCCCCACGTCCGGACTCCTCTTGCCTCCCCTCACACCAAACACCATTCGGTAATTTGCTCGGCCTTAGAAACGTGCCTGAGAAAGCAAAGGGCAGAAGTGAAACGCAGCACAACCTTCGCCCCCCATAAAGCGCTCTCATCCCTCAGCACTGAGCTGAAAACGCGCCGGGCCTCGTGATTCAACGCTCTGTGCTTTTACAGCGGTTTGCTTCTGCAAGCGCTCTGAGAGACCGCTCCTGGTTTTACGGCAGGGAACGCTGAGGCCGAGCAGCAGCAACGCAGCAGGCCGCGATACACGACCTACGTACTGCACACCTCTCAGCCCCCGGGGCGCAGGCCGGCTGCAAGCAGAGATGCGGGCCCTGCGCCCCGCCTCCCCAGGCCGCGGCTGGCAGACAGGGACCGGCGACGACGGTTAAGGGGCCCGCGCCGCGCTCCGACCCGCCCGAGTCCCTCGCGCCGCCCGCCGCCCCGCTCAGGCCGGGCCCGGCCGCCCCCTCGCCCTCACCTGCCGCCGTGCCGCCCGCCGGCCCCACCGCGACGTCAGCGCCCACGTGCGCCGCCGCGGGCCGCCGCCGATGACGTCACGGGAGCGCCGGGTGACGGCGCGCGGCTGCGCGGTGTGGCTCCGTCCTCGCGGCAGCGCCGTAGCGGTGGAGCTGCGTCCTGCCGCTGCTGGAGCGCTCGCGGCGGGGTCCTGCCGCCGTGCTCGGAGCTCATCAGCTCCGTGTCTTGGACGCTGGCCGGAACGCGGCGGCAGAAGCGTCAGCCCATCCCCAGCCACGCGCGCTAAGCCGTATCCCTCAGTGCCCCGCTGCCTTTTTCCGGAGCGCCTCCGGGCGCAGCCGCTCCACCACCCCTGCATCCCGTGCATCACCGTTTGGAGGATAAATTGTTCCTCGCACCTACCCTGCTGCAACTCGAGGTCGTTCCCTCACGTCCCATCCGGGAGGAGAGGCTGGCCTCCCCCTCCCTGCAACCCCGAGGAAAGCAGGGAGCAAAGAGTGCATTGGTTTTTCTCCGCTTTGGTCCCGGCTCAGGGCAGAAATAACAAACGCGACTGCGCACAGAGCATTGATGTGATATTGGCGTCTCCTTGTAGTTTAAAATGAAGTAACCCCCTGCTAAAAGCACCTTACTGCTTTGTGGTGGTGACAAAATTTGGCCACTCTTCTTCTGGCTGTCTTCTGATTAAGATCTTGATTTAATAAAGGTTGGAAAGAAAGCACTCTGCGTTCTGTGCTTCTATGATTCCCATCTCCCTATAATGTGCTAGAGAAAGCAGAAAACAGAAGGTAAATATTGACATCTGTAAGAGCTACTTAGTTGCCATTATGTCCCTTTAGACATGCTGTGAAAGCTTCAGTACCCAAAGGTGACTTCTAAGGGCTCGCTGAACATTAAAATTCAGACTAATTTCCTTCCCTTTCTGATAAAATTAATGATGGCAGACTGATAAGCATTCTCTGTAGGAACTTCATTGCAGAAGATGGTCATCTTGTAAGAAAAAGCATTTTGCAGATATCTGATTAAGCTAGCGACAAGACCTCTGCAGCAGGCAGCACCCAGCCCATTTGACAGGTGGAAGATGTACAAAAGTAATGTGGTATTACTGCATTTTCTGACCTACAGTGCAGACCGAGGCAGCAAGAAGACCTAAACTCTTGTGTTCCCAGTGCTAGGGCCCTTATTTCACCCAGCAGACCGAGAGAGCTCCAGGCTCCTGGGTCCAAGTTAATGCCCCAGTTAATTTACTTCATCCTGGTGAGATGGCCTCATCAGGTAGGGGAAACCGCTGGATGTTCAGCATTCTGGTTCAACCAGTGGCCTGACCCAGCAGGACCAGCATCAAGCCTGTGGATGAGCACAGTGGGGGCCCAAGGTGCACTGAGGACTGGCGCTGAGATGCAGCCCTGCGGAGGCTGATGGAACCCTAGGCTGAAAGAGCCAGCAGAGGACTCTTGGCAGTACTGCTCATTTCACTTGAATAGTAAATGACTAGTAGGTTAAATAAGAGAAAGTGGAATGAGCTTTCCTGTTAAGCCCAAATGTTTGATGCTTATTTCCTGGGCGTTATGGGTCTCTGGGAAGCTTCTAATGAGCTTTCCAATGTAGATAATGTATAATATTTTAATAATTCATTTATCAAGCAGCACTGTGAATGATATATAATCGGAAATGATTAAAAAGATGAAAGTGGCCTTTCTAAGCAGCTGTTGAATCTCAATTAAATGGTGCAACTTCTGTTGCAAAGGTGTTTTATGAAAACTGTTCAAAATACCTAACTTTTAATTAAATTGTCCTAATTGAGCTATCTTTTATGTTCTTACAATGCTATATTGCATCAGATTGTATATGAGATGGAGAGAGAGAGGGCAGTCTGTCAAGTAGCAACTAAAATTGCCTGAGACCAATTACCACGTGACAGAGCCATTAACTGTTGTAATCTTGATCCATATCAAGAGATCAAGGCCAGGAAATAAACCTTAAAAGAACTCCCATTATCTTATCAGTCCTCCTATACCCATGATACCTTTATTACAGCTGTAGCTTTCCTTTCCTTCACCTTCTCTTGTTGAGGACAGATGAAATTGAGACTCCTGTTTTGCAATTTAATCTTCTGAGATGGCCCATTTCCACCAGCAAGTCCTGAGCTTTTTAATGACATCGGTCACCTTTGGCTCTTGGTGCACCTCAGTGGGTCTGGGAAGGTGAAAGTGGAACAAGGCAGCTCCCCACAGACTGCCCATGCAGGGTGCCATGCAGGAGAGACAGCAATAGGAAATTTGTAGCATGAGCAGCACAAACATTACCAGGGTTCAGTGACATGCATGCCTATGTTTTGGCCTGGCAATGGAAAGCACTGTTACCATACAAGCTTTCTTATCTCCCCAGATAAAAATGTCGGTGAAGCCAGCTGCCTTTACAGCTATGGCTCATCCCTAAAACAGCCACGTCTGGGGGCATCACTCAACTCCTCTGGCAGCACTGACCTGGCTCTCTGTCCTCTTTTCATCCTGCCATCAGTGAGGGGCCCAAAGCCTCTGCAAAGTGGTGATGGGCAGACAGATGGACAAAGCATGTGGCCTATGAAGCCTCATTTCATTAGGAAACCAGTTACTTACCAGGCATGTGTTTAGTTCCGCATTATCGGGACTTCAGAATGCATCTGGCATTGAAACTGACAAACCAGATGTGGATTTTGTTGGCAGTTAACATGTGCAGTACAGAAGATTCATTCATAGATGTATATGAGGACCACGTTTTACAATCCTTGGTTTCTACCTGAAGTCACAGCCTCTACAAGCGAGACCCACTCACCTGCAGAAATCCCCCCTGGGTCTGAGCATGTTGGAATACCATGCCATGCAATGCATTAAATGAATCACAGCACAAGAAACACATGTTTATTCCAGGGGTGCAGGAGTCCAGACACAAAGTATTGGGTTACCATCTGTTCCAGATAATAGGACAAAGTGGAAAAGCTGGGATTAAATATGCTGCATGTGTCCCAAGTAGAGACTTTGAAGCTTATCCATGTCGATCCTGTGATCAGTATTTCACACCTGGGCACAGACACGTGCCCTGCCTGCTACACCAAACTGAGAGTCTGTTTGAGGGCTTTAGTGGGGTGCCTGGCCACTTGCACTCCCGTGCCCAAGGCAGAACAATCCGCAGCCCACATCCATGGGCTCATCCAGGACCCCAGGTGGTACTTCAGCTGTGGAACTTCAGGCCCACGAGGGCTGAGGCAGGGCTTGAGTGGACATTACATCTGTCCCAAAAAGCCCTGTGAGACACCAGGCTAAGATCACTCATCTGAAAGCTACAGGGAGGTTTTAGCTTTGCTTATAACACTGGGGGATGGTCTTTCAGGCCTGCATGCCTCTTCTGTCCTATGTGGGCCACCTCTTTTCCTGCAATAAGCTGTTTCACACTGTGGCTCCTTCAAAAGAGCCGAGCAGCAGAGACTGGGGAAAAAAGCCATAAACAGTTCTGGTTGTTCCTAAACAAGCTTTCCCATTGTTCAACTGTTGGCTTATGGATTCTGCCCCTTTGAAGAAAGATGACCCGTGTTATGGAAAAGTGAGGGTGACAGACAGTCTGCACGAGACACACGTCGCTATGACGTACAGGAAAAGGATGAATGCTTCACACCGTCCTCGTGAGTGGAAGTGCAGGAAGGAGGTGAGTTAGGGCAGTGGGAAACTTCCACCCAGCCTATGGCTGCGCTGCCTCCATTACATCTTTGCTGTGCATTTCCAAAGGTTAAAAGTGCTCCTCATTCATTACAGGGCTCCTCTGGCTCTGACAGCCTCATCTTCACCAAACTAGTGACATGTGTGTTGTGAGAACCTGTCCCCCCATGCCAGAGTCCATATTCTATCCTATTAATGTTTTGCTGGAAGGAGAGCAGCGTACCTCACTCTTCTATTATCATATGCAAAAAGGAAGATGAAGGAGAAGCAACACAGCCAGGATTCCCATAATCTTGCTGCAGCTCTGCCAGGAAACACAGTGTAAAAGTTCCTGTTTTAAGACGAGAGATGAGTTTTATTGTTAGCAGTCGTTATAGCAACGCGAGGTGCCAGCGAGCAGTACGACTGGGCGCGTTGCGACAGACCCAGACAAGTTCAAGGCTGCTGCCAAATCTTGTTGCCAAGGCAATGCAACATAAGGCAAGAGCTTGGAGAAATGACGGCTGCCGATGGCTCGTGCCAGCAGGATCCGTCTGGTTCAAAGGGAACTTTTAGAAGTAGTGGTGACTCCAGCAGCTCTGCCACAGAACGAGGACAAGGGGCATGCAGGGATGGGGGGAAGGAGCCCAAGGAGAAGCATCAGCAACAGGTAATGAGAAGTCTTGCATCTGACCAGGATGTATTAGCCTGCAATGAAAATATGTACTGCATTTTTTTGGAGGAAGTAGAAATAATCACAAAATACTATTTTTTAATGTTTGTTTAACTTGGGCAACTGTGCTTGAGCTTGAATGGGAACTTGGACTTTTTCCCAATAGTGTTGACAGCAAAAATGGTTTTCTTAATAAATTTGTTCTGGGACATGGCTATTGTTCCTGCAGTAGTAAAAGGCATGAAGTAGCTCATTTCAATTTTATGCTCATTTCCAGACTTCTTAAGCATGCTTCATGGTAAAACATTCACTAGAAAAGAGCTGGGCTGCAAGTTGATTAGTCTTTCCTAGCTATAATCATATGCTAATGTTAACATAAACAATGACAATGTGCTCTGAGCTGAAGGAAGACTACTACTCCAAAGAGTCAAAACAGATGATCGCTGCAGAAGAAATGAGGTACATGACTTTGATTTTAACTACCAAAGCAACAGTTTGGCATGTGCTGTGGGATACTAGAGAACTAGCATGCAGTTACTACCAAAGTGTCTCTAATAGTTACACAATACTCTCAGATAAATTTGCCTGATGCCCACTGACCACTAAAAGCATGTTGTTTCTTAAACAACTGCTACAGCAGTATTCTGATCCAATCCTACCTGCATACCATACCATGCATTTTACATTTTCATGTACTACCAATAGCTAAAAATAGCTTTATCTTTTCCTACTCAAGGACTATTTCAGCATGTGCAACTTGCAGTACAACAGTAATATATCCATAGTATTCCTGAGTCTACCAAATGTCCCATGGTGGAATTTGTTCTCCTGGAACCTACTGTGGGTTGTGGAAAAGTTGTCAGGTCTGCAAGCATTTTGTGCTATCTAAAAATGGGAAAATAAGATATGGGAAGTGATTTGTCAAGTGTGCTGAAAGTTTTCTGTGTGCAATTGTGGGCAGAGCCATCTCTACTGACCTCTACCGCAGTAAATATTTTAATTAACTGTGAACATTTTTCTACTAATTTGCAGTTCTTAAGCCACAGGCCAAGAAGCACAAAGTGACTGGTCATGGGCTTGTAACCATCATTTGTTTTTCAGCAGTTAAGTTATATTCCAATAAGCTAACATGCTGTACTTGCAACCTTTCTGCTGTTACCAGTACTTTTCCACAGCTGCTGTAGCTAGCTGTGAGATATTCCATGATCAGAAACAACAGAAAACCTGGTTCAGCTGATTGTGAAGAGAAATAAGATGCTGCCCAAGGGAAAGTTTTTACTTTAAGACTGTCCATTGTATAAAAGAAACATAAAAATCACAAAACTGGACACTAGCATTTTTTTGAACAAGAAGGCAAAAGAAAACTATTTTTAGTCCTAGCTGAATTTCTCTGCTGTTGATTCCATACATTATGTTACTTTTTAAGATATCCAAGAGAAGGTTTCAAAGCCATCTAGAATATCTTCCATTTTTCTGTAGAAATGCACATACAGAAACCTGGCTAATAAAAAGACAAAACCATATGGGCAGGATGCTTAACTTGATCTGCAGGATCCCAAACTGGTTCCAAGAGCTGGCTCTCCTGTCCGCAGATCTCATCTGCCCTTGATGCCAGTGATGGTAGGACCCTTCATGGAAGGTGTCTGGTCTGTCTTTGCCACCCTGGGTGTGCTGTGTGATGTTTCCTCCACAACAGATGGATTGTATAGAGCAAATTTGGAAGAATTCAGGGCTGAACCACGCTGCAGCTAGGAGTGCCTCAGAATGCACTCTGAAACATGAGGGCACAACCAAAGGGCATCTCTTCAACTTTCTTTTGTCTCCTGCCCCTGTCCCTTGCTGTGCATCTATTTAGTCACTCAAGAGCCACTCCTGGAGAGCTGGGACAAATCATTGAGCCACGGCAGCATCATCAAGATAGCTACAGATAGTGGAGAAGACAGAGCTATTTCCAGAGTGATTAATACTATTAGCACATGCTGAAGCTTAAGACTGAACATAAGCTTTAAAGGAATGGATTTTGATGTAAAAAGTGAATAAATGAGACAACTGTCAGAATAATGAGTGCTGAACCAAATAAAGATCCTTAGTGTAGGAGATGCAAAGCCCTCCCTGCTGCCCTGTTTTCCCTGTAGCTGCTGGTACAATTCCCATTGCCCTTCAGGCTGGAGAAACAGCCTGGCAATGGTGTGTGGCACAAAGATACCCAAATCAGCATGCAGCAAGACTGTCTTCACAGCTAAACGAGCACACCGTATTTTAGAATGAGCACAGCCATGGAAATACACCAGTAGCCCCAGTTCCACTGCTGGTGCCTGCTGCATCATGTCTGCGTTGCCCTGTTCTGTGCAGACCCGGATGCTTGCAAGAGTACCAGTCTGAGGGCTCGTCCTCTGGTTGAATTAAAAGCAAGTCTCAAAGGGCACATCTCACTGGATCATCCTCTTTTAATCCCCACTGCGGAATTCTCGATGCCATAATTGAAAAGCTGCTGCTCATCTTTTGAAAGTCAGGTTTAACCTACCATAGGGAGCTCCCAGAAGGGCAGAGTTTTCCATGGACTGTTACATACAGGGATCAGGTTTAGTATTTCTCTGTTTTTCTTCTCTTGACACTTTGGTCTCGCCAGAGAGCAGGCAAACAAAAGCTAGTAATAGCTGTACAATACATTCTCTTCCCCAATTCCCTTTTATTATCTCCAGACTTCCACACTATTTGTTTTGCTCAGTATATCAAATTGTACGGTCAGCATTCAGAAATACGTCCTTTTCTTTCTTACACTAGACATTTGGAAGAGAGATGCTTCTAATGGATCCACCAGCATGCGGTGGGTTTTGTTCCATCAGATGTATCTGTTTCTGTGTAGTAGCTAACTAAGCCTATACAGAGCCACATGATCCCCTTTCCCATCTCGCCTTATGGCCTCTGAGGAATGCTGCATTGGCTGCGAGGGAATTACTAGGTCTTGGCAAGACACGCTAATATCCTCGCAAAGACTTGTCAGGGACCAAGACTTCAGCCTCCAACTATTTCCTCTGATAAAGCAGAGTATTCACAGCAGTTCATCAGTCTCGAATCAACAGTTTGACTTTGTCTGAGAGAAATGCAAGATCCACACAGAGCTCTGCAAGCACAGCTGGTGCTGCCTGCCGGGCAGCAGGCTTTGCAGCAGAAATACAGTGTCAGATCCCACTGGAGTCATCAGAGGCTCAGGACACTTTAGTCTGGGCTTGGGAAAAAGAACACCCAGGTTGTGAATTATGGCAATACCTGCTGCATTCCGATTTGAAAGGAAATTCTTACATCTGAAAGCTTGGCCTTATTTGCTTGGAGATGCAAATTCAGTAAAAGCGTTTCCTCTTGAAAACCTGCTTATGTTCATACACAAAGTTTACAGCAGAGACAGAAATGCAATCCAACTTTATTTTATTTTTTTTTTTTAACGCTGCGTTATCTTTTCATTAGCATTAGAAATTTCACCAATAACCCTTGACAACACCAGCATCATTTCTGTAGCTGGATCTAGGAAGCCAGTTGCACAGCATGGAAAGTATTTTTGCTATCTTGTTTTGAACTGCCGATAACAACATCATCAGTGAAGGGACCACATTGTTCAATCAAAGGACAGGGAAGATTCCCCCCCGAGGCCCAGTTTGCAGCTGTCCCAGCACTGTCCCCACAATGGGGAGGCAATGTCCCAGCTGCACGTCCTGTGGAGCAGGAGGAGCTTTCTGACAGCATCAGAAGCACGGTCCTGCTGCCAGCAACAGAAGACGGATCATGAAACAAATTCTGCATCAACTCCATGTGGGAAAAAATGGCATTTGAACAGTTTCTAAGACAAGCAGAGCAGTTAAAGCTGCCCTGAGCTCCCCTAGCTCCAGAGCATGGCACAAAGTAAACCAAGGCCAAGCCTTCTGCATAAGAGCTGCACCCCCAGCCCCAGGCAGCTGGGGGGCTCCAGGAGGGTGAGGGCATCATCTGGTGCTCAGAAAGCCCCCAGCCCCATTGTCTTGGTGCCAGACCAGCCTAATCACACCTCTGATGGTGCAAAAGGAAGTGAAACAGATGGTTCCTGTGCACGCATTCAACAGCTTTGAAAAGACATGAGCTTGTAGAACACAGAGCAGAGCTGGCAGATCTGGAGCTGGTTTCACACCTGAACATCAGGCAGGATGCTGGATGAGGCTTTGACAGAAGGCCAGCTCCAGCACTACCGTCCTCATCTGCTTTAGTGTCATCTGAACGTTCAGGTACCATTTTCCCAACAAGCACACCCAAGCCTACCAAAAATTGAAGTCCTGAGAGCCTTCTGAGGAGCAGTAACTCGAACTGCAGTCTTGTACAGAGCCTTTTGGTGTCACCCAATTCATCTTTTTGACCTGAGGATCCAAGCCAGGAAGCCAGTCCAGCAGGTCCACAAGGATGTGCCCATCCCAGTGCACCATCTCTTGGGATGTGTGCATCCCTAATTAGGCTTGTGTTTAACATTGCAGATGTGTTCAAGTGTGGACAAAAGCATCACAGCACAAGGACAGTGAGCCAGCTCCATCAGCCATGCACAACTGGATGTGTTCAAGCCAGCTGATGGGTAATCCTGTGTGTACACATCACAAATCCATAGCATAGCTCACTGTCCTGCTTGGCAGAAGAGTGCTATCGCTTCTTGGGAAATCTCCTGATCAAAGACTATCCTCATACAGTAAATAATCAACCAAAATGGATGCATGTTTATGTATATATACACACAGTTCTCATGGATTTATGTGATGTTTTGCATATGCTAATGTCAGTCCAGATGAGGGTGTAGGAGCTGACAGGGAAGCTGCAGCTCCATTGAAACAATGGGAATTTTCTGGTGAACTTCAGTGTGACAGAGAAACTAATCTCAGAGGTTGTTAAAGACCTCTGAAGCCTGCTAATTATACATTAGCCAAATCTTATTACAAATAAGTAATAAGTATAGGCACATTTGTTGCTTTTACTAATGACATTAATGTCTTTTTTGATGATTTGCAGAACTCCAGGGGACCAGATACTCAATTTGCACTGATGTATCTCCCACTCTGGGGAACTCTGTTGATGTTTGGTGTCTTTTCACCATCTATCTTGAGACAATCCGAGGTCTGTTTTCTGCACGGTGGTTTGAGCTTCCTCTTCTGCTGTATATTTACACAGATTTAGTACCTCTCTTAGATAATGGATCTGTGCTCTATTTTCTAGCGTATAAGTGACTGTACATTATTCTCTAGTACATAAGTGATTGCACATAGAATTATTTATCACTGTTGTTAAGGGGGATTTGTGCTTTTCCTCCCTCGCAGTTTCCTTATCTCCCTTAGGGGAACGGCGGTGACATGGAAGCCTGCCGTTCAGATCCATTTGTCTTTCCCTGCAGTGTCCCAGAGAGTTCAGGCACCCCGGTCAAAACCCCTGACGTTGCAGTTCACTGCGCGCCAGCAGCAGGGAACGAGCCAGACGTGGAGCTGGTTAAAACACGTTCTGCAAAATTATCCGGATTTGTCGGGCAAAGACAAGCGCGGGTTTTCCCCTAACAACCATCCACATACCTCTGTGGTGGATTTCTTGGGAGTTTCCACCGCCTGTTTGCACAGAGCTGACTGTGGGTCCGCGCTGCCCCGCTCCGCTTCCTGTCTGAGAACAAGCTGAGACGGTCAGCAGAAACAACCTCACGTCCTTGCGGATGAAAACCATGGAACACAATTTGTCCCGCTAGGGAAATCGCTGCTTTAAGCGCATGAGTAATCCACTGACTTCATAGGAATAGCTCCGGATGGATTTTTTCAGCGTGCTCTCAGGGGCTGCAGCACATCATGGGTGAGTGGCAGGATGCTCAACCTGTCTGCTGCTGACCCATGCTGCCCACTGGGGTCTGGGCTGTCCCATGGGCACGCCCGGCTCCTGCTGTGCACCCCAGGGTTTCATCACTGACAAGCTGTCTGTTCCTAGCATTAGTATCCCCAGGAACACGCTCAGAAACTATAGATGAGGTCATTCCCCAGAGCCTGCTTAGGTATTTGGGGCCCTTCACGTGGAGAGGAGCTAAAATCTTACACTCGGTTAATGGTTTTTAAAGTGAAACTAGAGCTCTTTTTATAGTACATTTGGAGTCTGTTAATCTGGCGCTGGTAAATGATTAACATTTGTTTATCCTTATAATCAGAGATCGTGCTAACATATATTCTTCACTCTTACTTCAAAAGAGGCATTGGGATTAACAGCCACCTACGCAGAATCAGAATTGAACATTATTCATGAACTAATATTGTTTATTCATATTAACAAATCTGAGGCTGATTTCATCTCTGTGCTGTCCTTTCAAGCAATCCATCAAACAAAATAAGCAATGGCCCACCCCAAATGCCCTGAGTTTGACTTTATGCTCTAAACTTCCAAAAGGCCCTGAGTTTGACTTTATGCTCTAAACTTCCAAACTTCAGCCCAGGAGATGAGAGCATACACACCTCTGTTGGTCTGTGCTTAGCACACGAAGTCCAGTGCAGGAAGACTGAGGGTGTGAGCTTTGTCCTACATTTGGAGATAACAAAGAAGTGGAAGACTGGCCTGGAATCCATCACAGAAGCCCCCTGCAGAGCTCACCATGAAAGACCCAATACCTGGCCTGAGCTCTCCACCATTGCCCCCATCACCCCTTGGAGATGGCTTCTGGGCACAGCTGACATCCCAACAGCATTGCTAACCCCTGTTCAACCAACAGACACCTGCATGAGTGTGGATGGTGCTGAGGTGATAAAGCTGGGTTTCTGGATGCGGAAGGATGTGCTCTGCTCCACGTGCATCATCAGAATCACAGATTAGAGATGTCTTTTGAAAAATGTGCTCTGAGCATGATTTTTTTCTTCCAAAAATAACTTGTATTTTGCTCATATTAAAAGAGCAGGATGTTCTTTCCTGTCCTACGGCGATAAGGAGGAAATGAGAACTACGTTTTTTTTTTAATATGATATGAGCTACTATTCTTCTGGACTAGTGCTGTGAATCTTGATTTTTTTCCCCTCAGCACTAGCATTTTATTCCCTATGGATCTCATTTTGCTTCATTCATGCCAGTGTTCTCCCAGTGAAGCTCTCTTTGATTTCAGCAGGATCCTTCCATATTTATACCTCTCAGATCCCAAGGCAGTATGGATTGAAGGGAAGCAACCAACTGATGGCAGTGAATGCTGAATGCCTCAAAGCCCCTTTCCAATGAGACAAAGTCAGTGGAGAGACACAAGTGGGGGGCAGAGAGCATTCCTTCCTGTCCTCCGCATTTAAAGGAAAGAGGCTGCGCTTTGGAGGAAATGTGAATGTAATGAACTGGACATTTGAGTCCCATTGTGCTGAGGTCTGACAGGAAACACTTGGGGTTCGATTCAGGAAAAAGTACAGAGTATTCCTTTATAATACTCTCATAACCCCAGCTATCCCGCAGCATTTCACTGCCTGTCTTTAATGTATATATTCTCACAGCCCTCTCCAGAAGACCAGAAGGAAACCTGGCCACTGGGGAGTGGGGGAGGCATGGGAAGAAATTGTAGCAATGTTTCCAGCCAACAGTCATCCTAAGTGACAGCAAAAATGCAGCAGCTCTCTCCCTTTCCAACCAAATGGACCCCAGGTCAGCTGCCCTTGCTTCTGGCCACCACAGTTTGCTATGGGAAGAGGGACACTGCCCCAGCTTTAGGAGCTACAAACTGCCTCAAGTCTTATGAAAGACCCAAACTGCAAAGACCATAAAAGAAACCCCAAACTCCATGCAACCCAGAAGAGATGGATTGAGGGCATAATGCCCTTGATTGAAAAAGGAGGCACCCAGGAAATCTGGTGGTATATACGTATATATATATTTAACTAGAGCTAATGTAATTTGGCATGCACATCCCCTGAGCTGCTTCCTAAAGCACAGCTGCAGGAGGAATTATCTAGTTCTTAGCTGAAGGAACTCCTTAAAAATGAAAAAAAGAAAAAAAAAAAAGAAGATGTAGGCCATTAAAGTGCTAATAAAAAATGTTGATGAATCTCGGCGCAGTGCTCTGATTATCTCTCTGTGGGGAATGAAGAACTCATTAACATGAGCTCTGTGCCACTCCTTCCTCCTTTCTCAGAGTTTGGCATAAAGCAAGGAAACAAATGTTTGTGGTTTGGCCAAGTTTCTAATGAGTAGCTCTGCAAGGTCGCCTGATTAGACACATGGCTTTTCAGAGGGCGAGAAGGCTGCGGCACCGTGTAAGTGGCAAAGCATGTCTGCGGGATCAGGCACCCAAAAAGGAAGCACTTTATTGCTGTGTGTAATCTGTTGGTTGCTTTTGGGGGCATTATTTAGCTGAACACAAGAAAAGTGCAGAAAGAGAGGGTTTTGTTGACACTGCAAACAAGGAGCAAGAGCACGAAGCCCAGAAAGAGTAACAGAGCGCTGGTTCTTCCCAAAGACCCACGCTCCAAAAATGCAGTGCTACTGTAGCTCACTATGGGTTTGGTTTCACTCATTAAGGTCTGACCCAGCAGATTCATCCTGGCTGTTACCCCCCCCCCCCCCTCTAGCCCTTGCCTTGCCCTGCAGCATGATGTTTCCTGTAGCAGCACCCAGGGCTCGTGGCAGTAATTTCTCCATTGCCTCACCCTGCAGCCTGCAGCACAGCCCTGCCTGATGGCATGGCCAAGCACCGCTCCAAGGAGGGAAATGAGCCTCCAGAACTAATGGAAAAAGGCTCTCCCATGCAGGAAAGTTTCTTCTTGGTCCTGCTTGTGAGCCAATTATGGACTGAATCATAAGGATTTGTCATCTCCATAAGCTTTTCAGGACTAAAGTAATAGTGAAGCTCATCCACATGCCCAGGAGAAGAAAAATTGTCCTACAATAAACGCATAAGGATGCATCTTTACATGTCTGAAAGCATTCTGCTGGGATAAGCACTGGTGCCTCTGAAATTCAAATTCCCAGGTGTGTGATCAATGTAATGTAGCACCTTAGCATTCAAACCAACCTCCCCAGACACCAGGTCTGTCCCTTGCTTCCACATCCTGTAATGACTTAATAAACTTCATGTCAAAAGCAGTGAGATTTTTCCATTCCCAGTACCCCCACTGGTTGTTGCCAACTCTCCTGTGATTTCCAGCTGAAATGTGTCAGCAGCCAGTTCCTGTTCCATTGTCCCCATGCCAGGGCTGTCCCCTGGCTGTGTGAGTGCCGAGAGCAGAGAGCAGGAGCCAAGGGAATTCCTGACCCAAGGACTTCCCTGTACTACTGCCTTCACTTTCCAAACCACAGCTAAATGTTGGTATTTCTTGGCTTTTTTCTGGTTGAAAGTTTATCAAAACGTGACACAGCTGTATTTTTTTTTCCTAAAAGGAAGTAAAAAAGTGGGGGTAAACATGCAAGGAACAGCCCTGCTATTTCCATGAGTGCTACTCTGAATAAATATGAATGAGGAAGCCAACTGCTCCATCCTTCCCAGTACACTCCGCATGCAGGTATAGGTGTGCCAGCACACTTGCTCTTCCTGTACCCAAACGAAGCTTTCATTCCCTACAAGCACCAGATAGTTAGAGACCCTGTATTAAATAAAGGGACGAGCTAGAACAGCGTCTGTTATCACTGGCCAGCACCTACAGGCTCCCAGCATACAGCTCCAGCCAGGTGGGGCTGTCTGAGCGTTGGCTATCAATTTGCAAATTAAAGCACCTCAGGCTGCACAGCGCGGTGCTTGCGGACATTTTGTCTCCAAGGCCCTCTGCAGAGGGACTGGCATCTCAGGGATGTGGTGCATCATCATCATCAGAAAGGACCCTCAGGAGCATTCTGAATCATAGAATCACTAACATTGGAAAAGGCCACTAAGATCATTAAGTCCAACACCAACCCACCTCCCCATGCCCACCAACCACGTCCCTCAGTGCCACATCTCCATGGCTGAACACCCCCAGGGAAGCTGAATTCCCCCCTCCCTGGACAGCCTGTGCCAGTGCCTCACTGCTCTTTTGGAGAAGAAACTTTTCCCAATATCCAACCTGGGCCTCCCTGGCATAACTCGAGGCCATTTCCTCTCGTGCTATCTCAATAGTCAGCAGATCCCTGAGTTATGAGGATTGCCCTGAAACATCTCAAAGCTGAGCTATGTGAGTAGCCTTACATCTGATCACAAATGGAATCATTCAAGCACGTTTTAGGCAACGTTTGAGCCTTAAAATTAGTTTAAAATATCATCACAGGCTTTTCTTTTAGCATGTAAAGCTGCATAGCACCCGGTGGTTCCGTACATCCCGCCGGCTGCCCAGCACCGCCGGGATGCTGCCCAGCAAACCTCGAACCCGAGAAACCACCGACTTTGGGTGCAGAGCAGCACGGAGCCGACAGCAGCCGCAGAGCGCTGCTACCACAGAATGCTTAGCGGCCGCACAAAACGGAGGACAGAACTGGCCAAAAGCAGCTTCTTTGTATTTTCTGCACACATACACGCACACCCTGCCTCCTTTCCTCTTGGGAGCCTTCCCCTGTGCCTCCCCCATGCAGCTCCCCCCACCGCGAGTCCCACTCCGCTCCATCAGCGGTGAGGGTGGCGGGAGCAACAATGGAGGGCGACGGGCGGAGCCTCGGCAGAACCACCTCCTCCTCCTCCTCCTCCTCTTTTTTTTTTCTTTTTCTTCCTCCGCTCCTCTCTCTCCTCCTCCTCCTCCTCCTCCTCCTCGTCGCGGCCCCTCAAACTTGGCCGAGCGGTGCTGGGGGCAGGGCACGGCCGCGGGCAGATAGCAGCGGAGGGGAGGAGCCCAGGTGTCCCTTCCTGCCACATCGTTCCGCCCCCTCCTGCCCCCGGCCCTCCCCTCCCCTCCGCCCCTCCCCGCCCGCCGCGGTGCTGGGCTCCCGCGCCCGCCGCCGCCGGAGGGATGGAGTGAGGCGCGGGGCTCCGAGGTAACATCGCGCGGCTCCGCTGCTTTTCGGGGTGGGGAGGGGAAAGCGGGAGCCGAGCCGCCGGGGTGGGGGCTCGGTAAAACGTCTCCAGGCTCCGAAAAGAGTGGGGGGAGGCGGTGCGGGGCTGCCCCAAGATGTCCGCTCCCCCCGCCGCTTCTGGGGGGTGAAGTTTGCGGCCGCGCAGCCCGGCGTGCTGAGCGTGGAAGTGTGTGTGCACGCGTGTGTGTGCGTATGTGTGCGTTTGTGCGTGCGCGCATCCCGTCTGCGGGCGCACAAAGGCTGCGGGGCTGCGTTGCGCGCACCGGGAGCACCGCGCGGCCCGGCTCTGCCCCCGTTAACCCGCTGCGAGCGGCGACCCGGCCGCCGTAACGCCGCGGAGCCGCCCGGTTCGATCACTGCGGAGTTGCGCCGTTTCCCGTCCGCGCTGCCCGAAGCTCCGCGGCGGGAGCCCGGGGTCGCTCCGTCCCTCCCCGGGTGCGGCGCCCCGCGGTCGGGGGGGGCTCTGCGGGGCCGCGCTGCCGCCCGCGGGCTCTCCGGGTGCTGCAATGCTGTCTTTTTGCCTCAGCGCCGATCTGAAATAGCGCGCGCCTCCGTGCAGAAATCACTAATGCAGGGCGGTGTTGGAAGCGATTGTAACGATGGAGCGGCTTGGCGCTATCACGAGACGCGGCAGCCCGTGCGAGGCTCAGAAAACGGCTTATAATTTATATCTTCCACGAGGGCTGGGCTTTAAAAATGTTCCGTCGCTTTCAGCTCCATCTTTGCCGTTTGCCAGGGATCCCATTCCCAAGCACACGCAGTCTTGGCACGGCGCTGCTCACCGGCGGCACCCCTACAGCTGTGGCCAGCATCTGGCCCTGCCCTTCTCCATACTCTGCTCCTGCAGCCGTGCAGCTCTGGGAACTGCTCCGTGACCTGCCGTGCTGTATGTCTGTGTATGTTAGGAGAAAATTGGGT
Source organism: Perdix hodgsoniae (assembly GCA_035772895.1). Classification (NCBI taxonomy): domain Eukaryota; kingdom Metazoa; phylum Chordata; class Aves; order Galliformes; family Phasianidae; genus Perdix; species Perdix hodgsoniae. Next base: position 2,644,472 of record JAPSGF010000013.1, read on the forward strand.
ATTTATGCCTTTAACTTCAGCGAGGAGGGTTGCAAGGGGCCCTGGGGAGTTTGCTCCCAATTTTTGAGTTTGCAGACTGTTTTCTTCTCTTATATAAAAACTCAGAGTGAGTTTGATAAGCGCATCTATGAATTGGAGCTCATCTCAGTACAGCAGATTGGCAGCATCTGCATTACCAGCCGGCGTGACTGCGGTGTGACTCTGCTCAGCATCTGCACATTACAGGTGGATTGAGTCCCAGTCTGCTGCTTTGTGTCCACCAGCACCCCCAGAGCACCCAGAGGGTGGTGATGTGGTCCTAAGCAGAGGGAAGAGTGTAGGGTTGTGCCTCAGCTGGGTGGAGCTCATCGGTGGGGGTGCTGAATTATAAAATCAGTAAGTAAAATAAATAGCAAAAAATGATTGCCGGAAGGCTATAAAAGACTCCATGCTTGGATTTGCTGGATGGCTCTTGGGCAGGATAAGCTGTTGCTGCAATCGGCTTTGGTACCAGAGGAGTGAAGTTGATAAATGTGACCCCAGACTCCAGGCTTTGCTGAGATTGAGGAGATTTTGGGTTGTACTGGTGCCTCCTGCACTGGGCATGGTGTATGGGGAGGGCACAGGGTCCAGCAGCTGCCCTATTCCCCTGTAGGGTTGGTGGGTGCTCTCTGAGTAAAGAGTGTGTGAGCTCCTGAACTCTGTGCACGCTCACTACTAGCAGATACCAGTTTTAGCTTTACAAGCCTTTGCATTCTCAGGTTCTCAGGATTTCATGTTATTTTTTAGAATAAGATATTGCTGATATTTAGTTTTCACTGGGGGAATGTGAAACCTGAAGCGGGGAGGGACTGAGAGTTCTCCGTGTCTGCTGAGCAGTCCTTCAGTCTTGGCCAATAGATGGAGCGCTGCTGTGCTCCAGGATCTCTGGGGGTGCAGTGATGCCTTGGCTAAGTCACTTATCCTCTGCTCTTGCCCAAGGATTGACACAGCTGGTCTTTTATTTAAGAAAAGGATGATTTTGGGGGTGATGCATCTGCAATGCTTGTGGAGTGGCTGGGATCCAATGGGGCCAGGCAAGTGGTGTGGGCTCACTGATGGGGTGGGAAGGAGTGGGCTGGATCTTGACGCTGCTGGGCTCATTTCCACTGCATGTGGTGCTGGAGGTGAGTGTGGGGCTGTCTTCTTACGATTCTTGCTGCAGGTGAGACCTGCAGCAAGCATCCTTCCCAGCTTGCTTCACAGGGATGGTATTGGAATTAGAGTGCTTAAAAAAAAATTGGCATAGGGAGCAACCTGTGTGACCTTGAGCTGATACACAAAGTTGCCTTTGCTAGCTTAAACAGGAGAAAAAAACTGTTACTTTAAGAAATATCCTGTAACTGTAGTGGCCATAGCAACGTCAAGCTGCTATTTCTCTTGTAAGTCAATTTTGCAATCTCTTAGTGTCGTCGTTTCAAAAATGGAGTAGGTTGGTATTTTGGTATTGATTCAGAAGAATGCAATCTATATTATTTGGTGGCATTGCTTGCTGTTACATCACAGGCTTCTCTGCAAGCTCTGCTCTGAAATACTGGTTGTCGTATTGGGAGAAGAAGTGGTAGTGTTGCTTTTGGTGGTGGCAGGCAGTGTCTTCATGCAGCATTTTCTTGGTACATGAAGATGGATTAAAAGCTTCTTGATTTGTAGGGGATGTGTTCATGTTCAAATTAGAGTCAAGCAGATCTATTTCCTATATTAACTTTGCCACTGGAAGCTTTTGTGAGGCACAATGGTTTCTGTTACCTTGCACGAATGAGAATTTGAGATCTTTCTTCTAAAGTCATCACAAATGTAGTTGTATGGTGGATAGTTCTCGATTGATATTAAGACAAACCAATTTTGAATTGCATCAATAAATTTGGTCAGGTATGAAAGTGTCTTCAATTATAGCTTTCTTTTAACCCAGACTACAGTGGGGAGGTTTGTCACTTAAAATAATCAGTAAACTGGAAAATATTTTGCTAAGAAGTTGGGATTTCCTTGGGATTCTTTAAAAATCTTCTGAAAGAAGGCCCCTTGATTTGAGGGTGATGGTGTTTTCCTTTGTTTGGTTTCACCCTGCATCTTCACAGTTCAGTCTGTGATGTAGGTAACTGCTTTGCCAAGACTCTGGAAACATATAAGATTTGTTATTTTATTTAATGTCATTCAAATGGTAGAAATGTAAACTCTGCTTTACAGGGATGCAATCAGCTGGAACGAAGAGCTAATTAAGGCACCATTATAATTATAGTAGCCTCGCTCACTGTTCTAGTCTTCACCTGTTCTGATCTTGGCTGGGAAGAAACTTTTTTCTTGCCTTGTATTGTTGAACGTGTTAAATTCCTAGGGACTTCAGAGCAGTAGGGAGTTTCTGAGTGAGCTGGCAGGCTGAGAACGAGGTCAGTAAATGGGCAAGGAGCTCCATAGCTCCTCACTTTGCCTTCGATTGACCTGCAGCAGTGAGCAATTGGTGGAATACCCTTCCCCTTTTGCAGTCAGCATGCACTGAAGGTACTTCTCCAGCTGAGGTATTGCATTTAAGCAGCTGTCAGGTTGCAGCTTGCTGCTTCTCTTCCTGTCACTGTGCTGCCTTGCATGAGTCCTCAGCACAGCGTGGTGGTTGTGGCTGGAGCTTCAGCTGAATGCTGGGCTGCGTTGGCCAAAGCGAGAGGGTTCTGTTGAATTGCTATGAAAACTTGTGTTTGTTATCTTAATCTACATGTGCAATAATTCATCTTAAGGCTCTTTTTATTGTTGCATATGCTTAATTGTATTATAACAGAATCATAGGATGGTTTAGGTTAGAAGGGATCTTTGGAGGTCGTTTGCTCAAGCATGGCCATTAGGAGCAGGTTGCCTAGGAGAGCAATACTTTTATTATTATTTTTGTAGAAAATAGGTAAAGTTACGCATGTCACCTGTGGCTGTTACACTGAGTGTGACATTCTTCAGAAGTCCACCACATCTGCATCTTTGTATGCTTGCAGGCTTGTGGTCAGCGTCAGGCCTGACTGCGAGATGCATGGCCTTCCTGTGCAGTATGGTAAATACAGGGCAAAACAGAAGACCTTTCTTATTGGGTAAAGTTCTCTTTACCTGTGCTAATGCATTAAAAACAACAAAGAGAAAACATAGACTCACTTGGAGTGAAGAAAGACTTCTATTTTGTCAGTTCTAGAAGCCTTGACCTAACCCTGTAGAAACCATTTGGTGCTGAGGTTGACTGCGTGGCTGAAATAAACAAATTTTAGATCAATGGGAATTGCAACTTGTCTCCTGTGAAGACGTGCATGCTGGGGGCTTTCACTTCCTCTGGTTCTTTTCCTGCTGCTGGGATTGGTCTCAGCTCCTGTTCCAGCGCTTCCCCCATTCCCCTGCAGATCCCAAGCAAAAGACAAACACAGGTCTTTGGGTGAAGTCAGTTGGCCAACATCCTGCTTTGCTCTCCTCTAAACACAGGTTGGGTGAGGACAGCCTGCAGGCTGCCTTTGAGGCCAGGAGTTGATGCCTCAGCCTTCAGAAAGTGCCCAGTTCAGGTACATGCCTCGGGAACAAACAGCAATGACTCACCTACATTTTAGTCTTTATAAATATATAAACAAAAAACTCTGTGCTTAAAGATTCATTAAGGTCACAGAGTCAAGTATTTGAAAGTTAGATAGTGCATTCCAAAGAAAATATCCTGGATTTAAACATGAAAATTAAACTATAGCATTGAAAAGCATACTCATGAGCTCATGTCAGGAAGAGTAGGAGTGTTTTGGCTCAGATGCTGTATATCTAGCAGATATTTAGCAGAGGCAACCTTCAGCCTGGAAGAGAAAAATGTGGAAGAAAATAAACTGAAATATGAAATTGGAAATAGACTTCAGAGGTGGAAAGAGTGGATGATACCAGGTGGTGCATCTAGTTCTGTGTGGAGCTGAGCAGCGACATCACATTGGTGATATGCTGACAACCTGTGGTTTTTCCAACACAAATGCACAGCCATTTCCATGAGAACTTATGAATTGCGTGGTCACTTCTCCAGAATCCTGGACAATTCTAAAACAGGAGTGAGACGTGACTTAAGCCAGTTTGTTGGTGTACTTTCAATACACCAAACATTGCTATGCGCAGGACAACCTGCTATATTTACCCTCCAAACCAAAGTATCTAATTGCTAGAACATTCAAATTTCTCTTTGAGATTTCATGACATAGTACTCTGAAGAGGGAGAAATGATATATTCTCTCATGGCTCTCTTTTTCTTTTCCTTTTTTGTTCAGGTGTATTTATTTGCAGTTTCTATGGTGTTTGTGAAATTTAGGGTGCAAGAAGCTGGTTTGTGTATCAGATTAACAGCCTTCACTCCTTTGTTAACTGAATACAACATTAGCCCTTGTGATATAGTATTTCTGCCATAATAAATGAATAACTAATCAAGTATTTCTTTATGATCAAATTGTGGCAGTGCCTACAGGCCCGTTGTCATGTTTCAGATCTTGATTGCATATGAAGTATTGTGCTAAATATTCATTTGAGGAGTCTTAAGTCTTTGTAATGTTCACAGTTAGCCAATGGAATTTTGGCTTTCAGTGGCAGCTTGCCTTAAATGCATGCTTGTCTAAAGGCAAAGGCAAAACTCTTCTTCAAGAGGTTCAAAACAATTAATTTTTTTTTTCTGGCCCAACTGCTGGGCAAGAACGCAGAAAGCTGAGATGTTTATGGTCTACAACTCGTTCACTAAATGGAAGTTGTCTCCTAGGGCAAACTGTGCATTTGCATTCCAGGGGCTTCATAGTTTACTTATTCCTAAAATTCTGGAAGTTACAAAAGAATCTACATATACATGATTGTTTGGGGCTTTGTTTTTCCATTCCCACGAATGGACGTAATAGTGAATACAAATTAGATTTCTTGTAGGCATGCTGATTGTTATAGGTTGAATATTCAGAGCTGTGTAGCTGGCTTGGCATTCAGGGACACGTGCGTGCTCTGTGTTAAGTGGCTGAGGACTGCAGGGACACAGCTGGGGGCACCCGGCAGACCCCACTCACTGCGTTTGCATGGCTTGGAATGGAGCACTCCATCTTCTCTAAGGCAAAGTGTCTGAGGTGGATCTTTCAATAACATTTTCATAAATATTTTCATTGCAAAGGCTTAACCCTGAGTGGCTGAGGAAGAGAAGGAAGTTGTGAGACATGTTTCAGTGGTAGGTAGCGCAGTGATTTCTAAAGCAAAGTGAGCCCACAGCCAGCACAGCTCACGTTATAGAGTTGGCTTGTTCATTATCGAACTAATCAAAATCATGGGTCTGGCACTGAGCAAAAAATAAGATCTTTAATTAAAAAAGAGAACAACAATCCAGCGCAAAGAAAGCCAACAGTCCCAGCAGTCTGGCAGTTGGATTTTCTTCCTCCTTTATTTTTCCCTTTCAGACTTTGTTTAAATAATCTTGCAGTGTGCTAAGAGATTGAATACATCTGTACAGTGCTAGAATGAGTGAGCTCTGTGCTCAAAACCAGGTTAGTTTATAAAAAAAAAATTATACGTCTTGAAATGTATCCAGGGAGCTTCCAAGTTGAAATGTGAACTCTAGACAATGTGCTTTAGCTGTACAAAACGTTTAAGCTGTAAAACACCAGAGGTGCCTGGAGAAGTCACCCTATGGCAGCAGAGGGGCAAAGGGTTCCCTGTCTGTGTTGGATGTTTCCCTGTGTGCCAAGGACTTGGGGGAAATTTGCAGTGCTGCTTCCTCTTCAGGTGCTGGCATGAGTGCATGCTGCACTCCTGGTTTGCACTTGTTCAACTTAGCTGTTTTTAAACAACAGTGCTTGTAACTTTACATGCCCTAAGGCAAATCCTTCATAAGGCTAAATGGCTGAGGCTGTTCAGTTCTTCTCAACCGTGCCTCAAGCCTGAGAATCTCTGAGTGCCTGGATCAAGATGCCATCTCCACCTCCAGTGGCCACACGGATTGTGTGCGGTGTGCTGTGATGTTGTCTGCCAGAACTGTGCCCTCCAGCAAGGGCAGTCAACCTCTCAGTCCCACGCCTTGTGAAATCTTTGTGCTGCAAAGGATGCCAGATCTTCCCTCAGTTGGCAGGCGCACCCGAAGCGACCAGAGCCAAGGGAAAGGAGCACTCAGAGAGCTCGGTGCTTGGGGGCAGAGGTGGGAGCTGCTCCAGCCCCATCTGCTCAGCTCACCCAGACCCAGGTGAGCTCCCACAGCTGGAAATGGGACTGCCCCTACATACCTGTGAGCAAAAACACGGGCAAAAACCTTTCCAGAGGAAAGGACTTTTGTTGGTGCCCCAAAGACAGAGTGAAGTGCAGCAGGCTGGTTGTCTCCAGGTCTGGATTTGGTGATCCTATCTCTCTGATGGGAAAAATTCACCGTATTTCCTTGTTGAAATAGTCTCCTTTAGTGTTTAAAGAAATAATAATTCAGATATATTGCTTCCTTTCATATTAAGGTTGGATAGTACTCTGCATAAGGCTCTCTACTGTCTGTGGAATTATGACCAAAATGAATTAGCTCAAGTTGGGAGTAAGAATAACAGAGTCATATTTATAACCTGGGTTAGTTTTTAACAAGAAAAAAAATAGCTTGAGGTATGCCATGTAACGGGAGAGCCTGGCTGCTATCAAACAAGCTGCAAATGTATAGTAACAGGTATTGTAGGCAGTAAATTTATCTTTGTATGAGAAACCTGATGTTGCTGCTGTTCCCAGGGGGTGAGTTGAGTTGGGCTGTTGGCGAGGCTCAGCTAACAGAGCTTTGCTTGTAGCGTGCACGCAGACGGGATGGTTCTGCACAGAAGGGTGACCTTTGCTGTATTTTGGTTTCAGATTTCACAGAGACCCATTTCAAAGTTTTTAGCTTCAATCCACACCCTGCTGGTGGTAAGCTATAAAACTCCCTTTGAAGGAAGTTTCTTAAAAAGAAAAAAAAAATCTGTTCCTTTATTACCTTAATAAAGTTAGATAAAGGTCATTTGTTTACTCTGTGTGTAATAATGCGCTGCTGCCACTGTTATTTGTCAGTATAACTGATGGTTCAAAGATGAAATTAAAGCTGCAGAATTACCAGCTATAATGTGTAAATGTGTAATGCAAGTAATTCTTTTTTATGACTCTTCAGTTTGTTAGTTAACTCAAAGAATGCTTACCGGCATGTACTTATGCTGGGGAGACTGTTATGGGTGATGTGGTGTAATGTAACGTCCTTCCTCCAAGGTTATTTCACCTTCTTTCTAAACTTTTGCTTGTGCTCTTTGTCTCTCCAAAAACAATTTAAGGGAATAAATAAAGCTGTGTAAATGGTGTTTGTAGACAGCTCAAAATGAAAGAAGCCATGGCTCCAGACTTTGGGATACAAGGTGGCAGCTCCAGTATTACCAGAATCTGTAGGGAAAAGGTCTTGTTAGAAGGGATGCTCTTTGGTTGAAGGCAACAGTTTGGAGAAACTACAGAGGCTTCAAAATTATTTTAATTAAAACCTCCTTGTCCATTGTTTGTTTTGGCAATTCTTAAGAGGCTCAGAAATGTGTCAGAACCTTTCCAAGTTTTGAAAAGTCATTGCTGTTATCTGATAGTTTGGAGTTTCCTGTCCTAGATGCTGGATTTGAAGAATGAAGATGTCATGTAGGGGAGGAAAAGAAGAAAAATGGAGATAACCAAAGCAGGACTTGCCAATGTAACTGGTTCACAGAATGTGGAGGAGTGAAAAAGCTGACAAAGACATAGGAATAAGCATTGAAGCATGTCTACTTGTTTTATTATCCTTAGACTGTATCAAGCAGCTGTCTGTTAGGCACATATCATTTGTCACCTAACCCTTAATCCTGCAAGGAGGGGGCTGTACAGAGTGTGTTTGTGTGGAGGCAGATGGAAGGTGTCCCTGCAAGTTGAGGTATTTCCCATTTCAAGTCCTTGAAGTCAGCTTGCTGTTGGAGTTAAAGGGACCAACTGATTGTGTGGGTCTGCAGGTGTTAGTGTAGTGGAGGGTCGTGGGCAGCACAAGGGCTCAGTGCTTGGGATGCTTTCTGTTACAGCCTTGTCTTCAGGCTGCAGCCTTTCTGTACAGCATGAAAGTTCATGGCTAATTTTTCTGTTGTAAATTGAAAAGGTTTCCCTATTGAGCAGTGTGTAGCATTGCTCATTTTACTTTTTGGTTCAATCTCATGGTTATTGACAACAAGCTGAGGCTAAATATCTCCACAGTAAAACTTCACTGCATCGAGTAGACCAAGGTGTCTTGGTCTCTTATGTTAACCACCTGCAATTTGTAGACCAAAGGGAGAGAAAGGATGGGGCTGGACTTGGTTCTGCTAATGAACTTGTGGTTGTAAGACAGCTTTATACTTGAAGAGGTAACCATTGCATTGGGGAGAGCTGAAGATAGGCAGGTTTAGCACTGCTCAACTGCCTCCCAAAATGTCCTGCAATCAAAACTTGTGGTCTCTTTATGTGCTTTTCAAAACAGCGTTGGCTGTCTTCTCCTGTCCAGGTTTTCAGCAGTTAAATGATGTGTAAGAAAACCTAGTGTTACTGCTAACAAATTTGGCACCAGAATTGTTTTAACAAATTTAATGCTGACTTTCCAAAGAGCAGAAAGCTGCTTGCCGTGAAGTTGACTGAAATTGTTCCAGTTTGTCTCTGCAGGTGGTGAATGATACGCATTCACAGTGTGCACAGCCATCCTGTAGATAGCTCCATGTCCTTCAGTGGGGTGTCCTCGCTTACTCCTGTGCCTTTTTTTCTTATTTATTTTCTGTTCCCTCTCCTAACTGCAACGTAGTGTTATCTTTGTTATCTTCAGAAGTTTGTGCTTTTTTTGGTTGGTGTGATGCACAGGGTTCAGTGCAGATACTTAAGGAGTCTTATCAAAGTAATACTGGCTCAGTCAGAGTAAAGATGCTTTAGCTAAATAGACTGTGGCTGTGTTTAAAAATAACAGCCCTGGCTGTGTCAGCGCGCTGGCCGACCTGGTTTCGATGTGGGATGAATCAAAAGAGAGAGGCTGAATTTTCCTGAATTTTCGCCGTGAATCACCCAAAGGCTCAGTGTTACACTGGACACCGTTTAAATGCACAGATTCTGAGCGTGGTGCCTGTGCTTCTCACTTACATCAGAGCTGCAGTGCCTTCGTGCCTGGGTTCAGGCATTGTCCTCTGGGTTTGGGATCTTGGCTCTTTTGTGCAGAGAGAAAGTGGTGCGAGCACCCCACTGTACCACAGTCCCTGCATCCCATGTAAGCTCATACAAAAAAATACCATGTTTTGTGAAAATGCAGTGTGTATCTGATGTTTATTTCAATTTTGTTTTCTTGTGGTTCTTGTTCTGTGGGGTTTTCTTCTTTTTTTTTTCTTTCTTTTTTTTCCTTCTTGGCAAGGAAGACGACATTACATTCCGGTACCAAGAGGAAGGGTATTAAACTAACTCATAAAAAGATTTATTATCAAATGTAGTTTTTCATTTTGTCCACTGGAATTTTCTTTTTTCTTTTTCTTTTTTTTTTTTTTTTTACCATACCCAGCTCACTGGCTTCATTCATGCCGTCTTTGTATCAAGTTAGGATGCTGTCTTTGTTAAGTTATGGCTCCTTAGGGTTTTCTGCTACAGAGGTTTCTTTAGTCAGGGGAAATGAGGGTATAATAAAGAGGATCCAAGGACCGGACGCAATGATTCTATATAGTTGAAATAAACAATGCTAGATTTGGCTGATGCTAGTTTTTCCATCTTTTTTTTTTTTTTTTTTAATTGACAGTTGCTCATTTTGCTTTTAGCAGAGTTTAAAACTGAAGGAGCGTGAATGTTTGAAGTAACTGAAAGACCAAGAGCAGACAGTTCGGGCAATACGTGCCATCACTGTATCCTGTCTGTATGCATTTACCCTGAATTCTGGCTTACTCAAGATGCCCCTTTGATTCAAACACCACATAAATTCAGAAGGAGCAATTGTACCTAATATCCAACCTTTCCCTCATACTCCTGTTCAACTGCATAACGCCTTTTCTAACTTAATTTCCCTACTGCCCATGTTAGAAGCAGTTCTCTGCTAAAGCAAAAGCCATTACAGTGGGCTACAGTGAGTACAGTGCATTGGCAGATGCAAACTGGACACAGCAAAATGCTGTGTGTGATTTGAGATGAGCACTTGCAGTACGCAACTGCAGTGCATTATAGTTCTATGCAATGAATGCAGCATTTTTAGTGGTTCCTCTTTTCTTTCCCCTTGTACCATATGTACATAGAACACAAAGAGATTCTTGATGAAAAAAGAAGCTGACAGAAAGGTTGAAACTGCATATTGCTCCAAGGATAAACTTCTGGAAATATTTCTGTGGACTGTAGCAATGTGTGTTACATAAGAGAGAAGAAAAGTTTGCCCTGAAGTGCCAAAATTATTAAAGCATTTGTAAAAGTGAGGTCTATCTGTATCAGGTATTAGAACATCCATGTCAGTTCTGCAGGTGGATGAGTATGGGTGAATGTAAAATCCTGGTTACCTGCAAGCAGCTGTGGGATGAGGGGTACCATGCTGTGTAACTCACTGAAAGAGTGAATATTACAGCTCACATCCTTATATAACTCAGTTACATTGCAACTCAGTTTCCTGAGCAGTGTGTTTAGCATGTGTGAGGTTCTGATATCATTTACTTTGGTTTGCTTTTTTTCAGCAAAGTAGCGTGGACCTACTGAAGTGTGCAGTTGTGAAGCTTGCTAATTTTTCTTTGCATCTCTCACATCAAATATGCCAGGACTGTGTTGTAGCACCTCACAATCTTTGTGGGGTTTGCACTGGGTTCGGCTCCTTGGCTTTATCTGGAACTGTCATAGAATCATAGAATGGCCTGGGCTGAAAAGGACCTCAAAGATCATCTAGTTTCAACCCCCTGCTACGTGCAAGGTGCCAAACTTTAGACCAGGCTGCCCAGAGACACATCCAGCCTTGAACGCCTCCAGGGATGGGGCATCCACCTCTCCGGGCACCCCCTGGCTCCATCTCTAAGGCAGAGGAAGGCAGGAGCTGTTTGGTGTCCTTAGTCACATCCCTGGTCTGAGCTGCCTTCTGGAGAAATCTGTTGGTGGTGGAAGCCTTATAGCAAGGCAAACCCAACCTTTAGCTGGCAAATTGGGTTGCCCCATTGGGGCAGTGTGAGTGACCCCCTCGTGTTGCTGTGCCTTCACATGGCTCGGCAGGATCCAAACTCTGGGTCCTCCCAGCTCTTTAAGAATGGCACAAGTCTGTTTACTTCTCAGCTTGTTATTTAGATTGCTCTAATATTTAATTAATCCATCTGCGTATTGGCTTAACCTATGGGAAGACTCAGACTGTGAGATTTTTTTAATTAACTTCTTAATGTAAGCTGTACAAATGCTGCAGTGTTATCCTTTGCTATTTAGGATGTATGAAGCCCTCAGTAATGTGACAGCTGCTGGTTGGGGACAGCCCATAGTGTGAAACTGTTGGCATCCAGTAAATGAAAGGGATTTTGCTGTTGACTTCAGTGTGGTCAGAATCCACCTGGAGCTGTAGGGTTCCTAAGCAGTTCGATTTGTTTGTGTTCTCTCTTAAGAAAATACACAGACAAGCACATCCTCATGTGTTTCTCCTAGCCCCATCCATAGGTCGATTTCAGAACTGGATTTGAATGCTTTCAGTTAGGCTTTTCTTTTACGTTTCAAGAAGAAGCTTTGTTAGCAAGGCTTCTGTTACGAGCAGTGATTAAGTTCCCACACCTGGGTGGGCTCTTCTTTTTGAATGAGGTGGTAGCATTGAAGTTTGCTGGAAGTAATCTTCAGTGCTGCCCACCTGCATACCCACCCCAGTCCCCCCGGAAGAGCTCAGAGGCAAATGCAGTGATGTCTTGGTGTTTCCAAATTGCCTGCTTGGGAGAGTTTTCAAACTGAAGCTCCATTCATATCATCTTCATCGTGTTTCCTCAGTGAAAATCCAACTTATCCCCACTTTGATTTTGTTCTTCAACTTTTTTCATCATTTCATGTGACTTTTCAAATACACTTCTTGGAAAAAATGGTCTAGGTTGATCAAGTACTTGACCTTTAGTGAGGAATGCAGGTGTTCATAAATGACAGTGCCTACTGAAAAAGTTACACAGTTGTATTTTTCAAACGTTCAACATAGCGGTGATATGGGGAGAGGGACTATTTTCAGTAGTTAATTTAAGTGATGCCACTGGTGGTTATTTAACCTTACTTCAAGTTCTGTAATTCCTATGATAAATACATCGCCAGTACAGTAACCTCAGTAACTGTGAACCACTTTGGGATGTTTACTAGTTTAGTTCTGTATGAACATGAATGTAGAGTGAGAATAAAATGAATGTAGAGTGAGAATAAAATGATTATACAGAGAGATTTTTCTTCAACGCTGGATTCAGTATTCTTATGAATATTAACTTTTCTGATCCAGCTCAGCAGTGCATTTGTAAGAAGTGCTGTTCTTAAATACTTCAAAACCAGTGTATATCTTCTGGTTTTGCATGTGGGATGATACAGTCAGGCTTCCTGTTTCTATCCTGTTTTGAGGATAAGAAGAGAATGAGTTTGAATAAAACTTCTGTGAGCTAAGGTGATAATATTTAATAGATCAGTACATATGGAAGATCCAAGTTCTTCTGTAGAACCTACTGATTTTCAACTCAGAGCTTATTACTATTCCTATTAATTTTGTTGATTGTGTTCTTATCAGCATAAAAAGTTGTTTAGTTCTCTATGTGATGCTAGAACACGCCAATTTTTGTCATATAATTTGACTTAGCTTGCCAAGAGCTCTATTGAGAGATTTTAAATACGTCATTATTGATCTAAAACTTAGGTATAAATTTCTGTTTAACTCAAAGTGCTACAAGAATTTGATTGAAACCTCGTTGTTGTTCTTCTACTTCCATGATTAGAGTTATAGTAACCATTTATGAACTTCTCAAAATAAGCTCATGAGTTGGGGCAGTGCTAGGGAAGTAGGTGATGAAGAAGCTCAGTCCAACCTTAGCTCTCACCTGAAAGGTTTCTTTTTTCACAGCTGATGCAGGAATGGATTGCTACAAAGCAGTGTTTCCTAAGCAGCATGTTCAGTTTTTCATAGGTCCACTTGAATTGTTTTTGTGATGGAGTTGTGAAAAGGTGAGGGTGTTTTAATGTTCTAGCTCTAAGAACTTTGTGTAAGAGAGTTGGAGAAAACATAGAAGACAAGTTAAATGATTACATATAGAGAGAATTTTCCTTTAAACATTGGGTTCAGGATGTAGGCCACATCTGTAATCATGTTTTTAGAAATGAGTCCATATTAAATGGACTCTTTGCCAACAGCATCTGGTTGCACTTTATGTACATGTTTTCTTTCATAGAGAAAGCAAACCATATGACATAACCCCAGCCAGATAAAAATGATTGTTTATAATACTTTGCTTATTTATGTAGCACCACAAGATGAAATATGTCTTCAACTTAAAAATTTCACAACACACTACAGAGGTGGGCAAATGACTTCTGCATTCCCAGATGGATGGCTTGGTGTAATGTGGATAACGAGCTCTGCCTAAAGGAATATAAAGTTAGGAGCTGAATTGGTAATTGAATGTGAGCCTTATAATTTCAGATGTTTCATAGGTCAGGTTCCATGTGCTGTGGCTGCACTGACGATGCTCCTCTGAAACATTGCATGGATTCAAAAACCATAAATCTATGCAACGACAAAACCTTGAAGACTTTGCCTTTGAGGATAAGTAGCAACCCTCAATGCGGCTTGCTGCTAAGAGTTAAGTTTGGAAGCAGTGATCTGCTTTGAATAAAATAGACTGCACAGCAATTGTTGGCATGAGTTGCTCAGGCTAATTTCAACAGGTTGATCTTAATCTGGGGAAAAGCACCATCTCCATTGGTCTTGTGAAGAGCTGCAGCGTGGGCCAACCATTTAGGTTAGCTTTAGAGAAAAGAAAGAACTGGAAATTCGGTAGCAAAAATGGTAATGAGCAGCAAGCAGCCCCAAGTCAGGAGGAAGGTATGTGGTGGGACTTAACTCCCAGCAGTACTCTACAGCATATCTCATCAACACGTGTGTGTGTTTGAAGGATTTTTAGCTGTGTGTGGATGATTCTGTACTTCAGATTTAGAGATGTTTGGAAGGGAAAGTTTCCATATAGGCCAGCAGATGGTTGGTGCAGAAATAGTGTCTTGTTTCAAGAACTTTTATGCCCTGTGAGGTCTTATGTGCCAGCAAGGGATGTCATGGGGACAGCAGCAGATGTCATCTGTGTGATGGTATATTTCATCGTGATAGGATCCGATCAAACAGTCATAGGCAAAGGACATTCTTACAATTTTTACTTAAATAAATTGCCCTTATGTGCTTAACTATCTTCATCTGGGGTGTCTTACTTTGGACTTTCACTAGATTATTTGTTAGCAGCATTTTTTTTTCTTTTTAGTCATGAAATGATTGTTGTTTTAGACTAAATGTTCATTGCAATACCAAAACAAAACAGGAATGTAAACACCGTGGTTATTAGAGCTATTAAAATAAAGCATCCTAATTAACAGAACTAAATATGACTAAAAATTACTTAATGTAATTAGCAGAATACATATTACCTCTCTTTTTTTATTGCTAGGCTGGAAGGTGTTAGCCAAGCATGAGCTTTGCTGTACATGATGACCCTGTAAAGGCTTTTGGGACTCTCTCCAGCTGGCAGCTTGGCACTGCTGAACAGATGTGGCTGGTCTCTGGAGAGCTGCTCTGTACTGCTGGCTTTATTAATTCCTGATGTTCATACTGATATGTGGGTTCAAACAAATGTGAATAGTCTCACGTGGAAGTGGCATAATGTGTGAGTTCCTGTTGGTCTCTTCCTGATATGTCAAGGATACATTTTGGTTTGTCTAAAATAGGTCTTCCCAGGTCTTAGCTGTTGTTTGTACATGTGTGTGCTTCACAGTTTTTTTGGCTTCATGTTCCATTTTTGGTGATTCATAGAGCATCAAAATACACATAAACTGTTCTCAGCACTTTTGTAGACTTCTCCAGATGATAAGTCCAAAGACTCCTTTTGTACGGGAGGCAAGTGGGAGAGCTGGAGGAGCATTCAAGTTTTCTGAAAGTGCCCATGGTTACTGAGGAACTGGTTTGCAGTTATCTTCTCAGAAGAGAGTTCTTCAAAATATTTAGTAATTAAAAACTAGAGTTTGAAAGGGAGTGAATTTTCCTGTGATAAGGACAGATGGTGTTGAAAAAGCAGTAGGAAACCTGTGCTGATGGACTTGAGTTTAATTTCTCCTAGAATATAATTTTTATCTGTGAAAGGTAAGCAGCAGGATATTAGGGTTACTATGGACAATAAACTCAAATCACAAGGGACAGTTTTTTTCCGTTAGGCTGGGGTGGGGAGGAGTACATTTGGGTGGCCTGCAAAGACCTCCCTTATAGAAGAACACCCATTAGTATATTGTTGTCAAATATTTAAGTAAAAATTTCTTACGCTTATCAAATTTAAAAGGAAAATTCAGATTCTTTAGGAGTACATTGGAGAGATTGATCATGTGTGGCTTCAGACAGTGTTCTGATTCCTGGTGGGGGATGCTGATGGACTGTGGATTCCCCTCTTCATCCACTTGTTACTGCCACCAAAGCCTTGCATTAATGCATGTTACTGACCTCATCCCAAGAAATGTGCAATGCAAGCCAACTTCTGATACAATTCAGGGAAAACACTGATTTAAATACTTAGTGAAAACAGATGTTTGGGAGGTTCTTGTGGGTATGTTTAAAAAAAATAGTTTTTCTTTTTAAATCTTTTAATCTTGAGCTATAATTATGACAGTTGATTGTTTATACCTTTCTAGTCCTTGATCTCTAAGGCTGTGCTTTACTATTACTGGCTTTGGTAATTCCTCCAAGGGAAGCACTTGCTGGTCAGAAACTCAACTGTGATTGAGACCACCCAACAGTCTCTGAATAGCAGTCATAGAAATATGTATGTTTTCATTTAGCATAAACATTCTGAACATAATGACTTCCTCTTTCTAAGGATGAGAATAATCTTACTAGAAAAAAAAGTTGGAGGGAGAATGTTAAAATAGGAAACCTAAGCACACGACAGCACTTTGGGAAACCTATAGGTCGATGCCTAACAAAGAGCTAACCCTAAGATGCTGTGATATTACAACATACAATTCATAATTTTGACAACAGTTCTGATTGTTTTTATAAAAAAGATCCAAACTTGTGCATTTTGTAGAATGGAAATAGGAGAAAGCAGAAAGACAAGCTGCAGGAGGAGTGGATGGCCAGGAAGACTGTAGGGGAAGAATATAGAGGGTGTGTTATGTACTGTGTAGACTTAATGCAACATTACAGCGGATGGGTTTTCTGTTTAACTAGGTAACAAGCCTCTGTTTGCATTTCCCAACCCAATCTGAATAGGCAAATATTGTCATTAATAGTAAAAAGAAAAATGTAGATAAAACCTTAGGATTAGACCAGAATCAATAGCAAAGTATTCAGCAGTCAGACTCAAGTCAAAGAAGTAAATTAACTCTGTTGGCGTGTTGCTCTTTCAAGTAACTGAATTTGATGTACAGGTTGTTATTATGGCAGTGTTTTAAATGTAGCAACTGTTTTGTTTCTCTGGTCTAGCAGTTTTAGGAGTGGAAGTGATTTACAAAGATAAGTAAAGGGCTTGTGTAAATTCACTGAGATGCAGATAGTCAGGAAATGTTATGCTTCTGTGGAGCTATTTTATTTTAGACCAAACTCAATAAATCACGTTGACCTCTGACATTTGTCCTGTGCAGCCTCACATCACCGCTTCATGTCATGCTCTGTTTGATCAGTGCGTGTTTTCTTTCTTTAATAATTTCTGTTGAAGGGATCAAGGTGCGTGCAATAAATTCTGGTAGGTGAAGTTCAGGATCCTTTTAGAAAGATGGACTCTAGAAGGTGGGGAGGACTGTGTGACTTAACTCGTCTTCGGAGGTGGGAAGGGATCTTGAAACCAAACACCACCTTTCTTGGAGGAGGAACGTATAAAATTAAATAGCATCCTTTTCAAGCAGCAGTAATGTGTATTTGTATTATTCTTACTGTATGCTTGAATGACATTTTGACTTATAGTTTTGAAGGAGGAAAAATAATTCCTTCCCAAATGGGCTTTGTTAAAATTATGCTTGAAGAGCCTGGGGAAGTGAGTCAGCTTAACTAAGCTGCAAATAATGCTCTGTCTCATAACCGAGTGGGGAAGAAAGGGAAAAAAAAAAGAAAAAAAAAAAAGCTGTCTTTCTGACTGGGAAAGAAAGGTTAGCTGGTCATGTTCTTTTACCCCGTTAACTTAAATTTTCAAGAATATTACACATATGTTAAACTGCAGCGTTCCAACCAGTTTGGAGTTGGGATTAAGGGATTTGGACAATAATGTGTGTATTGTGAAATGCTGTCTCTTCCTGAGTCAAAACATAAGAATTTCCTTTAGCTTTTGGTGGCAAAATATGTTGAACTAGTTGAGTAATTTTCTGAAAACTTCGTGCTGTCCAGACACTCATCAAAATAGGGATTTGTCTTCTGAATGTAAGTAAATTCGGGTATTATTCTTGTTTACTTTTTCTGTAAATCAACTGTACCTCTTATGTGCCCTTCAATGGTCCCCTTTTTCTTTCTTCTTTTTTCCCTTCTCCTTTGGAAAACTGGAATCTCTATGGTGAACGACAAACAAGAATTGCATCAGCTGGACTTTGTTATAATGGCTTTTGCAGCAGCATCTGACAGGATCTGTCTTTTTTCTCAGCTTGGTGATATCAACCAGACCGAACTGTACAGCAGCACTATTTTCATTGACTGATCCTAAATCTATTCCAATTATCTATCACTTAAGAAAGAGTGCATTTATTTTTCCTGTATTATGTTTATTAGTATTTATTATTATTATTTCCTCAAAACTTAAATTTAGCCTAATTTCAGGATGAAATTTAGTAACTTTGTATTTCTTATAAGTGGCAGAAGTTCTTAGAAACCGAACTTTGAGAATGGAGAGGAAAGAAAGACTTGTGTTCCATAGAGCTAGAGATAGACCATCTTGTTACTGTTATAGCTGAGATAGCCACTGGCATCATATAGACATAAAGAAGTTCTTTACTTGTTCTTTCCTAACCAGAACCTCGAATTCCTTGAGTTGTAGAACTGTCCTTTCAAAAGCATAATAACACTGTCTTGAAACATTTGATGTGTGTAGAAATTTGTTTTATACCATAGGCAATAGTGAGTGGAACTTTTCAGTGCCAGGTACAGAGAACAGCTGTCATTCCTTCTGCATCTGCCATCCTGGGTGCATCCTGGTATCTGATGGTACCTGCCCTTCCTTTCAGCATCTCTCAGTTTCTGCATGTAAGGTAGTTGTTGTGTAAAGCATGATATGAAACAAGGGAAATCCTACTTGCTGAACATGCCTGCACTGCATGCTAGGGACTCCTTCCTGAGGCAGAAGCAAGGAATTTAGCTCTTACATGTGAGTTTCTTTCACGCTCCAAAGCAGCGAGTGCTCCTCATCATAGGAATTTCTGTGTGGTCTTCCTTTATGGATGTCTTCAGTGTGGAAAACATTTGCTGTTTTCTTGAAGAACAGTAAATCAGCAAACAGAATGTTATTTTTTTTATCAAGGCATTGATGACAGTGTTGTTCTACTTTAGGAAATGTAGTTATTCACACCTACTGGAACATCTTGTAGGGTATGTTTTAAGGGAAAGGCTTTGAAACTTAGCAGGGAAAAATGGTAAATGTGTCTATGTCTGTCTGTATATATAGAAATCTACCACAGAGTACAGAGAAGATCTTAAAGAAATGTGTTCTTGCCAATGATAGGTTCCAAGTTATTTGACGTTTTCGAATTGTGTTTACAGCTAAAACCATCGTTCTGCTTAAGATTCAGAGTGATGCATGTGACAGGTCATTGTTTGGATTATTCATTATATGTAATTAAGCATTTACTTTCTTTCCTTTTCAGAGTATCTGTGCTGGGGTTTATAAATTTGAAGTAATAATAATCTGTGCACTTTAATACAGCATTTGCATAATTAATTTGGAAAGTTAAAAGATTTATTTGGAGCTTTTTGTGCCTAAACTACGTTGCACTGACTTAACAAATAAAGATGGGCAGTGAAATACAATCTGCATTGGGATTGCATAAGAATATATCCTCGGCTATGGTAACACAGCCAGGATTTCAGGTTGGGGCTGTAAATCCCTGGACTACTGGAACCCTTCCTGGAGAGCAGCACCTCCCATCTGCCCCTTTAAGTTCTTTAAAAGAAAGATTTTCTGCCTTGCTGGTGTAAAACGCACTTTGTCTTTGAAAGAGGAACTGTGAGGCTGGGCCTGCAGACAGGCTCTCCATCCTCTCATCTTGCCTTGAGCACGTGGGTGTGCCCATGAGACCGATGGTCCAACACCTTGGCTGCTGCCAGTCTGCTTCTGCAGGATACTTTCATCACTTTGGAGGGATTTTCCTTCATGTACCTACTGCAGCCAATGCTGTGTTTTTACAGAAGTAGCTCAGAAAAAAAATTCCTTCAGATTCTATCAGATTTTCATAGAAAATAATTTCATGCCTTAGATGCAGGCTGGCAGTAAAGTGTTTTGCATCATTTCTGTTAGAAACACATAAAATCAAGCTGATGCACATGAAGTACAAATATACTGGTCCTTGTTTCTTTGCAGACATGCAGTGAATCTACTCTTACTGATCATTTTCCAACTCAAATGCTTTAAAGAACAGAGTGCCATACACTGCAATTGCCATTCATTTGATAATGCTCTGGGAATTGTCATTGCTTGCAATAAAGCATCTTTAATAGCTTGCCTGAAATGTCCAGCTCATTTCTCAAGAAAAGGCAATTCAGTTGCCTAATGCATGAAAGTCCTTGTCTTCACTTCAAAAGGGAAAAAAAATATATTACAAATTCTAGAGAAAATTTGAACAGCTTGAAAACATACAAGGGGGGAAAGAAGTCCTTGTTAGTGGAGATATTGCTCAACTGGCAACAGATCTCCTGGGGTTTTGTTTCTGATAAATAACATGATAATGCTTCCCAAAAGCAGAGATGTGTTGCATCTTCACTGTTTTTCAGATGATTTTAGTGACAAAATATGTTTATTCATGCTGATGATCCTTTGTGGGTTTTGGAAATGGGGAAGAAAAAAACTGGGAAGGAATAAGGTTGAATCAGCCGAGAAATTGAAAACAGCAACTGCAAGGAGAACAGAATGTTTGGGTATTTGTTTAATGTGGGGTTAAGGCCTATCTCCATAGACAGGGTTTCTTTCTCTGCTTTGTCCCCTTAATTCTGCTGGTACAAGCATTTGTGGGATGCAAAATTTCTTTCTCTTTTGCCTTATTTCTTTTATGGTGGTATTTTGGTGAATTGTTTCAGTAGTTACATTTGCCAGGGACCTGTTGAGTTACGTTTTTCATTCATTGGTATCTTGATGTTGTGCATTTCCTACTCTAATGAATTTATTGTGACGTGCAGCCTCCTGCATGTCTGTAATTGAACTTCTACTCCCTGGTATTCCAGAAGAGCCATTGAAGAAACGAGGAAATACTTGACATGGTCATTAAAAATCATTATGCCTTGGAAGGCTCGCATCTTTGAATTATGTTTAGAGGTTCAACTAGAAAATAAACAACAGCAAGTTGTTCTCTTTATGTAGTCATCCTTGGAGAAGCTGTTTCCTTTTAAGTATGTATTCCCTCGTGTATGTTATGTTCTACATTAGCACTTCTCCCTTGTCACAGCAAATAAATTAGCTCATTACATTAAATTTTCAAGTGAATCAAACGTTTGGGTCAAGCATCACAAAGCATCGAGAACCTTTCGTTCCCGGTTAAAACCTAGCTGCTCATCACGTCGTGCTGATGGCGTTTCAGGCATTTTGCTGTAACAAAGGTGCCAATCTGGCTTTCGTTGAAACCTGCAGATTTCTGGTGCATGTCAGGAGGGGTGGAGGAAAGTGGCAGAATATATTTTAATGATAAGTGATAGCAGGATACTTTTGGAAGGAAAAGGTAATGTGCTTTGAAAAATAGGCTTATAAAACATACCAAAAGGGAAGAGCTATACAGCAGCACAGATAGCACCAGATGGAAGTTGGTGTCCCTGGCTGCCTGGTAGTGCAGAAAGCAGAGCTACAGAGGGGACTCTCACAATAAGTAGGATTATAAGCACACATGTTGTTCTGTGTTCCTTTTAAAACTTGTTTCTGATCTTACTTTGGCAGTGGCTGGTTTCATTTGTAAAACTGTCACTTTCTCTAAATAAATGCTTTGGTACAAGTGCCACGGTTCTGCTCTATTACATGGGAGATTTAGTGCTGTTTGTACGGGCTCTTGTGAAGTGCGGGTGAAAACCAAGGGGAAAAGAAGCAAATTTCTCCTCTTGCTAAAAGAGCAGCGCTGGAAAATGGTGAATGAGGAACTTGTGTGACCCTGTAGAGCTCACAAGAAAGATTGTGAGAGTTCCCCAGAGGGCATAATAACTTTTTGAGAAAGTAAGAATTTAGAAAATAACCGTGCAGACATGACAGGAAGATAGTAAGGAGTTTTCTTTGTTCATGAGCAAATTTAACTTCTTAGTAAAGTAAATACAGTCCAGATGGCTGGAAAGTACATGATGCTCCCAGGGGTTAGGGTGGAGGTTGGATGAATTAAGCTTTGTGGAAGTCAGAGGTGAATAAGTGAGAGACGAAAATGCAGATACAGAGCATTTCTTCTTCTTCTTTTTTTTTTTTTTCCTTTTTAAAGTAAATACAATTGATTTCTGGTTGATTTCTATTCTCCCTGAGGTTTGGGGCTGGACTGAGCCTTTCACGATAGCACTGGAATGACAGTGTATGAAAAGTTTCTGGTAAGAATTTGATAGAATTTGATAGAACTTGCTGTTGTTATTTTTTTAGCAGTGGAGGTGGTCAGTTGTGAACTAATAATAATTTTACTTTTCAAGCACAGCTTGTTTCAACAAAATGCAGGGATTTGTACTTTGCAGCTGAGGATAAAGATCTGTATGCGCAGGATGGTTATTACCTTTGCATCAGCACTGTTGTTATGAATCCAGTTATGACTTTATCCAAAGATTAAAAAAAGAAGAAGAAAATAGCACCAAACATAGAAAGTTTATATTGTGACATGTGTTCTGATCATCAGGCACACAGGCTGTGCTGCACGCAGTATGGAGTGTAGGAGAAGTCCTCCTTCCAGCCTTTAGCTGCAGGGCTTCCTTTTTCCTTCCACTTCTCTCTTTTTGTTTGGGGTGTGGTAGGAGACAAGTTTGGACAGCATCTGAAGGAGATGTGAAGTCACAGTAACCTTGCTGGAATTGCTCAGTAATAATGTTGCCTAAGTACAATGAGAGTAAAACTTCCACATCAGAGCTGGAGAAGAAACGTGCATGCTGGAGCAGGTGTAGAGCTGCTGTAGGTGTGATGCTTTAGAAATAAAAACAGAACACGTGTGAAAGGAAAAGTTGAGATTTGAGAGGAATCAGTGGCTGCCTAGGTGGTCCAAGCATCTAGTTAGCAAGGATGGCTTCTCAGTAAGGACGTCTTGAATGGACGTTTCTTAAGTAGAGTGACAAAGTGTGCAAAAACCATGAAAGGAAGTGTAGTGTGATAATACGTTCAATCTTACTGTTTCCACAGGTAAACTAAAAGGTATATTTACAATTCCCAGACCTACGAGATCATAAAGTAATGTTCATAGGCAATTCTTGTACCAAGAGCACAAGTGGCAGTGGCAGGAGAGAGCTGATGATGAAGTTGTAAGTGCAGAGGATTGCGTTCAAAGCTGAATGGGGGAGCAGGAACAAAGCAGTGAAGGGGCTGTGAAGGGTGGAGGGCAGGATTTCTCAATGCCTCTAGCACTCTTCACATTTTTGAACGCCTGTGTATTGCTAAGAGTAGGGTCTTGGAAACCATTCAGTGGGAGTGGTTGGCTTCTGGTAAGAAGCCAAGAATGATTTTTAAAATGTGGAGCACAGCATATTAGTAGATGGAATCTTACGGTGGTAATGAGATTTTAGCGAAAGCTAATGAGTCGGAGTTGTTAGTGAAAGACTGGTAGATGATGAGGCTCAGTCTCAAGGGCAAAAAGAAAGCAGGAAGCCTGTGACAGAAAAAGATGAGGAGTCATGCCAGGATTTCACGATACTGTTTCTTTTGTAAAACAGAACGTAAGGTAGACAGAATTATCTTTCCAGATAGATTTAAAAATCTAAAGAATCTGAATACCACAATATGCATAGCTTGGGGCAAAGAAAGCAGGGAAAGTTCACGTTAGCATGCAGTGTAGGTAGGCAAGAGCATTAGATAGCAGTTGGAAAATGCCAAATGGCTTTTTGGTGATGATTACACAAACCTTGGGCATAACTGGAAATGCATTTTGCACTGTGTGTAGCTTTAACACCCGTGTTTTATTTTTTTGTAACTAAGGATGAAGGAGCACAGTCCACCTCACCTTGACAAACTTTTCAAAGCTGCAGTTAGCACTGGTATTTTGTCTGTCTTGAAATAAATGTCATCAAAAGAGATGCAGTGTACTTACAAATGTGAACGTACAGCTTGACGAATCCTAATCTCAGTCATGACTTCATCTCATTTCAAGGGAGTCAAGAGGCAGAGAAATGCAATGCACATGTGATGTTTCCCAAATCTGGGTAGGACTGCAGAGCTTGCCTGACATCCAGACCTGTAAGCCCATTCAGATAACTTCTGAAACTTTCATTTCTGACTACTTGGACCTCTTTTATTTGAACTAAGTTTAATTTAAGTAATAACGCAGCACTTAAAATATCCTACCTGAAAAGTTCTTTATGTAGTTGCTTAAAAACTGTTGGTAATTAAGATGTATTGCAGACTGCAGCTTTATTCTCCACAACAGTGAATTGTTGAGCATTGAGCCAGCTGACCAAGGGTAATGAAGTAAAAAGTAAGCTATAAACAATAAGGTAAATCTGAATTAGCATCTTATTTTCATATGTATTTAGTTCAGCCAGTATTCATAATTAGAGCCTTTTAGAAAATCTTGAATAGCTTTGATTTGTTGCATTTATCTAAAATTATGCCCTGTTTCCTCGTTAACATCAAAGCTGCCACTGATGGCAGTGAAATTTCAGCCTGAGCAGCCCTGCTACATAGGCTCTGCTCTGTAGTTTCTTGTCTTTCTGAACATGCATTTAAGTGTGGCAGTGGTATATAAAAAAAAAACAACAACAAACAGACCAAACAATGAACTGTGCTTTTTAATCAAAACCAGCAAATCGTTTCTGGCATAGATTGATAATGCTCTGATCCAACAGTGGAAATATGCCGTGTATCCTAAATACTGCCCTGCCTTACAGACTTGCGTAGCTTGGGTATTCTAAGCACTGGGTAGTTCTCCATATAGTATCCTCAGTAAGATTAAATTGAAAAGCTTTTAGTGCTTGTTTTCCTCTAGGATGCTGACAGCAATAAAACTGAAAAATGGCTTTTGAGTCTTCTTCTAAATCTCAGCACAGACTTCAGGATATCATCTTGTGTTATTTTGCTATCTAGTTAAGGCAATAACTGGAAAAATATTTTTTACTATAATATTTGTCATTATGCCAAGCTGCTTCTTTCTATTTATGTTTTGATCTTCAGCAACATCTACAAAGGAGGGGAGGTCTCATGTGTTTGTAACTTTAGAAAAGATGAATTATCCAAGAGCAGGGGCCTTTTTGATAGCTCAGGGTAGTTCACACTTAGTACTTCAGGTGGCCAGTGAGTGAATCTTGGTAATATTTTTGATGTTCACTCCTGTAGAGTATCTGTGGGTCGTGTGAGCAATGACATGCCTGGCAGAAGCTGAGGGAGCAGCCCGCTGGCCATGAGTACACTACATTCACCTCTTACGATCTCAGTAGAGGACTGGATTTACTGTTTTTGTACCTCCCTTGAAGACCAAAGGTGGTTCCATAACTGAAAAGAAGCATTCCCTTTTCTCAGCTGTAACTCCTGCAGAAGGCCACATTGGGTGTTGTAATATGGAGATGTCTTCCCCGGCCCTGTAGGCTGCGTGGGAGGCCAGAGCCATATCCCAGCCTCCTTTCTGAGGATCATGGAGCAATTTTTTCCGTGTTCTGTTCACTCCAAAATGGAGCATTCCAAAATTTCCAAACTTCTAATTCTAAGAGTGGTTTCCTTGACTACCGGTGTAATAATCCCTCTGCCATAGATTGTCAACAGCCTCCCACACAAGGAAATTCTTCTAACATCTCTGTAGTTAAGACAGTTGTCTGTCTTCTTACCATCCAAAGTTCTTGACTTTGTCTGACACACTAAATATGTAAAGTTTTCTGTCTTTCATGGATTTTGTTTGTTTTGTTGGGTATTTTTTCCTTCTGATATTAATGCTGTCTCTTTGAAGTACGCTTTGGTTTTGTTCTGTTTTTATGACTTGTTCTACTCGCTTTCCTTCAGCTGCAGTGGAAAGAAGTAAGTTCAGTTATAGCCCTGGTTAAAATCTTGCAGTAATTGAGTTGCAAATTTGTGATGACAGAAATTTGTCAGTGTGCTGATGATGTGTACCTCCTTGCATTCCTGTTACCTTTCTGAATCCTGATGATGCTGTACAGTGTTACCATTCATTACGTTCACTTCTTCTCTGTTTCTCTCTTCCCTGATTGAACCTCAGCACAGGGCGTAAATTGCTTTTTCCATGATAGAGTGACTGTTAATTAGCTGTCATGAGGCCTGTCTTGCCTTTCCCTTAGGTTTCTCTGGTGCTTATTCTCATCATACCAGTGTCCAATTGCCAGTAGGTTTCCAATACTAGGAGGGCCATTGCCCATTCTTATGTGCTTTTTACTGGGGCTTCCTTTAGGGACGGTTTATAGTGTTGATAGTTGTTGCCAAAATAACTGCAAACTGAGAAGCTGGAGAGGGAATCTATTAATTAGACTAATAGGGGATGACGTTCTATGGGGTGCAAGGGATGTATGATCAGTAGTAGTGCTTTTTCCTTCACTTCTCAAGGTGATTAACAACCTGTGTTTTCATGGCAGTGCTCCTTACTAGCATTGCCAGGGAAAGCTGCATGATTTAGTCTTTTTACTGATTTTACTGAGTTCTGGTTAAGGTTTGGTGTTTCTGCCTGGTAGAGGTGCTAGTGTTTTGGGAAAATCCGACAAAAGAGTAGAAATTGCAGTAAAAATAACAGTTGATTAGACAAACATGGTCAATAATTCTCTCTAACCCTTTAAAAGTATATTGTTATAAAGCCTCTCAGGTGCTGAGTTTTAGTAATCTTGTGGCCCTGATGGTGTTTGTATTACATTTCTGTGTCCTATCATATCTGTTTTGTATGCTGAGAGCTGAGTAGAAAAGATAGAAATGCATTTAGATTGTCACTTGTTTCCAATGAAAAAATCTGTTTGGTGGAACTGTTTGCATTCCTGTGGTCAGTGGTATAAGGAAATACCATGTTATGAAAAATTCCCAATTGTTTCTTTAAGGGCTCTTCTAGAATTACACAATCTTATGATGGTTTAGGTTGTGATTTAACAACAACAGCAACAAAATAAAAATAAAAAATAAAGAAATTGCCCACTCTCTAGTCCAGAACTCAGAGTTCCCTTAAATATTTACCAGGGCTTTGCTTCTTATACTCAAGCTTTGGGTTCAAACCAGAAGTGTATTTTTAACGTACGCTGATCAACCATTATAATATGTGCAGCTAAAGATTATATTTTTGTTCCAAAGGGTGGTTCTTTGGGATATCCCATCAGTTCCTTTACTATCCATCATAGTGATTACTCATGGTTTCTGGATGCAGCTCTAAAACAATACTTCTGAGTGACTGGGGAAAACTCTCAAATAACCAAGTGGCTTTCACTAAACTCTCAAGAACTGAAATGGTATCTCTGACACACAAATCCTTTTGTCCTGTAGGCTGAAGGCTTCTAACACTTAATTTTTGCCCTTCCTGTATTCTGTCAGGATTTGTATAATATGCCTAATTTCTGACATATGCTTAATTCATATGTATTACAATTTTTCAGAGCTGCTAATGTTCAGTATTTGTCTCATTGCTGCCACATCTTGAGTTAAAGTCAATTTCTCTTCCTAGTTTATTCATCCAAGAATTTCTTTATTTTCCCTGAACTGAGAGCTGGCTTTGAGCTGAATATTTACTATGTGACTATTAGTCCTTTTCTTATCTTTTTCCCATTCTTGATTACATCTTTATCCTTCATTATTAGATATACGATTTCATTTAGGCTGTAGAGACATTTAATTAATATTACTTATATTAGTGAATGAATTAGTGAATGAAGGCTATGTGCAGTGCTAAGCTCAGTGAAACCAAAGGTTTTCTTACCCTCCTGAAGGGTAGAAGGAGTGTGCTCAGGCTAGTTAAGCTGAATTAGAATATGGTACCAAATGTCAATGTAATTTCATCATTGTTGGGTGGGTTTTTTGTTGTTGGGCCCTTGGCTTGACAGCACTGGGGAGAACATTAATTTTTATATAGAAAGGTGGTCACCCACAGCCCTCTAGAAACAGTAACAGCCAGCCTGCAAAACCTTGGCTATGCTTAAAATAACTGATCAAGGACTGGCACAGAAATAGCGTTCCCTTATCGCAGGCGGTGTGAAGTAGGTAAAAAATAAACCATACTCACACTGAGAATAAACAGTCACATTTAGAGTGTTTAAATTCCTGATGCTGCAGAGCACTCCAGCTCAACGCTGCGTGTTGGTGCCAATGGCCCTCCCATTGCCTCCCCAGCCAGCACCACTGCTTTGTGAGCTCTGCCAGTGTGCAAATGTGCCCCAGCCCTGCAGGGAGCTCCTGGCCCCAGAGTGTGTTCCTCTTGTGTCTGAAGGGAGGGGAATCGTGCTGTGGCTGTGCACCTGTACTGCTGATGCTGAATATAAAATATCCTTCACACTGAAGTACACACTCATTGAAAACAGCGCTGTATTTATTGCAGCATTCAATTGCGAGGACTTTGTTTAACACAATAACTCAGGAGAAAGCAGACTGAGCACACATGGAATAATATTTCATTTTGACTCTTGTGGAGAACTTTTTTGTTTTGGAGTATCTTATGACAATTGTCACACATTAGTTTTGTGTAATTCTATTTACTTTTTGTGCATGTTGATTTTTTATTTTTTTTTTGAAAGTCAGTTCTTTGCAGTTGAAACTCCGACTTTGTGATGAAGAATGGGATAGCCAGTGTGCTAAAATGTTGAACCTCTTGACTTATTTGTATATGTTGACAAGACCAAGGCAGTAATGCTTGAGGGCAGTGTACTGAAGTCATTCAAGAGTAACAGCAGAGAACTGATGATGGCTGAAGTAGCATTAAAACTCAGTGAATACAAATGGTCACAGTTTGGAAAGAAGCAGCACAAGTCCCTGATGGGTAGATCGATCTCAGTGTTTTCACCATGTATAAAAGGTCTACTTTGCAATGTATAGGTCTTTAAATATATATATATGGCACATCTATTTATTTATTTATTTTTAATGCATAGATGCATCCAGGAGTCTGGTCTCTGTCCACCAGGAAATAATTTCTTTTCCTCAGAGGAGTGGATGAGGGAAAAGGGAAGGTAGTGGAAATGGATTTTCTTGGGTTCAACTGAAGATAATTTCTGCTCAGAGACAGTAGACAAAAGAAGACAGAAGTGAACAATTGCTATTTTATTTACGCGTTTTACTTTCATGTAAAAGATGAAGGCGAGAGGAGAACCCGTAGCTGCTCAGTGGTGGGAAGGGGTCAGTGAAAGGCAGTTGTTGCCTTATGAACTTGTCATACCAGCAGCTACGTAGTTGTCAGCCTTCAAAGAGAGGTATTGTGTTCCCCTTTGTTTTTTTTTTTCACTCCTGCCCTGGTCACAGTTAGCTCAGCAGTGCAGTGGGAGCTGTGCTCCTCTGATGTTCAACTTCTGAGAGGCAAGGAGAAGGGCTGCAGTGGCTACGCCCTATTGCAAGTTCAGCAGGTAGCCGGATTTTCTTTCTGTTTGCAGCCTGGTGTGTGCAAGGCAGAGCAGAGTGGCTGGATTCCTACCCAGGAGCTCCTTGAGGCTTCCCTGTGCTGTGTTTTTTTTTTTTTTAATATGAAGAATGCACTGTATAGTATCAAAGTAATTCAGTGAAATAGTCCAAAAAGGGTTCAAGAAACCTAATGTTGTGTGAATTCTGTTTTATGTTTTAAGTGTATGGTATATTCCAGTAATACCGAAAAGCCTTCCAGAAGTCAGTAATCTCTTTCTTCTGCTTTACAGGTCAACTGCATTAATAGAGCAAGGAGAGCTGTGGAAAAAATCAAGGTACCTAAAGCACTTTATTACCTGAATTCTTGGCTGTGGTCTCACTGGTCTTTTGGTGTAATGATTTTAACTAGGGGTCTGGGAGTTGGCTGAGCTAGCAGACTGCCACTTTAAGGCAGTCTTATTAAAGCAGTTGTGGTTTTTATCTGCACATTTTGATGTCACTAAGGTTGTGTAAAATACTTCTGTGGGGAAGAAATAGTGCATTAGCTCTGGGATAAGTACAGGAACATGTGCTGGTGCTGCTCACCTGTATGGCTGTGTGCTCACAGCTAGGGTAAGCACCAGCCCAGGTAAGCCAAAGCATTGCTTGCAGCTTGAACTTGTTTTATTTTTATTTATTTTGATGAATTGGAGAAGGTTTATCTCTTTTGTTTGCCACTCTGTTGCTTTTTTGTGGGGTTTTTTTTTTGTTTGTTTTTTTGACAGGGAAGAGGAATGTAGGAGGGACAGGCAGAGCTGTAGCAGATGTTAGTCATTGAACTCCATCTCCCTAAATAAAATCATATGCATGAAGGAGAAACTGCTTTAATAGGAGGGGGTAGAGTACAGCAAAGTTATCTATGCCCACTGACTGCATATTGAGTTGGAATGTAAGTTCTTCTACACACCTTGCAAATGCCACGGTCTGATACAGGCAAGAGTAAAGTCCATACAGAAGTAGTCTCCCAGACTTTTAACACACCTCTTAGAGATTGTTTACCCTAAGGATTTGTTTTGGTTTTATGAAGAGGAAAAAAATAATAGGTGTTTTCCTTTTGAATGGTGTCTGCAAAGGGTGGGAAGGTGAAAGAAGGGCAGAGCAGCCTTCAGCACTGCTAAAAATGCAGGGTATCCAGCTCCCGCCTGGCAGAGGGTAATAAACACACTGACATGGCAGGTGTTGCTGTACTTCTCTTAGTTGCTTGTACAGAACTGGCAATACAGGAGAGGAATTTTGTCCCAGAGGGAAGCAATGGAATTAGCAGTGGTGTGTCCATTGGCGGTGCCTTTCTTTTCAAGGAGCAGAGAGATTCCTTAGTCATTCGGCTTTGGTTTAGATGCTCTCTTCCCCCTATTAAAGCTATGTCTTCTACAGTGATTAGGCTGCTCACCGTGCCAGCATATGACTGCCTGTCTGCTCAGGCTGCAGGCACAGTACTTACTCCCTGCAAGACAGGAGCTGGAAGAACATTAGGGAAGGAATTTGTGTGCAACTGGAAAAGAGATAGAAGTGAGCCTCAGACGTTTTTATCTGGCATCTTGGTGCTGAAGGAGAGGTTTCTATCTCCTTGCCCAATTTAGACAGGAGATTTTACTCCAGACATCGTCTTGCTCCTGACTGTGCAAGAAGTGTCAAATCCTTTTCCTGACACTTTCTCCCCCATCGGTCCCTCAAAAAGACTTCAAAAGAGATTTTTCCCTATTGGAAAAGGAACCAGACATGGCCTTTCTTACTTGCCCTACTCTGAAACATTGATAAGTAACATGTGGCTGGCTCCAGGCTGCAGACTTTCCCAGCCGTTTAAGAAAACACCACTAATCGCTCCGTGTTAAAAGAAACCATAGGATCCTTCTCCCTCCTTTGCCATTGCTCATTTGTGTAACGTATCCCAAGAGCTTTGATTCCCTTCTGTCTGAAGCTGTCAGGATTCACTAATGTCTTTCTTTGATTCGCACATGCTGAAAAGAATTATTTTTTTGAATTTTTCAGTGTTGGAAGAGATTCTCTATTCATGACGTGTGGTACACTGTGTAAGCTGCTCACTTTTTTTCCATAATGCCTTTTGGATTGTCACTGTTTGGAGCATTTACTTCAGGAGTGCCCTCGCAGAAAGAAAAATATTATTTTTAAAGCTGGAGACTGAGCATGAAGAGCCTGGAATCCAAATCCACTGTCTTGCGTAATTGTTTAAACCTGCTGCGCTGTTTGGCAAGGGCCTGCACTGAGAGGGCTTTTCCATTAAACGGAGCTGAGGGTTTGTCTTCAAAGAGAGGGGCTGCCTGAGGACGGCCTCTGATCCCTTTAATATGAACAGGGCTTGCATGAAAGGCAAGGTGGTAGATGCAGAAGAATGTAACCTGGGGGCTTGGGTTTGCTCGCTCACATCAGGCCTCTGCATCGCATTGTAAAAATGGGAGAATGTGGCGAAACTCAGCCTCTTCTTTCCTGCCTTTTTGTCTGCTTGAGGATCAGACTGAAAGCAAATGGTTCAAAAATACAGTCAGATGGAAGATTAATGTAAAGTTGTGTCCAAATTTCTTGCCTAAATTGATTTAGAGAGAGGGGAAAAAAAGTTCAGCCTTGCCCTGAAGTGCAGAGAGGCATTACCCAGAAGCATTGAGCCTGCTTGGATAAAATTGTGCTGAACCTGAGCTATGGGGCCAGCTGCATCCACCTCTCTTTTGCCTGCACAGCCCCTCACAAGAGGTGCTTGTGAAGCTGTGGGGGTTTATGCTTTTTGAGAACAGTGGTTGATGTCCCTCTTGGATGCAGCATGCTTCTAAGCTCCAGGTGCCATTACTAACTTTGCTAGAAATTGAAGTTTTAAACACCTTATGCATAGCACTGAGGACGAGGTCACGGTCCCCACGGGCAGACTGGGGCAGCTACCAAAATATTTTTATATTTTACCAGTGTCTGAACTGACCAAGCTTTTTGCTTCTGTCCTACTCAGAGTGTCCGTGGCTACCCTGCTCGTGCTCATGTGGTTCAGGTTCCATTTCAGGGTGACCATGCCGCTGCAGGTGAAGGTCGAGCCTCTTGCCTGACTGCTTTGTGCTATGGAGCCCTGGGCCTTTGGAGCCCACATGGGGATGAGGTGGTGCTTGTGGGGCTATTTTAAGCAAGCACTTGTGTGATTTATTTTTTTTCCACCCTACACATCTTTCAACACATCTGTCTCTTACACAAAGTGTAGATCTCTATTTTCCTATCAACCCTCACCCTTCCAGGCCAGCAATTGTGATGATCATTGACTCAAATTCCATTTAACTTCACTCTTTCCCAGGCTCTAGCAATAGGAAATGAGTATTTACTCATGGATGTATGCCACTTCAGGCAAGCACAAGAAGCATGTCCTTCCCCTTCCATCAGTTACCAGCCCCGGCCGTTCTTTAAGATCTGAGGCCTGGGATCCTTCTGAATATGACTTCCTTGTCCCCATGGAACCCTGAGCCTCATGCACAGCTTTCTTCTTTCAATCAGATTTTAATCTGGGCCATTTTAACTGCCCAGGTAGCACCCTTCAACCATCAAAGGCTTGATGTCACATCTATGTGAATAGCAAAGCAGGATATGGGATTCAAATGTATTTCTGCCTGAGATGCCTGTTCCCAGTAAATATTCGTGTAAATAAATTGGACTCGCAGTCCACTAACAAAAACAAAATTAAGCATGCAGCTCAGCTCATGTACATTGCATAAAATAATGGTGTAATCTGATGCTTCATTCTCTGCTGTAGATCAGTTTGAAGTTTTTTTTTCATTAGCATGAGAAGTTTCAGGTCAAGAAAGTCTCTCAGTCTTCAAATTAACCTTTTCATTAAATATTTGTAAACACAGACAGTAATGTTTGTTCATGCTCTGTCTGCACTCAGCTTTCTTTTTCACTTTGATTGGAAAAGAAGAGCTGTACGTAGCATGAAGACAGTTGTATTTTTCTGTACCTCTCTGGAACTAATGTTTCCCATTTGTTGGCATGCTTGGCTGTTCAGGTGAAGAAACTTTCTGGAGCTCTTGCTGGGCTGGCTGTAGCCATGAGCTGTACTGACACTGGTGCCTGCACTGAACCCGGCTGTGCACTGTGACCAGTTGCATCAAAGCACTGGAGCTCTGCCCAGATACTCATAAACAAATGAAATGCGATGTGAGATATATATTGTGCAAGCTAAAGTAATCAAAGAGAACATAAAAAAGACAAAAGGAGATCCTGTTTGTTTCTACAATTGTTGCCTTTCTCCTGAAAAAGCACTTCTTTCTTTGTACCTCCCATTGCTTTATTACGCATATGACAGAGTTGTGTGTTTTAGGTTTTTGAGAAACATTTTTGGCGTGGGTTGCCATTAAAAAGTAGGACCTGGCTCTTTGTGCCTTCAGCACCAAGCCATGATTATTCCCTCTCAAGAGAGCTGAAACCAAAGCCGGTCTGGCAGGACCAGAATAAACTTGATCCCTCGCACCACTTCTCTCATCACCATGGAAAACTGCAAGAGGAGAGCTTAGTGGAGGATGAGGAGGCTTTCAAAGTAAAAATGAAAGGCATCATCTTGGGATACTGCTAGAATTGCTGCTCCTTCTGTGATCCATTGTCTCAAGAAAGGCTTAACAAAGTTTGTGCAACTTTATAAATTGTTAATAGATGATCCCAGGGCTTGTGCAGAATTTCTGTAGATACTGTTCTTGTTATGGATTTAGGAAAAAAAAGACAATATGTCTTTCAAAGACATTTTTTTCATGAAGTTTAAGTCCCGAATTTTGGGTGCTGCCCTGTTTTTCTGCAAGTGCCTGGAAGGTATTGCCCTGGAAGATGAGCTCTTTTCCTCTTCCCTTTCCTATGCCACTGTTGTGGAAATGGTTGTCTGCCAGCAGGCAAGTTTCTATATTGCATTCTCTGGCAAATTCCTTGGGCTGTGCGATAAAGCAGTTTCATGCTAAGCAGGAGGAGGAAGAGGACAGAATGAATGGAAAGTCTCCGACTGCACTGGGGTTGGAGGAGCTTTGTTGTCATTTCCAGAGGGAATTTTGGGGATGGAATGCAGCCGAGCAGTGGGAGGGAAGCTGTGGAGCTCTGGATTGCACCAAACAACAAAAATTTGTCTGTTTTCAGCTTTCTCAGTTGACACGAACAGACTGTTAAAAGTTAGTAGTACAGATTGTGTTATCTCATTCCATTAATTATGAATTAATGAAGACCAGCTCTGGAAAAACGAGGTGATGTAATTATTCACTAGCTTGTGATATGCTCATCAGATTTTCAGCTATTACTTTAAGATGTTGGAATTGAAGTTGGAAATGCTTGTTTAAAATTTCAGACTGTCATATATTAAATGAATAAGCTTACAACTACAAGAGAACGGATCTAGTTTAGAATTAAATACTGTTTCCCAAAGGCAAAAATCATTCAGTTTTGCCAGCATTATCCCTACGAGTGAAATTTAAATGTGTCACCCTGTCTGCACCAGATTGTGCTTATTTTTTAAATTATTTCTTCATTCAAGAGCAAGCCTGTGCTTGATGACATAAAAATACCGTATCTTTATGAGCATAAAAAATGTAGTTAGATATGTATCAGCTCATCACTGTGACTTACAGTGGAGATTGTTGGGTTGTTTTTTTCCAGCCCAGTCTGGTTTGGCTTTATTCATAAGCTGAGTGGAGCTGAATGAAAAATGAGTGTTTTAAAGTTGAACTTTTTCCAAAACAATTATAAGCCTCAAAACTCCCATCCACTCGATACTGATTTAATAATTTCAACAACATCCTGTCTTTTTAGGATTATTCTCTTCCCTTCACGCATTGCACTGCATTTTGTAATGGTGACCTCCTTAGCAAATGTTGATATTTAGAAAGTCAGTTTCATAAACACACAGCTTTTTGTTTCCCCTCTGCTGAAGCTGGGCTTACTTTCTCACAGTTCCATTGTAGTATCACGATGGCTTTGTCATCCTGCTAATGAACAGCAATTCTTCACACAGACAATACTGTGTTTAACTTTGCTAAACGCCCAACTAGTTTTGGTTTAGTTGTCTATCTTGGTACGTCATGTTAAAACAGTGTCAGTCAAGTGGTTTGCAGCTCTGATTTCTGCTCCTAAAAAGCCAGTGCTGTCAGCTGAGTTTTGCCACAGCTGTAGTCTCTGTTTGTTATCAGCATGAGGTGCTAGGAAGTGGGATTTGTGTCCTGTTATCTTTAAGCTGATGAGAGTCTTGGTGAAGGGGGGGGGGTGGAGGGAAAAATGCCTCTAATGTAAAGTGAGTCTGATTTCTTTATGCTCTGTTTGCAATGAGGAGTCATTTTCAGTGGTCAAGAGTTGCTGTTATTGCCTGGTGCCAGCACCTCAACATGAAGAAGTATACGTAGGGTTCCATGTCAAACACTTCAGTGTGAAGTTCATCTGTACAGGTATTGGGAGTTAACTGCAATTAGACCCATTGATTTTTAAGTATAATTTATCCATATTTCTGAATTAATGTTAGCTCAACTACACAATTTGGCGAATGATGATTGCTGCATCAAATTTGTTTATTATCAGCTTACTCCATCTTTAACTACAAAGATATGAAGAGAAGCATTATATTTGATGTAGGCTGTAAATTTAGGTTGAATTAATTCAAAGCAGGGGTTTGAGTTCAGATTTAGTTTGCACGGCTGGCAGGGAACTGAACGCTGCAGCTCCCATGGCAGCTTCCTGCCTTTCCTAGTACCAGAAAGTATTTTTCATTGGTTCACTACAACTAGTTGATGCTTTCTTAAGACATTTCCATGCCTGATGCATGAACTATTGTGCCCACACAGATTTTCCAGATTAAAACCCAAGAGCAAGAGTTGATAAGAGGTGTAGATTTTTTGATTAGTTGTGCGTAGCTTTGAGATTTTCATGTAATGAGTGCAATAGGATGCTGTAGCTACTTAAATGGTGCTGGCACTTTGTCGATGGACCTATCGGTGCAAAGAGGTGAATGCAGTGCTAATATTTTTCATAGACTGAAATACTTCATGAGAAGAACAAGGCTGAAAATCTTACATACTTCAGCTGATCGGTATTATTTTAAATTTTATCTCTTTTCTTGTTGTTTCCAATAAGCTGTTAAAGTCAATACTGTCTTTCTTCAGCTCTTTTAGAACTACAGACTGTACATTAGGGTATTTTCACGAATTCATTTCATCAAGATCTTGGTAGTTCCAGTAAAGTTGACCTTGTCATCTTTACAATGATCACAACATCAACTGTTTCTCCAAAGCAGAAATACACAGGACAACATTTAATATGTCCTTTTTGTCAGTGGTAGTTTCATCCTCTTGTGACCATATCTAAATTTCACATATTATAATTAGTTTGCTTATCCCTAAACATTTGGAACATTGAAAAAGCATACTGATAAGGGTATCTCCCTTAGTCCCTAGCCATTGAGCTTGAGCTCATAACTTACAGAAATGCAGCTGGAATCATGTAACGATGATGACTTTAAATTAGTATTTACAATCAGTGTGGCAAGGGTAAAAGAGGTTCTGGACTAAACTAGAGCTTTGAAAATTGGATGTCTCTACTAGTAGACAGATTTATTGCAAAAACATTCAACCTGAAGTGGCTCCCTGCAGCTCTTTGCCACTTGCACCCAAGTGCTTCTGTTTTCCATGGCAGTTACAACTAACATATGTAATTGGGACAAATAATTTAGGCAGAAGCAGAGTAACTGGCAAATCACATCCCATTTAAAGAAAGATAGGTCAGACTGCAGTGGGTGAGCTGGTTATCAGATATCTGTACTTGGAAAAAGTATGTGGCTGCCATGATCGTAGGCCTCAGATCTTCTGCTTAGATGCATTTTTTTTTTTAAATTCTGGGAAGGAGCCAGGGACAAGCAGTGCAGGTAGGACAGAATTTCAAAAGCAAAATGTAAACTGGCAGGAGATAGGAGACCTTGGTGAAGTGGTCTGAGATGTTTCCTGTATTATGTATGATGAACAGTATTATGTATGGTGATCTGACGCAGCTTTGGTGCATGGCAGAGACAACTTTGGTGCATGGTTGAGAAAGTGTGGAAAAGAGGGTTTTGTTCAGTTGGGAGAAGGAGGAAAATCTTTTGCAATGAAAAGATCGGAGAAGGAGGGATGACCTTGTGCTAAACCAACTGGGAGCCAGCAAAAGGCAGTTGACACT
Source organism: Perdix hodgsoniae (assembly GCA_035772895.1). NCBI lineage: Eukaryota > Metazoa > Chordata > Aves > Galliformes > Phasianidae > Perdix > Perdix hodgsoniae. The sequence continues at coordinate 2,681,686 of JAPSGF010000013.1, forward strand.
ACAAAGGCTTGCAAACAAATTTTCAAGCTCCAGGGAAAAGGGAAGGCAGCTATTGAGTTTGGTGTGTTCTGTCTTTGAGAGCAAAATCATAAATAATCCTCAAACAATAAAGACACAAATTAGCAAAAATTGGCTGGGATAGGACAAATAATGAGCTAGACAACAAAGGGAATGGAGAAGTCTGCAGGTACACCAAATATGTGTTTGCTTCTACCTAAAGTTTTATGTCAGTGTGTTTAATCCCAGTGAGAAGAAAAAGATGGTGATGTGTCTTTCAGTGGGGTCATACATCTGTTAGAATTTGATGGTTGGAAGAAATCTCATAACTTCTAGGCAGAGATGACTGTGTTGGTAAGTTCGGGACAATGAAGAAAACTTTGAGGTGAAAGAGAGGATATATTTCAGTCATCACTTAAATTTCTTATTCTGTACAGTGAAAAATACTGGTATTGCAATACCTATCACTCATTGAGAACAAGAGAATAACATTTTGGACCAGAGAAGTGGTCCAGAGTGTGTAACCAGAAGATCCCACAGGGTGAGGAGCAGCTCAGGCTTATCCTGACCTGGGTAGAGAGTATATTTCAGACATTTGGTATCATGTTGTATCTGTAGCCATAATATACTGTAATTCAAGATCTTATCAGAAATAGCCAGAAAGTTCACTATAGTAGAGTTTTGAACTTAGAAAAGAAGTGCTACATAAAAATAAGGAAGTTTGTTATAAGGAAATTGAACCTTGCAGCTCTTTAAAGACCTCACATGAAAAGTTGGATGAAATATATGCCATGTATCAAATACAACACATTCATTTTTTGTTATTGTTGCTACTCATTTTTTGTTGTTGTTAAGAGGCAAAGAGGTTTTTATAGCAGAGTTAAGGAATCCATTAGAAACAAGGAGTCATTTTTCAAAAGTTGAAGTTATATCCAAACAAAGAAAATAGGCAGGAAAAAAAAGCATCTTGCAAATTAAATTTTAAAATATAATGAGTCTGGCTAAATATATTCTGAGAAAAAAAAAATCACTGAAGACATGAGAGTCTATGATAAATCACTTATATTGAATCATTTCAAATGCATCAGAAATAGAAATCCTGCCAGACAGACTGGAGAGCTGATAGATGGCCCAAGTGTGAAAGCCTTAGAGAAGATAAGGCGCAAAATGAAAGCTGAATGATTTATATCCAAGTTGCCTTTCCTGAGAGGTCTTCATGCAGAAACTTTACAGGTGAATCTTGAGAATGAATTTCATGGTGAAATGCTGGTAATTGAATGTGGAAATGCCACTGTAGCAACTGTGATCTGTTCCTTAAAATTAGGATCAGAGGCATGAAAATTGGCAAACACAATTTCAATATCTTAAAAGCATTCCAGAAATAGTCAAGGCACCACAAAGCAGTCTATGCAGGCAAGTTGGTATGTGTCATTGCAAACAAATAAAAGCTATGGAACTGGTAAATACGTGGGCTTATATCACTTATCTTGTGTTTTGGGAAAAGGGAACAAGTACATCAAATAGATAGATGCTCTTGAAGCTTATAGCAGATATGCAGGTTGCTGGGTCTCTACAACTCTTTCGGCTCACAGAATTGAAACTGCCAGTATCATAAAATCTAAAAAAGCAATTATTTGTTCTGTAATTGTATTTCTTTGTGAAAAATATATGAACTCGATGACCAGAGAAGTATCACAGCGTAACTTCTCGTAAAATGTGTGGATGCCAGTAAACAATCAATAAACAAAATCATAAGAAACAGTGGATTGAAATAAACTGTATTATATTGAATGTATTAACTATCCAGTATGTGGTTTAAGTCTGTGACTGCAGACCTATATTTAGATGTGAATGTTTGTTGAATTTTGGTCAAGTCCTGACCACAAGATGTAGGTAAACTTGCTTTTGTAGCAAGTGGTGGTTGTGGCATGTACAGCCCTATGAAATCTGCCAAGTCTGAGCCTTCTGCTGTCTTCAGTTGTGAGTGGCACGAGTCAGGCAGGATATTTTTAGTTTTGTTTTTTTTTAATTGCTGATGCTCGCTTCTTGATAAGAGGATACAAAGCAAAGAAGGTGTAGTGTCTTCTTTGTGTTTGGTGCAAAGGTTCAAGAAGAAGGATTATTGGGACTAATTCTAGGTTTGTACTGGATCTTCCATGGATGCAGCCTTTCTAAGATGTCTAACCTTGCTTATAGACTGAATGGATTTACATTTTTTTCCATGTAAAAAGTCTGTGTAAGAGTGAAACACCTCTTTATTTTTTTTTGATTGTTTAGCATATGTATACAAATTCATGTACTGAAAGAGAAAATATGCATTTAATGAGCTTTACAGAGAGAAAAATACTTGATTAAACATAAGAGATGTTTGATTCAATTGTTCCAATGACATCTCCCTTGAAATAGTAAAAAAGTTGTGCAAAGCAACAAGGCTGTCTGTTGTGGGGATTTTTTTATTTTATTTTTTTTCAGCTATTTACCGCCTAAGCACAGAGGATTTGCATTTCATTGACTGTAGATGAAGTGCTGATGACCTGTGAATGTTTGAAAAATTATTAACTGAAAAAAGCTTTCAACATTGGTCTGTGTAAAATGGTCATGCTGTAATGATGGTATATGGGGACTGTTGAGTCACAGCCTGAACCACTGATTGAGCACCTGTGGAAAAGACCAGGTCAGCCCTGGGAGTACAGGGGAAGGCAATTCGGCTGCATGACCAGAAGGCATGAAGCCTGGCTGCACCTCTTTAGACCTCAGTTAAGGGCTGACTGCCACTGGGAAGGATCTTGGTGAAACTTTCCCCTGTGAACCTGGAATCTTCTGATATGGGTGAACAATCTTCTTCCCTTCCTTTGTAGCACCTTTCTATTGTGTCAGTCCTTCCCTCATCGCACCTTTGTTCTAACACCTTTCCCATTGTATTGATCTGTCCAATTGCTACAGATGGAGAAGTGGTTTTGAAGTAAAGCAGCTTACTAGACTGGAAGAAACACTCTCTCCTCCATTGCTTGGCTATGTACCAGTTTTGTACTAAGGTATTGTAAAATGGGGAAAAATCACAGAAGAGATCACGTTCCTCCCACTGAAGCATTTTCTTTGACCAAATGTGGCTTTCAGGATATAGGGAAAAGCACTGTGGATACATTCATGCTGTCTTTTCAAAACATAAATCATCAAGTATGCGCCTTGTTTTCCTGCGCACGTTGTGTCATATGGAGAAAGCATATGTTTGTAGGCGGGCACTGATAAACTTTCATGTTTCAGAGAAGTATTCAGAAGTCCTTTCATCTTCACTATAATTTATAACGTTCTAGGCTTGCCATTAATCATACCAATTCAGCCCAAAATATCTAAGCTGTGGTGTAAGGGCTTGGGTTTAAATTAGCTTTTACCAAACGGCGTATCAGGACGTTTGTAATGGGTTGATGGATGTGTGGGTTTGTTGTTGCTTTAACTCTGCTTTCACCATGAACTTTTAAAGGATTTCTGGTACAGACCAGCACTTTGCTTATTTACATGCCATACTAACTGTGAAATGAAAAGATTTTAACACCATGTTGAGGTCTAGCAGTGTGAGCTGTGTAATTCATTAGCTAACTTTTTGGCTCATTTATTCTCTCATGAGAGCAGTACTAAAATCAAGAAAACTCAGTCTTAGGGATGTATGCTAGCTTCAAACATTTGTGGGGAACAAGAGGGAAAGTGTTACAGTTGCTTTAAAAATCTTTTATGGAACTCATTAGGCACCATTTCCTCCTAAGCTTATTTGCTCTGTAGCACTGTTCATGGAAATACAGCTTCCTAATCAAATAAACATATATTTTGACCACAAGAACCCTACAGCTTCAGTTATAATGTTTGCCCAGACCTCCTCCTCTTCCCTTTCTTCTTGCTCTCTTTCCTGCTTGTTGACATCTTTTGTGACTTACAATTTTTCTAAGGAATCAGATGTATTTTCACTCAGTGCCTGTTATGCTAGCAGCTCCTGCACTTGATATTCTGAAAGCCTGTTTCTGCTGGTGACATTTTCTCACAGCATATTTTAGCTGTACATCTACATTCACACCACCATTGCCAGATCTCAGTATTTGCTTGGTATCTGCTGTGCACTCATTTTACATTGCTTTGTGTTGCAGCGCAGAAAATCAGTATGTAATAGGGCTTCTTGAGTGGGTCGATACCCCCTGAAGTTAGTGAGAAGCATGGAAAAACACACGCCAAAATGCCCGGCCTGTGCTGCTGTGTGAATTGCAAGAATGTAATGAGTTCTTGTTTTAAAAGCCACTATTTGTGGTCTTTTTTTTTTTTTTCTTCTTTTCTCTGGTATTTGACTAAGCAATCTCTTCTTGCTACATATTTCCTGTCTTGCATGTACCCTGCTGGTGAGTTAGAGCAGCACTCATCTTGCATAACTCGGGATGGCAGCAATATGGACGTCAAGTTGTGAGTTCTGTTACAATTTATGTAAAGTCAGTACAGCCAGCAAAGTCTAGAAAATGATTCACTGCAGCCTGAAGGAAGACTTAGACAAGTAATTCAAATGTTTGTAAACATCTAAACTTAAGAAAAAGAATCCCCCTCTAGGACTTTGTGAATTTGTGAACATGGCTGTTGAACATGACGATGCTGGGTGGCAATGTAGCTCATGCATCGTGTGAATGATGAATGAGAACTCGATTACTTCAGGATTTGGGAATTTTTCTTTCAGACCGGGAGCTTTTAGTTGCTGGGTAACTTTGGTTCTGATTTGAGTTTAGAAGAGAAGAAAAAAATTAAATCATCACTAGTGACTCTTGAGCTGTTACTGCTACATGTGAGGTGATTCAGTTGGCAAGGTCAGTCCTTGTCCTCAGCCCCTACGTGATGTAGGTTTTTCTAGGCACCATCGAGTACCTCCCATACTTGAGTAATGTAGGTGGCACACATCTGGCCATTCATGTGAGCTCATTCACAGCATGAGTAGCTGTAGCTTCCTCATGCTGTGGCTGACTGGGAAAGGTATGGATTTTCTAAACACCTTTTGCATTCTTTCCCTGTGAAATCCTTGGTGTGTAGCACGTCTGAGAGTTGTGCACCACTTCAAACTCACAACTACAGTCACCTTGGATCTGTTTTGGGGTATGAGTCGTATGCAGGCTCAGAGCTTGCGCTGCATCTGAGTTTCAGCCTTAGTCACTCTAGTCCAAAACATCCCACCTCGTTTTGACTAAGGAACTGTGGCCTTTATTTATGAGAGACATCTTACGTGCTTTTTAGCAATGCACACATACGTCCTGTTAGAGAAGAGAGCAGGCTGTGAGCGGTCACATTGGGCTGGCCGCTGCGTCTGTGCCCTCCTCCAGCCCTATGCCATAGCACACACATTCCTAATGCCTGAATGACAGCTTGGGGAGAGGAAGCAGCTCAATTCCTCCCTATATACACAGCTGGGCAGCAGCGGATGGAATTATTGCTGATACATGCTGCCCATGTTGTTCTTCCTGTGTCACTTCCTTTGCAGCTGTGAAAGGCCAGTTTTGTAGACTTTGAAAACAACATAGACCTTGGTGGTAGTGCTGCAAAGGTGCTGAAATGTGCGTGCTCATTTGGGTTTGTTTGTTAAATAATGTGAGTATCTAAATTCTGACTGCACCTTCTGAAAATCATTTCTGACTGCGGACTTCCAGCTTGAAATGTCTCTTTGGCGAGATCTGGCTTTTTGAACATGATGTAGTGCTGTCTAAAATGAAACAGTGGAGGAGTTTTCAGTTCAATCAACACTGAAAATGTTTGTCTTCCATCTAGAGTTCTAGAGCTAATACATCAAATGGACTGACACTGCTATGTCCAAATGTGAGGCAATCAAACTGCTGAAAGTCGTCAGATTGCAGGCCGGCAGCTATGGGAAATTTATCACAGGGCTGGAAAATACACGTTATCAGCAGTGCTGCATGTCTGCCTCAAGGCTTCACCTAGCTAGTAACAATTCAAAAACAAACCACCCATTACAAATCAAAGGATGCTGTCAAAAGTAGTTTTCTGAACGCCAGAAGTGTCAGAAGCTGCAGCATGTTGGTTTTAGTTTTAACATAAGTGGAAAAATGTGTAGTATCTATTGTTGAAGATAATAATTTAGTAGCTGCCATGCTGTAAATCCCAGAGATTTTTTTCCTCTTGTTTATTAAACTGTTCTAAATGCACTTTTGTTCTATGGAAATCATTAGGCCTCCCCTGTTAGCAAACTTACTCTGGTTTGCAATTTACCCAAGAGAACATCTAAAGCTCCTGTAACAAAAGCATTTTTGCCTAAATAACTACAGCAGTCCTTGGGATTTTACTGAGATTCAGTAATCGCATGTCATAAATTTATAAAGAGCGTGATATTAAAAAATGAATTATTCGGTTAAACAAATGCTAGAGAAATGTTGTGGTGTTTTTTACTTTAGACCTGATCCAAAATACTAAATAAATGAAGCTTTATGGGTATTCTGAAAATACCCTTACAAGCTTGCGTTGTGCAATTAGTCCTGCCACAAGATGAGTATTTCAAAGATCCCACTGAAACCAGGGCTCTTATTTGTGGTAAGAGATGATGTGTGGTGTGAGAAAGGATTGACAGGCCAAGATCTTAAAATTAAAAGAATAAAAATAAAATGTAAGACGTTGCACAACTCTTGCAAGGAGCCAGGCGTCCAGTCATGGTACCCACATCAGCCAAACTCTTGGAGGCTGTTGGGAGATCTGTGGAACCACACTTCACTTGCTACAAACATTGCAGTGTGTGTCTTAGTTTAGCCTCTCATACTACTGCTAATTAGGATCTGTCATGGCTAATGCTGTGCAAGGAGACAACACACCAAGCCTGGCTCATGGAGGAGGCAGGAAGTTGAGCTGTAGTAACTTGGCTGTAAATCTGAGCCCAAGTGTGCTTAAGCCATGATTGCTACTTTAGAGAGTAAGGCTGGGTCTTACAAAGTCTTCTGGTCTTTACAGTTATGTAGAAGTTAACCGCTATGTAAGTCATATATGTGTGTGTATATATGCATGCTTATATTGTAAACATATATATATGCAGCAGAGGCACCCTGTCCAAGCTCTGTCATACTAAGCACTTTTTTGGCAGGTGATAGGAGTTATGGAAACAATTAAAATTCCTGTGCAAGGTTGGATTACTTACTTGTTTGGAAGAGTGGGTGGGTGGAGGGGGAAGGGAAGATGGATCCGTACTTCAAAACAAAAGTGTGAAAGCATTTTGAAGTGTTTTTACCAGGAGGTCTTATGTCAGTATGTGTTTTGACAGAAGGGTTCAAGCATCGGGAACACAGCACTGAGTTTTATACTGTGTTATGTCTGAGTGGTAAATATTTTAGAAATTAAAGAGCTGCACTTGTTTTTATGGCCAGTAACACATCCATGTCCACTTCAAGGCACATGCAGTGCATGAGAGCAGCGCTTTTATTTTCCCTTCCAGTGCAAGGGCTGCTGGAACAAGGATTGGAGGCTCTTTGGTTGGTTTCTGCTCTGGCTTCATGCCCTGTTTTTCCTAATGCACTGTAATCTTGTGCTTTTCTGTCTGAGAGATTACAAGTGTCAAAAAAAGTTTTAACAACAGGTAGATTAGATGGGCAATGTAATTTTATTATACAGCGAACATCTTGGAGAGTCTGCAACTGCACTTGCCTATAGGTTACGTGACAGGCTGGTGCAAACTGTGAAGGAGTTCATGTTTATGAGTCCAACTGAATGTTGTGTTGTTTTTTTTTTCCACCTATGAGTAAACTCTTAATACTCAGTAGGAGAGGATTTCTCTGGAAGTGCCTCATCTGATGGTATCTTTTCAAATGATGGGGCGGTGTGGCATGGTATGGTGTGCGGTGCCTCCTGAAGGGAGCAGCAGCATTAGTAACAAGCCGTGGCTCTACGACAAGGGCAAACCACACCAAACCCAGCACTTGTTGGAAGGAGTCTGTGGGTTTGGGTCTGAACACCCTTTTGGTTTGGTTTGAGCTTTTTTTTGCCAGTGACTGAGAGGTGAGATGTGTTGTGTCAGTTGTGGTGAAACACTCACTGACCATTTTTTAACCTTAACAATGACTGCATGCCTCAGAATGCTGCAACTTCAGTCTTCTGATCAAACACTTGACTTGCCACATTATATGCAATTAATACACGTTTCAGATTGTTCTGCATGTAACTTGCATGCTATAGTTGACTAATCAAATACATGATTTGGCAGCACTAGTGCTCAAGCCGTCTTCCATGAGCTATGTGTAAGAGTGCGTTCATTCAATAAAAAATAAAAGGAGCGTTTAAAGAGTCTTTTATTCCTGTCATAAAGATGCTTTGTGCTATTGTGTATTTGACAGAACAGTTGGGGATGGAAGCTGCAGAAAATTGTCTTGTATTTTCATTGTATTCTATTTCACGTTTTCATGATCTTTATTTCTAGAGCAGCAACATGGCTGGTGAGTTATGATTTCATTTTGAGTAAGGTTTTTCACTGAAGCTGGTATCTGTCTTTAAATCAGCTGTTTTCTGACTCAGTTGTTCTGCATGTTATTATTTTTTTTAATTATTATTATTATTTTTTTTTTTTATGAGTATGAAATTTGATTTTGCTTCTATCCGAGCATACTGGAGCACCAGCCTCTGGAAAACTGATGCTGGATTTCAGGTGTGTGCCAGAGCTGCACCAGGCACAGGGCTGGTTGTACTACAGCATAATACTGTAGATTGCTCTACTGGCCTTACAGATTTTAATTTTAACAAGTTTCTTTACAGCTGAGCACAAATAGGTACCTAATTTTTATTTCACTTGCAAGACGTATTTTTGATATGTGGCTCTAAAATATAGCATTGTACCAGTCACACAGCTATAGCAAGTGTTACACTGCAGTTCACTTTCTTGGTTTCTTATATCAAAACAGTTCCGATTCTGTGAGTGTATGTGCCAATAGATTTTTTTTCATGTGTTTAGGTAGTAACAACTATATATTCTCCTGTGTTCAGCCACTGCGCTAAATAGAGGAGTCTATTCTTATGTAAAATTATAGGAGAGTGCATGAAGCAGCCTTCATTGATGTGTACTATAATTGTATTGAATGTCTTAGATTATATCAGATGTTTCTCATGGAAAACACGTGCTGAAATATTTTTATGTTGCTTATCAAATTGAATTTTCTGGTGTCGGGGGAGGAAAGGAAAAGAAAAACACTCATTTTTGAATTCCCGAATTTGAACTGGAGAAAAAAGACCCCAAAACAAATTTTCTGCTATTAGAAGGTTAAATGTATTTTCAGTGTCTAAAATTAAGGCTCTTTTAGTACAGTTTTGAGACACAAAGTACTAATCTCAAAGTCTCATGAGGGCACACAGAGCATAGCCGAAGCATCAGATGTGCAGCGCTGGCATTAGTTTTTCACATTGTTTCCACGTTCTGGCATTCCACTCTGTTTCCTCGCCTCACTGAGCACTGAGAGGGACATAAATTGACATAACTAGATTTCTCTGACTGGTGCAAGGGAAGCAGCCTGAAAGATAAACTTTAACCTACCATCCTGTCAACAAATTTGCATTGTTACAGAAGTAAGATTTAACATATCACAGAGTCAAAAATAGTATACAGGGACAATGCATTAAGATTAAAGTAAGCAAAAAGTGCATGTTTTAAGTTATATTCTGTTCAGTCTAAAAGTGAGCTAAGCATTCCATTATCTGATTTGTTTTTCCAAAATTTTGGCAAAAGAAAAGTCCATAATATTTTTCCTGGCCTAAAGTGAAAAACAAATGCTGAAGAAATTCATGGGAAAATTATGAAAGAATTTGGTCTGTCAGTATGGTTTTGTGACAGATAACTTCTCTTAGCAATCTCTCCTGCGTCTCAGTCCTGCCACAGTTTGGTGGTGCAGTCCTGGGAAATTACTCTCTCATTGAATGCAGCCTTCCTTTATTAAGGCTAATGGGAGTCATGTGTTTGTGTCAGTGGGAAAGCAGACCCTTAAAAATCTTTCTGGTAGATTTGGTGGAAACAGAGCTCATGTTCATTATTGCTTTGTTCTGGGCAATCGGATGTCTCATTAGTGGGATGTTAACTATGTTTAGTGCTCTTCTTTATTGGACATGAGGATATGAGGGAAATATTAAATGAGTGACTTCTCGATTTTTATCATTTCCTGTATGGTTGGATTAATTTCTCTGCCCATTGTGTTTTTTCTTCTATGGTTAAATATTCTCTGTGATCACCTTCTGTACTTCAGCATTACCTACAGCCACTGTTACCCACAGCCTGGTGCTAACATAGGTCACAGTAGAAGGCAGGGTGATGGCAGGCACCTCAACAGGCCCCATCCAGCCCACACTGAGGAGTAAATATGGAGCAGTTTTGGCTATAAATCTGTTAGAAATGGCCCGAGCTGCTGGGCCAGGCAGATGTTTGTGCGATGGACTCACTCGTGGGACTGCCCCCCATGAAGCCCAGCCCTGGGCTTACACCCCCTGATGTGCGTGGGACAGCACTTCCCCCCTGGAGACTCTGTCTGTTGGTGATTTCTCTCACTGAGGCAACTGCAGGCGAACAATGGGTTATTAAAGCAGGGGAACGGCCAGAGCTAGGGCTGACCCAATGTTTACTCTGTTCTGCAGGTGCTGCTGAAGGGAGGAGCGGGCTGGGCGGGAGGAAGGTGGTAGCAGTGCGTGTAGACCGGGGTGTGGGGCGGGTGGGTGGTGTCCGCCTGAACTTTGGGAGCTTCCTGCCAGAGCTTCCTGTTGCAAGGGGACAAAAATAAACGTGCAAATCGAGGGTGGAGGCAATGCAAGAGTGTGGTTTTCTTCACGGTGCAAAATCTGTCTTCGTTCTGTGGGACTCACCACAAAACTGTTACTGATTTCTGATGTGGGGACTTGGGTAGCGTCTGAAAATGGCTTGATCACAAAAGTACTTGTTTACAGGCTAAAAGGTGTTGGCCTTCCCTGTTTCACCCACATTCAGCTAGGGAGGTGTTCAGCTCCCCACGCTGCCTGCAGGCTTGTGTTCGTAATGCAGCCTTTGGAGACCTTGTCCTGCCGAAGAGTGGGCACATCTGTATGCAGTCTGATGAGTGACACCACTGATACCTCAGAAATTAGAGCCAAACTCGCTCTGCTGTCCGTTTGCTCAGTTTCAGAGAAATAAGAATACAAAATTCAGTCTAGAATCAAGGTGTTGCCCAGACGGGTGCACCTTTTGAAGTTGCACTCTTAATTCACTTCAGTAGATGCGCTTTTACCTTGGTGTATTTATAACTGCAGAGGAGGTGTGCACTTTGAGGATGTGCAGGAGGGACGCAACACTTAGATGTTTGACTGTAGCTCCTCCTATGTGAAATGGAAACAAGTGCGGTGGGTCCCTCAGCTTTCTCCCAAGCACACCCCCTTAACTGCGAAAAGCAGAGACCTGTCCTTCTGTTGAGATTTCTGCTTTCTTGGATGGAGTTTTTCTGCCTTCATTGCAGAAGGAGTCCATCAGGTGCATGAATTGTTCATCTGCTTATAGTGGTCCTGGACATGGGTTTAAATGGCCCTGCTTAAGCTAGGGTTGGATCACATTGACCCAGTGGTCCCTGCTGTTCTCAGCCATTCTGTGACTCCAAGTGATGTGCAGATCAGTTGATCTGCCCACTGTGAGGAATAATGTGATTATTCCTCATATATAGTTCATCAAACTAGTTTTCTCTTCTGGACTGGTATGCCTGTTGCATCCTAAGAATGTCCTGTCTCCATGTCATTGTTTTGTTTGTTTGTTTGTTTGTTTAATTTGCTTTTCTCAAGATATTTAATAATGAAGAATTGTGGTGTTCACTTTGGGCAGTTGCCTACTCATTATGTAAATATATTCCTCAATGCCCTGACTCAGAGCCTGTTGCAAGTCTCTCAGCCAGTGTCCTGGTTTTACGGCTCTTGGATTGCATCCGCAGGTCCAGTCCTGGGGAGTTGGCCATCAACTTGGCAGGGGCAAAGCACTCTCTCAATGCAGGAAGAAACATTTAAAAGTTACGATGTACATCTCTTTTTTTCAGATGTGAAAAAACAGGCTGTGGCAGCAGCTGTACCATGTGAGTGAGTGTGTCATGAGCCTGCTGGGCAAGGCATAGTGAGGGGCATTATTTCACTGGGAGGTTGGCACTGGCCAAGGCCCTCCGGAATGGTCACAAAGGATTTTCTGTTCAGCATCTAATGCAACCAGAACATTCATATGTTTGCAGAGAGTTTCCATGGAAACTGTGTAAACTGTGATGCTAGCACACAGAGGCAAAGGTTATACTATTGCAGAGGCCCTTTTGTGTTCTCCTTTAATGTTTCACAGCAGTTATATTTCTTAACTGATATGCTGAGCACACATTTTTGTCACATTTATTTTTTTTTTTTACTGAATGTTTGTCATGGTTGTACTGAGGTCAAATGAGCTTCAGTAATAATAATGATTTATTTTTTGAAACATGGAATCACTCAAATACCATGATTTTAATTGATTTATCTTTTTGTTAGTGATAATGATGCAATTGTAAATGGACGAACAGGATATGAAAAAAAAATCGCCTTCAAGCAATTCTACTCTTACGTTTCCCCATTCTGTTCAGTGCTTTAGTTGTTGAGGTAGAACCAACTGTCTGAGGTCATCATTCACTGGCACTTGTTGAAGCATTTTGAATGCTTGTCTCCTCTCTGAAATGCGAACCTCTGCTATTTATAGACACCAGTTTTAATGCTGTTCAGTATGCTTTGATGGTTCATGCTGTCTTGATACTACAAACGTCAATTTCCAAATACATCTATTGCAATGTTTGCTCACATTTCAGGAAATGCTACTGCCATGGGCACAAATATTATTAATTATTAAAGGAAATATGAATGTTGGCTCATTGATATGGTTCCCCAGATTCCCACTGGATGGTCCCTGTTTGCAAAATTGTAGTCAGTATCCTCATTCATATGTTAAGCTTAATTATAAACGGGAGTTGCTGATTTTTATTTTTTGTTTTTTGGTTTTTTTTTGCTCAAACTGAGTTCTGCCCTGATGTTTGGGTTCAAGTCACGCATCAGCAAGGAGTCCAGGTAGCTGCAAGATGTTCATCTCCTGCTATAGGAAAACAAGGTCTTCTGTGATCACAGTATCTGTGCACTTACTCATTCCTATCACATAGCTTCTGAGCCTGCTGGCTGCTTTAAGCCAAGCTTGGTACAAATGTAGAGAATAATTCTCTGACACATAACATAAGTTGATGTCTGATTAGAAGATAAAGATGTAGGATTCTCTGCTGAAGTTACAGAGAGGTGTAAAGTTATTCATTCCATCTGTTCATAGAGCAGTGAGAAAAGGTTAGTCAATTAAAGTGTATATAACCAAACTCAAAATAAAATTATCAGAGAAAAATTAATTTCTCACTTTTAAAGTGTTTTATATTTTAATGCAAAATGTACAAAACCTCTTAGGAGTATATCTAATGCAAATAAGTAACCAAAAGGCATTGATTGCATTTCCAAACAATGTAGCTTTGAAAAAAAAAAAGAAGAAAACATTTGTGCTGTCATAATAAATGAGGCAGCACTTGGTAATTACTTTTCCTTGTGTGTGTCCCATACGTGGATGAACATAATACTGTGTCAGCTGTCTTAGAGTTGTTACTGTAGTGGGCAGTATTTTCTGATACAGAATGAAGGGGTGAGATATGCTGTCAGTTCAGAGAGCTGCTGCATACCTTTGGGCGGTGAGGCATGCTGCATTACGTGCTGCTTTACAGAAGAGACCAGGAAAGGGTGGGTTTGTTTACTTAGTTATCATTCTCCCTTCTGTCATTTAAGGTATCATATATATATATATATTTACTGAAAGCAAAACTTTCTATCTGATGCCTCATTAGTGTGACAGTTGAGAATAACTTCAAAAAGAAAAAAAAGAAAAAATGGACCAGTTGGGGTAGTTCCACCCATTGTAGAGTTTGAGGAACCACTGGTCTTGTAGTTCAAATCACCCGATTACAAAAAGCACTTTCAATGTAACATGAGAATGAACATAGGATACACACAATGAAAACCTATCTTCGAGGGTAGTATAATTGCTCTGAAGTAGGGCTGTGCACCAGGTAGGAGTGTTTTTCATTATGAATCTCAGCTTTCTGAGTTTGAAGCCAGAAGTCACAGGAAAAAGCCTGTTCATTCAGCACAACACTTTGCATGCTTTCCTTCACCTCCTTCTGACCGCCTTGCAGTGCTAAGTGAGCCATTTTGGTCATTTATCACAGAGACAGAACACAGCACTGATGAGGCAGGCAGAAACCATAGCACACCTAGCTATGTGCTAGGGAATAAGAAAAGAACCCACAACAACCCAGCAGTGGCACTGAAGACAGTTACTCCTATGCACACTGAAATGCACACTGAAAATGCTACCTGGTAATTATGATAAAAAACAGAAATCCTGCTGCCTTGCTATCCAAAATAATGCAGCAATTTAGCGAGCTAGATGTATGCATCTTAATTAAAGAGAAAATGTTTAAGTACAGTCTGCCTCCGAAAGAAGCATCCACTGTTACCCCTCGAGAAGCCTTTCAGACCAGACTATGGAGACCACATCCCTCCTGCAGACAGCTCTTCCTTTTGGAGCAGGAGATGAGTTCCAGCACGGGCGCAGTGCTTGATGCAGCATTCCAGCACGTCTATGGGTGCTGTTGTGAACGCAGCCTTTGGCAGGCATCTAATCACCTATTATTGTTCAGTTCTTGATTAAACAGCTTTTGTGGTATTTTCTGGCATGTTCCTACATTACTACGGAGGCTTCTAATTCCTTGATGAAAACAAAAACAGTGTCAGGTTTTTGCAGATGTTGAAAATGATATAGAGATATAAGTGAACAAGATGATTGAAAGCCATAGAAAATATATGATTTCTTTCACTTTTCAAGCAGGTGTCCTTCCTGTCATTTTTGTATTCTCATTAATTTTCTGAAGTTGTGAAGAAAAATATCATGTTTACCTGGGATGATTTCCACGGGTTTCTCAAATATTCAAAACAAGCATTGCCAGAGGTAAGATTACAATAACATTTTTGCAGTGATTGTTGACTGAATTTTACAGTGTTTGCTTTTGATTCATAACAATATAACTGAGAGAAGAATGTGCCCCCACCTCTCTCTACTCACAAATTCTGAACTCCCTGCCCAGGGGTTATGCTTCTGATCCTGGCTTTCAGCATACACATAAGCAGGTTTAATTGCAAACAGGCAAATATCGTTTTTCAGGGTAGGTACACAAATGAGGTTAGAAAATTCAAATAAAACAACTTCTAAATTATTTTATGAGGTTTTTCATAATACTGTATCTTGAAATCTTTGGATCTAACAGACGGATCCATCTAATGTATTTGTTTGCTTAAGAATGTTCTTGAAACTATAAACCAAAAAGTAGGGGAAGTCAGAAATGGAAGAATTTCTGGAGTAGCAGGAGCATCTGTCACACTGCATGTGTGACCCTGACCTGGTCTTGGACACTGCACATCCAAGTTGCTGGTGTTGTGGCTCATCCTAAGAGCCTGGCTTCCTTCTCTAACAGAAACCAAGAAGACGCTTTTCTTCATTTGCATGAGAGTGTTTTAGTAGAAAGTAAGCATCTTGAGAAGGTGTTTGCTGGTGCCACCTTGGCTGTTAGGAAATAGCAGGTCAGAAACAGAAAACCAATTTTGTCAAGGAAGATAAAAGAACAGAAAACACAGGTGGGAGGGTCCTGGGGAAGAGCAGGTACGTTGGTCTGGCTCCTTATTAGATCTGAAAATCTGCGACTTGTATTCAGGGTTCATGCAGCTACTTAGGTGAAAGACAACATGGTGTAAGTTCCCAGTTTTTGCTGTCAGGCTGCTTCTGCACTCTAGAAACAACTGCTGCAGATATTTGCTTGTCTCCAGGACTGTGTACGGTATGCAGAGCAACTCCATACTTTGTGCAGCATCTCCTATTTTATCCAGACTTTCAGTGCTCACAAGTGATGATGGAGGAGGGAATTATGGAATTAAAGTAGAGAAGGGCCTGCTAGAACTGGAAAATAATAGTAGCCTAATTATGAAGTATTAATGCATTCTGCTTTTGCCATCCTAAAGAATACTGTGCTGAACACTGACTCAACACACCCCTCACCCTACCAAAACCTTTGGTAATTAATCTTCAGCACTTGTTAGGGGTGTGCTGGCTGCTGCTCTGGGCACATCTGTTTCTCTGTTCAGTTCTGTGGTGAAGTTCAAAATGACCATTTGACTTCAGACTGGCTGCCTTGAAATTCAGCTGAGTAATTTTCCATTCCTGAAGGTATATAAGACCTTTGCCTCTCTAAATTCAGTCTGCTCTTCTAGCACTGTTAGCAGAAGGTGCCATGGACAAAAAGCAGGTCAAATGTGGGCCAAGTCAATTGAGATTAATGTGCATATTTATGTAGGTAAAACTTTGATTGCAGTGGAAACTAGTTGGATTTACTAGTCAGGTATTTTTTAATTATTTTGAAGCCATCTGAAGAGAGTATTAGAAATGTGAGTAAAAGCAGAAGAAGTGTTCCTGCACCACCATAAATCCTAGGGATTTCCCAGAGAAGGATAATTAAAGCAAGATGCTTTGAATCAGCTAGTTAAGTATAGCTATCGTTTGAACTTTCCTAAAGGAGGTCCTGTCTGCCCTCTCCACCTCCCTGTGGCCGCCTTCTGCTCCATACTTTCCCTTGTCATCCTCTCCCAAATTATCTTTAACCTTGGTCTCCAATACATGGACAGACCTGCTGGCACAGCTTGGGATGGCATTTGGAGAGCTGGAGAGCTGAAATGGGAGTTGAGAAGGGTGAGATCCCCTCAAGCTAGACAAGAAAGCTGAAATATTGTGTCATAAGGTGTGCTTATAAAGTTAAGTCCTCTGCAGATGAGATTTTTGTATGTATTTGACAACCTCAATTAAATGCTTCGTGTTTGTTAACTTTCTTCTGGTTATATTTTAACATGGATTAACATTTAATTGTGGTTGCAGATGGACCAAGAAGGGGAAAATTTGTACCATAAATTGAGGCAAAACTCTTTCTAGTAATAAGGAGAAAAGCAAGATCCTTTGGAGACTGAATGCAGTGAGAAAAGACAATGCCAGCATGCTTTGGGAATAGCATACTACAGGTTTTGTTTATTGGTTTTCCCCCATGCTGTCCAATGGATAATACAAGCTGTTAAACTCATACTGACAGTGCCTTCTCTATTCAATCTGTAGGTCTCTTTTGTAGAGCATTTCCTAGCGTAAATCTCTACCTTTATTCTAGGGAAGTGCCTAGGTACTTTTCCATGCTTCTCTTAATGACAGTGTGCCTGATGCATACTCCAGCCTGGGGCTGGCTGTCATCACTTGTTCCATACTTTCATTGATCTCTAAAATTACTATTTTTCTATACCATATATATATATATACATATACATATATATATAGTCACACACACATGCATATGATCGTTCCCCCATGCCTGTTCTTCGTACATGAAATAAGTGTAAGCCATTGTGTTATCTAAAATATTCTTATTTTTTTACTATACCATAAATCAGCTTTTTTTAAGTGCTGTTGTTTTCTGTTTAATGTGGAAATGTATGCACAGGTCAGCAAACTGTCTAACTTCTTTGGAGAAGTTAGCCAATTTACTTTACATAATTGAGATGGGGTCAGTCCATTTATATGGTTTCCCTATTTCCCTTGTTTCTCCCTATTTAAAATTTATAGTGGAGTGATTCGGAGATCCTGAGATGAACTGGAGGAATCATGTAGGGTGTGGTGCATAACATAAATAAAGATACAATTCTCTTGAAGACTTTATGATCGAAGGCCTGACAGTTTCATAGTGTCTCCAATTACAAATGTCCCTGCTGAAGTCAGCTGTTGGCTGGGTTTCCCCTTCCTCACTGTAGGGTCGGTGCGTGGTCATCAGGTCCTTGCTGAGCTGCCGTTCAGGCATCAGTGATGGGAAAGGTCAGGGCTCGGTGTGAAGAAGATGAACTCCAGAGGTTTGGGCTATAAAAAGGTTTGGCTACATGCTGCCGTCCCCGAGACCATTTGTGAAATCCAGCAGTTGCCTCGTGTCGATCATTGGGGTTGCCCATCATCACAGCCTCTCAACCCCCATCCAAACCCGGGAGGCAGCTGCTTTGGCCATGGCATTTCTCAGAATGATCAAACTGTCATAAATCAAGAGGACTTCTGATGTGCCCCGGGATCCGTAAGATTTTTCAATACGATCTAATGTCACATGTTGTACCAGTGAATGAGGAGGGCTCGCACAGATTGCCAAGCAGCCTTCATTGCTCCAAGTGGTGCTTTCCAGGATGGTGTCAATCAGTGAGATTTAAAAAAAAAAAAAAATATTTCCATTACTAACTTCATTTTTCTATATGTACCACTGTGTCAGCATAAAGAGTGATGAATTCCATTTTATTCCTGCATTGATATCATTCACAGGAAAGCTGCAGTGAAGAGTTACCAGAGGGGGAGGAGAAAAGTGCTGCAAAATGTGAAAGGTTTTGACTGCAGTCAGGTTTCCCAATTAAATGTGTTTGTTTTTTCTCACAGATAAGATTTTTGTTTATATTGCACACAAACTTAGGTTTCATCTTTTCCAAAGGATTTTAGGAGATTTTTCAGCCCTTGCTTGTGTCTGTGTGTGGGTTATGTGTTTGCGTACTTTCACAGCTTAATACGGATAAGTGCTACCAGAACATAATCTTTTAATTTAGCTCTCTGTTGTCTACTGACTCGTGAAATATTTTTAGGTAACTTAGCCACAAGTGATTATGTAGATAAGCAGAGATAAGTCTTTTAGAAATAAAAAAAAAAATAGAAAAAAAATCTTCTTATTGTGTTTTAATGTGTTGGAAATTATTACTTTTTTTCATTACTGAAGTCCCACATACCTTTGAAACAATATAAATTTTAAAATACAGTCTTTTTTTTCTCTTCTCCACCTGTGATATACTGTGCTCTTTGCTGATGATTGTTTTCTAAACCTCCTTCAGTTTGCAGCATGAACGTGAGCCAGGTTCTAAGAACCAAAAATTGAAACTGCTTTGGTGCTGCAGTGTTTGTGTTGCCAAGGTTTCATCAGAATCCTTAAAACCAAAAAACAGAAAAGCTTTTTTTTTTTTTTTACTGAAAGCAGATACTGATGTTTTATCTGCATTTCTGGTTTCAGAATAAGATGAAAATACTCCTTTGGGGTTAAAGCTCCTTGTCATTATTCTGAGGGTTTTTGTCCCCTGACAAAAGGTCAAACACAGGTAATCTGGTTTTTGCACTGTAAGTTGACTTGCATCCCTTGCTGATACCAATACTCTAAGGCACTAGGCAGTGTTGGGAGTGGATAAAAACCTTAATACCCAATTACTAAGTACTGAGATCACCAACAGATTCTTTGTAGCATGTAAATATTTGCTAATAATATTTATGACTTTTGTTCCAAGCATCCAAACGGGTTTGACGTGGGTGGGTAAATGCTGTCACCCATAGAAAAACAGAGTCAATGACAACCGAAAGGCTGCCAAGGTTCGCCCTTGTCCTTGGCCATGCTTAGGAGTGCACAAAGGGCTGGAGCCCTGTGATGTGTGGTCCTATGGGGCTGCACCTCTGCATGGGCCCACCTTGCCCACACACTGATGTTATATGCATGTTTGTGTGCTTTCATCAACCAGAACTACGCTTTAGAGGTGATGGTAGTAGGTATGTTCTTAATATACTTTCAGAAGTGGTTAAATGTGGATTAACAGTTCATTCTTCATAATATACAAGCTCCTAGGTGAGACTGGGAAAGGACTTTTTCTTTTCATCTGGAAACCAGTCCTGCTGCTGCTCTGTGAGGTGATCTCTGCAGATCCTTCTCCTGTGCAGAAGCCCTCATGGCTGCAAGGGAATGAATGCAGCTTCAGAAAGTGTGCAGCTCAGTGAGCTGAAGCTCTGCAGCAGTTCTGCTGCTGTGGTCATCCCTGGTGGTGGATGGGAGCGTCCTTCCTGCAAAGGTTCAATTTTCCTTATATCAAAGAACAGAAAAATGTAAAAGCGAGAGAAAAAATTGAAAAATCAATTTCAGATCCATCACTGCCATTCAGGGTGGCTGTGAGAGCAGCTGTTCACACTTGCCATGGGAGCAGCTCTCCCTGGCAGCTCTGCTGGGCTCCCTCTCATAGCTGCAGGAGGCTGCTGCTCCTATGCCATGGCATAGAAACAAGTGAGGCGGTCCAAGCTCAGTGTTCAGGTGCTTTGGTCACATCCCTTACCAGTGTGTGGAATTTTAATGTAATGCTGCTGCTGAAAAACAGCTTAAATCAAGAGAG
This sequence comes from Perdix hodgsoniae, assembly GCA_035772895.1. Lineage (NCBI taxonomy): Eukaryota > Metazoa > Chordata > Aves > Galliformes > Phasianidae > Perdix > Perdix hodgsoniae. Next base: position 2,702,017 of record JAPSGF010000013.1, read on the forward strand.
ATTCAAGTCCAGTTTTACCGTGTTTGTTTTTGAACTTCGTAGTATTGCAGGTGGAAGAAAAAGAGAGGATGAGTGGGTGTGAGGTAGCACTGACATGCTTTTCAAGTCTAGTAAGTGCAGAAGCTAACAAATTACAGCTTTACAAATGATTTAATTTATTAACTGCTCTGGTGCTTTTACTGAGTTTAAGGAGATGATTTTCTGAATTGCTTCAGAAAAGGTTGGCATTCAGTGGCTCCACACTATTTTGCAGGGTGGTCACCCTGTGTTCCCAGGCTGAGGTGGCAGCCCTAACTGCAGTTCAATGTCAATTGAAAATATATGCATGCATTTATATATGTAAGTCAACTTTGCATGCAAGCAGAATGTAATTCATCTTTAAATTAGAACTGTCTGGTAAATTGCAGTGTGTCAAGTACTTATTTACAGAATCACAGAGGTTGGAACAGAACTCAAGAGATTGATTCCAACCCCTCCCTGCTAAAGCAGGTACCCTACAAGAGGTTGCAACTAAAAATAAGCACATAAATAAAAGGAGGAAATACAAATACAAAGAGGAAGGTCTGCTTTCAAAGGAAGAATTACAGGCACAGGGAAACAACAAACCAGTGTGATATCTGTGGGTGACTGACCTCATTCTCTTAAAGTGAGGTTTTAGGGACACTTTTAATTTATATTTTTTGGGTAAAGCGTGAGTTAAGCTGTTTGAATATTCATATTGACTTTAATACTGTATAGTGTAGTTGTGCAAAAATAATGCTTTAGATTTAATGCAGAAATACAGAACCCAGGTTCGGATACACCCATGTTTGTACTGAGAAGAAGCTTACACTTCCCACCATCAGGTCTCCTTCATGTCATGTCTGGAAGGAGACGATGGATATTTCATTAAAAGCGGAAGGGCTTAAATTAAATATGTGATGCTGGGTTCGAATATTCAGTCTGCAGCCAGCGTGGGCTGTGGTGCATCCATCACCTGTGCCCACACCATGCTGGCAGTGGCAGCCAAGGCAGCACAGTGTGCAAGAGGAGTGCGTCCCACCCGTCTCACTGCGGCCTTACATGCACTGGCTGGCACAAATGGGAAGAGGTGGCAGAGACAGAAGGACTGGATGACAGCATGGCTGGGAAGGCAGGAGGTGTGTCTGCTCTTTTTTTTTTTTTTTTTTTTTAATGCAAATCCTGCCTTGTGTCAATTTAAGGGTGTAATTTGACAGTTTGACTTCCTTGAGTGCTAGTGTACTGAATTATTATATATTACTGAAATCTAGCTGCATAATGCTAACTGCCTAAGGGGAACGGCTTCAAACTAAAAGAGGGGAAATTCAAGTTTGATGTTAGGAAAAAATTCTTCACTCAGAGGGATGTGAGGCCCTGGCACAGGCTGCCCAGAGATGTCACAGGGTGCCCCATCCCTGGAAGTGCTCAAGAACAGGTTGGATGGTGCCCTGGGCTCTGATCTGGTGGGTGGCACCCATCCCAGGGCATGGGTCAGAGTGTGATGATCCTTAAGATCCTTCCCAACCCAAGCCACTCTGTGATTACCTAGAATTTTTGGTGCCACCAATTACCTTTAGAGAATGCTCATGTATTAATGTACAGCTTATTCTTCTTACCAGTGCATAAAGTGAGACTGATAAATGATATCTAAGCTTCATACAACATAAGAGGCAATGCAATCTGCCAGCTCATTGTCAGATGTTCTGATCAAAAAGTTTTTTGGTTTTTTTTTTTTAAAAGAGGGAGAAGGAAATAAATGGCTTTGAGGTGTTATTCAAGTATTTTCTTGTCCTAGAACAGATGTGATTACTCAATAATATATCGCTGCTAAAGTTTATAGGAGAGAGGTTTGTCATTGCAAGTCATTGCAAGATGACTTCCTAATGTCACATGGTGGTGATGGTGGCCTTCATCTCAGCCTACCTTTCCCCACTTATTTTTTTGTTCCTCTTAACCATTCTTTTGTATTCCTTAAGCATGTTTCCTTCTGCCAGCTCACTTGCATTGCTGACCATGCTGGTTCAAGCCAAGTCTTTGATTCAGACTGTAACCTGCCTGATTCACAAAGAGGCTGGAACTGAGATCAAGAGACACCCAGCTCGCTTCCAACAAGTCTCCTGGCAGACAAGATACTGGAGGGGGGAAGAAAGAGCAGACTGTTCCTTAAAAACAAGCAGACGAGAAATAGCAAGAGCAGAATAACACAATGTGTTCCTTAAAGGAAGTGCTCAGATGTGGTCTCATCTAACCTGAGCACTCAGACCTGAAATCAGTCCTAGCACTTAGTTATGGGCTGCGCGTGCTGTTGGTTTACAGTGCTGGAAACTCTACCAGGCGGATTGCACTGCATAGAGAAAAGAGGGGTGGCTGAATGCAGCCATAAGAAGTCAGGCTAAAAGATAGGTTTAATGATTCGTTGCTAGGCAGTCTAATGATTTACTCACTTTTCTGTTGCCGTCTTTCTGTTGTGGTAATATTTATTCTTTTATGTGTTCTGTATGTTACGAAGAATATATTAAGTCAGTGCTTTCTGGGATGTTCTTTGGCAAGAAATTTTCCTCGCATTTGGTCTCTTGCTCTTTTTTTTTTTTCTTTTTTTTTCTTTAAGTGCTCCATGTTTCTCTGACCTCATTATTATTTTTGAGCTGCTTCTATGATTTGACATTGAAAAAAGTTATTCCAACAAAAGCAGCACAGCACGTTACTCAGACTTTACAAAGTGTCAGATGGGCACGATCGGGACTTAATCTTGCAGCCTACGAGGCACAGATCCAAGTTATTTCAATTAATTGGCAGCTTTTGTTAAATAAAACTTCTAAGTAGAGAGATGCGTATCCTTCTGACAAAGGTGCAGTGCTCTACTTTCTGCAGCCCAGTCACAGGTAGAAAATACAGAAACTGGGGCTGCTATATAAGGTTTATGAGGTACGTATGAGCTATATGAGGGTATCAAAGGATGCAACCATTTTTCTGTGAATACCTTGTCAGTTCTGTGCTGAGAAGGAGGTACAGATCCTTAGATCCCCAGAAGCAGAGCATGTTTTAACAAATGACCCTCTTTTGGGGGGAAGAAAAAAAAAATCAGTGCAAGATACAAATAAATAATAAAAGAATGGCTGATTTGTTTGAAAGTTTTCCAGCCAAACAGTAGGGGTTATGCAAGAGTCAGCCTGGACCCAACAGAGAAGGCATTGAACCAGGTCTAATAGGAACAACTGGACCCAATACCCATATTATGTTCAGTAATGGAGTTTTTTTTTGTAGTACAAGGACTTTAATGTTGAAATCTTAACATCCAGTCTGGAAGGAAAAAGGAAAAAAATGAAGTCCAACACAATTAGAAAATCTCTTTTGTGGATTTTAAGTATTGCCAGCCACATTTGTGTCTTTTCACAGATGAATGGGCTTTTCTGTCACTGTAAGGCTGCATTGTAAAGTAACGGACTTGAACTAATTGTGTCCTGTAAACCTATTTAGAATAATCATAATAATAATAAAAGTTCTTTGAAGCTCAGACATGCGTGTAAGTTGTTCCTGCCAACTAAATGGGTTGGTAGTTGGGCAGCCCTTTACCACTCAGAGTTAACAGGAGTCAGGAGCATTTTGGGAAAAGCAGCTGGATAACACAACTCCTGGGAAGAGTATCTATGGAGGAGTTGCAGATGGTTGCCAATTCAAGTGAGGTGCCCATCTTCTGCATTTCTGGTTATTTTGGTTACCAGGAGGTACTGGAAGGTCTGTTCCACCCCAGTGAGACACTTATCTCCATGAGGATGGAGAAAGGTCCAATCTTCAGCTCTTAGTACCTTGTGGCATTTGGAGACATCATGAGAACCTACGTTTTCTAACTCTTAAACCTCAACATTTTTCTGGGAGAAAAACCATAATTCATTGTTGCTGAGCTGTGATGGCGTCTCTGAGTGCTTTCCCAAGAGTTTTATCCTTCTGCATCAGTGCTCTTAGCTGCAAAAGACAATGGTTCATTCTTCAGCAAACCTTAGCTCATTTTGTACCTCCACTTATAGCACGTTGCCCTAAGCAGAGAATAAATGAGACGACATGAAGTAGTCTGTGATAGGAAAAGATCATACACTGAAAGAGGTTATTTTTCCCAAACCCAGCTTTGCCTTCTCCCCAGCACCCCCTAATCAGTCTTGCAGGCAGGCCCTGGTGATCAGCCAGAAAGTGAATGAGCTCAGACTGCAGGAGAGCAGCAAACCCAAGAATGTATCCGTATCAAAGCCATCCCATTTCATTCCCAGGGCTCGTGACAGACAGGAGGGCTTGGGCTGCTGGAGCTGCTTTAATGGGATTCTCCCAAATGTTTTTCTCTTGAAGTAGCGGGAGGTTTTAGCTGACCCACTTCAGATGCCTCACGTCAGTCTGTTGCACACAATATCCCAAAGTGCAGCCACAGTGACCCGAAGGAAGGATGCTTTGAGCCACTAACAGGAAGGTATCAGTTGAACCACATCACTTAATGCTGCTCGACAGGCAGTGTTCCTTCCCATTTGGATGTTTTGTAAATTGCTTATATACTAAATGCTTTTGCATGCAAATATGCTTATATTAAATAAATACATTGTTGACTGTAGGTAGTTGCATGTTAAAATGTATTTTCATAATATGCTATCTCTTCCCACAAATCTTGCTTCTCTTTGTTCTTCAGACCTGAGAAAACCTTTCTTTTGGTACCTGTTGAGAAATGGGATTTCTGAGCCTGATTCTTTGTGTGAAAACGCGAGTGTCTGATCTTCTGCTTTTGATCCACTTTCTGTTTTGTGTTTGCTTATCAGTTGGTTGGTTTGGGTTTTTGGTTTTTTTTGTTTGTTTGTTTTTTGTTTTTTGTTTGTTTTTAAAGGTGTTTTAGACGTATCTTTCTACTAAGATGTAAAAACTTTTTTTTTGGGGGGGGGGGGTTGTTTTTTTTTGTTACTAATGTAATGGGCTTTGGTGAGAATCCTTGCGTACAAATGCACGCATTTCTCTAAGCTGAAGCTATGGCATGCTTTGGAAATGCTGTCATTGAGGAATGCCTTTGCTGGAGTTGGGAGATGAGCTCTGAGCGGATGCTGGGGACAGACCCTGCCTTCTGGATGTGCTGTGTTGAAGCTAAATGTGACAATGAGGAGAGCTGTAGTAAAAAAAATAAATAAATGTGGGCAGTGGTGACTGTGGTGTGAAATGAGATTTTGTCACAAAATATCTAATGCGCATTTTGGATTCATTATTTTAAATTTTCTGCTTTTTTTGTTTGTTTTGCAGGTGAGGACTCCCATCCGCAGAGCTGAAGCATGAGTACCGATGCCAGTCAGGTGGTGATCACTTCTCCCCCTGCAGCCACAATGCCCCACAAGGAGAGGTACTTCGACCGCATCAACGAGAATGACCCCGAGTACCTCCGGGAGAGGAACATGTCTCCGGACCTGCGACAGGACTTCAACATGATGGAGCAGAGGAAGAGGGTCACTCAGATACTGCAGAGCCCTGTGAGTAGGATTAAGGGGGGAGATGACAACCACAGCGTGCTGTCTTTGAGATTCCCCTTTAGTTTCGTGAGGTTTAAGAAAAGAAAGCTATGTCACTGTTAGCTAGAATAATTCTGAACTGTCTTATAAGAAGAGTCGCTAAGCAGATTATCCAACATTTTGTTTGCTTAGCTTCTTGTCTGTGAATAAACACTAGTGTTTGGTTTTTTTTTCCTGGTGCTTTTATGATCTTACACTTCATTACAGTATTACAAAAAGATCTGGCTAGCTGAAGGGTACTTAATTAAAACTTTGGCTCAAGGAAGAGGGTAAAGGAGTCACACCGGTCAAATAGGAACAAATTAGGGTGCTAGATGGAGTTCTGCACTCTGGTTTTGAATATGAACTTATCATTTGCATCAGGAATGCTTTAATTATGTTTTTAATGTTGGCTTAGATCATTTAAACACTAAAATATGTTCTCTTCTCTTGTACTTGGGGGCAATCATACCCATATAAGGCCTTAATAATTCTATGTTAGCACTTACCTACTGGTTGCATAAGTTCAGTGCTTTTGTAGGCTACATGTAACACTTTAATCTAGAGGTGGTTTAATAGCTTTAATTTATATTTTAATGTATATATTGTGTGAATTTAACCTGATGAATGCTTTGGAAAGCAAAACTGGCGCCTGAGTGGTCTGAAGCTATAGAGGGTGAGCCTTTGGGGTGGGGATTGTAAGGTGAGCAACAAAGACAACGGGACTTGGAAGGGGTTAAGCAGCTTTGCAGATCATTTTCTGTTCAGTTCTACTATAACTTGGGGTGTTTCTCATGTCATTTTTCTGAAGCTTTTCCATATGTAATGAGATTGCAAACAGCTGTTAGTAATCACCCTATTATAGTCATCCATGAATAACAGGATTGTTTGCTAAAGTGTTGTCGTGGAGTGCCTCTTGGATCTGTGTGTTGCTCTGGGTATAATGTGAACCTGTTGACTAAGGAATTTATGACTTTCAAGTCGATTTGTGCAAGTTTAATTCTGCAGCCAACCCCTTTATTATAAAGAAAATACTCCAAGGAGGTATTGCATAATGCTTTAATCACGATAAAATTATGTTAAACACTCGATTGTAAAATGTGATCAGTCTGCTCCTTCCTGTTAAAATACTCACATGACAAGTAGCCAGGGCTCACAGCAAAGACTGGATCTTTATCCTGTTTAAGTAGGGCAAGATAAAAATAAGTTGTAGAGGTTTGTGTTTGTGGTATTCTTTGGTTCTTCTGATGGAAGCATCGAATCGGGTGGTCGTAACTATTTGCTCAACATTTTGGGGGACCTTTTGCCAAGTCTACCAAATGTAATGAATGTCTCTTTGCTGCAGTCTCTCGTATTCTGGAGATGCAAGGTCAGCATCCAGGTTTTAGGAAGGGATGAAGAGGTGCTACCTCTGAGTCTGAGTAAATGCTTTAACAGACAGCAGGAGGATGAAGCCAGGCAGTTCTGAGTGTACTGCTGTAGGACAAGCCGAGCCTAGCACTGTTTGGAGATGCCAGTAAGTTGCAGGTTGTGCAAGGGAGTGGTCATCCAAATAAGCCAGGGCCCTGCTGGCTGTGTGGCCATTCTCATCTGACTGGGAGAAGACAAGGATGTGGAACGCAGGGTGTGAGAACGCATGGACAGAGAGAGCGTGGGCCGCCAGCTTTTCTCCTTTTGCTGGCTCTTCTTGAAACAGAAAATGTGGAATAACCCTTCTATGATTCCTCATGTGGGGAAATAAAAGCATTTTTAGTACAATATCTGAGACTGAATGTCCATCAAGCAAATTTCATAACTGATTTGGGGGTAGAAACTGTTTTTTCTTCCAGCGGCTGGCTGCAATGTGGCATAGCGTTCTTGAGTCAGAAATGAAAATGATTATCAGATGAGAAATGATTATCTTCTCTCATATGAATACATTTTTTTCTCACGAAAGTATCAAAAAACATTTCTCTTATTACTGATGTGTATAACACGAGCCCTGGGTTGTATTCTGTACGGTGTTTCTGTTCTATAGCTGCAGAATTGCATAGCATTAGAAGTTTGCATAAAGCTTTAGTAAGAACTAGTTTGGTGTTTTGGAAGAGGGAGAAGTGAGGTCATCAGATGCATTTTTGTGAAGAGATTTCTTACTAGTGAATATTCATCCCATCTTTCATGTGCATATGTGTACTCAGGTTGGAGGGGTAGATGTTGACTCATCATAATTACATATCAGCAACTGTGAAATGTAAGTAGCAAAGATAACTTTCTATCCTAAAAATATGCAAGCATGTATGGGCTAAAGGTAAACTTGTGTGAACACATACTTTCTCCAAGCAAAGAATCATGCTGTAAAGCTAAAGGGTTAATTACCATTACCATTTAGGAGGAAGCTTAGGTACTCATACTTTATTAACAAGCTTTTTTCCTTCCTTTCAAGTAGGAAAATCTACATCCCTTAGCAAGAAAATATATTAGAGAATATATTTCAGGAACCACTCTGTATTTTGTGCAGTGCATGTCATTGCAAGGGCTACGGCCCCAACCAGACACCCTCAGACATCAGACTGCTGCATCTCTCTGATGTGCCATTTGATGCACACATTGATGTGCAGCCTGGCTACTCCCTTCTGATGTGCTATTTCCCTTTCCTAAATTAAATAATTTAAAAGCTGTGCTCATTACCTCTGATGTTTGCTAATGCTTGTAATAAGTCCTAAACAAATCAGTAACACTGATTTGTTCTGTTAACGCTGCCCAAGAAGAATCTCCTGACATTATCAGCAATTTCTCAGACATGTTTACTTGACACTCCCTGTAACCTGTGCACATCTGAAAGTCTGGACAGTCTGACAGGACCTGCATGTTTATTGTTCTGTGTTAAGTCAGTAAAAAGCAATGACATTCAGATAGGTTTGTGGAGCCCGATAGCACTCAGAAGCACCACTGGACATGAAGTTGCATGATTTTATTTCATTAATGTCTGCAGGTTCAGAACACTTGTGTATTACATCGTTCTTTTCTTAGGAACAAATATTTTCTTGCAATAGACTACTTCCTTTGCTTTCTGTGGAAAAATACACTTCAGCTGTAGTATATCCAAAATAGGAAATGCTTTTTTTTTTTTTTCCTATTTATTTTCTATCTCACATCTAAAATTTAAAACAGTTTTGTCTTTTTATGCTAAACAGCTGTAAACTGATTATTGGCATGCCTGGTTTACATTTTCATAGAATCCTAGAATTGTTTGAATTGGAAGGGGCCTTAAACACCATCTGTACCAACCCTCTGCACAGAACACAGATGCTTACAGCTCCATCAGGTGCTCAGGTGTCCCATCCAGCCTGACCTCAGGTGTCTCTGGGGATGGGCAACTTGCTCCAGTGTCTCACCACCCTTATTGCAAAAAATTTCTTCTTTATATCCAAACTAAATCTCTCCTCTGTTAGTTTGAAAAAGAAAGTTTCTTGTCAAGCTTGTCAAGCTGCATTGAATATGCACTGTGTCTTTGCCCATGAAACACTCAGGTGTTAGGAGCCTGTTCAGTTTTAGCCTGAGAGAAAGCTGGCCTGCAGGATCTCCCAATGCTTTGCTTTAATTCTGTGCTGGCTGTGACAGTGCTGATTGGTTCTGTACAACACAGGAGGGCAATTGGGATAATGATGCTTCAACACTGCTGTTACATAATGGCAGTAATTCAGTTGTACCCCTCCACGTTGCAAAATTGGTTTTCTCGTGCTTAGGCTGAATGTCCTTCTGTCCTTCTTGTCTACATGTGTGCAAGTGTCCAGCCTCCAGCCCTGCCTGACTTAGCTTTTTTTTTTCTTTTTTTCCTGGGATTCACGTTTGTCTGGTTTGCTTTGTTTTGTATCACATGGACACCCAGTATTTTCACACCACCACTCCCTTCCGAGGCAGTTCATTTTCATGAAATATCCAAGTCCTTTCAGCTGCTGTCTTATTTTGGCTTGCAGTGCTCTTTCCCCGTCAGTTGAAAAGCCTTTCTCATCTTTTAGGTGCATTGCCTGTTGCTAGCATCCCATCTACCCCTTTGGTCCCATCCTATGGGACCTTCTGCAGGAGCAGCCTCTCTCATTCTGCAGCTCCCCTAGCTGGCTTCAAGAACCCCTGACATTTGTATAATTTTCTGCTGGGGAACAGCACAAATGTCTCCTGCCCTACTCCCATCAAAACAGCTTTTTAAATCTTTGCTCTTCTGTTCTCCACTCTGTTACGCTGGAAATTAAAATTAACTTTGACTTCTGCCTTATTTCCAGGTTGCAGCTTTCCATTTAGTTTGAACTCAGGTTTTCAAATGTTAGCGGTTTCCACCTTGAACATATATACTTTTCCCCTTCTGTATTTCTGATCTTTGTGTTGTTGACTTGCTTGAATTGAAGTTTTTGTCTTGAGAGGGGTTTGTCTGCAGATCCTGCTGTGATTTTTGGCCCTATATCCTGTAGGTCATTCAGATCATTAAGCAGTTAAGTCCATCCTCCTTTTGCTTGATGAGTTTGCATAGAATCGCGGTTGGAAAAGACCTCTGAGATCATTTAACCCAAGCCCAGTCCATACCCACCAATACTGCTCACTATCCACTCCCCTCAGTGCCACATTTTCATGGTTCTTTAACACTTTCAGGGACAGTGACTCCCTCATCTTCTTGGGCAGCCTGTGCCACTGCCTCACCACTCTTTCTGAGAAAAAGTTTTTTCTAATAGCCAACCTGAACCTCTCCAGCACAACTTAAGGCCATCAGTCTCACCCTATCACTGTTACCTGGGAGAAGAGTCCGACCCCACCTCGCCACAACCTCCTTTCAGGGAGCTGTAGAGAGTGATAAGGTTTTCCCTGAGCCCTCTCTTCTCAAGGCTGAACAGTCCCAGTTCCCTGAGTGGCTCCACATAGGATTTGTGCTCCAGACCCTTCACAGCTTTCGTTGTCCTCTTGATGTGCTCCAAGGCCTACGAGCCTTTTCTATGGCTCTGTCTGTATTTAAAGTCATTAATTGTAAATAACAATCAGACTTAATTCTGTAGGTAAGTGATACGGAATTGTAAAATGAAATGCACTGTAATGAAATCTGTTGTTCTTTCATTCACTGGTTTTCTGAATTCTGCCCAATGAAAGACATCAAGTCACTCTGGTGAGCGAGAAGGAAGGGGGGTTGCCATTGCAGTGTAGAAAATGAGCAACAATTAAAAGGACCTCCTTACCTACATTCATTTTTAAGTCCAGGAGCATCTTTGTGTCACTCCCAGCTAGCCCGGGTATTCACATACTCACATGCTTCATTGCAAATCAAAAGATCATTGCAACTCTACCAAATTCCTCACGCTTATTAATAAGCCCGTCTCTTAGCAAAATGCCAAAGCCTTTCTTTTTTTTTTTTGGTCTTATCCCCCTCCTTCTCATAGAGCTAACACTCCTCTTGCCCTTATCTTCCCCTTGCCAGCTGCAGCTCTCTGGCGGTTTTTTGTGGGCAGCTCCACCCTCTCCCATCAGGGCACCTGCTCTGCTGCAGGGCCGTGCAGGCTGCTGGCGGTGCAGCTCTTCCTCCCAGGGCAGCCGTATGCACAGTGCTTGCTTTGCTTCTCGTCTGCTTGCTCTCTGGAACAAAACAGCAGTTAAGTTTTAAAACTTTTTATCGTGGTAGTGATTGGACTCGGAGGGTGTGTGCATGTGGGTGTGTTTGTGTGTAGAGAAGTTGAATTATAGCCTTTTAAAAAATATAATTCATGTGTATATGCTCTGATCAAAAACAGGCAAAAGAAGCTAAAGGGTTTCTTGCGTTATTCTGCTGCTTTTAGGCATGCAGCAGTGCTATTATTAAGTAGAGACCTCGCATATCTCGTCTAGCTCTATAGGCTGAGGTATCAAACAGTTTGGGCTCTTACTATCCTTGATAAGAACATGTGCTTTTTCTCTCTTACAAGTTTACTGTGGGCTGTAAGCAGCTGACCTGCAGCCATCCTCTTCTCTATTTACAGGGATGTTCTTTTTCTTTACATTTTGTTTCTATGTCTGTTGAATGATTGTTATCATATACCTATGGAAATAGTAAACAAAAAGGAAGATAGTACTTACTTATGGACTTTTACTATACTTATGAGTCTGTCTACCTCTTAACATCCTCAGAGAGCTGTCTACCAAAATGTAGAAATTAATACAGAGATTATTATATAAAATATATATATATAACAGAAATAGCAGTGCGTGCCGTGGTTTATTCTAGTTGTCTGCTTCTGTTGGCTGAAGAAAAACAGTTGTCAACCAATACATACAAATGTTTCTTCGATTCTTAGAAGCCCCCATTTACATTGTCAGTTTATATTTATGCTAAATGGAATTAAATAAGTCAGAACTGTACCTCACCACTGGGTTTCAGAGAGCCTTTGCATGTGTAAGATGAGATTTTTGCACCTAAGCTGCTTGAGTTTGTGATCTGTGTTTGGAAGATGACTGCATGTATTTCTGGAGAATTAATTTGATGGTATTAGAAATAGGTTGAGCTAATTGTGTGATCAGCAGCTTTGTCAAAGAAAGCTGTGCCTGGGCTGTAGGCTGTGTGCCTACCTAACCTCACCCAGAGGAGCGACTGGAGTGTTAGAAACAGTGAAATTCCTGCAGTGCCACATCCGGCTGAGCACGTGGCCCCTGCAAAACCATGAAATGCACATTGAGCCGCCATGTCTGTACGTCTCACAGCTCGTGCAGTGAGACAGAGCTGCCCGATGTTTCATTCATGAGTCACGGGGATGTTCGTGCTGTGGTGTGTGATGGCTCTGAGGAGATATGCTGCTCCTTCCCCTCAGCTGTCCCCATCCAGCTTCCACACCAAGAGCTGTTCTCCATGCAAACTGAGTGCTGTTCCAGCACAGAGAAATAAATCCCAGAGCTGAAGCTCTTTATTGAGCAATGCTGAGCATACACAGCTGAGCAACGTAGTTTTTCATTCATCTGACAGTACAGTTTTTTTCTTTGTCAGCATTTTCTTGTCAAGTACTATATCTGAAATTGGTAGTGACCTTTCCGCTTGAAAACTAGTTGCTTTGTGCTGGAACAGTGTCTGCTTTTGGAAAACTCCTTGCAGTATGCCTCTTGGTCACTGGTGGGCAGCGGCAGTTACAGTCCCATGAATTACAGCAGAACCAGGCTTCTGGGGCTGCAGCTGTACTTCCAGAAGCAGATTCCTGCTTCTCAATGGGTTGGATCCTAAAATCAGAGCCTTTCTCTGTAGTGGTTTTACGCTAAATGCTATACAGTGGAAGCCCTGGTAAATGTCGCTCATTTGATGTGTGATGGTTGGGGTAAGCTGTTCTCCAGAAGAAGGAAATGCCAGTCAGGAGTTTTCAGAAGTCAAGGAAGGCTCTGTTAGCATGGGGGATGGTTATGTGCAGATATACAACAGGACACCCAGGTCCTTCTCTGCAGAGCTCCTTTCCTTCATGTCAGCCCCTAGCCTGTACTGATTCATGCACTTATTCCTCCCCAGGTGTAGGAGTCTACTTGCCCTTGCTGAAACTCATCTGGTTCCTCTCTGCCAGCTCTCTAGCTTGTCCAGGTCTCGCTCAATGGAAGCACAGCCTTCTGCTGTGTCAGCTAGTCCCTTCATCCAGGTCACTGGTGAAGCTGTTAAACAAGACCCCTGGCAAACACCACTAGTTGCAGGCTTTCAACTAGATTTTGCAGTGTTGATGACAACCATCCAAGTTCTGCCAGTCAGCCAGTTCTCAGTCCACCTCACTGTCTACTCATCTATCTCACACTTCCTAGGCTTACCTATGAGAATGTTATGGGAGACAGTGTGAAAAGCCACTCTGAAATCAAGGTACACGACATCCACTGCTGTCCCCTCATCTATCCAGCTGGCCCTGACATAGAAAGCTACCAGCTTGGTCAGGTGTGATTTCTTCTTGGTGAACCCTTGTTGATTTCTCCTGATAACATTCTTCTCCTCCACTTGCTTGGAAATGGCATCCAGAGCAAGTTGTTCCGTCACCTTTCCAGAAACAGAGGTGAGGCTGACTGGCCTGTAGTTTCCCAGCTCCTCCTTCTTGCCCTGTTTGAAGACTGGAGTGGCATTGGCTATCCTCCAGCCTTCAGGCACCTCTCCTATTCTCCATGAGCTTTCAAAGAAGATAGAGAGCAGTTCAGCACTCACTTCTGTCAGCTTTCTCATGCCAGCATTTGTAGCTGCATCCCATCGGGGCCAATGGATTTGTGTGCATAGAGTTTGCCTAGGCAATCTCTGACCAGATCTTCTTTGACAGTGGGAAAGTCTTCCTCTCCCTAGACTTTCTCTCTTACCTCCCAGGCCTGGAATTCTTGAAGAGCAGTCTTAGTAGTAAAGAGTGAAGCAAAGAAGAGTTAATGGAAGTATGGAAACATACACAGAGTCATAGGTGGCACTGAAGACTGTTGTCTGCTAGATATTATTGTTGTGCACTGGCACATAGAAAATAGCATACTTCACTGTATTGTATCCATATCTCAATTTATTAACGTCTGCTTTGTCATTCATCCCAAGTCTACCCATCTGATCCTTGCCCTGGATTATACCAATTTTCTGGTGTTCCTGAAATTACTTTTAAGGAAAGCTTGCTGTCTGGTTATAAACGACTTTTGTTAAACTACAAGTCCTCACTTGTAGTATCCTTAGTGTGTAAGAGACACTACTACATTAACACCGGATAACAAAACTGAGATCAGAAGGATGAAAATAGCGCAGGCGGCAGAATAATAAAAATAAAATAAATCTTTCCATCAAAAGTTGTCCAAAATACATTATGCTATCGTTTTTTTTCCTGCAATAGACATTCCTCAGACAAGTTAAAAAGAAAAAAAAAAGTCTGGATACAATGAATAGGAATTTGTTGTGAATGTTTCTGCAGATCCTTTCTATAGTCCTTGTTGAATTGAGAGTGATTTAATGTAACGCAGATAACTGTTTTTCTCCATCTCCTCCGAAGCAAATACTGACATAAATTTCATGAATTCTGTCTTCCACATGGCCCCTCTGAGACTACAAATGTGCAATTTCCTTATATACAGATTATAAACAAGAGTAAAGGAGTATTTCAGCCTTCCTGAGTGTGAGATGGCAGAATTTTTGTGCGGGGCCTCTTTCAGGAACATTTGAGGAATAATTGAATGTCTTGGAATGGCAGAGTCTGAAATTAAGGGTTAGGGTTACTTGTGGATGAAATATATTGTCCAGTCATTGTCTCTGCTGTCTTAATAGATCACGGTAATAGAAGGAGAAAGTGCCAGAGAGCTGCAGCCATGTAGTGAGCCATTAAGAGAAAAGAGCACTGGGGCTGGAATGGCTGGTTCTGGCAGGTCTCTGAGAGCAGAGTTGTAGTTGTGTTGTGAGGCTTAGGAACAGTGTGAAGCAAGCTGCCACCAAATCTCTTCTTGTGAGTTTGTTTTATTGTTCTAAAGCTTTCTGTAAGGTCAAAAATACGATGTGCAAAGGCTAAGGAAGTACCTCTGGTTATTGTACTCTTCCAGGCAGGTTGGACTTTGGCTCCTTTCTGTATGCAGCTGTGAGCTGATCACCATCATTTCTTCTGGTTACATGAGAAATCCTTATATCTTACACAGAGATCACACGTGTCTGAATGTCAGCAAATTATGGAATGGCTCAGGTTGGAAGGGGCCTCAAGGATCACGTAGTTCCAAACCCCTGCTGTGGGCAGGGTTGCCAGCCACTAAATCAGGCACTACATCAGGTTATTCACAGCTCCATCCAGCGCTGAAAGCCACTTTGGTTGCAGTGCAGGAAGTACCCAGGTTCCTGCCTGGCCTCAGCACCTCATTCCAGCTAACCCTAGCAATGCTGTGTGGCCTCTTGGGTTTTGGGAGGGGTTTGTGTCTCCAGCTTGTTCCCCTGAGACTCAGCCCTGGGTGTCAGATACTTAGAGTTGTGCTGCAGTCTTCACCAAGAATTGGGCTTTGAGTATGTGAGTAGCTACATGCTGCTGAGTGCTCTGCAAATCCGGCCCTGAGCATCTGAATATCCCAAATCAGTGGGACGTCAGGCCCTGAACATCTCACAGTGAATATCCCAAATCAGTGGGACTGTCAGACCTCAGCACCCTTGCTGTTCTGTAAAAGCAATGACAGTGCCTTGCTTCACCTTAAAGGCACGTTTTGGGGATTAGCAAGTTAATGCTAGTGAAGCATTTAGATTTACGGTAATTATCAGCCCCAGAGAAAATCTTGTCAGATAAATAATAATTGTCATCACAACAGGGTATGAACGGCATGCAGATAAAGCACAGGGCTATGTGCTGAGCTACGAAAAGAGGAAAAATACTGAATTTATTTTCTATTGTGGACCAACCACTGTGTGTTAAATGAGGCATGGGGAAGAGACAAGTGTGGTGCAGTTAAAAGTTATGTGCATGGCAGTAAGAAACATGGCTGCACATCTGGCCTCCAGCACTGCAGGGTTTGCAACCGTGTTCAGGCTCCGGACCGAAGAAGGTGTTCACTGTGCTGAAAAAAAGGGTGGCTCCTGCTCTCTCTGCTGCTTGAGCACCCTGAGTCACCAGTGACAAAGACCATCCTTGGAGCCGAATTGGGTGGGTGGGAGAAGCCTTCACAGTTACCTGCAGGTAGACAGAGGGGTAGGGGGGGAGACACCAAGCGATGCTCACAGTGCTGAAGAAGCGATGCTGGGCTGTGCCATGACAAACTTTTTTCTTACCTTGTTCCATTAACTTTTCTTCAAACTGTATTCCAGTCTTTGCTTTGCATTCCATTCCCGCCATTTGTATTGTTCACCTGTTTCTAACTCTTATGCCAGACCCTCTCTCTCCGTACAGTCCCTCACTGTATAACACTCCTTCCCCTAGGGAGTTCTTCTGTCTAGAGATCTTCCTTCCTCCTCCTGAGCTGTTTTATTCTTTGCCAAACCTCTTGCTATTCTTTCCTCCTTTCTCTACTGCTGTTAGTGCTGGTTATTTTCTCCAACCACTTGCTGTTTTCCCCAAATGTTTGTTTACCTTGCTAGCAATTATCCCCGCATAATTACCTCCATTATTTACCCTTATGGGCTTCTAGTGCTGACCCACCTCTTTCCTCCCAGCCCCCATTAGGTTCATTTTTTCACTCAATTTCCCCTTTCTTCTCCTTCTTCCCCAACCTTTCCCTATGCTTGCTGAATAGATCTCACCTGCAGCAGACACCGAAGAGAAAAATCAGATTTTCCCCATGGGTCTTAAGACCAGTAAGGGGCTGTGAACTATTTGGTGGGGATTCTACATGCACCCCACCTGCACCAAGAAATCCATACAGCAGTTTACTGCACAGTCACTCCACATGGCTTTATCTGTGGGGATCTGGCAAGTCTCAGGTGCACATGATTCCAGTGAGATTACTTTGAGAAAACAGTACAGTGCCTGTGCTTGAAAATTAAATGCTGTGGATGCCCACCTGAAAGGCCAAGTCAAGTGGAGTCCTGCAGATATTTTGGGGAGTTTGGTAGCAATACTTGGTTCAACAGCAGTCATGTGTGTACAGGAATGTCATGGAACTGATGGGTTTTACCCAAGAGAATTGAATTAAAATTCACTGAAAAAATTACACTGGCCTTGCAGAACTCTTTTCCTTTTTAATTGAGACTAAATAATTACTAAGGCAGGCAAATTGTAAGAAGCAATTACATAAAGGGAGTAGCCTGGAGTTATAATAGGAGTCAGTTGTACTGTTCAGACACTAAATGTCTTTCTGGAATGAACCAGTAAGAGCATTCACTATACACCTTAGCTGGTGGTATGTGCAGCTCTGTGTCCTGCGTGTTCAGACAAAAGCTAGAGGAATACTGCCAAAAAATAATAAGAGGGTTAGGAAACAAAGCCACTAAAAAAATTTGAAAGAACAGAATTTATTTAGTCAAGAAACATCAAGACTGAAGTAGTCCTGATGCTTGTTATGAGCAGTGGTTCATCTGCCTTCTGGAAGGAACAGGCTTGGTCCACAGTGCTAAGTATATTAAATTTGATACAGTGAAAACCCTTTTTATAATGTATTTGGCACGAGTTTATCTTGTTGGGGTTGTGGATACTTTATACTGGGGAAAGAGGGAAGGGCTTTTCCCTTGAGGAGAAAGAAAGAAGTAGACTTTCCTTCTAGATTTTGCATGTCTGCAATCCTACTTGAGCATGGATGAACTCCAGTTTTCCATGTGTTTATAACTTTATCAAATTTGGATGGATTTTCAGAGGGATTACTGAATTTAAAAGAAAAAATAGCCAGCACTAAAAGCAACGGATCCTGGTCAGGTTTGAAGTACTTCTTTGAAACTATGGCGAGCTCTTAAATTGTTGATACAGACATTTACAGAAATATATTTTACCTTGTCTTCTTCTTGGAAATGGTTAACCCTCTGTGACCAAACTTCTTTCCCCTCTAGCCCATAAATTGCCAATATTTAGCATACAAAGTTTAGATCAGATGATTAAAGTTTGGCAAAGTTATAGGCACTAAAAACAAGGTCTAAGGGGAAGTGTCGTGTAACATTAATAACAGGCAAATCTACCAGCCCCACCTATAACAATCTTACTTCTATCGAATCCAGGTTTCCTTGATGATTCTCAAATGTTTCCACAGGCTTTTAGAGAAGATCTGGAATGCCTTATCCAAGAACAGATGAAGAAAGGCAATAACCCAACTGGGCTGCTTGCGTTACAGCAGATTGCTGATTACATTACAGCGAGCTCTTTTGCAGGTTTTTCCTCATCTTCACTCAGTAAGTGAAATGTGCCTTTGACTGCCCCTTTTTCTCTTTGTTTTTATTATTACCAGTGATAATTTAATGTGAGCATAAACTAAGACATGACATTTTTCTACTTTCGCATATGACTTGTAAAAATGGGGAGTTGCCAGCCAAACTGAATCATTACCCAGATATCTCCCAGAGTTTAAAATAACCTTTAGAATGTGCTATAGTTACAAAAATGTTGCTGGGATGTTACAGGCTTCCCAAGTCCTGCAGTACTGAAGTTGGCCTAAGCACTGTGGGTGGATGTCTTGATATGGGAGCTTACAAGCCTGAGGCACAGTGACAGCTGTGGGTATTCAGCATCTTTTGAGAACTGGTCCCAAAATGGCTCCTCAGAGTTCATGCAACAGACTAAGTGGAAAAGAACAACAGCGAGCTCAGAGTGCTTTATGTCCATGTCTGTAGCTGGTCCTGTGGATCCAACTGTTCCCTGCAACCTTACCTGTGGACTTGGACAGGGTGATTAATCTCAAAGTGTGCATGCTCTTTCTATGGAAAACCCAAACCTTTTATCTCTCCTGGTACTAACTTTCCCTGTAAGCAAAGGCAGTGTTTCTCAGAGGGGTATTGTGCATTCATGAAGGGGAGAAATCCCCCTTTGCAAGATGTTCATGTAATCAAAGTCAAAACTTACAGAGATTTCAGTAAAGACCCTAGAGAAGTCCCAGCAGTGCAGATGCAGTCTAATAGTTGCTGGTGTTGCTGACAATTTAGACATATTGCTTCTGGAAGATCACGACATAGCTGGGAGGTATTTAATTGATTGGCTGCTATCTTTTTCTGTTCCAGGCCATGGGATGATCACCCCCATCAATGATCTACCTGGGATAGATACCTCCTCGTTTGTTAAGGGAGAAAAACTTACTCGTTGCAAATTAGCCAGTTTATACAGACTGGCTGACTTGTTTGGGTGGGCACATCTGCCAAATGCCTACATCACTGTAAGTATTTCAGAGAATAAGAATGTTGATTTGAGATCTTACCTGTTTAGTCACATTAATTTCCCCCAGATAATATAAATTCAGAAATAAATCAGTAATCCATTTGTTTTTTCCCTCTGTTTCAGGTCAGAGTAAGCAAAGAACATGATCATATTCTCATCATTCCAAGAGGTCTGTCCTTTTCTGAAGCTTCAGCTTCCAATTTGGTATGTAATTCATTTGCATAGTAACCACCAAGGCTCAACCTGTTTTCTGAAGTACTTTCATGGCTACTAAAATGGACTTAGCTCTAATCATACTGCTTGACTGTAGTTGCTTTTAATGTTTACCCACCCTATGCAAAGCTGATTAATTATTTAGATAGCAGCATCCTTTGTTCTGATTATTTATTTTTGGATATAGCTTTGCTTTCTGTTGCTCTGTCTCCAGCATCAATGCACGGCAGCAAAGTTTTGTTCTCCAGTCTCCTGGAGCTCATTAAATAGCCTCGGTATAGCAGCAACCTTTTAGAACCTGACAATCTGGTAATTCTTATGAAATTACTCTGTAGGTGTAGTGTCAGTAGAATCAGTTCTTATCTTTGTAAATGGGGAAATAAAGTTGAATAATCTTCCCCAGTCCTTACAAAGGAACAGGGTAAAATTACAGGTTGGTATTTAGGATCCCATAGCTGTAAAATCATGTGCCTTTTGATATAGAAGCTGCCATATGTTCTTCATATCAGTTCATATCTGTGAAGAAGCCATCTCCAGTTGGAAGAGGTGGCAGGAGTATTAATTGGAAGACTGATAGACCGATAGCCTTGCAGGAAATAGAAAACCAAAATAAAAACATGAGAACGCTGCCTAATGTGCTCCTGTTGTTTTATGTTGATCCTGGAATTATTCTTTTAATTTTTCTACAAACTTGTATGTTCTCTGCACATTTAATATTCTTATTGAAAATTTATTTTTTTCATATTCAAAATTTAGAAAGTGTTAATAAAGTTGTTTTTAAAATGCTGAGAATTAGATTGCTTCCCTTACAAAAGGCTATCAGTAGTGATCTGTAGTTGTATGCAATTTCCATGAAAATATCAAAGGTGTCTTTTTTTTCTTGCATGGTTGGAATACATAAACAAGCTCAATATGCTTACAGGTTGAACCGGATCTTTTCTCATAGTTGGTTTCTATTTCAATTATGATTCTGGTTTGCAAATTGCTGAGACTTTATTTTAAGCAAAAGGTCAGCTTGACCAAAGAGGAGTGCATGGTGTAACAGGATTTTGTCTTTACTTCTTCCATGGTAGGGCTTCCAGGTGCTGCTGATATCTGTAGAATGGCTCGATGACACACAGGTGGCTCTTTTTTCATGCTCTAAGCCCGAAGAGCATGGGGAAAATTTGGTATCAAGTAAGAAGGGGAGGGAAGTTCTCAAATAATTGCAGTTGTTGCAGACTTCTTGAATGTTGTCCATTTGTTTGATTTTTTTCCAGGTAAAGGTAAACATCCTGGGAGATGTAGTTGACCAGGGCAGTACAAGTCTAAGTATCGACAATGCAGGATTCAGTCCACATGTGGCCATCTATTCCACGCGCCCTGATGTCAGATGTATAATACACATACATACCCCTGCAACAGCAGCTGTAAGTCTTCTTCCTTCCAGCTTGAAGAGTAAAAAGAAAAAAAGAAAAAAAAAAAGAAAAAACAAACAAACAAAAAAAAAACAAACAGGTTAATCTTATGAACATAGATCACCTTTCTGAAGCTGAATCATTGCTCATGGTGGTTTTAGTTTTCTTTGTAACACAGCTCCACACTGTTGTTTTTATTTCTAAAATAAAACTGCCGTGAAATCAGGGAACTAAGAGGGCAGGGCTACTGCAATGAAATGAGTGGTAATTAACTGATGCTTAGATATGATTGTGCTCAGGCTGAGAAGACTAAAGATAGTTTACCCAGGCTTTGTTTATATTATCTCTGACCATATAATGTGCTGTATGCATCATCATTTATATTACACAACTCCATTTTAACTGGCTTAATTAGTAGTTGTGCTTAGTTTGGATTTACTCCACTACTGAAAAATCATAGTAGTATATGATTAAATATAAAATATAAGTAAATATATAAAATATAAGTTAAAATGGTTCATACAACAATTATAAAAATGTAAGAAGACTTGAAATCATTGATTTGAGATAATTAGATAAATACATATGCAAATATTCCTTGACAACAGACAAATAAAGGAACAGCTAACTTCTTTTACACACCTTCTTTGAAAATATAAGTATGGGAAAGAAGGAAAAAGCGTTTAATCTGCTTCTGTTGAAAATTAAACATGCTTAAAATTTACAGAAACTCAATTGGGATCATTTGTCTTTTCCTGTAATCAATCTGTCCTAAGGTTGTGTAGCAGCTGTTTTGTCACCCTCTTGTAACTTAGAGTAGTAGAAGCCTAAAGATGACATTTCTCAATTCTCTCGCTATGCAGTGTCTCTTTTTCTGGCAAAGTTTGATTAGAGTTGCGTGTTATGTTGTGGGTTTAAAGAGTTTAATTTTTTTTCCCTAAGTATCAACATATCATTTTCTTGAAATAGGTTTCGTCTATGAAGTGTGGCATCCTTCCAATATCACAGGAGGCTCTGATTCTGGGAGATGTTGCTTATTACAACTACCAGGGTTCTCTTGATGATCAAGAAGAGAGAATTCAGCTTCAGAAAGTACTTGGACCCAGTTGCAAGGTATTCAGCCTCATTCAAGCTTCCCAAAGGCAATTTTCATGTCCTGTGACAGTTTCTACCATTTAACATTAGTGTCTTCATTTACCAGGTATTAGTCTTGAGAAACCATGGTGTGGTAGCTCTAGGAGAGACACTGGAAGAAGCGTTCCACTATATTTTCAACGTGCAACTGGCCTGTGAAACACAGGTGAGCAAGAATACGTAACTGTCCTCATCTTCCATAACTCTTAAGCCCATCCTCAGAACTTCATCACTTTGCTTTTATGTGTTTCCTGTCACATTCCCAAATATGTATTTGGAGAGGAGGAGTGAGTAGCCCTCCCTCACCCTGACATTCATTTTGAAATGTGTATAAAAATGAAAAATGTTTAATACTGTGATGGAAAAAGACTTTCTGAGGGTACTCTGAGTGGTTGTGTTCGAGTTCACTCCTTTTAGAATGTGGTGATTAGCATACATTACCATTCTTTCAGTAGGAATCACCTGCTATATACTGTAATATATGTTCACACAGAAGAAAGTTAGCCTGAGAAATACTGCAGCAGGCATTTGTGTTTCTCTTGTTTATTCAGAAAAGCAAAGAATCCAAAAGCATTTCTGCAAGTGAAATAACACTCATTGATGTCTTCAGGTCCATGCATTAGCTGGAGCAGGTGGGATAGACAATCTCCTACTACTGGATCTGCAGAAGTTCAAGCCTTTCACGCACGGTGTGGCTGCAGGTGGAGGAGGAGGAGTTAATATGGCTTCACAGCAAAAATGGAAAGTAGGGGAGCAGGAGTTCGAAGCACTCATGCGGATGCTGGACAACCTGGTGAGAACGCACTCGTGGCAACATCCAGGCAGCCTCTGAACGTAGGATCAGCTGCTATTCGGCAAATGATTCTTTCTGGTTTCTTTGTGAGTTTGAAAATGAAGGCAGAACGACTTCTCAACCCATTCAAATCATATAGGACAGCACACAAAAACCCGATTTCTTCTTCAGTTACTTTTCCAAATTTTTTAAATTCTATTTCTTAAATTGTCGTTGTTTTCTTTTTCTTTCTCCATAGGGATACAGAACTGGCTATGCCTACAGACAACCCTTAGTCAGGGAAAAGCCCAGACATAAGAGTGACGTTGAGATCCCAGCCACCGTGACTGCCTTTTCCTTTGAAGATGACGCAGTCCCGCTCTCCCCGCTGAAATTCCTGGCACAGAGACAACAGAGGGAAAAGACAAGATGGCTGAACTCCCCAAACACGTACTTGAAAGTAAATGTGCCTGAGGAGTCCTGGAATGGGGAAGCGAGTCCCAGGACCAAGATCACGGTGGGCCAATACTTTCGGACACTTGTTCTGGTTTTATACTGCTTGGGAGAAAGCAGACTGCACACAGCTCTTTTCAAAACCTCTTTAACAGGATTAGCAAATCAGTTAATGAAGCAGGAGGAAATAAGTTTGTGGGAGGTTTAGTGACATCAGTACTAATGGCCCTCAATGATGTGGGCATTGCCATTCTTTGGAACAGCAACAGTTTATGCTAAGAAATAAAGAACTATTTTGCCTTTGCACCGAGCTCCTCCAATTCCTAAGACAGAAAATAATTTTTCTGCTGCATGTTTTTATGTCTTAAACTATCCACCAAATATAGGAGGGTTTTAAATCACCTGTAGGTTGCTCTTATCTCCACAAGGTCTGATTTGCCACTGACCATCCTTTTCCTGTTTGTGAGCCTGCTAAAAACAGGCTCTGAAGAGTATACTCTTATTGCTACTCATGGTGATAGAGCCTTTTCCTCCTGCTTCCACTGCTCCCAGCCTAGGGAGCAGCACCCCTCTCGCAGGGCTCTGAGGAGCACAGTATTTGCTTCCTGCTCCCAGTTGCACAGCACAACCGTAAAGGCATCAGCTCCTCCTGCTGGCGGGCTAGCAAGCTTCTGCACTTGTGTTTGGGAGAAATATCCTCAACAAGATAGGAAACCTCGCTTCAGAGGAATAAGGCTCCAGAATGTGTGCTTAGCAGAGGTGGAAGGTGAATGAGGAAATGAGAGAGGATGGATGAGCTCTGAAACCAGCAGATCAGTGTGCTAGTGGATAAAAAGCATGATGCCTCCTGAGCGTAGCTTCATTAGTAGACAGTTGGCACTGTGTTTTACAGGTGTGTGTTTTGGTGTTTACTAAAAGTGATCTGGGTGGTACAAGCTCGAGGCAACTTAGATCCCCTTGGGCAAGCATACAAACTTGTGAGGATTCGGGGGTATTCCATGGATGTCATGTGGAACTGAAAATAGAGTCAGGAAGGCTCTTTTTTACTTCTCCTCTTTAGCCATAAAACAGCACAGAGAAATGTCCCTCCTCATCATGCTGTGCAATTCTTCTTTTCCTTTAAGTGGATGAAAGCTGACGACTCTTCCAAGACTAGTGGAGGAACACCAATCAAAATTGAAGATCCAAACCAGTTTGTTCCTTTAAACACAAACCCCAGCGAAGTGCTGGAAAAGAGAAATAAGGTAAAAGATGCATAATGAGTAAAACTGTACCATATCTATGTATAGTTATATGTTAAATAATGTGTAACAGTGACCTAACATCTTCAGGTGTTTTGTTTTTTACTAGGAAGTCTCTGATGTGATTTTGGCTCTAAAAAGCATGTATTTAAACATGTGATATACATGAATTCTGTGTATGTATATGCTACATACGTATAAGTTTTGAGTACAGTGGGTTGGTGAATGATGACCATTAACTCTGGAAATGGTAGATTGGAAATGGTAGTCCCCATCATTTAACATTATATTTAGTGGATAATTAGATGCCAATGTGAACCAAATTGCTGTAAATCAAATCACAGTTCAGTCTCACGTGAGCTCTGCTCTCTGCTAATTCTTCTAGCATGTATTAAACTGGAGTATCTCTGGCCCACTTCACTCTCTTTTGGCAATAGAAAGGAAAAGGAAAAAAAAAAAGAAAAGGAAAGAAAATGAAAGATTGTTGGACCTCTCTGTAATCACAGATATCTCACTGCTTTTCCCTTCCAGCACATAAGGCACTAACTGTTAGGCTGACCAAATACTCCACCCTGGGCTTTACTGTACTAGCAGATATTTGGGACGCTTTCCATGTGATTACAGAATCTTTTATTTCTTGGAAAGCACTGTATCAGTATCCGTGGGGATTGAACTGGAGTCAGAGGGAGAAACTCCCTTCCTTAGGGCTGGCAAGGCATCTTGTGGTCATCCAGAGATTAATGCTACAGACAATGATTTTAAGATTCTCTGAATTCATTGTCTCATTAGTTAGTTGACTCCCACTTTTCTGCTGTGTAATGTTTTTATCTGATCTGTTTTTCTGTTTCTATTTATATTTGGTTTGTCCCTCTATAGATTCGGGAGCAAAATCGATATGATCTGAAGACAGCAGGACCACAGTCTCAGCTGCTTGCTGGGATCGTTGTGGATAAAAAGCCAAGTCCGGTGAGTAGGGCACAATTCACTGATTTATGTGTATTTGGGTTATTTTGCCTTTCTTTATTTCAAGGTTCACTTCTGGGCCATTTTCTTTCTAAATACTTTGTTAGAACTGGTAATTTTAATGCCAGGTTTTGAATGTGTAATGTGTTTTATTTGCGAAGATGCATGTTTTTTATCTCAGAAGTTATCTCAAATGTTAGTTCCAGATGGAGATATGCATGGTTGGCATACCTGTCTTTAATATTGTAGTGGGAGCCTTCTCTAAGGTCATTTAAGCTGAAGGATGATGGGCCTTGCATTGCACAGTGCCAAAAATAACTTCTCGTTGTTCTGTGGAACTCACTGCTAAAGAAAATCATTTAAGGCCCAGAAATGATGTGAATTTAAAAGGTGAGATGGGCCCATACAGAAGACAGCTGTCATTGGAAACAGGCTTCTAATAGAGTGAGAGTGAGCGAGGGCTTCTGCTTTCTTACCAGCCTTGTCTTGAATAGAATGTACTTAATTCTGGTTAATATGGATATCTCTGATAAGGTATGTAACAAACCACCTGAACTAGAGTTGGCATTCAATAATTTTACGTTTCTCACCATCAGTGAGTTACTGCATAGAATTATTAGAATTGGAAGGGACCCTTAAAGCCCATGTGGTCCAACTCCTCTTCAGTGAACAGGGACATCTATGGCTCCATCAGGTGCTCAGAGCTCCTCCATTCTGACCTTGGGCATCTCTAGGGACGGTGAATCCACCACCTTTCTAGGCAACCATCTGCTTCTTCATTTTGGCTTCCAATATTCTTTTGCAGTGATACAGAGTTTACATGTTTATTTCAGTCAAAAAGAATATTTTTCCAGGTTAGTTGTCTAAATATGAGTATAATTTTAATTTTGTAATTATAAGTTTAATCTCAGAAGACATCTTCCAGTTAGGTTCCTAAACTGTAGCGTGAGCACAGCAACTTTCTCACAGAAGCATCCTAGAATACTTGGAGCATTTTTTTTTATTAAATACGGGAAGCATTACATTTGAATCCCTATTGTTGAAAAATTTTCACTTCTGAAGAGATTCTAAGTCCCTGAACAGTAAGCTATTGAGGTACATGCTTCTTTTGAAGCTGTTCCCCTTCATTTAAAACAACAAACAAACAAACAAAAACCACTCAAATAGTGATTGTGCCATTGTAAATGATTTATAGTTACAGTAATTAATGTTTGTTACAGTGTAAATGTCCATTAAACAGGGTAACTTTGGCTTTGCTGTTTTGTTTTTTTCTTCTTCTGTATTCTCTCTCTTTAGGTTTGGAGTCACCATACTATTTGCACGGTGCATGCTGCTTGCTTTCTTTTTAATTTTTAATTTTTTAATTTTCTTTCTCCTAGCCAATGCAATTTGAAGATGATGAGCATGCACCACCAGCACCACCCAACCCATTCAGCCATCTCACAGAAAAGGAACTGGAAGAGTACAAGAAAACAATTGAGCGCAAGCAGCTAGGGCTGGAAGGTCAGTGGTTGGGGTTTACATTTCTATCATCAGTTCATTTATATTTCATATCTACTGTTAAAATGTAACAATCATTCCTTGAGGAAGTAGAATTGTTGTTTTTTTTTCTTCTCTATTTAATTTAGTTCATGCTAAAATTAAAGCAATGAAAGACAAAAACATGCTGTAACATAGTGACCTTTTTCATAGAACTGTGCAGTAAGTTAGGATGGAAGAGCCCATCATTTAGTCTGCCCTCCTTGAAGTTAGTTTCGGAGTTGGATTGCATTGCTGAAAACCCTGTCCAGCTGAGCTGTGCCCACCTGTGACAATAATGATTGTAAATTAATCTGTAACCTTCTGCACTTGCAGAAGTTCTGTTATCTAAATGATAAGTGATGAATAGTTGGCTCTCTGAAAAATGATTTTTTGCCACTTCATGATGAAAAATGTGATAAGGTAGAAGAAAATCTTTGTTATCTTGAGGTTTGTTTTATGCCTGTTCGAGTGTCAGAATTCACAGGAAAAACCCACTGAGCTCTCCCTGAGCAAAAATATGCTGTGCTGCTTCACATTTGGTGCAGCTCTGTCAATAGATCCTCTGCTTTCTGACCTTCAAATTCCAGTGCTTTTTGAGCTCATGTTTGTAATTTATTACCTCCAGAAGTTTTGCAAGATGTTTGATCTTTGCTTCTTTAATTTTTCCTTTATTCTCCCAATGCGCAAGACTCATCTGCTTTCATTTTTTACATCTTTTATCCAGGACTACTATTATGCAGGAAATTACTAATTCATTGTTTTTTGGATGGGTTTTTTTTGGCAGTATCACTTACTATGCATTTTTTTTTCATTAGTATTTTGTAATAAACCAATTTTGCTATATACCACATTGGGGTATAGTGTGGTATCCTATTCTATCAGCAGTGCGTGTGACTTAAGGCTAGATAAAACCACGAGGCATGCTATGTGAAATGCAGTGGAATGCAAACCTTCCCTCTTTTTTTGTGCTTTCTACTAATGAACTAATATAAAAAGATTGTTAGCAGATGAAATGTGTAAATCTATCATTCTACTTCATTTAAACTGTGCACTCTAGCTTCTTAATGTTGTCAGCATAAAGAGCACAATGCTAGCAGAGCTGTAAATCTTGTACCACTTGTACTGACATGCTTGCTTTGTTTTTACTTCTGCATGGCTACTAATCAAACTCTTGTCCTACAGATGCTGAGCAGGAATTATTCTCAGATGACGGTTCATCTGTGTCACAAATTCAGTCACAAACTCAGTCCCCGCAAAATGTCCCAGAAAAATTAGAAGGTATTCTGTATAGTTTCTCTAAAATGCTGATGGCTCTCATAACCTGAGTCATCTGCTCTTTTGCTGAGTTCTTTATGCTTCTATGTCATTGAATAAGTAAAAAAGAGCCCCGTTTTCCCAAAGTCTGGGGGGGGGACTCTATCCAGTAAATTGCCTTTCCCAAGTTTTTCTGATACATAATTCTCACAAGTGGAAAATAATATGGGATGTACTGAACTTTACTTAATAACGAGGAGGAGGAAATAGATATGTTTTGGTTGTGAGCCTCTAACACAGGAGAGGTGTGAAGCTTTTGGAGAGGGTCCAGGGAAGGGACATAAAGATGATCTAAGGGTTGAAGCAGTTTTCCTACAAAGACAGGCTGAAGGAACTGGGTTTGTTCAGTCTGGAAAAGAGAAGGCTATGGGGAGACCTCACTGCAACCTTCCAGTGTTTAGAGGGAGTTTATAAACATGAGGGAAATCAAATTTTTATGCAGGTAGATAGTGATAGGACAAGGGGGAGCAGTTTTAAACTGAAGGAGGGGAGATTTAGATTAGATGTTTTTTACTGAGAGAGTGGTGAGGAGCTACAACAGGCTGCCCAGAGAGGTTGTGGGTGCCCCAAGGCAGGGGACATGGATGGGGCCGTGGGCAATCTGATCTAGAACCTGATCTAGCAGCTGGCAGCCCTGCCTGTGGCAGGAGAGTGGAACTTGATGATCCATGGAGTCCCTTCCAACCCAAGCCATTCTATGATTAAGGTCAGATGTTTGGCCTAAGGCTTTTCCAGAAAGGTCTAAGAAGGCACTTGGGAAGGGCAGAGTTCCAAGGATTTCTACGTGGAATTATGACACCTTTGTAAACCTGTCTCTGGAGTTAAATGTAATTCCAAGTATGCTTGAGACTGTATATATGTGTATTGCTTGTGTAATATACTGTATATGGCTTCAGCTGCATATGCACCTGGTAGAGGTGAGTTTAGCTTCCTCAGTCCAATATCTTGTTGTAAACAGACCTAAAATGTTACTACCAGTAGATAAAGGAGAAAAGCCAACATCTTAGCATTTTGGATTTCATTCTTTGGATTGCAGTCCAGATTCTCATCTTTGTTTCAAACTTGGGGTTGGCTTTTTTGTTTGTTTGTTTCTTTGTTTGGATTTTTTATTTGTACATGATACCACACCTAAGTGACAGTAAAATTATCTGTTCTCTAGAAAATCACGAGGATCTCTATACCCAGAATGCCAACCTAATATCTGCAGAGCTACCCGTGGTGGTGGTGAATGGCAAGGAAGATGCACACGATGTGGAAGAGGATCTCACCAAGAGGGTCAGTCAGTTAACCACCAGTACTGTGGAGAGCGTAGAGATTACCATTAAAAGCTCTGAAAAGATAGAAGAGGCCCTGTCCCCTGAAGGGTCACCTTCCAAATCCCCGTCGAAGAAGAAGAAGAAATTCCGCACCCCATCTTTCCTGAAGAAGAATAAAAAGAAAGAGAAAGTGGAAGTGTAAGTGCAGCTCTGTTGGGAGGAGGTGGTGCACATTTTAAACGTTTAAGTTGACCATTAACAGAGTAGTGTTAGGGGTGTGCAGTAACTGGACTTTTAACCTAAACAAAGAGGAACTGGAAAAGGTTTTGCTTTAAACAAAACAGAAACATACAAACAAAAATAATAATTAAAAAAAAAAAAGACTTTCATATTAAGTGAAAATTAATTCATCTCTCACTTACCTGAGTCCGAAACCGCTATGAGGGTTTGAAACATTCATTAGTTTCATGTTGAACTACACTGGCAGGTGCTCAAATACCATCATAGCGAGATGAAATACCATCACAGTATGCAGCAACAAGTTCTGCCCGAGGTATTTTGCAGACCTTGACATTTTCAGTACAGTAAAGTCTTTATTAAAGTTATTGTTGGGTGATCATACGACTTTCTTTTTTTTAATAAAAAAAAAACCAACAAACAACCTGCTGTCTGAATTGGAAACCAGATCAAACCTTTTTGTATCGTGATTTTTGACCATCTATTTTATGTTTCTGTACCCCTGTTTCGGTGGGTGCATATTAACAGCACACCTTTAAATCTTTTTTAAGATTAGATCATATAGAAATACTATACACTGGCACATAATATTAGGGGGAAAACTGTGTAAGAGAAAGTTTATTTGGAATTATTCAAAATGTCAAAGAGCTCCATTCATTGACAACTTCTTTGCCAAATATTTCATTTTAGTGAAATATAATTTTTGAAGACTTCTTTTTTTATTCTGTCTGTCGGGGGGAGGGGGAGACCCTTATTTTTCAAGAAGGGGGGATTTTATACACGTAACATTGATAATTTAGTTTAATTGCAAAACAAAAAGAAGATTTTATATGTTCAAATGTTTGTATACCATTCAGTATAAAAATATTATAGGCATGTGAACCAGGCATTAAATAGTAGAGTGTATTTAAGAACGCTTGGTTTAGAGTATACTTAAATATAATTCAGGAATCCAGGGACTTAGAAATTAGAAGACAAAAATGTATAACATTGAACTGGATTCAAGTTTAAAATTTACTGTGTTGGGTTTTTTCCTCATGGTATTGCTAATGAATGAAGAAAAATAATCTCTTAACGTAACCAAATGAAGGAAACAAAGCTGTTAAAAGGGAAGTGAAACAGTGAGAAAATAGGAGGAGACAAAGAAAGTAAAAGTTTGGTGATTATTTTTTTTAAATATATGATATGGATTGTGGGATATTTTTATTAAATCAGCAAAGTGACATTTCCATATTAGAAGTTTTAAATAATTTGTGTGGATTCATGCAGAGTGCAACACTTGTTTCTTTCCTCACTTTTGTTTGAATTGTAAAAGGGTCTCATGAATGTGTGTTGTCCTTTGGATGAACCCAGAACAAACCAGAGCCTCGTGCCATGGGTGGGGTGGTACTGCCACTTGCTCATTTTTACTGATATTGTCATTTTATTACTTTTACTGTATTGTAAATACAAACTAAACATAGAAATTAACATAGGTTTTTCTTCGCTGTGTCAAATCGTCTGTAAATCAGTCATCGCAATAGGAAGTGCATTTTGAAGATCCATGTGATTCCCAAATTGCCAGTTGAAATATTATACAATATATAATTGTTAAATATGGCTGGAGAGTGGTTTGGCATGCACAAATGTTGATATAGCATGTTCAGGGGCTGGTTAGCTTTGACTGTGTAAGTGTGATAATGCAGTGTTGGAATGGATCCTGGAAACAATTTTCTAGCTATCACTAAATACTGGAATCAGTGTTTTTAATCATAGTAGAAACTTTCAGTTGCTTACTTTGTTTTTTATGTTCTACATTATTTGTGTTGTATTACAACATATGTAGAGACAGTAACCTGTGAACTACGCTTTTCATAACTTTTTTAAAAATATATCTAAATGAATGCAATGTGCATAAATATTTTTTAAAATGCAACCGTGAACTATTTGCACCTTTTGCTAATGCCTCTATTTACTTGCTTTGGCATAAAGAATGAGCCAGCCAACTCTTGTGTCCTGTGGAAAATATATAAATGTTATCTGAAATTGCTCATAGATGTAATGCTAATTAATGTTAAATCACAAATAAACAGTATTTTAAATAGATGTGTTTTGTAAAGCAGCCATTTGTTTATCTGGTGCTGTTGCTTCTCTTGTTTGTAGAAAGATGCTTTGGTTAGGTACATCACTGCTACAGAATTTATTCTGAAGATGGGTTTTCTTAGGTTTACTCTGAAAACTATGGAGGAAAATTGGCTGGTCTTACTAGAGAGCTATTGTTTTCTGCCTTGGATCCTGGAGATGAAGGAGAATGGGCTTGTGGTAAACAACGAGGCATTGTCAGGCAAGGGTCTGAACCCCAGGCGTGCTGGTGCTGCCACTTCTCATGCTTTGTCTGGCTGCTTCCTAAGTATGAGCATAAGCTTGACAGCCTCAGAAGCAGGGCTCAGATGGTTTAAGTGATGTGTCAGGGAAATACCTTGTGGAAATTACTGTTTCCTTCATGTTAGCAAGGGAAACAAAATGTTTTGTAGGATATCTTTTTCTTTCAGTGCTATTCAAAGGCTCTTGTGTCAAGCCCTGCTAGCACATGGTGCACCTCGGTGCCTCTGAGGCAGCAGAATTTGAAGTGTTAAGCGTTTACATTTATACGAACGATGTGAAACATCTTTAAGGACCTCAACAAATTCTTCTTTTCATTGTCTGTCCACAAATCAGCCTTTTGTTTGCTTGCAGGAAAGCCAAACTGCAGTCCTCTGCTTCTGGTGACAGTTGCATTGAACTCAGTCTTTCCACGGGGGAGGATAAT
Source organism: Perdix hodgsoniae (assembly GCA_035772895.1). Classification (NCBI taxonomy): domain Eukaryota; kingdom Metazoa; phylum Chordata; class Aves; order Galliformes; family Phasianidae; genus Perdix; species Perdix hodgsoniae. The sequence continues at coordinate 2,734,528 of JAPSGF010000013.1, forward strand.
TCTGGTTCAGCATTTTAAATAAATCTGAAGAGTCAAGTAACTTTTTTTCTTTACTACTGTTTGTCTCCAGGAGTGACTGCAGTCTGCTTAGTGCTGCGTTCACACGGAGATGGGTGCAGTTCCAACACAGAGCAGCTTACACTGCGGGGCTTAGCATGTCTGAAATCTTCTCTGAGCTTTCATCAATCCCAAGAGTCTATGAGCCACAACTTTCTTTTGCACTTACAAATTACAAAGCATGATTTACTTCAGAGCTGTCTCTAGATGCTGCAAGGGGGCAGGATAAGTTGTGGCTAAGGCCATTCTGACCAATATTTTCCTGCCTTGCTAGCTGGGTTACTGCACGGCATTGAGCACGCAAAAGCTGCTGCTTTCTCTCAGTGCTCAGTTTGCAAAAGTTGAGTTTGCCACTGTTTTGGCCATCGCAGGCTTCTGAAACACTGCGTACTGCTCAGTGGAGAACAAGTCATCCAGGAAATATAAGAACTCCTTAGCACCAGTGGTTCTCAGCATATGTAACCTTCTGACTCGCAGAGCAGCCAGATTTGCACAGCAGAAGTGAAGAGCACTTCACTGATATAAGAAGTCGCGGAGTCAATTGCCAAAATTTCTAATCTCTGTTGCAAAGCCAGCAGCAGGTGGGAGACTGCAAGAATACAAGGCAGAAACTTGGATTTTCCTGCAGCCTTGTTCTGTGGCAGTGTTTGGGCGCACTACCTTTGAATATTGCTGGGTTCTCGAAGTCCCTTTGCAGTTAATCACTCCTCCTTTTGACTTTCTGCATCTGCAGGAGCTGATGTGTATTGAGGTTTTGAGTCCCGAAGTCAAACACAACCTTCGAAAACCGAACGTTCAAATGGCCATTAGGTGGCATTAGATGGTCGCGTTTGCTGCACCCCTTGCCTGCAGTTGGAAAGCTGTTAACAAAAGAGCTTTCAAAGAAAGTATTTTGGTGGGGATTTGGTGGGCATTATTCCAGTTCCAGCGCAGTGAGATGAAAGCTGACATCTGTCTGCTGGACTGGTTGTTTCTGATTGATTCATTTCAAAATCCAGAAATAGAAGGAGATGTAACTTGGAGGCAGGGCTTCTCCTCTTAGCTCAATGCTTTTGCAGCTAAAAACGTGCATGTATTTGCACGTGCAAGCTTGCTGCACAGAAGAATATCCTGCTGCCCAATGTTTTCTCTCTAGCAGCCTCGTCCATGGGCTGGGGGCTCTGAGTGTTCCAGGATGGCTGGGGTGAAAGCAGTAAGGCACTGTGGAAACACAGAGGGGCACATAGCTGAGAGCATGCAGCTTTGGGTGCCTTGGTGCCGGGGCAGAGCTTTGCTGATGCCCTTCATCTGGGGGTTTAGCCATGGACATGTGCACAGAGAACAAATCGCAGGCTGTCAGAGGCTGAGGGCGAAGTGTCGACTCTTCATTCTTATGCTACTCTCCAAGTGTCTTCCTTACATCTCTGTGAGAAACAGGGTCCTGGGTAAGTCAGGCTTCTGTGCTGGTTTGTTACAGTTGTGCTTCTGTGTTGGCCAGCCTTGGGAAGGGAAAGGCTGTTAACGTTGTTTCTGTTGTGCAGGGAAAACCAGACAAGGGTAGGGTAGATAGGTAGAAAGTGGTCAAAGAGGCAGATGCCTCTTCGTTGTTGTCTCCAGGAGAGAAGAAAAGATGTTTGACTTTTAAAATAGTGTGTTGTCGGATGTTTTGTACTTGAGGTTTGCCTGTAAATGAAGTCACGTAAATCAGAAATGGTGGCTGCAAGGGTTTTTTTCCACATGTGTTTAGCAGAACTTCCTTTCCAGTCTGTCTGGCCTGGTTTCTTCAGCTTCTCCTTCCTGTTCCTGATCAGCGTTTGCACAGGGTCAAACTCACAGAGAAGAAACCAATGGCTCAAGCTCACATGAGGCAGATGAAGATTTTTTTTTTCTCCCTGGTTCAGTGTGATATTTGTGCATCCATGTTGTGCAGACATGACCCTGTGATGCACATGACTGCGGGGATCCTCTTGGACCCCCTCATCAGGCACATCACTGAGATATCTCCTCCATTACCTAAAATCAGGTGCTTGAGTTAACATGCTTCACCCTTGCACCCTGGGCACCCCCAACACTGATTCCTCAAGGTCAAAGCTCACAGGGTTTATAGCCACTGGATCCAAGATCAAAAGGTCACTGGGTATTCAAAGGTCAAGGGTCTAGGCAGGTCAGAGGTCAAAAGGTCCTAAAGGTCAAAGGTAATGGGAGTCAAAGGCCAAAAGTTCACAGAGTCAAAGAGTGGTGCCAACACAGCCAGACAGTGCTCATGGTGACATCTGCCCCGAGTGTGCTGACCAGGTTCAGGCCTTTGTTATGGCTTGTTTACTGAATATACAGAAAAAAAAATAATAATTGGAGAAATCTTTGTTGCAAGGAAGAGCCAATTGGACATCTGTGAAGGTGCTGCACTGCTCATATCTGTGTGCAGAACCACGCCGACCACACGGGCACAGAGCTGGGAGTGTGTTGTGGAGGAGGAGATGTGGGGGCCCATGTGGTCATGTCCCTGTGGGTACAGGAGCTGGTTGTATGCAACGGTGAGACCGTGATGTTATCTTAACATTCAGTTGTGACCTTGAGCACCTTTAATGTCCTGATTCTTGGTTGTGGGGATTTACCTGCTGAGGTGTGGCTGGAGGAGAGCCAAGCCCAGCAGCAGCACAGCCAGCACTGGGACCAGGTGAACCACCTCTTGGAAAGGGCAAATCCATCAGAGCCTCCGGCCAACAGCCCACTCCTCATTCCTGCAAGCTGTGGTGGCCACATGCCTTCCCTCAAATCTGGAAAACAGAACTTAAACAGTGCATTCCCTGCTCTTGGTGCCAGGCTGGACACGGTTATCTGCTCACTGTGGTCTGGGCATTTGCAGGTCTGTAAAAGTGATGCTGACTGATAGCTTGGTTTCTGTCAATATTTAAAGAACACTAAAATCCACCCGGTTATCTATCTAACTGCCTTTCTGTCTGTATCAATATTGAGCGTTATCCATTTCTGCCTATTTTTATAACGCACGGCTGCGTTACACGCAGCCATAAATGCAGGTTAAGCCAGGCCGAGGCAGGGCACAGCCTTCTCCTTGTCTCTGAGCTCCCTCACCCTGCTGGGCACCGCACAGCCGTGCAGATCCTGAAGGCCTAGACGTGGCTTCACACCCCACCCATGTCTGGAGCCGTTGGCTGGGAAGGAGAGCAGAAGCAGATAGCGACGTTTCCCTGCTCTACGGCCTTTTCGTGCAAAGCACGTTAATCTGTATTGTTTGCCCAGCAGTGGCAAATTGCACCCTGTGCAATGCGTTGTGAAGGAGAAGCAATTAAATACTGACCTAACGAGTAGTGCAGCCAGCACGACTGGGGTGAAACAGCTGTAATCTGCATGGCAGCCGGGAAGGAACTTCAGAACCTTTCTTCGTCAGGCTCAGCCCTGCCTGTCTTCCCAGGTGCAGCCAAAAGTGAACTACGCCAAAGTCTGGAAAAGCACTAATCCCATAGCTAATGCAGGGCATCCCAATAAGTGCTTTGTTCTCCATTCCCTGGGGCTGGGAGCTTATTATCCGTGTTTGTCTGACTTGCTACTGCCCTGGAGTTAGTGACAGTGACCCCAGGACAGGTGGACAGAGGCCACGGCTGAACCCCAGCACCTGGCATCCTGCAGGAAACCACAGCCAAAATCCCAGAGAGGCTGGCAAAGGGGGTAAGAGTGCAATGTGAAAGTGAAAAGGTCAGCGTCAGGGTGGCAAAAGGAAGGCTTATCGAGTGAAATATTGCTTCTTGTAGCTATGCTCCTTAGTACAGACTGAGGCTTCCCCTCTCCTGGTGTGGGCTATCCAGCAGCAAGGTGGACCCTTTAGGAGTCCGTCACTCCAGAACCCTCAGAGCTGTGTTGCTATCCATGAGCACAGCAACCATGGCAAAATAAAATGAGAGATGTGAGAGTCCTCCAACAGGTTTTTTTTATATCTCTGTATCGCCATTGAGCAGTGAGGAATGTCTGCCCTTGACAGATGGGCAGCACAATTATTGCATGGAAAACAGGTTCATCCTTCCAAAGGGCAGCAGCATGCTGCAGGTGGGATTTTATAAAAGGATTACAATGGTCTCAGCCATAAAAGTAAGAACAGGTGCACCCAGGGGCCTTTGCTGACCAAAATCTAGAGCTACTCTGCTGGCCCCTAGACCCTGCTCTGTCAGCCAGTGCTGTGCAGTGTCTGAGGGTGGGGACACCCACCTGGGGAGGTGGCAAGGAAGTTCCAGTGTGAGCTCAAAGGTTACACAACGTTAACAAGAAGGCAAATGCAGACAGTGACGTGCTGGACCATGACTGCTGCGTGTGTGATACTGGGGAAATAGCAAGACCTCCTCAATTCTCGATTGTCCTGTCCTTCCTGTTTGCAGCAGAGCAGAGAGAGGGAATGTGGCAAGCCAAGGTGCCCAGTGGGCGATGCTGGGGGTGGGGGGGGAGGAGGGGAGGACTTCTGTGGAAATGCCCCTCTGTGCCTCCCAGCACACATCCCCTGGAAACACCATTTCTCCTGGGTCGGTTGCCTTGGAACCTTGGCATCCTGTCCTCCTGGGCAGGAGGTCCCTGCAGGTGTCCAGGTCCCACTGAGGGCCCACCTTTTCCTGGGCTCTCCATATTCATGTGGGGACTGAATTTTGGGCCACTAACAATGCGTGGAGCAGAGCACGCTCAGGCAGCTCAGCACTCTGCATCCAGCAGCCAAGAACAGAGTCAGAGAATTAAAGTTGGGACACCGAGGGTGTGAGGCAGCAGCTGGGGCTCAGAGCTGGCCAGACCCACTGTGTTTTTCAGGTGCAAAAGACATCTTGAACTGAGCTAAAAGGAAAGGGAACAAAAATTCTGATGGTTCTGGCTTTGAACATGGAGTTGTCCCGCGGGGAGAAGCAGCACACGCTGCCCACGGCACGGAAAGCCCTGCTCCAATGAGCCACCAGTGAGTGGCATGGGAGGGCCAAAGTGGGTGGCACGGAGTCACAGCCACGCTGCACTGCCTGGGAGCCACCCTGGCTCCAGCACGTGCCCCAGGACATGCATGTGGCTGAAGAAATGCTGTGGCCGTGCCTCCTAAAAATAGCCCTGCCACTGGGAGCCCAAGGGGTTTGTTTGCCCAGAGTGACTCAGGTCCCTGTGACTTCACAGCGTCAGTTAGTGCTCATTAATGAGTGCGGATGGATGCACTGCTGGGATAGCACGGGGGGTATCATTCAGAGTGATGTGATGTCACACCACTGTTGTAACGTCTTGAAGGGATCCCCGGGAGCCCCTGGGGACGTGGTGGCACAGAGAGCTTCGCACGGGGCTGTGACAGTCCCCGTGTCCCTGAGTGAGAAGGATGCTGATCCCTGGATGAGGGGGTGGGAAGCGACATGCGGTGACAAGAGGTGACAATGGGACAGCGCGGGGTGACAAGAGGTGACAAGGGGTAACGTGGGATGGCAAGAGGTGACACAGTGTGACAAGGGTGACACGGGGTGACACGGGGTGACACGGGGCACCGCGGACTCCGCAGGTGCAGGAGGCACAGCAGGGACGCGCGGTGGCTCCTCCTGCACCCCAGCCCCGCTCCGAGCCCGGCAGCCGCTCTCAGAGCAGCGCTGCGGCCGCCGCTCGCACTCCGCAGGCGCGTACGGGCCAGGCCGCCCCGACGGGGAACGTGGGGCGGGGAGGGGGAGTGCGGGGGGGGCGGGACGGCGGCGGCCGCCCTCGGGACGAAAACAGCGCACAAGCGGCAGGAGGCGGCGGCGGCAGCGCTAGGACCGCGGCGGCGCCGGGCTCGGGCTCCGTCGCACACGGGCACGGCCGCACGCTCCGCCGCACACGCCGGGCCGAAGGGCTGCGGCGGGGCATGGGGAAACGCGGGCGGCCGCGGAGAGAACCGCGGGGAGCGGCGGGGGAGGCCGGCGGGGCCCGGTGTCCCCTAGGGGACATTTTTAACACCGGGCCGGGGATGGATACCTTCCTGCACAACGTGCAGGTGCTGCTGGAGGCCGCCAGCTACCTGGAGCGGATCGAGAAGGAAAATAAAAGTGAGTGCGTGCGGGAGGCTCTGCGGGAGGGGGGAAATAAATAATCGCGCAAACTTTGGGCCGGCTGCGGGCTCCCTCGCCTCGAGCGGCGGACAGTCGTGGGACCGCCGTGTAAAGTTCGGGGGGAGCGGCGGGGCCGCGGGCGGTGGACGGGAGAGGGTCTCCGCTCGGGGCCGCGGGGAGGAGGCGGTGTCACCGCCGCGCTCCCCCCGCCGGGGCATGGGCGCAGTCACGTAGGCAAACGGCCGCGCTCGCCACGTCGCCGCGGGGAGGGCAGGGCCGTCCACGCGGGCCGAACGGCGTGCGGGGCAGCGGCCGGCTTTACCGCCGGCCTCCCGCTCCGCGGGCGCGCAGGACGCGCGTTGCCTTCTACGAAGCGGTGCGCACAGTGAGAGTGAGGGTTGACAGGCGGAGGGACGGAGGCTGTCGCTTCGCGCTGGGAACAAAGCGGGCGCCGTGTGCGGAGGGCTGCGCGCACCGCGGAGCTGCGCGGAGCGGCCCCGCTGCGCAGCGCCCCGGGCCGGCGCCCCGCCCCCGCGCAGCCACATGGTTCGCACATGGAGGCAACCCGCCGCGCTGATTGGCGGAGACCTCCAGCGGGGCGTGGTCGCGGGTGTTCGCTCTGCCAATAAGCGACGCCGGGGTCCCCCGTGACGTCACGCGTTGCTGTGCGGGGCGGCCCGGCGGGGTGAGCCCGGGCTGCCGCTGCCGTTGTGTCCCCGGGTCACACGCAGGCTGCTTTCCTTTTCTTCTTTTTCTTTTCTTTTTTTTTCTTCCCATTTTTTTTCCTATTTCATATCGATTTATTTTTTTCCTCTTTTCCTCTTTTTATTTTCCTCTTATTTATTTATTCATTCCCTTTTTCCCCTATGTATTTATTTATTTTTTCCCCCCTCTTCCCGAAACACGCGCGGCTCCCTCCTCTCTCCCATCCCCGGCGCACGCCGTTCCCCCATGTCTCCTCCCTCCAACCCCCCTCCTCCTCCCCCCACCCCGCACAGTTCCCGTGCGGTGCCCCCGTGGCGCGAGAGCGGCTGCCCCCGCACGGACCCCACAGCCGCGGTGCTGATGGTGGTGGGGGGACCGCGAGCCCTTGTTCTCCACCATCAACTCCACGCTGCTTTTCTCCTCTCAAAAGTAGAAATAGCGCTGTTGTGTTGGTTCGTTTTTGTGTGTTGGCTTTTTTTTCCCCTCACGTGCGAATCGCTGTTTCGTAATGAGCCCGCAGAGCCCCGTATTGGGGGAGCGGAGCGGAGCGGCCGGGCGGTGCGAGCGCTGAGATGATGGAGGAGCGGGCGGAGCTCAGCGCTGCGCCTGAGAGCGGCGGTGCTTTGGGGATCGCTGTGGGACCGCCGTTTGTTTTTTGTCTTTTTTTTTCTTTTCCTTCTTCTTCCTCTTCTCCGAGCTTGAAGGGGATGTGTCAGAATCACGCTGGGGGTGGAGGTTGCCAACAGAATTGTTCTGCCATTGTCTTGCAGGAGTAACTGACGTTTCACGCATTTTATTTAAAAACGCATGGTTTTATGATGAGATGGAGAATGGTGCTTCCCTGCGTGAGCAGCACGTGGGGATATGGGGGTTTTGTTGCCAAATATTGAGAGGAAGCGATAGTATCCAACCAGCTCCCTTCCTGGCACTTGTTTTCTCTCCATCTTCCGTTTAGGAGAACCGTGCTGATAGCAGGGAACTCCTTGCCTCCATCAGGAGATGCTGCACAATATCTCAGTGTTTATTTGCAACCTTGGCGTTTTGGGTCGAACAGTCCCGGCTGGCCCAGGGCTCGCTGTGGAGCGTGCGGTGCGGTGCGGTGCGGTGCGGTGCGGTACGTGACAGCGGTGAACGGGCGGCTTTGATGTGTTGCCTCCCAAACAAAGGAGATTGCTGTTGGAATTGGAAAACAATCCCTGAACACCACGGGACCGATTCAAAGGGAGAAATAGCTCCCTTTGGGGGTGTGAAATAGCACCCTTTGGGAGGGCGATGTCCTGAGTGCATACCTGGTCCTTCTGGAGGGAGAGCCGTGTGCTCAGCTCCGGTTATCGCACCGAGATCCGCTGCCCTTTGGCTGCTGGAGCAACACCGATGGCTCCGTGCGCTCCGTGCCGGCTGCCAGACGGGGATAATGGCTCCGTGCTTATCTTTACAGGCTCCTACCTGGCAATTAGCAGCAACAAAGGAAAGCAGCCCCAGAAGCTTGGGGCTGAGCTGGGCACGTGCTCCCTCCTGCCTGCCGGTTCTGGCTGGTGCATGCATGGCAAGGCTCTGCTGCATTTTGGTGTGACCACTGAGTTACACCAAGGATGGGTGCCGTACACATGGGGAGTGACAGTGCCTGCCCCCGGGAAACATGGCCTGGAGAAAACAGGACTGGCAGAGAGGTGTCTGGCTCCTCCTTACCTGTGCACACGATGGGGACAAGGCAGCAAAGTACTGGGGTGCTGTGTGGGATTGGTATTGTGGCTTTGGGCAAGATGCAGGCAGTGATGACCCCATGGGATAGCACTGCTTGCCACTCAGATTATAGAATCGTAGAATAATTAAGGTTAGAAAAGACCTCAAAAAATCATCTAGTCCAGCAATCAACCCATCACCACCATGCCCATGTGGCTGGGTGGTGCAGCAGCAGAAGTGCATTACAGTGTAGTGGATTATAGTACAGAGGCTGGGTAGAATGGAATCCTATTGTCATAATGCTTGGGTAAAATGGAGTATTTATCTATGGAGATAATGCTGAATCCTTTCTCCAGTTTCATTGCTGGAAATGGGGAGCAGTGCTGCCTGCCTGCTTGAGGCAGCTCCCATGCCTAGACTGTGGAACCCAATCCCAGCACATGTTGCTAACTGACATGTACAGGTTTCCAAATGACCTGTTTCTAGAAATCTGAGCTTGGTACCAAAGGAATAGAAACAGCACATGAAAAATGACATTGGCTGTTTTCAGAAATGAAAGCCCTGCCGAGGGCAGCCCTGGTGGTGTATCTATCACCTCTGCAATACAACTCACAATGAGGCCTGCATAGCAGTGTGTAGAAGCAGCTGAAGTGCTGAAGTTGGGAAGGCATTATTAGAGGGACTTGAAGTAAATTCAGCTGGGGTTGGTATGTGCCAAACATTACCTGTGTGTTCACAGGCTTCTGCTTATGTCAGTACAAGTTGCATAAACACATGATTAATTCTTTGGATGTGATGCCTTATCTATAATAGATGTGGTATGTATATGTGCTGAGCTCACTGCAGAGACAGACATGCTGTCTCATCCTCTTCCAAATGCATGATGGCCAGCAAACCAACGTGACAGCGGTGTCCTTATTCACAGTTTAGCACAGGTGTGTGCGTACAGGACGGTGGACTTTGGTCCCTCCAAAAAGACAGCCAGATTTTCTTTGCAGTCTGACTTTCAAGTGCTGCTTATGTTTAGTGACCTTCTGACCAAGAATAACAAATGGGTGACTGTAGATTTGTCCTTTGCTCTTCAATAAATCTGTCTGAAGGGAAGGAAAACCGAGCCTTGAAGGTGAGTCAACACTGTATTCAGCTTGTGGCTCCTTCCACTGTCTATGCTTTTTTTGAGGGTCTTTTTTTCTGACAAACCAAAGGATGGTTCCCATAAGGTTAAGGAGAGCTGAACACATGGCTCAAGGTCAGTGTGGATTGTCTTGGGTCTTACAGTGATGTAATATGATGCAGCACAGACCTCCTTCACTTATATATTTTTCTTCCAGCTTACAATAGGCTCCCTTCTTTCCTCCTGGTTCATAACCTGGCCACAGTGATTCATGTGTCAGCTACTTCCAGGTTGTGTTATTTTGACTCGTGCTGTTTGTACATCGTCATGAAATTCAGAAGGAAGCCACAGCAGGAGAAATGATAGGGTAGAGCAAGAGCTGCAGGACTGTGCCAAGAGCACTGCTGAGAACTGATCATGTCCTTGGCAGCAGGGCATCCTCAGGCTGGCAGAGAAGTGTCTTCTGCTGTTGTCTGGAAAATCCTATCTTTGAGAGAGCCCATTCTGTATATGTTGTTTTGCTGTTTATTTTTTTGTTTGTTTTTTTGTTTTTTTCTTGAGGAAGGCCCTATTACTGAATTTTGTAGGTGGATCACTCAAGTGACTTGGCTGAGTCACTGACTCGGAATGAACTGGGGCATGGTTCAGGTCTGAAAACAGAGGAGCACGTCTCCCAGAGGCTGGGAGCAGGCAGCCCAAAGAACAGCACACCCCTCCCTGGCTTTTGCCTTACCATTGGCAGAGGGTAGTCTTTGGATCAGAGTATACAGCACATGCTTTATTCACATTCAAACTCTTGGATGTCCAGGTGGTTTGGGTGTGAAAATGTTCTGTCCTCCACATCAATGGGCTCCGGGTGCCAGTGGCAGTGCTGAAAGGGATTATCTGGTGCCTTGCAAAAGAACAAGGCTCCTGGGTGAGAAATGAGGCCATATCCTATAGGTGCTGTAGAACCCTTACAAAAGCTATCCCAAGCATTGGAACAGTGTCAAGTAAGGGAATGGAGGCTGCAACTGGTTGTTCCAGCATGTGCTGGTAGCTTCTATATTCAGGTATGTCATAGCTGCTGCTTCCCTGGATATCAAAAACCAGTTTTGTGACTCTGTTGTCACCAAAAATTTTCTCATCCAACACCCTCTGTGGATTTTTTTAGTGATTTGAGAGCAACAGAAAATGGTTCCTAATGGATACCTCTGTTCATGCCTTGGTTGCAGGGGTGTTAATTTTGAAGGATTTGAAAGCAAGGTTAAGAATTTGCAAGAGGTTTCCTTTGCCCACCTTCAAACAAACCCTGCAACTGTTGCCATGCTCTTGTTCCTCCCGCAGGTTACAAAGAGTTGGAGACAGGAAATTTTGAGAAGCCAGAAAAGGGATGGAAAACTAGGCAGTTTAACTAAAGGTATCACACTTACTGAAAATAACTTCCAGGTTCCAAAGCACCATGTTATTTCTAAGCTTCATGCCCAAAGCAGAGGGTTGGGCATCTTGATGGGTGAGCTGTATTCTTGTTCTACCTCTAGCTGAGGGCGTCTTCGTGCAGTGATTATGCTGCTTACACCTCAGTTTCCCTTCCTGCAGAGTGGAAAGCAAAGAAACCTAAAGTCATTGCAGTTTTGAGAAGCTAAAAACATTACTTTCTGAAAAGCTCCTTGAAGATTCCCCTGATGGAAGCAGCTACTTTAGTGCAAGTGGTTGTGATACTGGTTAAAGAAAAATAAAAATCAAAACAGACCACATCTGTTTTACTTGAATAAAATAACACAGCAGCATTTCAGATGTAAATATTAATTGATTTCTGCACTGCAGATTTCTTCCTGGATATTTAAATTGTTGCTAAGGAGGAGGGAAAGGCTATCAGGGAGATTAACAAATCCATTATTAAGGCTGGAAATGGAGGGCTGCCGAAGTGCCATTTAATAAAATGTAAAAAGCCCCTTTCTAAAGGGCAAAGCAGCAGAACACACAATGAAAGTGAATCACAGCTGCCAGAAGGGATGCCAAGCAGCAAGCACTTATAATCAGAAAACTGTACTTACAGATCATTCGGAGCCACTAAATTAAATGATCTCATTCTCCCCTAAAATACTTTTTCCTTAAGCCCCTCCCCTACATAGCCTGTGGATTGCTCAACCCCATTTAAAATGTGACTTTGGGGTTTTTTTGGTCGGTAGTTGAATAGCACCAGGCGTCTTCGTGCCATTCACTTTCCACCCACTTTTGTTTCTGTCACACACAACTCTGGTGTTTTGCAGGCTGACCTGCCTGCACGGCCACTTGGGATGACAACTGACAGATTTTACAGATAAGCTGTGCCTCCGTGGTTGGCTGGCCGATCTCTGTCAGGCTCCTTCTTTGGGAAGACACCCCAGTTTACTCTCAAATTCATCTTTGTTTCACACAGATTTTTGTAATTGTGCGTTATTTACTTAAGAAACAAAGACATGGAAGCTGAGCTGATGTGTGCATGGAGGAGTTGATCTTACATCATCTCATGCAGAACTGATCCTGCTGTTGCTTCATTCTGGTGCTGCTTTAAATCACCATATGCATGTGTCCCTCTCCTCTGTACTCTTCTATTTTGTGTCTTGAACGTTGGCTCCTGGAGGCTGACTCATGGATGTACTCCTAAATCACTCCTTTGCATCCCAGCCGTGGCTTTCCTTTTTTTAAGGAAACGCATATCTCCACATGTATCACCTGAAAGCTGGCAGTGGTGGTTGCAGTGCAGGGATTTTGAGCTTCATCATCATGGTGCGTATTTCTCGTTTTGTTTGATGTTTGGTATTATTGCTAATCCTGGAAGGCAAACGCCTGCCTTGTTTTGGAAGCAGGAAGTCGAGCTAGAGCCCAGAAATGCTGTTGCTCTAACCCCACTGGTGCGGAGCACCTGCGTCCTTTTCCAAAGATCACATGGGTATTCTCTGCTCAAATTTGAGCCTTAATGTCTGCTCCCAATAATCCGAGCTGTTAGCCATTTCCAGGATAGAAGGCTGTCCCATCTTAAGAGAAACAGGATTCAGGGATGACAAGGTTTCTGTAAGAGCTGAATAGTGGCTGAATACCTCTATCAGCTGTAAGCCTGCAGTTTTCTGTGGAAACTTCAGAAACAGTGAATCAGTGAAATATTTAAAGAAAAGCTAACTACACCAAATCCACTTGGTTTTCTTTCATGTCAGCTCTTGCAACTTTGCAGGAGTCTCCTGATACCTTTCATTGGTCACAGGCTAAAGGTCCAGACCTGTGAAAAGTAAGCCCAATCAAACAGCTTTTCTGTTAGGTTGGTATCAGCTTGAGATTTGTATTTTAACTCTGAGTATTCTGATCATTTTTTCAATGTTCTGTGCTTATTGTTCCATTTCCAGGCGTAGATTAAGCACTTTGGATACTGGTTGTCATACGGTTGCGTGCTAACAGGTTTTGAAGCTCCACGCCAGCAAGCCTGAAAAGTTGTTGGCAAAACTCAGCCGCAGGAGCGGTGGCGATTGGGTGTGGAAGCAGGGATGGGAAGTGCTTTACTGCGGGGTCGGGAAGAGTGGGGATGCACAATGTATGTGCGGCAGTGCCGAGAAGGTGAAGGGTGGTGCTTCAGACACCCCTAGGCTTTCGCAGGCACACCGACTGCTGCCTGTGCTCTGCTGTCCGTAGGGCACGTCGGGCTGGGGCACGCACTGCGCACCCCAGTGTGCCCTCAGAAGCCCTGGAAGCGCGGCAGCTTCTCTTTAGTTAACGTTGCCCCGTTCTCTGTCCTTCCACGTGCGGAAGCCTCAAGGAGAAGCGTGAAGTGACCGCAGGCCTCCCGGCCCGGCCGCGTGCCGAGCCCCGGCGGTGCCTGAAGGCGGGCGGGCGGCTCGCCGCGCCCACCCCCCCACCGCCGTCGCCTCAGGGCCGGGCTGCGCGTCCCGCCATCCCCGCGCGGGGCCGGCCGCCGTCCCACAGCGCCCCGCGGCGGCTCGGAACTACATTTCCCGTGCAGCCCCGCGGCGCGGCGCCCCCCTCCCCCCTTCCCGTGAGCGCCCGGCGGAGGTAAACAAAGTGGTGCGAGGCGTTGGGGGAGGCGGGCGGAGCGAGCGGAGGGGCCGGTCCCGGCGGGGCCGCGGGGTACAGCCGGGCGGCGGGGAGGGGGGGGGGTTAAGCCCAGGCTGGGGCAGAGGGGCCGAGCCGGGCTGGGGGGCGAAGCGAGGCGCGGGCAGCGGCAGGCGAGGCGAGGCGAGGCGAGGCGAGGCGGTAGGGACGGACGGACGGACGGACGGAAAGGCCTCGCTTCGTTGCCTCCTCGGGAGCGGGCGTCCTCGCCGTTTCCGTGGCCCCGTGAGGAGAGCCGTCCTGGGGAGGCAGGGGTCGATGTGAGGGCGCTGGGGTTCAGGGGGAAGCCGGCGACTCCTCGCCCCGCTGGGGGCCGAGGGGGGCCCGGAGCCCCGGGGGCCATGGAGCGGGTGCAGCTGATCAACATCCAGCGGCTGCTGGAGGCGGCTGAGTATCTGGAGCGGAGGGAGAGAGGTAATGGCAGGCAGGAGCCGGGCTGACCGCCTGTGGGGGGAGCGGGGTCGGGGTCGGGAATCCCCGCGGAGGGCTGAGAGAGGCCGAGGGGCAGGGCTGGGCTGCGGGTGAGGTGGGGGGGTTGGCAGGAAGGGGAGGACGAGGTGGATGTGATTTCTGGAAGGAGAAGCAGGGGCTGGCTGGAAAGTTTCCCACTGGACAGGAAGGATGGGGTGGGAGGTCCTGGCGTCGCGGAATGAAACGTGCCTGATTTGCTCGGTTCAGAGCTTGAGCAGGAGGAGAGACGAGGCACAGTCTGGGCTGCCCCGGCTTCTTTTGGCGCTTCCAGGTATTGGAGATGTGCTGGTCTTCCTGCGAGGTTGGCAGACACACACTCCCTTCCTTTCTTTTCTTCACCTCTTGGTCCACTTTCCTCTGAATACATCAGCAGTCGTGTTTCCCTGTGCTGTTGCGCTTAAGGGCTTCCCCAGTTAGGCTGATGGGTCAGTAGTGAGGCCTGCCAGCTGATTTTTTTTTCTTTTTTTTTTTTTCTGACCCCTTTTTTATGCCCTGCCTGTTGATTCTTGTGCAGAGTGTGAACATGGCTATGCCTCGACCTTCCCCTCAGCTCCAAGTCCTGGACTACAAGACCCAAAGCCCACGCGGAGGCTGAGCCGGGCAAGGAAACACAGCGGCAGTGGCAGCAATGCAAGTATTGCCAACAGGTACGACATGGGCAGGAAAGTGTGGGTGCAGAGCTGGGTGGGAGGATGGAGCTGAAGAGGAAAACTGGGAGAGGTGAGAAAACTTTCCCCCAGGAAAATGGGGAGAATGTGAGTGCAGGGGGATTCAGAGCTGGGGCACACAGGCACAGCATCCCTCCTGGATGTGTAGCACTTAAAGTAGAGGGACACAGGGGAGCTGTGTCTGCGGTACTGCCAGCTGACTCTGTGCCAATGTTCAGATGCTGCAGCGAGAAGAGAAATAAGGAGATCTGCTCAGAGGGTGCAGGGAGGAAATAGGCAATAGCTATTACCATTATGTACAGCTGATGTTTTTCCAACCCAGAAGTCACTGCTCTTAAGGGATAGCACGCATGCAACCCGAGCGCTCTGGGGTTGTAATGACAGGCATGACTTGAAGCAAGGAAATGATGTTTTGAAATGGATCCCCTACAACAAATGGGAGAGAGGGAGATGACTGGCTGCTACATGCAATGTGTTAAAAATTCAGTTTGGGAAATTGAAGCTGTCTTTCACTCTGGCTTTCAGGGCAGTGGGATTTCCCAGCTTTCTGATAGCTTGGTAATTGTAGAACTTCATGGTTTTGACACATTGCTTATTAAACAATGCCATATTTCTTGGTTTGTTAAATCAAGAAGAGACAAGCGGATTAGGCCTATCACTCAGTGCTCCGGAAGGATCTGCTATTCCCCTCTAGTTGCTGTTCTTTTTTTTTGTTTTTTTTGTGGATTGTTAGTGTTCTTGGGTTGTTGTTTTTTTTAACTCTGTTCTGTGGAATTACTTGGACAGTGCTGAGGATTTCTGGCGCAGGGAAACTTTAGAAACAAAGTATGATTTTTTGAACAGGCAATTGCAAGCTTGCATTTACTGCAGTGGGGCTCACAATCCATAAAATGGTGACAGGTGGCTCAGGTGATTAAAGCTTTCTTAAGGCCATTGAAGAGAGACCAGCAGAGGCTGTGAAGGAAGGTGTCTTTGCTTACAGTGATTCTGCTTTGGCAGCATTTGATAATAAAGGTTGTTTGAAGTGATGTTAAGACACTTTGCTGCAGGGAACTTTCCTACCTCAGGATCATCACACCCTGGACTCACTGTGTGCTGCATGTTTGTGTTGTCTGCCTCATTCACCCACCCTCTCCTGATTTGAGGGCAGTTGTAGTCATTTCCTATTTCCGGTGAACCCAAATCCTAATCACTCTGTGTTGAGAAATGACAGCAAATGCTCAATTGAGATGTGTGTTTTTCCCTCATAGGTTTCTTGCATGTTATTTTCCATCCCACACCTCTTTTTCTCAAAGGCCTTTGTCATGGCAACCTGCCCTTCTCCAGAGGAGGGCTGGAAGCACATTCCCCTCAGGAGCTTCTTAGCACTGAATCCTTGGGACTAGCAAGGGATGCAGAGCACTCCTTGTCTCTGGGACGTGGGTGTACAGTGTGCCCTGCTGGCACGGAGCTTCCAGGCATGCCAGCACAGGGCCCCCAGGCACAGCTCTCTCAGGGCAGCTTTGCACCGAACCTGTGGTGGGGAATGGGAATAGAGTAACAGAGAGGCAGAAATGATGCTTTCCAGCCTTATTTAAAACCTTCATTATTCAAGGAGTGTTGAGCACCAAATGAAATTTTTGTTGTAAAATTGGTAGGCGCCATCTTTTGGCTTGAGGAAGATCTGCTCCAGGCAGAGATCTGAGTGGTTGTTTCTGGGGAGCACAGACTTTATACATACAGTTGGAAATGGAAGTTTCTGTTAGCGCAAGTCGTAGCAGCTTGCACTTGCTGTAGGAGATGGCAGGCCTTCCAGATGGCTGCAGTGCTGGGAAGTGACAACTGTGAAGTTCAGGATGCCTCCAGAATCACTGCAATGTGTTTTGTGTGATGCTGAGCAGAGCATTAGCCTTGTTTTAAAGAAGACTCTGTATCACTGAATTGTAGATTGTTTGAGTTGGAAGGGACCTTTAAAGATCGTCCAACTCCCCTGCAATGAACAGGGTCATCTACAGCTCTATGAGGTTACTCAGAGCCCCTTCCAGCCTCACCTTGAATGTCTCTGGGGACAGGGCATCCACCACCTCACTGGGCATCCTGCTCCAGTGCCTCACTACTCTTACCATAAAAACTTATTTTCTTAAATCCAATCTAAATCTCCCTTTTAATTTGAAACCATTTCCCCTTGTCCTGTCACAACAGACCTACTAAAGAGTCTGTCCTCTTCTTTCTTATAGCCACCCAGTATAGCTTCCAGAGGTCCTTTCCAACCTCTGTCAGTCTGTGTTTCTTTCTGGAAGTGCTCCCTGGTTGTGTGGCAGTGGAGCACTCAGCACTCTATGCCCATGTTCCCTCTCAAAGTTCTGTGCAGACATTCACAGAAGTTCTCAGGCAGAGCATTTGTTCAAACAATTTGTTGGCATCTCAGCACAGGCTGGAGCTCCCAGAGCTGATGGACTTTCCCCAAGATTTTGAGTGGTCGCTGCCTGGATATTAGCAGGCCTCTCTGTTGCAAGCCACCATGCAACATCATCTTCAGTTGCATGAAGACAGGTTCCCCAAAATGTGGTTTGGCATCAGAGAAAATGTGCAGGAGCAATTCCACTACCTGTTGAGCGATGTCTGCTGCATGTCTGATATGCTCAGTTGTGTGGCACCAGTGCCCAGGGTGTGTGTGGGATGAGCAGATTTTTCCACTCTGCCTTCACTGAGCATGCCAAGGCCCCTCTTGCATGGTCCCTGCATAGCCACAGCTGAAAGGGATAATGCCAGGTTCTGTGAAACGGCTACCTGAGCTGTGCCAGTCCATGGACAGAGAAGGCAAGGTGAAAATTGATGATTTCACTGGCAGCAGCACTGACTGCTATGCTGGGGAGACCATCCCAAGAAGGATGTTGCTTCTCTGCCACCAGCTGAATCTCATCAATGCAGCTCTGTGTGAGAAGGCCTCTTCCAGGGTCAGCCTTTTAGTGAGCAGATCTCACAGCTCCTCAGACTTGACCAGCACCATGGGATGGGTGTCTGGCTGCTACATCAGGCTCTGGAAGAGGTTGAGCAAATCAGCCTACCTGATGCTCAGGAAGGTCTGCGAGTCTCAGAGCTGTGCTCCAAGCACACGTGGAGTTGGTTAGCTTAATCTTACGGGAATTATGGGAGGGCAGCACCATCAGATGCCTCCAAGCTGCTTTCACTGGTTCTGGAGCCAGCAGGTGTTTTACTCCTCGTGCAGGTAGGAGCCCTTGCAGAAGGTATCTAGGAGGGTGGGCTCCTCTTTTCCTCTCAGATTATTTTGCGTGTGGTGGAGGAAGCACAGCACATCCCCCAGCAGCTGCTGCCTCGTGCAGGTGCACTCCAGCTCCACATGCAGGCAGGACTTCTTGGTGGTATCTCCTCGACATTGCCCAGCCCCAAGTGGAAGGCGTGCCCTGAAGGGGAGGCCTCAGGCACAAACAGGCAATAGAGGATGTTACATTTACTCCATCCTTAGAGTAGATGCAGGCCGCCCTGATGGCCCACTGCAGGTATAAGATGGTTTTCTGAAATAGTCATCCCTTCTTGGGAGGTTCTGTCTAGTGAAGTTTGAGGGGTCTTTGAAATAAACATCAAGCCCTTGATGAGGGACAGAACTTGCATTTCAGACCTAGGTGTGTGATTTTTCTTAGATTTTTGTTATCTCAAAATGTTTAATTATCATCCAGAAATGATTCTTATAGCTTCTAAGTGAACAATATGCACAGGATTTAAGACTCCTGTAGAAAATGTCTCTTGAGCAACCGAGGCAAACTACAGTTGAGACGCCTGTGTCATTGCTGGTCTTTGTTCAACCAAATAAGCCATGAATATGAGACTCAAAGTATTTACATATTCTTTTAGATTAAATCCAAATATTTCCCTTTGCTGCGTGCAACGACAGCTGTTCCCTCCTAGCAGGCCTTGGGTTGTCATGGCATAAATACCTGCAGAGTTCTGAGGAGCAGGCAGCCTACCTTTGGATGGCACTAATGGAGCAAATCTTACTCTTAAAGAAGTAAGGATGATCTCAGAGTGCCTGATTTAATTTCTACCCAAGCAGAAGTGTATAACTAAGAGAGAAAGCATTGCTTCATTATTTCTAATTCATATAACTGCATTTTTAAAGTGAAATTATTTTGATTCAGGTTCTCACTACCTTCTTCTTGTTTATTCCAATTGTGCAACTGATCCCTGCAGGGGGGTTCCTCTCTGCCATCCTGTAGCATTACCTAACATCTATGCACAGTATTTTGCATGCACATTTATAGACCTTTTGGGGATTAGTGACTAGCATGGTGTGCTATGATTTTAAAACCTGGATGTGTTTAAAGATGTGCAGTCTTGGCTTTAGCTGGAGATACTGAGGTGCTGAAAATGATCCACCTGCAAGAATATGTGATCAACTACAGCTTTTGTGATCTGGAATCTTTAATAAACAAGGGAAACCTCTTAAAGACTATCCCATTTAAAATACAATTATAGGCAAACAACAATAACAACAAAAGAAGAGCCAATCAGCCAACCCATATTAAATTAGAATTACTATTTTTTTCAATTTACTTTGCATCTTGAAAAGAATATCTGATGGTTTTTGGAATGGGCTAAAAATCAGTGATTTATTTTAACATATGGTATCACTTATTTAGTTTTCTTCCGTCTGAAGACATTTCTGGGACAGAAGCTGGGTTCTAAAAACTTGCCAGAAAAGTTAAGTAGTCCATTCTGGTAGTGCAGCTCTGTGGACACATCAACTGTTACTGAAAACTGCTCTTTCAAACTCTTCCATATGCAGTTCTAAATAGACAGCTATCAGTAAGATTGTTATAGCTGTGATTAGGCTGGCTTCACACACACTTTTTGAAAAATAATGCCAAACGTTTTGGTTTGTGTGTTTTTTTTTTCCACCCAAAATTCAAATGGTTTAATAAAGTTAAGATTTGTAAGAGAATCTGAAATTATGTTACAATATCATATTGCTCTTTGTGTATATGTATATATATATTTTAGACTCTCAGATGTATGGAGAAGCCTGCTACTTTTCGGTCTGATCCTGGGGAAATGCCCTCTTCCAGTGATGGGAGGAGCCCTCAGCTCTCCCAGTAGGCTCGTGTGTTAAGGGCACACAAATAATCTATTGCTCAGCTCCATTGGGAGGGTTTGATCCCTGTCCGTTTTTTTTTTTCCTTTCATTTTCCTTTTTCCTGTTATCCTCTCCTGTGTCTAAGGCTGCTCCCCCAGGGTCCTTGAGACACCTGCAGCCCAGTAGCAGGTTGTGTGGAGAGCCTGAGATCTGCAGCTGGAAGGCATGTATGTAAAGGTGTTCTGAACATGGTGGCCTCCAGGTCTTAAGGGCCTGGGCTTGTTTGCCTTTCTGACTGTTCTAGTGATGCAGTTCCTCATTTTTTATACTGTTGCTTTCATCTACCCCATTAAAAACTGTATTTTTTTCATGCTTCTAAATCCCATCACTTGGTTTTGTGCTGAATCTTTGTAACCCTCCTCTCTCATAACCTTTGAAGCTGATTTTTGAGGGTAGGGTTGGGGGTTGTAGCTATTTAAACCCTCAGGTACTCCTGGTTTTAAGCTTCATGTACACACAGCATCCCTGTGGAAGGATGGTGTGCAGAAGGTACCTCGTGTGCCTCAGGTGATGACTTGATTTGCCACAGGTTCACAGACACGGGTGCAGAAGCTAAAAGAACGTGGCATGTGTAGCTGCAAGTCAGCCTTGGTTGTCTGGTGCACAGGAAAGCCTGATTTACCAGAACAGCAGTGCTGTGCAACCGTACAGCACTGTGCAGGGGAGGAGCAGGGGGGCTGGTGGACGCTTGCATAGGCATAACTTTAAATACATTTTATCTTTTCTGTCAGATGAGATTCATTGCCCTCCCCTTTCTAGCCTCTATAGATGGTTGTTTGTTTCTGAATATTTATTTGTTTGGGAACAGTTTTTAATCTGCTTATTCTCACACTGGATCACACTCCACAACTAGTGGGAGTTAAATTTTGACTTGCTGTGTGTAGATGGATTAGAATCTGGCCTTTGTGTAAGATGCTGGGGATAGAGGCTGCCTCAAGCCTCGTGCATGGCTCAGGACTTGGTTGTCTTTGTGTGGTACAAGTCTAGATGTGTGATACAGAGGGTGGATGAGATTCGTTGTGCCACAGTTTGGTTTATGCCACCTTTTGTTAATGTACCAGCAGTGAGATTACTCTCAGGAATCTTCATGGTTCTGTTGAAATTTTGTCTAGTAATAGTGGAGCGGTGAGGGGAGCGGGGTCTCGCCTTCTAGCAGAGAGTATATATTCATATGTTAGATTTTTAAGGAAGGAAAACTGGACAGGGCTGAGCTGTTAAGGTATGCTTCTCTGATAGAGATAATAAGAGGAATTAACCAGCAGTTAGGCATAAGCATGACTTCTCTTTGGGAAAGCATAATGATAGTTTAAGCGTTAGGCTGGGAAAGCGGATTGTAGGTCCATTCTGTTTCATTAGTTCATTTGGCAGGGTAAGCTGTGCTCAGGTCCCCCACTGTTACCTGCATGTAGCACAGACAGAGGAATGATCTTTTGGAGTGCGATTTGACTGCAGCATCTGTGCTTGCTGCAGTCTGAAATTTGTTTGTCAAAGAGGAACCTGTGTAACAGCGCAGCTACACTGAATGCATGAGAGGCAAATCGCCCCTTAAAATCCGCTTACTTCTCTAGGTTTTTACCAGGCTGTAGTTGGCTGGAGCTGGTTGGTGAGGAAGGCTGTACTCACACATAGTTCCTTTAGACCTCAGCCACATCCCATCTGCCCGATTGATGTAATTTGCACCAATGGAGTTTGCAAGTACAGGCAGGCAAGACACAGTGATACTGGAGCTTCCAAACCTGCTGGCATTACATTGTGCTTTTCCCTGTCTTTGCCAGTCTACATCAGAAGCTGAGATTCTGCCACTGATTTAGACAAAAATTACTCAATATAGGTGAGGCTCTGCATGCAGTGTCTTCTCAGTAATGTTTGGCTCTACAGTACTACAGCTGACAGTTTTCCAGAAAGTACAGCAAATGACTTGAGAAATATCAGTCCCACTCCTTAATGTGGAACAGGGCCTTCAAATCAGCATCAGTATCAGTAGTAGGGCTGATAGAACAGTTCCCATTGTGGAACCCACTGTGTTCCCCATGATTCTGGACTGAATTTAGACTTTTGATACCTTCAGTAGGTGTAAAGTCTAATTTGTTCTGTCTGTCAAAGTTGTGCAAAGAGGCTTTTGTGTAAACCAGAAGTAGGCCCAGTTGTTGATATTATCTGCAACCTAGCTGTAATTTACTGCTGCAGCATCTATCTGCTCGGAGTTGTCTGTGGCTGAGGGTTTATAATCCCTTTGTCCTCCCAAAAAGATTTAGGGGAAGTCACTGCAAAAGTGTGCTGTTTTGGAGCAGTGGGACTGTTACTCTGTTAGACTGTTAGCAGCAGGCCCTGTTAGTCAGGGCTCACGCTGTTCATGTTGCAGCATTCTACCCAGGTATAGCTGTGCTGCAGACAGCGTGGGATGATCTGCATTACTGATAGCAATGCTGACACGGTGACAAGGAACTGCAGATTTTGGTGCTTATGGTCTTTTGAAACATTAAGGTTGTTAGTTCCAACTTCTAATGAGGTTTGGTGCCCGAGGATGGTGGGGAGGATATTTGGTCCCTACTTTGCCGTTTGTTTCTGGAGTCTACATTTAGTGTACAGTCACTTCCCTACTTCAGGTAGCACTCCTCATGTTTCAGGTGTTTAAATTGACCCGATCCTTTACTTGACAATGGCTTGGTTATCACCTATAGCTTTGTTCCCATCTGCTCCCTCACTGTGGGTAAGAGTGGCTTTTTTCTTTCTTGCTCCTGGTGGAGCTTTGAAATCATTTTCTTTTTCTGACCCAGACAGTCCAATACATCTTCTCATCTCATGCTGCTAAGTTAATTGTCACGTTTGTTGGAGTTCCTGCTGTTGATTATATCCTGATCCTTCCTGACAAACTTCTGCCCAAATTCAGAAGCTGACTTCTGTTTATTCTTGAGAGGGTTGGCTTCTGCTCCCTGCCTGCTTTGAACCAACAAAGATAGGATTTGTTTTGGTTGACAGTTTTGGGCTCTCTTGACCAGAGACTGGGGCTGTGCACTTGGCGGGTTGTTGCCTGGATCTCTTGTCTGTGAGACACTGCCTTTGCTCAGCTTGGAGGGAACAGTCCTGCTTTTTCCATCCTTCTGGATATGTTCCCATCTCTCATGTCTGTGCTTCCTACTGTACTTCCATTCTCTGATAGGAATGTGATCTCACTTCAGTTCTGTTGCTTCATGAATCCAGTTTGAAGTAGACTTGACTGCTTTCAGCATTATCTTAATTCCTTGTCTGTAATTCACTGTTTCCTTTGTGGCAAGACTGCATGTGGATTAAGAGCTGCACTTTTGCCTCAGTTTTGATTAAAGTTCATCTGCATGAAATACTCAGTTGTCTTCTGAACGCTTTTTATTTATCTCCTTCCACCTTTTACACCATCAAGAAGGGATTAAACAAGTGCTAGAAGTTGTGGGAAGGAACAAACAACATTGGGACTGACTGTTACCCAGTTGCCGTTGCTCTGCTGCTTGGGCAAGGACATGATGTAAAGGACCGTGGTGTAAGGTGACATGGCACCAGCTCTGGGTTGCCTTTAACTGTTACGCTGCAAATTGCAGCAGTTTGAGCTGCTTCACAAACAGTTTGGCCATCTGAGAGCCATCTGAGGAGGTACCACCTTGCTGCCTTCTTGTGAGTTTCTGCTGTTTGTGAGCCAGAACTGGAAGAACAGAAAGAAAAA
The DNA here is from genome assembly GCA_035772895.1 of Perdix hodgsoniae. Lineage (NCBI taxonomy): Eukaryota > Metazoa > Chordata > Aves > Galliformes > Phasianidae > Perdix > Perdix hodgsoniae. The sequence goes on from JAPSGF010000013.1 coordinate 2,758,157, forward strand.
CAAGCTCTTGTTTTATCAGCCTTCCTTGGTGGATCTCCAGGACAGTAGATGAGCATGATCAGTTGACAGAACTTCAAGGTTCTCTTGCTGATTTTCCTACAGCCCATGTTAGTCTTTCTGCTTCAGTTTCCTGAAGACAACCTATGGCTAAATTACTGTACTTCCTGTTTTCAAGTACTCTTCTCCCTGCCTTCATCTACAGGAACTGTGTTGCAGCAGTGTCATTGTAACATGGGAGATAACTAACAGTTTGAACAATGAAGGAAATCTGACCTGGCCTAGAGTTGTACAAATGCCGTCAGTTTCTTTTCAAACCAAGTCAGTTTCAGTCAGGTGATATTTTAGTGCAAAAGCCTCATTTTCCCCAGTGCATCTGAAGGCAGTTTCTTTAGGTCAGAAGAAGTTGCAGAGAAGAACGTGTTCCCCAAACAGACTTTAGTACTGCAGATGACATTTCTGAAACGATTTCTGGATGTGACCATCTTCCTCAAAAGGGTAGCATTGTGTGTGGGAAGAAGCATGGTACTAGGTAAAGGGCTGGCATGCTGGGCCCTTGGATCCATTCCTGAGTCTGCCACTAAAATGCTGCAAGATCTGAGCACATCAGGTAACCTACACGGCTCCTGCCATCTGTACCCTCCGTGGTTCTCACCATCTGTACATTGGGGTAATGCACATGCTTTTTTAATCCTGTTCTCAGGAGGTAGCATTGGTGTTTTGGAGCATGTGACTATTTGAAAGAATATAGAACCTGAGTCTTCTAGGTAGATTTGAAAATTGCCCTTGTGTCATTGTCCTCTTTCTGTAAATCATTGTGATTTCTTATCCTACCCTCCAATATGCTTGAATTTTCAACAGAGAAAATGTCGTTAGCAGAGATATTAAGGTGCTAGTGGGAGTTGGATGAAGTCTTTGCTTTGTCGAAGTCTGTGCACTGTTCTACTTAAATAATGCATTTTGCATTGTGGTCTGTTTATGGTGATCATGCAGGGAAGCATGTAGGGATGCTGTCCCTGGTAGCACCTGGTGACTAGCAGTGGTGTGAGGAAGTGTCTGGTTCATTGCCCTCACTTGGTGCCTTACTCTCCTCTGTCCACTGTGGAGCCTGGAGCTGCCATGGTGAGGCCACTTGATATTTCTCCTTGTTGTGTCCTCAAAAACATTATTTTGTCAGTGTTTTAAAATCAAGAATCTGCTTTTGTGTTCATGCTCCTTTGTGTCATGGATCACAATTTTGCCTTGGTGAGAACAAGGAAATCACTTTTTCCTGAACTGCAAGAATCTACTGTAATTTGACTAGATTTTAAATCTTTACAGAAGTTGTCAGCTGTCACATGTGCAAGAAAGGTGGGCTAGGGTTTCCCTACTGAAATGGCTCAGATGGGTCTTGTGTCAGCGTTTGTGTCTGATATGCATGCACCAGCCCCTTCTGATGTGGTTAACTGTGGGCTGAGAAGGGAAGGAGGTGGTTTTTGTAGAACTTTATTCACTTGTCACTGAAATTAGAAGGCAGGCAAACAAAGCAGTGAATAGCACATAGAACTTATTTCCCTCCCAGCCCCTGTCAGCAGTCCTATGTACATTCAGCAAGTCACTTGAAGCCTGTCTTGTCAAGGGAGACCACCAAACAGTGTATTCTTCATGTCGTGTTTTTTTTCTGAGGTATGAGCCTGGGAGCTGAGCTGCAGAAGTGCTGATGATGTGCAGCCACAGGGAGCATCGGGGGAGTTGTGCTTTGAACTTACAAAGTAGCTCAGAAAACCAGGCTCTTGGGGATCTGCTTGAAGGCACTGGAGGGAATGAGAACCTGCAACTCTCATTTCTCCATTTCTTGGCTTTCAGTTTGGAAAGTGAGGATGCATAGCAGTAAACACACTTGTGAGCTGCTCTTGGTGAGACTGTTGTAAAGCCTGTAAGAAAACCACTGGTTCTGTATTCAGAGCAGGGCTTGGCTTGGGGCCACACACTGAACAATGAGGAGAAAACAAAAAACTGAATAGCTGCTTGTTCAGCAAACTCAGTTCCTCTTGGCCACGCAGGGTGCTGCATGAGGGAGTGTATGCATTGGGGCAGTTTTCCCACAGCTAGGACCAGGCTCTGCACCTCAGGTCTCAGGTGGCAGAGGAGAAGGGCCGTGACAGCACGTGGCTCCCAGACTGTAGAGTTGGAAAGGAAGCAAGCAGGAGGATCTCTGTTGATCCCCAGGTTGCAGCAGTGAATGCAAAACAGCATTCTTGTTTGGTAGCCTGGCTTGGCAGAGCCATCCGCTGCAGTGAGCCACTTTGCCTTGCTAAATGGGGATGTTGCTGGAGTCTGGTGAGCCCAGCTTTAGGGCTGGGAGAAGCTCGTGGTGCTCAGCGAGAGAGAGCTGTCACTCCTTCCTTGTGCTGAGGCAGTAGAACAAGTGACAGTAGGACAGCATGCTCCACTGGGGATTCTCTGTCACTTTATCCAGTGGTGTCTGAGAGTAGAGCTGGTTCACTTGGCAGCTGGTGAGTAAGACATGAGGGCTTGTTTAGGTTTGATTTATGTGGGGATTTTTCTACTTTACTACTTGCAGCATACAATGGTTATGTCAGGCTTTGACTTGGACCCAAGAGTCAGATGGCACTAATGTCCTTGTTAGGGGTCACCTAACAGGGACAGCCTGAGAACAGCAACCCCCTGCTGCACCCTGGCATTTAGGGAATGAGGTTAAGTGCCCTGCCACTGTTTTCTTGGGTGGCCTTGGGAACATTATTTCATGTTGTGTGTCTCTCCTGCACAGAAAGTGTCAGGGAAGAGTTAATTCCCAAAGTGTTGCAAACAGAATCAGTGATTATGGGAGTAGGTCCCAAACTGAGAAAGGCTGCATGGATCTCACTTCTTTGAGGAGTGTGTGCTGCATATGTTATAGTGTTTGACAGTGTTGCAGGAGGCTTTCAGAACTCCGTGTAGAAACAGAGGGGTGGGCGACTTTCTGCAGTCATTGTGAACCATGTGAAGTTCTTTTCTCCTTGCTGGGATGCAAACATGGTGGGGCCATTTTTCCTTTTCCAAAGATGAAAAAACAGGAACAGATGCCAGGATGGCTGTGTCCCCTTCTCTGCTGGAGACTGAGAATGTGAACTTTCGAAACTCTCTGACTTGATCCTGGGAAAACAGCTTTGATCAGAGCCTTGGGAGAATCTGATACCATGTCAGTCTAAGAGCGACAGAAAGACTAGCCAGAATTTGGGGCCAGGTTAATCTGGTGCATCTCCACTGACGTCAGCGAGAAGGTGAAACAGCCTGTTCTGTCTCCTCATTTCAGTTCTTCGGAGAAGCTTTTTCTCTGGACATCAAGGCCAGACAGTGTAGGAGGATCATGGAATAGCAGTGACTGAGATACCTTTTGTCTTTGTGTTGCTTGCAAGGAAATGTTTTGTTAGATTTGCTGCTAAGTGAGGCTGAGGTGAGTCTTGTTGGGCTGGAGGCTGGTACTTGTGGTGGGTTGCTCCCACAGGCAAGGTGGACTCACAGCTCCCTCAGGTACAGCCTTTGCTCACCTCTGCCTTGACAGGAAGATTTGACTCGTGCAGCAGCTGTGAACCTATCTATCACTTGCCCTACCATTGGGCTGAAAGCCTCACCCCATGCTGCTCTCAGAGCTTTTCTGTAGGTTTCCCAGCCTGCAACTTGTGCATTTAGTTTCATACATGGCTCACAGTGTTGATCCACTGCTGTTTGAAACTCTGGCAGAACACTGGGATTCTTCAGCCAGGTTTGCTTTTGTGGACACAGGTGGATGTGAAAAAGAACAAAGCAATTAATCAGCCTTCCTTTTTGTTTGTTTTGTCCTGTCATCTGGCTGCTTCTAATAGCAGTCATTTCTGTGAAAAGCCTTGCATAAAAGAAAGGGCAGCACCTTAGTTCATTGGTTCCAGAAGGGTAGTTTGATTTTTGGCTTGGAGAATGGTAGAAGGCATTTCTTGGAGGGGAAGTTGGTGGCCAAGTGAATGGGGGTCAACAGAAGCAGAATCTGGGAAAGGCCTGAAGAATGAAGGAGGAGATTGTGGGTTTTTTTTAATGATAATGCAGAGATGACTGCATGGGTAGAATGAAGTAAGAGGAAAATGGTTGGCCTGCTCTGGATGTGCATTGGAGGGGCTCTGGGTGGTGGAAATGCAACCCCTGAGCTGCCCTGGGGCCAGGCACACCCAAGGCTGGTATAAGCAATGGCAGTGTTTGGATCTTGGTGCCATCACTGCAGGACTCCTCGTTGTTGTGTTTTCCCTATAGGAAAGTTACCTCAGTGAGAAATCAAAACAAAATGCAGATATGCTGGCACTGCATTTGTTGGGCTGTTTATCAATATCAAATGTGTAAAACACAAAGGTCAGCTGTGTTTAATGTCATGTGGCAGCTTTATGATTTTAATTACAGTAGAGAAATGACAAACTAATTCATTGCTCTTTAGAGCCTGTGCCTCCCTGATGCTGTTCTGCTGCCTTACCTGTGCTTGGGGAAATTTCAGCTGCCTGTACTCTGGCAGGAGGGATTCTATTTAAATAAAGACAACGAAGTAAAGCATTCAGTGAGGGAGTTCAGTGGGAGTAGTTCAGTGTTTCAGCAACACCTTGCTACAATGTTGGGTAGCAATGTTGCAGGGGTAATCACAGTAACTGATGCAAAAAGGTTGCTTCGTGGGACCTTGAACTGCCATGACTTACAAGTGCTTCCTTTTTGCTTGCTATTTTGTATGCACTTCAAGGTATCTGGGGTAGAGATGGATAAACTTCAGTTTCTTCTCTTACAGCTTTTGTCATTTAAAGTGCAGTGGGAACTATTCTGTTGTGTTCTTGGCTCCTTCATGTTAAGCTTCTGAAACTCTTTCATGACCTCTTTCTGAACTGTTTTCAAAATGCATTCAGCTGGCTCTTCCTCCTTATGTACCACTTGAGTTTTTAGGGTTTGGTTTGAATTTATAGATGGTTTGAATTTATTATTAAAGAAATGACTGCTGTAGAAACCTGCTTTAAAGTGTGAGAGTGTGTGTGTGTGCACGTGTGCACGCATGCTTTTGTTTTTCAGTCCATGCCTGCATGGCTGTGGCTTCAGCTTTGCAGGCAGGGCAAGGACCTGCTTGCCCTGTTCTACTCCATGCTCAGCAGCAGTGTCCTCGTTTTACTGCATGACACAAACAGTGCCCAACCATCATCAGCAGCAGAGCAACATCGCGCTGTATGCGCCATTTCCTTGCTCTTGTAAGAGTGACCCTGAATGTTTCCTGTGTGTTGCAATGGCTCACAGCTGTGATGGTCAACCTGCTCAGAGAGCTGGTGGTGGCCTATGGGAATGGAGCTTTGAATTCGGTGTAGTGATGCTCTCTGGGCTCATGGTCGATGAGATCACCTCAGCTAGAGGTCCAGCTATGTTTGTTTCTGTACCTATTTGAGTTGTTTTCTAATGCAGTAGCAATAGAGCTTCCCATGCTTTTTTCCACTTTACACTCAATGCTGTCCTTGTTTAACTCCGAATAAATCTTAGTAACATGTGCAGCCCAAAGACGGGGAGAAGATTAATCTCAATCAGGAGCTACAGAAAATGAATTATGAACAGAGAAGAGAGAGGGTTTTTCTGTATCAGTCATCTGAGCAAAGGGAAACTGGCACAGAGAACAAGAGGCAGTGAATGGTGGTGGTGGTGGGGAGCAGTGTTAATTTTTTTTTCCCCTAATTTTGGATGAAAAGAAAGATTATATTTTTCTGAGTGTCCCCAGTAAGATTAAGCAAAGTGTAGGCAGGTGAGAGGCAGCATTCCCATAGGATTCATTCAGTGTAGCTGAGATTTTTTTTCTTTGCATTTAGCTGCATTTGAGGGAACTGATTTTTTTTAATAATTTTTTCTTTCCCTGTCACTGATATGGTTAAAAGTCACAGCATAAATTTCCTGACTTGGTGAAAAGCCTCTGACCCCTCTCAGTGGTGGTGTTCATCAGAAGGCAGATAGGTAATAAAGAGTCTCATATGTGAGAGGAGTATGGAGAACCTGCTGTTTTAATTTTGTTCACAGCAGTGGGCCAAACTTTGTTCTTTCAGAGCTGGCCTTGATAATTGGCTCGAAATAATATAGGAATTCAAGCCATTGCATATCTCTGGCTTTGTAACTGCTAATGTCATAGCCAGGAAGGCTGTAAAGTCTCCTGCAGGAGCATGCAGTAAATAAGATCCATAAACGTGTTCCAAAGAACATGTTGGCCCTGGTGGCCTCAGCTCAGCCACCAGTGGGTAGATTTGCATCCGAGATGTGTGGACAAGGGGAGGTTTAGCCCCTGTGGGGAATGCAGGTTTGGGTGAATTTCTGGACTGAATTTGTGTTGTGTTGGGGAGCTGCTCCTAAGGGACCCCCTGTTTTCAGAGGGGTCAGGTGAAAGCAGTTGCTCTGGGAGTTTCCATTACTTTAGGAATTTGTCTTGCCTTAGGAACATCCTATATCCTGCTATACAGGGTACGCTGCTCAAAAGTACCATTAATTTGAGTTTTTGTTTTGATTTTTTTTCTGTCCTACAGTTGAGCTCTGGTTGTGTTTTTTTTCTTTTTTTCCATCCACCCCCAGCTCTCAGGCTCAGCAAGCTGAGACTCAACTGCGTTTGTTTTTGCAGGCATCCACACACACGTCATCCTCACTAAGGTTCTGGCACCTGTTAGGTGCTCCTCCTTCCTGGTTTTAGAGAAGCATTTAATTATGACAGGGTTTCCCTTGGAGCACATCCTCCATTCAGTTCCCTAATTGTAGAATTCTCTGCGGGATTCTCCAGATGGGGGATAGAGGATAATCTTCTCAGAGCTCCGGAAGAAATGTGATGCCAAATTACAGAAAATAGATCCTTTTTATTAAGCTCTTGGGCTCCTTTTACTCTTATTTTAAGGTGACCTTCTGTTAAAGGGAAATGCTGGGTAAATGGCTATTTTAAATAATCCTCAACAACTTCACCTAGGTTTCTAATAACACCATTGAATTAGAAATCCTGAAAGGCTTTAAGTTTAGGTATTTTTGATTAGGTTTGTTTTTGCTACTCTTGCAGTCATCACAGACAGGAGAACGGACTGGCCTGTTTCCCTTTTGTTTCTACTTGGTCTCAGTTTCAAGCTGTGAGCTGTAAATGGGGAAGTTGTAAGCAGGTATACAGACCAAGCCTCCTCCTTTGTCAAATGGTCTCAGTGCCACTTGAAGGGTCACTCACTTTGCTGCAAGCCACTGCTGTGACAGTGCTGTTTGTATCCCAGAGGGGTTTCCAGGCATCCTAAAAGTACCACTCAGCACTGCTGATGTTTGCAAACATGGCTCTGCTGGTCATCCTATTTCATGCCCAAATGCTGACCATATCTGGAGTTCTACTAAGCTTGATAAATCCAGCATGTGACTGCTGAAGGTCTCCGGGGGTTGTCCTTACAGAGCCAGTGCTGCTGGAAGGTCCCCAAGTATTTAATGTGCATAAATGAACGCACCACTAGCTCCTGTGTTAGCATATGATGGCAGTATTTTTACAGGGTAGACAGGGACACTGAACAAAGATATGCCCTGTACTGAGCTGGTAGCAGAGGCAGAATAATTTGGAAATGGCTGTTTCTGGACCTCAATTCTAATCACTGTTTTTCTGTGGAATTCTGTGTGCTTTTTAGTCTCTCGGCTGCATTTTGTATAGCACCAGACTTGTACATATCAGGTAAATATAGACTTAGGAGGGGAAGAATCTTGTCAGCAGGGAGTGAGGCTGGGGGTGATACCTATGGGCTTTAATGTAGGAGGCTTTTGGGCTTTATTGCTAAGATACACCACTGGGGATGTGTAAAGCTTTCAGTGATTGAATTCTCAGCACCACAGTTCAAAGGTGGCTAATCCAAAATTTTGTTTATCTTCCAGGTCTACGCACAACGAACTAGAGAAGAACCGGTAAGTAGCTAATGAGCCTAATTCTAAGAAGTACAAGCCTGGTGAGTGCAATGTGTTTTAACCTTACTACACGCAGGTGTTGTTTGATCTGCTCAGGCAGCTATGAATGACCACTGTGCATCACATAGTTCTGAAACTGAGAGGAAGACACAAAAAGATCTGAAAAAGAAGTCTTGTTTTTATTTCTTTTTGCTATCTGAAAAGGCAAGAAGTGACCCAGTTTTGTGACTAATCTGTATGCAGAGTAAATACTGTTCTTCTCCTGACACAGTGAAATCTGATTGGGGCACTTTCCATACATGAGGTTGCTACGGGATCAGGTTTCTTGGGCCCAGGGTAATACGTGTTACCATGAAGTGAAGGGCAGAGCCCGTTTGCTCTGCACCCTCTCCCTCCCGCCCCTCTGCTGGGCTGTAATAATCTCTGCAGCACAGAAGCAAATGCCATTGTCCAGAGGCTCTGAGGTCTGGTGAGCAGCGTGCCTGTGGAGAGTCTTTCCTCTAACCTGTTTTAGGATTGAGCCTGTTTATCCTTGAATCTGGAGTTTTAGCAAAGCTTGCACTTCTGTTACTTGGCCAGCTCTGCTATATGACTCAACCCTTTTGTAACAGGAGTTAAAGTAAGATAAATACCATTGAGACAAGGGGAGCTAATTCACACAGAGATCAGATTATCGCCTTCCATTCAGGATGCTATAGTTAAGTTTGTGTCAGGGTTTCCACTATAAACTTATTGTGGCTCTTCTGAGGGATTTGTGTGTGTGTGTGGGGGGGGGGGGGGTAGGGTGGGGAGTGTTTGTGTTTTTTGTGGCTGTTGGAACAAAGACAGTGTTCTGGCCAGCTGCTCCTGTGAAGAAGCCCCCAGGGTGGGAGAGCTGAGTCTAAATAGGTTGATTGCCTCTTCTTTGCTTTTAGCAGCCCTCATATGATGGGATGGGGGCATTACAAGGATGGCCAGCTGTGCATTTCAATTCAGGCAGGATCTTCCCATGTGTCATCAAGAGAGTTGGAGCTGAGTATTCTGTGTACCATGTTGCCCACTACTTCCCATGCATCTGGGCCTTCTAAAAGGCAGTGTTGCATGGCGTGGGTGGTTTCTCCCTGACTGTGGTTGTACTCCTACTGGAGGTAGCCTACAGAGTTGTCACAGCCCTGCCTTTCCAGGGTGATGCAGGGAGGTTTTCTTTTCCGTTATGTTGCTTTCCCTTGAGCCTTGGCCTCTCTGATCTCAGGTAGGGCTCTGCTAAAAAGTGCTAGCCCATGGATTTTCCAGTGCTCTCTGCAGCTTTATTAAACAGCAAAAGAAAGAAAATGGGTTGGACCCAGAATGGAGATTGCTTTTTTCTCCATGACAACAGTAAACCGTCACTAATTTTCAGTGTACTTATTTGCATATCTAATTGTTACAGCAAATGCTGCTTGCCCTGAGCACATCTTTAGAGCACAGTTGTCCCCATCTTTGCTTGTACCAACCCGGTCTTCTCACATAGGCCCAGTTTGTGTGGAACTGTAACCATCTTTTTCTGTTCTCAGGCTTGTTGGGCAGGCAGTGAGCTTCAAACTCTGTGGGTGAGATCTCTTAATGCAGATTTGTGCAGCTGATCAGGCTGTAGCATGGGCAAACTTAGCCTGACCCCAGGATGGTTGTATTGGGTTTGCAGTGTTTATTATTTACAATTGGGCAGTGAGTTTTGTACTGGAAACGTTTATTTTCAAACTCCATGGCAGTGTTTTCCCAGTCAGTGAGATTGCTTCCCAGTTAGATTTTCACCATGTTTTATTTGCAGCATTCTTAAGTTTGTCAGTGTCTCCAGACTTAACTGTGGCAAAAATAAAAGCCTAGATACTAATGGCTTTGTGGCTGGCAGGTGCTCATTTTCCCTATTATTTGAGATTATTCCTTTTGAGTCTCACTGTTATCTCCATTATTGACACGCTGTAATTTTCAAAATTGTCCACTATTAGGTCTCTGACTCTTGTTTTTTTTTTCCCCCTCCTGTCTGTGTACAGCAGTCGCTTTCTACTCAGTTAAGTTGTGATTTAACCCTTTCAACAAATTAGTTTCTTTCAAGCAGTAGCAGGAAACGAGTGCAAAAGCAAAATGCTCTGCTCTTCCTTTTTGAATAAGCAATTATAACTTGGACTCGGTTCTGCAGAAGTTTCAGTGCATCAGGTTTAAGAATCATCTACCTCCTGGTGCCCAAAAGTAACTAAAAATATGTTTTCAAAAACTGAAGCAATGTCTTAAGCTGCCCCTTAGGTATGGAAACGTTTCATAAGTGCTGGAGTGGTTCTGCTAAGGAGGTGCTTGATTTGGTACCGGATGCTAACTGTTATATTGAAGTGACTTCTCTCTCTGCTCTGATGTGTTACTGGTTTCTGTTTTTCTTTCTTTTTTTATTTTTTTATTTTTTTTGGCTGAAGAGATTGCAGTGACGTTTATATAAGGGGTTTTGTTTGATTTATGAAAGATTAAAGTTAATTTATAGTTATTATCTGTCATTAATCCTCATGTTGGAAAATTGTTTGTGTTTTTTATTTAATGGGTATGTGTTTCAGCTTCCCTCTGCCTAGGATGAGTCATAGCTTGCATTTAAGCAAGAAGCCAGAATTGTGTTTTTTATATGCTGCAAGGCACAACTAAAACAATACTTCTTAGTCTCTTAACGTGCCTACCAAAAACTGATTCCTAAGCAATACCCCCATCATTTTCTGAAAGAAAACACGATAAAGCAAGTGAGTGAAATACAAACTCTAGTAGTGTAATATTTTCTCCAAAAGGTATAAAAACCAAACTTCAGGCTTAAGTTAATTTGTGTGTGCATATGTCTTATAGCAGAATGAACTGCTGTTTGTGAATGCTTCAGACAAGCCTTTTGGAAGGATGTGGTCAGTGTGGTGCGAAGAGAAGGTATGCAGCACAGAGATGGCTTTCCTGCTTTTCTGTGAAGTGGCAGTTCTGGTAGACCAACGTGGGGATGCCTGTCAGACAAGTTGCATCTCCTGGTGGAATGAGAGATGCTTACAAAGTTATTGATTGGACTGCTGCTTTTTTTTTTTTTTTTAGGTCTTTCTATATATTCTAGATTGACCTATTTGTTTTAGTGATGATTGCATTATAATACAGTAGAAAAAAAGTGAAACAAATCTGAGTAACTGGGTGAGGAACAAGTTGTTAGGGCAGATTTTGCTTCTGGTAACAATAGTGTAGCTCAAAAGATAGATCTGATGTGGGAAAGAGACACTGGGACAACCATTGAAATCAGAATTTTTTGGAGATATCAGAGATTTTGTCTCTGCAAGAGGTAACTTGTTTAAAACAAAAAATGAGCAAAGTGAAGGTCTAAGTCAAGTTGAAATGGTGTGAGCTTATTGAGAAAGCACAAAGTAAGGTGCTGTAAGATCCTCTCTTTTGAGATGATCAGAAATGAAGCAAAGAAGATGTGCAGCAGTGATCAAGTACTGCAGTTTTTAGACTTTCTGACTCTTATCTGGATCTTCCTTCTGTCTTCTGTGATTCCCCCACGCATTCTCACTTTAAACATGAGACAGACTGTTAAATGCAGAGGATTTCTCCAAGTTCTCTCATGTGGACCTGAAGGCTATGCTGTGGTACACAGTTGAGGTAGCAAATAAGATAAAGGAAAGACCTACTGAATTTTGTGGAGAAAACCATGACCTGGGTCAGTTTGCACTGACATAAGGGGCTTTCTGAAGCTCCCAGCAATGGCACAATCTGATTCTCTTTCTGCAGAACAGGGGCTTGCTTGAGTGTGTCTGTATTAGCAAGGAGAGGGGAAGCGTTTAACTACAGAACATAGTGCACTGCTGCATTTAAATAGTTTGGGTATTGAATAGTGTGGATGTGCTGTCTAGGCTAGAAGATGGAGGGAAGGGAAATGAAAGTGTAGTGAATCCTTGCTGCTCTGAGTAAACAGGGATGATTGTGCTTTTGTTGTGCTATGTATGCTTGCCAAGGCAATCTGATCAGTGTTTGTCTTGAAGTAACTAATCAAAGTGGTGTTGAATTCGCTGCTATTTATCCAGGAGAGCTGGAACAAGAAACTAATCCAGTAAATTTCATTTGTTCTCTGGAGTGGTCTTTGTTTTCATGTTAGCATACATTGACGATACGTATTATTTTCCTCATTTATAAAGCTTGGAACCTGTGATGTTCCCTGCAGTCAAACCATGGCCAACACAGCTGAGCATGCATCTTTTTTTGACACATCCAAAGGTCGGAGCGTGCCACAATCCAATTTGCTCCTTGTGGGAACTGAGGCTAAGCCCTGCTGTCTCCATGGCCAGCACGGAACAAGAGCTGGAGGTAGCTAGCTGTCTTCAACTGCTGTTTGGATGATGGATGCATTCATTTTCAGCTGGGACCAACAATTTTCAATGAGCTGAAAGATGCTCCACTCTATTAAGAGATTTGTTTAACTTACACTACCATGCCTGTTTTTGTTTAACCTTCAGAAAGGGAAGTCTAGTTTGTGGAGTAAGATTATCAGAGAGGTGTCCTGCATAAATATCAGAGAGGTCCTGCATAAATTCAGGTTCAGTCATGATTGTTTAGCGTCACTTTGCCTTTTGCTACAGTGCCGTTACTTTCCTGCATTGCTCCAGGAACTCAGCAGTCAGATGCTGCGATACTGGGATCTGATCTCTTTGACCCCACACTTGTTCATGCAAAGTGTCCCCTTGTGCAAAAGCAATGTTTCAATTCACTTAGAGTCAAAACTCTGCAAAGGTTTTGTTTCACATTTGCTGAGCAGCAGAACATCTTGAACTGAGTAAAGCTGCTGAAAAGGGAAAGTTAGTTTCCATGCCAAAATTCAAAGGAAACAAAGCAATCTTCATTTTGTTGGAAGTTCTTCAGCACGGTTCATATTAGAATTTCAAGTTTCAGTATTTGCTTATTTGAGGTGGTTGTTGTTGTTCTTAAATTCAAAGCAATGCATTGAGGAATACATGCCTACATGGTTTCCTTTCTGCTCCCAGATCTTTCCACCACCCCTATGAATCCAATAGCAGATGGAAAAGGAAGAGGAAAAAGAACAGTACTACTATTTTGAATAAACTATCTCAAAGCAAACTGTTTCAGCCATGTTGCACAGTAAAATCACTGTCATATGCCAGTTCTCACACAGTATCACAAACCCCGTCTTGACTAGGATGTGTTACAGGGACACTTTCTGGTGTGTTTCCCCCCAGAGTATAGAAAGGAATGTTAGCACAGTCTGCTTGACCTTGGTTATAATGGTTTGATGCTGAGAATTCATTTGTCCTTTTGTTTGCCAGAATGGAGACCCCACTCTCAGAAGAAGCATACTCTTATGGCAAGGCCTCACTGCTTTTGCTGGCTGAGTTCTGGCATACAACATCCTGTACCTACAATCTCCAGAGCAGTGAATAAAAGAGGAATCAAGTGGTACTTTATGGGCTTTTTACTGTTTCGGAGCTTCAGAAGGGGGTCTGGTCACTTCTGTGGATGTGTAATGAAAACAGTCAGATATGCTTAGAAGATATCTAATTTGGAGTCTGTCATTGCCAGCTTTGGTTCTTCAGTCTCTTCCCAAATATGCATTCTTCACGTTTTACTTGGGGCTGTTGCCACAGTTGTTGAGGTTTTTCTTCAGGCTGAACCAACTCTGTTTCTGTTTGGTTATGGATGTCCTCAAGAAATAAAGACCAGGCAAATCCACCCTGTAAGCGCTGAGCTTGAACCAGGCCAACAGTCTGGTCTTAAGTAGTAAGTCAAGCATTCAGCTTTCTTAACTCAGTTTTCAGTCACATCAGGGTACTGTACTTGCCATATGTCTCCTAAATGTGCCTCTGGAGAATTTGCAGCTTTGTTGTTTTGTTGTTGTTGTTTTAAATTTTTTTTTCGTGAGGTGCTGTTTGTTGAAGTGTCGAGAGACAGAAATTCTGATGCAACAACTTGTCTTGTTCAAGTTGCTACTGCTGCTCATGGGTCTGAAAGCATTGCTAGTGAATACCACTTGGGGACTTTCTGTCTTTGAGAAAATAAGGTAACAGGAATAGTTTTTGAGGTAGATTATGTGTTGACTGCAAGTTTCAGTACTTTGTACTCTTGGGGTAGAAGCTAGCTTTGCCCGCAGCTGTGCGTATGAGTGATACATACATATATAGTGATGATCTGTATCTGTTTCTGATGCACGTGTTTAAGGCAACATATCTAGCAACATATCCCATGCAGCCTAGTGATAAGAAAAGGAAAACTTGGTGTGGAATAGGAAATGTAGATGTGGAATAGGAAATGTAGGTAGGAAACTTTCACATTCTCCTTTGTGGATGTTACAGCATTGAGAATCTGTATCCTTTTATGATATTTCAGTAAGGGGAGGGAAAGAGTTAGGTACCTGCCTCTACTCCTCCTCGTCCAGGGCTGGGACATGCTGTGAGTGATGCTGTCTGGCTGCCCTTGAGGCTCCTCCCTTTTGGAAGGAGCAGAGAGGCACAAGGTGAAGTACCTTTGCTGTTGCAGGAGACTGGCAGTACTCTGTGCTGTATGATCTAGCCCCTTGATTTGGAAGCAGGTGTGCAACAAACTTTCCCAGCCTTGTCTGGAAAATGAAAGCAAAGTGCTTTGCCTGACTGTTGCTGTGGTTGTTGCCTGGCTGCGAACAGTGCTGAGCAGTTTGCATAGCTGTGGGCAAACAGAGCAGGCAGGTTTCCTCCCAAAGAGCACATGAGACAACTGTAAAACAATTAAATGGGCAGCATGCAACCAAGGGTCAGGAATTCCCCTCCCATAAAACCAGTGGATAATATAGACAGGGCCAAGCCAGAGCTATGACAGAACATAATGATGGGGAAACACCATGGAGACCCAGGGGAATCATAACCTGCCTCCCTGTGTGTCTTAAGAGTTTGAATTTGCGTAGAAATACACATATTCACAATACACAAACACTCTTTGTGCTTACTCTTTGGTAAATCCTTGCTGTGCCTTTGCAAAGTGAGACTATCCCCCTTAAGAAAGGTGGCATTTAACCTGCCAGATGCAGGGTATCATAGAAAGTTTGGGGATTCCTCTGAGTTGGGAGGAATGCTGAGGATTTGCTGGATCCCAGCATGGTGGCATGAGTCAGGTCTTCTGCCCAATAGACCATCAAAAAAATTAATGGCTGTCTTCTGAGGGTATCCTTTATGCATACGCTGCTGCTTGAGCATCACTTTCCATTAGCTTTGTAATAAGATTTTCTGTCCCTCTTGCCTGTTAATTATTTACCTTTGAGAATGTGTTCAGAAAGCAGTGTGCGTGACTTAAAGAAAAATGAAAAGCTTCTGCCAGATGCCTTTTGCACTTATTTTTTGCCCAGGAGTTTGAGAACCAGAATTTTCAAGAAGAAGAAGGAATTGTCATGAATGGGGGATTTCGCAAATGGGCACTGCAGAACTTGAGGCAGGAGAGGGAATGTAGCACTTGCATAGCAATCTTGTAGCTGCATACAGAAGAAATTCTGCCCTTGAGGGGCTGAGGAAAAGGTGGAGACACAGCAAAAATTGATACAAAAAGCTCATGCACTGAAACCTCCAGTGGAAACAGGACTGGAGCTTGAAATGCAGAGTTACTTAAACAAAGTCTGTGTGTAGTATCAGTGAGTTCATGTGTGGTCCGAGCTGATAACACTGTGTCTGATAGGGGTGTGGTTTTATCATGGCAGGTAGTAAACAGCTGCACAAAACTTAGTCATGCTTATAAAGTGAAGTGCAGCCTGCTATCTCTAGGGCGACTGGTTGCTGAGCTAGGGTGGAATATCTAAAAGCATCTGAATCATTTAGAAGCACAACTCTTAATGACCTTCAAATAAATACTTGCTCCTTTGCTTGAGTACCCAGTGCTCCCTTTGCTTGTTCCTACAGTGCTGCAGCTGTGCATGGTCATTTAGAGAGCAGTGCCAAGGGCTCCTACACTCAATGCCTTGCTGTCCAGTTCAGTGCATGATACTACAACGAAGGGAGGGTGCTGTACAGTACATTACATTACAGTAATTAAAGTACAAAAAAATTACAGCATTAAAGTACTGCATTACAGTAATTCACTGTAACTTGTCAAGGCCGAAGTTGATTTCTTCAACAGGAAGGGTTCAATTCCTTCTAGAAACTCAGGGGGATTCTTCTGAGTTCTGAGAAGGGGAGCTGTGTAGCAGAAATTAGAGGTTAAAAAGAGATTGCTTTGTATCTTCCCTGTCTTTAATTCCCACCTACTTGGCCTTGCTCCTTGGGGCAGGTTGAGCTGTGTGTTGCCCAGTCACAGTTTGCCCAGCTGTGTGGGAATCTTCCATACAGCTCAGAGAATGCCATTCATTAGCTACACTTCAGTAATGTCAGGAGGCCAAATGTGGGGTGAGTACTCGCGCTTGCACAGATGCACCCAGTTTACGTGCAAGGACACACAAAGAGCTTGCAGTTAAAATCTATGTGCCCATTTCTTTTTAAAAGGGGAAGGCAGAATCCCAGCTGTGTATACAGCATGGTTTTTTCCTTTGATCTGTGTTTGTTTCCAGTGTTCTCATAGCCTGGATCCTGGCACTCCTCAGAGCTGGCTGCTCTTTTGCCTGCTTGCAGCTGCTGAACTGCATGCAGAGAAGCTAGCAGGGGTGGCTGTGGCATAGCAAGTTTCTGCCGTTGACTGGGGGGGGGGGGGCTTTGCTCTTTCCTGCACAATAAAATCTGCAGTAGGCAAGGAGGAGTGAGAGCAGCGGCAGCTGAGGCTATGCTGCCTGCATCCTTGAGGTCCCCCTGCTTTCTTCTGTGTCTCATCTAGCTTGGGACGTTCTGATGACCCGCTGCTTGCTGTGACTTCTGCTTTCTGGCACCTCCCTCCTGTTTCCTGCTACCTGCTGTAGTGCACGTTTCTCTTCAGCTGATTCTTCCTCAGCCAAACCTGATCTGGAAAATTACAAGTCATAGTGCTATCACAGCATCTGCAGAGCCTCTCGGTGTTTGCTTTCTCCTGTCCTATCCTCACCAACCTGTAGGGCAGGGATTTGATGCATGCTGGTACTGGAAACTTTGCCTTGCAGATGTCTCCTGGTTCTCCTTTTCCCTCTGGCTGCCTATTTGCGTACACGTGGCGTGACTGCCCCTTCCCAGCTGCACACAGCAGCGAGAGCTGCCACTGCAGAATAAGTCTTACTCTCTCACCAAGGCTGTAGCTCAGAGAGACAAAATTCCCCTTCGCCTTCAGAGTAGTGCCTCTGCAGCTGGCTCAGACCTATGCCCAAAAGAGGGCAGGAAGCTGCACCTTTCCAATTTACAGAGCATTTCACGACGTTGTCAGAGGTGGGGTTGAGGCCTGCACAGTTCATCTGGTGCCCCAGTGGAGGATAAGCTCCATCTAAACCCTTACCTGACAGATCCTTACCTAATGTGGTGCTAAAAGCTTCTGACAGCAAGGCTGCCTAGGGAAGCCAATTTGCGTTGATCAACTGCTGGTACCACTGGAAAGCTTTTCCTAACATCTAATTAGGAAAATGTTTTCAGCATTTTTCTAGGAATGAAAAAACACCTGAAGTTGAGTGCCTCTGTGTTCAAAGGGGAGAGTCCTGGATGCTGAATATAGTCATCAGTTTTCACAGCAAGAATAAATGCTAGCCCCCAGAAGTATGCTGAGGAATTCTGACGGAGATAAGGGACTGTGGAAAAAACACCAGCATTCCTCTTCCCTTTTCCCAGTACATGTGTTTGCCACTTTGTCTACCCAACTTTAATGCCAAAAGAAGTAGGAAAGTGCCTGGGAACGCTATGTCCCCAGTGCATATTCTATGTAATACGACTCCCTAAGAAAAAAATGCAGATACTGTTCTGGACGGCGTGAACTCTTTTAAACTTTTGTTGGCTTGGAAAAGCGGCTTACAGGCTTGGTGTTCATTGGGAGAAGCACATATGGGGATGTATTTCAGTGAAGGGGTTGATGAGGGGGAAGGAGAGAAACCTGTTGTGCTGTACTTGTGGAAAGCATGCTAAGGCCCTCTGGAGGCGTGAGTGTCCCTTGGAGTTTCTTCAGTGCAATTCTGGTGACATTCTATGACTTTTAAATCCCAGCACCTGGGAGTGAGGCGCCTTCTGTCCCCACCACAGATCCCGAGCATAAGGTAGTGCAACGTCTGTATTTAAAACACGGGAAAGAACTGTTTGTTTTCTTTTTATGATCATGTGATGTCTGAACCACTCTGATCTCTTTATTTTATGGGGCCTAAGTCATAATCTGGGCATTTCAGATTAACAGTGGGACATGAGAAACTAAATGTTATAAAGAAATAAAAAGCTCTGTGACTGATTGCAAAGTCAGCAGTACCGCCTTTGCCTCATATTCTTGGTTCAGAAAATGTTTCACTGCTCTGAATTCTGTTGAAATTCCCTTTTAGGAATTCCTTGGGACTGTAAGAGACTTTTTGCTGCATATCTGGGGAGAAGCAGTGAGGGGTTATTGACTCATTCTGAAAAACATGGCCATCTTTTGCTCTGGGTATTGCTAACTAGCAATAGAGCTGAATGAATTAGCTTTCCAAAGTGTCCTGCTGTCTCCAAATGCCAGTGTCATTTCCAAGCTATGTGAGCACCTGAAAAACAAGAGTGGATTTAGCTCAGCAATGCCCCGTGAAGGAATTAGGCTTATCTCCATTTTGTGGATGTGTGGTCCACGCTTCAGTTCCTTGAGGGATTTACCTGAGGTCATGCAGGCTGGCTGTACACAGCTCTCCCAACTCTCACTTCAGCATTTTGCCTGCTACAGAGCCTTCCCTGAATGTGGGGAGGGCTGAAATGTTGGCCCCTTTTTGCTGTTGCTTTGCCCTTTGTGAGAATGTGTGCAGGTTCTGCAGGCTCCTGGTTGGCATAGCACTGGGCAGTGAAAAGTCTGTGCTTCTTGAGATGCCTTTTGCATCTCCTGAGGCTGAAGCCTACTGCTGCCTCTTCCCGGGTAGAAATTCTTGTTAGTTGTTTCTGTTTTTCTTTGTGTTTTGGTTTGTTTTTTTTCTTTTTTTTTTTTTTTTAATATCTGTCCACAAAGCTCTAATTAATGCTTAAATTCATGAGGCTCTGCGAGGGTCATTAGCTATATAAAACAACAGGGAAGGAGGGGGGTGGTTGCAATGATAATGCAGTGCTTTTGCAGGTATTTCTGTAAGCTTGTTTGGCTGTATTTTTAATGTTGGCCTGGTAGTTGAGCAAATGGAAACCAGTTCCCCCAACACCAGAGGACTGGGTGTTCTTTCTCCTCTTTTTTAATTTTTCCCCTTTTCCTTTCCAAAACAAACCACAAACCTTCCAGTGTTTGATTTGTTCCCAGGTGGGATCCTAACTTTTCCTGCTGGGAGAACACAGGGTGAGCAAGCACCAGGCAGTAATCCTCCCACAAATGTTAGTTTACTCATCTGCAGCTGTTCTTGGATTGGGGGAATAATAGCTGTATCTGTTTGTGGTGTTGCTGACCAAGGCAGGGGTCTTGTTGATCTTCTCCTGCTAGGAGTGCACTAGGAAGAATGTCCTGCATATAACAGAGTGACTTTCTGAGCTTTTGGAAGCATTAGGACTTTTGTAGTTGAGCTGAAAAAAACATTAGAGCAATTTTCATTTCTTACAGATGTATTCTGTGTTACCTCTTGCCCAAGGAAATAGTTTTCAAGTGTCCGGCTTTGTGCTTCTTCCCTGTTCGAGATGTGAGCAGTCCTGCATCCTTTTGCTTTCATACATGCCCAGGGAAGAGAAAGAAAATGCAAGGCAGGTATCAGAAGTAGTAAAGGGAAAGGGCAGGGTGCAGGTTTAGTTTGGTTTTGCTTTTTCTTCTGAAGTTTACATTGTTATAATTTTCTTGTGGTAAATATAATTTTCAGATAGTGATAATCTTCTGGTGATAAGCCCCGCTCCTTGTTGGAGGAACTGTATTGACAGGTGAGTTTGTGTTAGCACGTGACACCGGGTGAGCAGGAGCAAGGTGTGTTCTGTGCTCTCTGATACCACTTCTCAGAACCTCCTTTCTTTCCTGGTACGTGCGAGGTCAGCACGCAGCCCACCTGCTGCAATAATACTGGGAGCGCCTTTCTCTGTTCAGGCTTTCCTGCTGAGCAGCACGTGGAGTTAACTGAAATTACAGCTGCTTGGTGCTTAATGCCAGCTCACTCCTAGGCTTCTGAAATACTGTTGTTTGTGCAAAAATATACATCCAATAGGAAGGACAGTGCTAGGGTCTCTTATGTTCTCCTTCTTACTTACTGTGCTTTTGTCCAACCACATATCCTATAATGACCTTGGCTGCTAATTCTTTTTCCCTGGGAAGTCTGAGGTTAAATTTACAATAATTTTACAAGGTTAAATTACATGCACTGCTTCCTCTGTTCCAGATGCGTGCACTCTGTACCTGAGAGGTACAGCGGCCGTTTGATGACTCCTTAAATATTTCTGACAGTGCTGAGTGGTATTAGATGAACAGCACATGCTTTCCTTCGGGTGTAAAAAAATTTGTGTAAACAAATAATGCATACAGTTATATTCTTGGAATGTTTCTTTTTTGGTAGAAATTAAGATTTTTTTTTTTTTTTGCTTCCATGAGGTGAGGAAACTGGAATAAGATATGAGAAAAGAAATGGATGGGCTGGAAAAGCTCTGTCCTTTCTTAATAACAACTGGCACCACACAATGTATTCTTGATATTGGCATGTTCCCTGCTCATTACTTTGGAAAGAGAAAAGGTGTTTTCTCAAATAGTAAGTTGGCAGCATCCTTTGCTCTGACTGATGGACAACTTTATATCTAACAAGTGCTTGCTTCCTGCAGCTACTAACACCAGCTGCAGTGGTGTCATTAGCTTAAAGCCTGACCATATTTAGTGGGCACCAAAGTCTGCGGTCTTTTCTGTGTTATGAAGAAACAGGCTGTGAAATGATTTTAAGTTGAGGGAGGGAAGATTTAGGTTGGATGTCAGGGGGAAGTTTTTTACAGAGAGAATGTTGAGGTGCTGGAACAGGCTGCCCAGAGAGGCTGTGATGCCCCGTCCCTGGAGGTGTTCAAGGCCAGGTTGGATGGGGCTCTGGGCAGCCTGGTCTGGTATTAAATGAGGAGTTTGGTGGTCCTGCCTGTGGCAGGGGGTTGGAGATTCATGATCCTTGAGGTCCCTTCCAACCTGGGCCATTCTGTGATTTGAGGTCTCTCTGTGCCTTTGCTGCTGCAGACCACAAGGGGCTTTTCTGCTGGAGCCGTGGGAGGTCTAGGGTAGGAATGGGCTGCACTCCAGCTGATATCTCAGGTTCTTCCCACCCTGGTGCTAGCAGCGTGCCTTCAGGCATACCATACCTGCGAGGTAAGGTGGGTCCCATCAGGAGAGCTTGGTGTGCGGCGTTGGAGGAGGCAGTTGGGGATTCTGGGTGCGAGCATCTCCAGCATCCAGCAACTGACTGTAGAAACCCTGCGGGAGCCCAAAATACCTCAGCAATCCTTTCCACAGGCGTGGTGCTTAGCCAGGAAACCTCCAAACACAATCAAGAATAGCAGGCGAGTTTGGAAAATCTCGGCTATCTTTGCCGCTGACCTAATTCTAGCAGTAAAGCTGAAAATCCGCAGGTCGCAGCAAAGCAGGTTACTGCCTCCTCTGCAGTGAGGCTGCTGCTGGCCGGCGCAGCTGCTCCATGGGCACGTTGGTGGCACGGAGCTCTGCTCAGAGCGGTGTCACCAGGCGGGAGCACGCGGCGTGTCCCCGGCGGTGATTATACCAGTATTAGTAGGAACGGGGGCACAGGGCACTGTTGGCTATTTAAAGAGCAGGGCTCTATTTTTAACTGCCTTTTAAGAAAGCCGGAGATTTATTAGACGAGGCTATTTGTAATTAACTGGAGTGGGCTGCACGTTGATGTTTAAGGCTTGCTTTGCGTGTTGCTCACTAGATAAATGCAGGACTGTGACTATATCTTATTGCCAGGTAGTGGAACTGTGATACTTGCAGCATTGGGAATGAGCACAATTGGAAAGTCGGTGCCAAATGATCTCGTGCAAGAGACTCCTGGATGTGACCACACTGGCAGCAAATAGGTCAGAAAGTGAATGGGACGTGGAGCATTTACAGTCTGTGGTGGCTGCAGGGTTTAGGACAGTTGCAAGCACAGCTGAGCCCAACAGGGATTTATCTGGCAGTGCTGTGTATTGTGCTACGTGAGGCTGAAGTTAATTAGATTCACCGGGGATTAAAAAATACTTTGTGGGTAATGGCCAAGATCAATAATAATGAACCCTTGATATATAATTTCAGGGGGAGATTAACTTTGATAAATTGTAATAGACTCTACTTCAGAGCATCTGTTGCTATTTGATGTCTCTTAACAACTGCCCAAGTTTTATTGCCTTCCAAAGGAAGGCAGAAAGCTGTAGGGGAGCTGCGAGGGGAGAGGAGAAACTGATGAAGAGGCGCTGAGAGCGTGGAGCTCGGGCTGGGGGAAAATGAAGGGGTGAGAGAAAATGCCAGGCATTGCTTACCTCCGTTCCTCTGCTGGGCAGATGGCCACTTCTGCTGCTGTCATCACCTTCTCATCGCGAAGTGCAGGCTGCTATACTTGATCTTTTACTACTGAGCTGTAGCCTGTCTCATTGGCCCCTCTGAAGATGAGAGAGGTTAGGGAAGGATGAGCAGTCAGCTAGCAAACAGCTGAGAGGAGGCACCTTCCGAAAGGATACTTTCTCAGCGTCATTTTTATTACTGTGGGTACCAGTATTTAGTGCTTCTCATTTGCCACTCTTTTCAGCATCCTAGTTTTGGGAGTCGTGGGATTGCAGATGGTCACTTTATTATGGTATTAATTTAGTTTAGTAGTCTGTATTTTAGCCCTCCAGTTCAAAGAGAAAAGCTTCAAGATATGCACCACCAGTTACCTGCCTTCTGGGCAGCGTGTTACGTGGCAGAGCTGCATTGCCTCAATGTATTTGTTGGTTTTATTATTGCTGTTGTTATTAATACTGTTAATTACAGGTCTCTTAATTTGCGGTTTGTTTTTTGTCTGCCCTTGGATTGAGAGCACAGTTAGATGCATGTTAATTCTCAGCATTTGCACGCAGATCTGATCTGGTTAAGATCAGGCTAAACATTTTGCCTGCAGAACATTTTCATTCCCTTGAATCCCTATGTACAGTGTGTTGTCAAGGCTTTTTATTATCATTATTCAAGTTTCATTTCTTTGTTCCAAATGATAGACTTAAAAAAAAAAAAAAAAGTCTGGAGGCTTTTTTTCCTCCCCATTACTTTTTCATGATGCAGTTTATTAACATTTGCAATACAAATGCTCATGTACGCCGAGGAGCTGTGGGTAGGAATGTCAGGGAACAGAGGCAGATGAGCGAGTGCTGTGTTCAGCTTGGAGCGAGCACCAAAACGGAAATAACCACGTAAAGAGACCTGATGGAAAACCCGAAAGGATGAATGGTTGCACAGTGCAGGTGGAGAAGATGGGCTTTAACGGCGCCGTTGTGCAGCAGATTTCCTTCCCAGCGTGCGCCCGGCGGTGCTGCGCAGTGAGCAGTGCGTGCTGCTGCAGGCTGGGGCAGCGCAGCGCTCGCGGTGCTTACATAACGCTCTGCAGCAGCACAAGCCCTGCCCCAGCGCCCGCCTGGCTTTCAGTTTCTGATTCGGGCACTTGGCAGCATCTCCTCTTCCTTCTCTGGAGGTGTGAAGGCAGGGGTCGGACCCTTCTGCGGACAGGGGAAGGATTAGAGATGAGCACAAGGCAAAACCCGTTGTCCTATGATGGCTGTTATAGATAAGCGAGTCTCTGACCTGTGAACTGTTTATGGGAGGAAACCATATTTTCTCCCATTCTCCCTGTCCTGTGGTTTCTGCATGTGTTTCTCATTACTTTTATCTCAAAATCGTTCTGGTCCAATGAATTATTGATGTGGGGTCACTTGCGTCGCTCCAGGAATTGCTTTCTTTAACCAGCGATCCCTTCTGAATTTTTTAAGCCATCTATTAGCTCTGAAATCCAAACAAAGTTGGTGGTTTCTAATTTCAGGGTTAAATTGGACTCGACTTTGAAAAGGTGAAGAGGAAGAGAGCGCAGGGGAAGGATGACCATATTCTTTTCCATCTTAGAATTTTCCTTGTGCTGATGCTTTCAGTGCTTCTTGAGGTTTTTTGGTTTTGTATTGTTTATTTTATATATATAAAGTTCTCTTGGAGATCAGGTGTCTGATCCTGCTTCAGTGGGCCTTGAGCTTTGGTATCCCTAATGTTGAGCACAAGCTGAAATTGACTGTTGAATTTTGGCCCTATAGACCTGCAGGCATAGTGCAGAAAAATCTGTGAAATGCTTTCCTTTTCCCTCAGATGCTCTTTCTTTCAACGTACAGAACCTGGAATTCAGCATTTTGAAATGCTGTTGGTCATCTCCTGCTGGGAGGGAGGTTTGATCTTCTGAAGATGGGCAGTGTCTGTGTCAGTGTGTATGTTCTGCACATGTTCCAGCCTTGATTCAGCACAGTGTCTCGGCAACGCCTGGCTTCAGGGTAATGCTGAGTCCCGTAAAGTGCTGCTTCAGAGCTGAGCACGCACGTGGTTTAATGACTTCTAGGCAGAAAAACTTTCTTCTCTCTCAGTTTCCATTGCTTCTGCCAATGGTACAAGATGGAAAGAAAAAAAAGAAAAAAAACAACGAAAAACAAAACAGCCTGTACCAGCAGAACAGCTGCAGTCTCTCCAGGGATGCTCACATTCAGGGACTTGCCCAAATCTGACTGGAACCAAGATCTCTTGATAGATTTGGCTGCAGTTAGCCTGGGCTGGGCTTTTCAAGGGGTACTGAGCAGATTCAAGGGATGCCGTGTATCTGCTTGAACCCAATGGCTGTCACTGCTACAATCTGGAGAGAGACAACTCAAGCAGAGAGGCTGAACTCAGCAGGGAACGTGCCGCAAGGAGCAGTGCTGTCCCTAAAAGGGCTTCTCGGGCACTGAGGGCGGGTGGGCTCCCAACCCCTCTGTGGCCAGCAAGCACAAGGCTTGGAGCTGTGCCCCCAGCTCTGTAGGGCAGGGGCTAGGCAATCCCCAGACAGAGGAGGCTGTGGTGCAGAGCTTGACTCCTACTGCTACCCCTCAGAAATGTCTCTGGCAGAGTAGGGGGAAGGAAATGGGGATTGTTTGTTTGTGTATTTGCACCCAAACCACTTCCTGCACTGCAGTTTTGATTCAGGCAGTGGGGAGCCTGATTTCCGCAGTGGGATTTGGATGCAGGTTGTGCAGTGAGACAGCTGAAGCTGTGAGCAAAAAGCATGCAGAAATAAAGGTTTCCTCCCAGTACCTTATATAATCAGAAAGGATGATGTCATTGGGAGCCAGAGAAGAGAGCAGGCTGTAAAATTACAGCCCTCTGCAGCCAAGCAAAGCCAAGTGCAACCAGGGGCAAGGTGGAGCAAGAGCTAGGCTCCTCCAGGAGAGGCCAGGGGCTCAGGCTGGAGGGGAACTGAGGGGGCTGTTGGAAGTAGATGCTTCACATACAGTCAGAAGCTGTCACACTGCACAAGGTGAAAAGGGGAGAGCAGCATGTGCCCAGCACACAGACACAGAGCTGTTGTTTCAATGGCTGATACCCTTTCTCCCATCAGCAGCCCCCCATGGCTCGCTGTGGGTCAGTTCCCCCTAGTTGAGGAACTAGAACTGAAGTTCTCCTTCTCTTCCCTTCTCTTCCTGGGATCAGGGCAGTGAGAGGCAGCAGCCCTCTGTGCCCAGCCTGTGTTGTTTCTCTGTTACATAACAATATGGGCATTTAGACTTGTTTTTCCAGATATTGGCAGATGCGTCAAATTTTGGCATAACCCAGTGGTTTACATGGAAAGCCAGCAGGCTCTGTCTGGAGCCTGCACAATGTTGGCATTTTCATTGAATGTGAGAGCTTGCAGCGGTGTCAAAGCCATGTTGTAGGGATCCAGGTAAGCATGTGAGAAAGGCATTCCTATTGTGACCTGACTCTGGGATTACAGCTGCCCAGGTACAGCTACATGACTTAATAAGGAAGATTAATAGGCTTGTGATTGCTGTTGCCCTGAAACTGGCTCTGCTAAGTTTGCTCTGATGCTTTTGAGCCTTGGAAAGCAACACACTCACGTGATAGCTCAGTGTGAAGGCCATGGAGCTCACTTTTCAGCCCATTTGCAGGGTGCTGCTGCTTTCTCTGATCTGCTGTGGTTCTGGGGCAGAAGCAAGACCGATCCAGTTGGAGTTTCAGCATTTGTTCTCTCTTTAAATGGTTGGATTTATGCACGCAGCTTTCAGATGCCTGACAAGGTTGATTTTGCCAAATGCACAAAATAACCCAGCTTTTGACACAGCAGGTCACAGTGCCATCCACCTAACTTTGTCTGGGCAATTCTGGTCTGTGCTCATTCCTATTCAGCGCTGATCTCTGTTCCTAGAACCATGGTTCCTGGTGCCGGGCCTTCCCCTTCCCCCCCAGTGCTTGCCCTCAGTTTGTAAATGCACTGCTCATTTCCCTCTGCATTTAGGAGTGCACCATGATACATATGAAACTGGTCAGATGTTGATTTCCTAAACTTATTTCCTATTGTACCCTATGAAGTGGAGCTGACCCTGCTCCTCAGTCCCTGCTCTGCCTGCCTGCCAGCAGTCAGTGCCCAGTGTCACCTGGGATGATAGTTGCCAGCAAACCAGCACTGCTCTTTCACTGCTGACCACACTGGGCGCACACAGCTCCTGTTGATCAGCCTGTATGCTGAAGATAAGCTTCTATGTAGCTAAAAACCAAAAAGGTAAAGCTCATGTTAGCCATATGTGCTTAATATTAGTAGAGTTTGTCCTAGAGTAGTCTAAGGAAGGAAGAGATGAGATTGATGTGATTTTTTTTTTTCTGTTGTTTGATTTTTCTGATTATGACGCTCTCACTCTTCTTGTTGTTAATGTTTAATGAAAAACTCATGTTCTTCAAGGGCCTTGCTGGTCATACGCAGCCCTGTGGCTCCTCTTGAGACAGAATGCTGGACCCTTTGTAAAGAGATTTATAATAGAAATACTGAGGAGATCCCAGCTACAGCCCTGCTAGCAAACACTCCTCTGTGCTGACAGTTCATCAGCAAAACCCCTGACCTTTCCACCCTTAATCATCCTTGCTTGTCACTGACATAATTGCCTGATTACAGACTCTTCTCCCCCACCCCTTTCAAACTGGGAGAAATAGTGAATTTGAAAAACAAATGGAAATGAACTGTCCATGCTCTTTATTTTTTTCCTCCCTGTATTGAGATGGATCAGGCTAAGATTCAGTTTCTTTGTGTATGAGCAGGGGTTGGGATAGGCTTTCAGGACTCTTTTGCACCGGTGTTTCTTGCATGTGAATGGTGAAGCTGATGTCATTGTGTTATTGATTGAGATGACAAGTTAAAACATAAATCATTAATGTCTGAGAAAGAGAAAGGGAGGGGTTGGAAAAGGCAACCCACACTTGATAGTTTTCCATAAATCTGCTGTTTGTTCCTGCATACGTGATACAGAGGAAGATCTGTAGGGTCACTTTTCCTGTGCAGCCTGAGGATGATGTGCTTTGCCACTGCTGCCCAAACCATTTCCCCCACATTTCACATTCTGCAGAAAATGGCTCAAGCCATCAGCAATGCTGTTGTGCTTGAGACTTTCTTTGGAGATGTGATCCAAGGTCAGCAAGCTGCCCAGAGGAGAGGTTCAGGCTCTCTTGTTCCCGCTGACCTTGCACCCCAGCAGCCTTTCAGACTTGGGCCCAGTGCAGTGCTTGGGCCATTTAATTGCCAGGAGGGATTGTTTGGGTGTGTTAGGCTGACTGGTTTTGTTCTTTCCTCTTTCAAATTTTGTGCAAAGAAATGTTAGAAATGCTGCTTGGATTGGTTCATAGCACATGTCCCTGAACTGACCCTGAACTGACAATGCACAAGTGTGCAGTGCTAGCAGTCATTTGAAAGTGCTCTCACAAAGTTCTCAGCACAGCAGCAAGTAGCCAAGGGAAATGCAACCCCTAAGATATTTGTACTGATTGTGCCTTGCGTCTGCACAAAGTTCATCCACTGAATCAGATTATCAGTTCAGACAGCAAGAAAATAAACAGTGTCTGTCAGGGGTTAGCAATCGTGTAAGTATTGGTGAGCAGATGCTGTTTGCAGTGTAAATAGCTTAGTGGCAGTTCGTCCTGGCACCTGTGGGGAATTTTGTGATGCATGAAGGGAAGGAAATATGAAAAGTGGCTCACAGAATGGAAGCAGAGAAGGAAATGACATTGCATTTCTGGAAGCTAACTCTGATCCTCTTCTCCCCTTGCAGCCGAGCTCACCTCCGCCTGTGTCTAGAACGCTTAAAAGTTCTGATACCACTAGGACCAGACTGCACCAGGCACACAACGCTTGGGCTGCTGAACAAAGCCAAAGCACATATCAAGGTAAGAGCTGCTTTTCCCAGCTTCTTTCCGTCTGACTGGAAGTGCAGTTCGGTTGCTCTCTCTTGCTGCTGAGAGATGATTTTGTGTTTAAGGATACTAGCATCTTTGTTTAATATGTAAATGTGTTAAATAAGCGTTGCCCCCTCGTTTAATTGTTAATCATTACTGCAGGCCACATTGTTTGAAGAGTCCATAGCGAACTCCGTTAACTATGAAAACATTTGATTAGACTAAGGGTCTTGTTTTGTATTGTGGTCAGCTGCTGACAACAGAAGCTCTTAAAAGAAAAACATGCTTACCGCTGAGTAACTCTACTTTGATGGGAAATGATACTTTTTTCTTTTCTGATGTGCTAGTAAGTTTCCATTGCTGAAGCATTAGCACAAAACCTCAAGAGTGTGAGACAGGATTGGCTTACTGAAGTCTCATACGTGAAGCAGCTACCTAGCCCAGCACTTTTCTAGTTTCACTTCTGGCAGAGAGAAGTATGAAAAGAAAATACAATGTTGTCAGTATCAGGAAAAAGCTGAAATCCTTTGTCATAGCTCAGGATAGTGGGAGGGAAGATGGTTGGTGAAGGAGAAAAAGCACTGCTGGAGGGACGGGGTTAGCCTGAAATGACTCCTCCTTATGCAATGTGCTTGTTGTAGGAAACAAAGAACAGTGCCCTGGTAGATTTCCCAGCTGTGATCAAAGAAATCTGTAGTAGGTTATGTAAATCGATCACTAAATAGAAAACTGTTTCTGAGAAATCCTACTAAACCATGCAGCAAGGAATGCGGAGCTCCCAGGGCACGTTTTTATGTTACAGTGAAATATAACAAATAGTAGATTGGTTTGGTTAAGGGAATTGAGGCCCCTTTGTGGACATCCATGGTAATGCAGGTGGCTGAACCCATGCGGAATGACCCATAAGCTGCTACACTTCGTTTCATTTAGAGAGGCTCTGTCTTCAAAGCCTTTTGATACCAATGTATATGATTTATCTGGGTTTGGAAACTGGAAAAGTTGTGAAGAGGTAGCATAGAAACTGCCGAGAGAGGCTTCTGGAACCTGGAAGGCAGCATTTTTCAGTGCTCTTGCAGCTTAAATCCTAGGATCTTGGAATGTCTTAAATAAAGCAGGTGGCTGGGCAGTAGAGGTGGGAGGGAAAGATAAAAGGATGAAACTTGTTTCTGAAATGTATTTGAATTGTGTCAGAAACTTGAAGAAGTCGAGAGAAGAAGCCAACACCAGCTTGAGAACCTGGAACGAGAACAAAGATTTCTAAAGAGAAGACTGGAACAACTACAGGGTCCTCAGGAGATAGAGCGAATACGAATGGACAGCATTGGATCTACCATTTCCTCTGATCGTTCGGACTCTGAGCGAGGTGGGTGTCTCTGAACTGCTGGTGAATCTCCCGAGCTCTGAGAGGAGGGAGCACGAGGCAGATCCATTTCTTGTCTCTCAGCTATGCCATTTTCTGTGACCTTTGGTATTTAGGCTACTGTTTTTGCTCACACATGTATGCACATACATGTGTGTACACACATACACTCTTCTACAAGGGCAGGCTGAGTGAGTCGAGGCTGTTCAGCCTGCAGAATAGAAGGCTCTGAGATGACCTGATAGCAGCATTTCAGTATCTAGGGAGAAGCTACAAGAAAGAAGGGGACAGACTCTTCAGCAGTGATGATAGGACAAGGGGAAATGGTTTCAAAGTAAAAGAGGGGAGATTTAGATTGGGTATAAGGAAAAAGTCTTTTAGAGTGAATGATAGTGAGGCACTGGAACAGATTGCACAGAGATGCGATGCAAGCCCATCCCTGGAGACATTCAAGATCAGGCTGAATGGGGTTTGGAGCAACCTGATAGAGCTGTGGATGTCACTGTTGATGGCAGGGGAGTTGGATGACCTTGATCACAAGATGGTAGCCAAATACTTGTTGTCGAAGATGGAATATATGTGCTTTTTTTTTTTTTGTATGTTTTGGCATCAAAAAAGCATTCTGCAAGGCAACATCTAACTTCTCATTCCCCCCAGTGTATTTCCTGTTTTCAGGCCTACTGTAGTGTAACCAAGCACAAACACAGAACTAAGCAAATCGACTCTTAAAATTCCAGGAATCGTTCTACCACAACCTCCCTTTCTTTTCTAAGTTTTCTATACAGTCCATCTCAATATCCTCTTTCAGAAATGACATGGATATGGATATAGAAATGACTGGATAGAGGTCATCTGAATAGCTAAATAAATTTGAATAATTTTCTTTTTTGAAACAGCTGCAGATTCTAGGTAGGCACAATAGGTGTTTCGATATTTACTGACAGCCAAGCATCCTGTGTAATTTGTGTTTGAATCTACAGTTTGGAGAAGAAAAAAAAAAATTGGAAAATTTTTAAATGCTGTGGAAAGCAAGATGCCTGGTTGACTAGATTACTGCTTTCTAATTCCTTCTTAAAAAAAGAGATGTAAGCTTTTAGTTCCACCATCAAAAAATAACCCAAATCCTCATGGTAATGCCCACTATTTGTGATCCCAGCTTTCAGAAAGTGATGCCAAGCAAGTAGCATGGTACAAGGGTAACTTCATGCTCTGTTTTCTCTGTTTTATCCTTTTTTTTCTCTTCTTTTTTTTTTTTTTTTCTTTCCCCAACACTGGGGTAATACAGTTCCAAAAAACAGAGATAAAATAACAAGCTCAGTGCATGGGGTGGCCCACCTATGCTGGTAATGTGGTCCGCATGCTCCCTTTGCAAACTCCCTAAAAAAAACTCCAGACTGGTGGCTTGTTTTCTATAAATCATGCCTATAGCCTATCCCACTTCAAGGAAGAACACTGAAAGTCTTCCTGCCAGGCTGCTGCCTCATCTCTACCGAGGGAGTCCTGGCAGCTTTGCTGACCTAAAAATGGCAGTTGTGTTTGTGGTGCTAATGTGTGTGTGTTTCTCTTATTTCCTTTTTTTAGAAGAGATTGAAGTGGACGTTGAAAGCACAGAGTTCTCCCATGGAGAAGTGGACAATATCAGCACAACCAGCATCAGTGATATTGATGATCACAGCAGCTTGCAGAGTATTGGGAGTGACGAGGGTTACTCCAGCGCCAGTGTCAAGCTCTCGTTTGCTTCCTAGAACCAAGTGAGATGACAGTGCAGGGTGAATGATTTCACTGGGGTGATCAAACTGGGTCCTAGATGCCAGTATCCTCTTTCAGAAATGACATATTGACAGTCCTGGAGAGACCTGTAAATAGAACCTTTTGGGTAAAGGAAGAAACTCACATGTTCATTTGGTCACATTTCCAATTCCAATTCCTGCTGGCAAAAAGTTAGACCAAACTGTAGTCCCATTGAAGTCAGCGATAACCATTTGTTTCTGTGGGACCTGGATATAGACCTTAGTGACAAAACGCTTTGTTTTGAATTTATTTGTTTGAAAGAGGATACTAGAGACTCATCCCTCTCTTTCTGTCATGAGATCTGGGAAATGTCAGAATTTTGTATGTTGCATTCAGACTGAACAACCTAATTTAGGCCCTTCTGAAGAGCTTTTGTGGTCCTAAAAGGACCATGTCCTACAATTTATCACAATCCAATGCTGTTGTAATGTACTAGGAAATTTTTGAGGACGTAAGTAGCCTAGTGATAACAACATCAACAATAATATTAAGGTCTCATTCTGTGCCCAGAGAGAGGGACAGCAAAGAGATGTTCAGGAAAGAATACCATTCAGCTCAGCTTTCTGTTGGACGTCATTTAAAAAGCAAGTACCTCTGATGCGTGGCTAAAGCAAGGGGTACACACTTGTAATCTACCAGCACTTCATGGGCTGTGTCATGCCTCAGGCTGTGACACCAACAGCAGATCTCCCGGTAGATGAGTGCCCACACGCCGGCACACAGCCAACTGAGGACAGAAAGAAACCAGCACATAGAAGAGGTGATATGCCAGAAAGTCATGCCCAGATACTGAGCCACTATGACCTTTTTATTTGATGAGATTTTTTGATAAACATTTGTAAATGTGTTGGGAGAGAAAACACCCCAAGTCTAATGCGTCTTTTTAGAGCTTGTCCATACAAAACCTTAGATGTCTTTTATATGAATTTATGCCATGAAAAGATCTCTGTTTTTGATGAAGCACTTGACCCAATGAAATGCAAAGATGCTTTTTGCCATGCACACAGTGGATGGAGGCTGTGCTAGCTGCAGAAGGCCAGATTTGGTGAGGGTTTCTTCAAATTTCTTTTTAGAATCATTCCCTTTGCTGACTTTTGAAGTTCCAGTCCAGTAGTTAACCTAGTTAAGCTCAGCACGTCTCTCACGTTAATGTAATGTTTTTGACTGCACGTCCTGTTCCCAAGGGCCTTGCCATCACACCTGTGCAGGTGCTGTTAAGAGCTGTTCTAGCGAATGTTTTCTAATTTTCTCAGAGACGAGCATTCTAACCTGCACTTTGAGGGCTTTGCTTTTTTTATTTTTTTGTCTTTTTAATGGCCAGGATTATTTCATTTTCCAAGTTTTAAAAACCTTAATAGAGTTCTCACCTATGGCATTGTTTGAAACTTTGTATATCCTTAAGTAATTTAACTACCCCTCATTACTAAGAAAAGAAGAGGAAAAGAAAAATGCTTTATAAAATTCATAACTTATTGCTGATTTGAATGGGTTGTTAATTTCAGTCCTTTAGACTTTATTTTATTGTTTTAGGTAGGGTTGGGCAAAAAGGTAAAATAAAAAAAAAATAAAATAAAAACAACCATATTTAGCAGTGCAGTGGAATTGTGTTTAAATGTTAGCATATGGTCCCCATTAAAGTAGCACTTTAACGCCATTAAACATTTCTGTATCTGAAATGAGTTGTGTTCTTCCATCTTGGTCATTCGTATCACTTTGGCTGACACTTTGTTCTTCTTGTGCCCTTTGATCCTGTGATGAGAAGATCTTGAGTGATTCTGCTGTCGAGTTATGCATTATGATGAATTGCCTGTGTTTAACTATTCTGGTGTTTTCCCCGCTCTTCTCAAAATGTGTCATCCCCTGTAAGAGGCACAACACACGCTCGAGTAGAGAAATCATCTCTCCATGGCTGAACTATTTCTGTTTGTTTTATGTGCTTGTTTTTGTTTTTTTTTTTAATTATTATTTTTAATTTATTATGTCTGGATCAGGTTGCTGTTGTTAAATCTATCTTCACTTGTGTGTATGTAATACAGTGGCTCAGCACATCTGTTCTTCCTTCTGGGAGGTGACCTGGAAGGAACAGGAGTCTGTCACACGCTGAATTGAGTGCTAGGTTAATTAATAGGGCCCAAGGGTTTTGGAAGAAGAATGTGCTGCTCAGATTTGTTTGGGGTCCATATAACCTCTGGATGACAGGAGTTTGGGGTAGTGATGAAGAAGAGGAATCTTCAGCTCTAGCAAGCCTGACTTCATTTGTTCATTATTACTCTACATGAAAGTGTTGACCACTGGCAGCCCTAGTGCTGTGCAGCTGAATGCCAGTGGGAATTACTTATCTAATGGCCTTTTTCTTTGGCTGTCTCAGCACCTCCTTCTTCCTGTTATTCTTGTTTCTTTTAAATGGCCACTGGGGAAAGAAGTATCACACCTGAGAAATACTGAAGTTCAGGAGTTGCTCTGTTCTCTTAGCTGATATAAAACTATCATGTATCTATGGTTGGGTTAAATGTGATTGAAATATCTGCTTGCACGCAACAGGGCCAGTATCTCCCATCGTTTATAGCATTGTGGGCTTGGAGGAGCCTGGTATTAGCTGCAGATACTGGGGGAAAATTAGCAGGGAGAGATGAGTTTATCATGACTTCACCAAGGGCAGATCATGCCTGACCAATCTGATGGCCTTCTACAGTGGTATGGTGGCATCCATGGACAGCATAAGGGCAGCTGATGACATTTACCTGGACTTCTGTAAGGTCAAGTTTCTCATCTTTTGAAAGCCGAGATGGCCCTTCATGCTGCTTAACTTTAAGAGAACTTTAAGATTTATTGGCCCTAGATGTCTACCCACCAGATTGTTTTCACCCGGAGTAATGCTGTAATGTGGGCATGGAG
The DNA here is from genome assembly GCA_035772895.1 of Perdix hodgsoniae. Classification (NCBI taxonomy): domain Eukaryota; kingdom Metazoa; phylum Chordata; class Aves; order Galliformes; family Phasianidae; genus Perdix; species Perdix hodgsoniae. Next base: position 2,792,541 of record JAPSGF010000013.1, read on the forward strand.
TCACATTTCCCTTTTTTATTTGCAAAATAGAATGAGATTCTTTTTATGGTTTTCTTCTTGTATGCTATTGTTTTGTGGCCTACTTTTATGTTTGGAGTACAACAGAAGCCCTAAATCTATTCCCTATGTAATTTTACAAGAACACGGTGCTTCTTCCTATGAAAGAGAATCAGATGTGCTTTCCTTAGGCAGCACACCCACCCATGCACACACACAGCTCCTTCATAAGCTCGTTTTGCCAAGTCCTCCCTCTGCAAATTACATCTCTGATGGGTCCTTTTGCTACGGACAAACCCATTAAAAAGACCATACAGCATTTTCCTTCCTTTGACACAAGCATATTACAGTATGTCATCTTGTGTCTGCACACAAGGTGGAGATGACTATCTGGCTGCATTTGTCACGGTTATCCTGTGATGAGTTGTCACTTGAAGGTCATTTTAATGTCCGTTCCATTAGAGGCATGTCACTGACGGAAGGTGGTCACAAATCTGTCTGTCTCAAGAAATCTGTAGGTCAACAGGAATCGGGTTAACTGCACATATGGATCATTTTCCAGGTTTTGTCATCGTCTTTTCATTCCATTTGTGTATTTGTGTCTGTTACTGGGCTCTGAGCTCCAGGCTCTCCTTTTCTGCCCTTTGTTCTCTTATCCATGCTGCTCCCTGTTCGTAGCCCATGTTTTTGTATAGCTCTGTTGAAACTGAAGAAATATTTGGCCTCACCATCTTGTTCACTAATTGGAAGAGTCTTGTTTTCCCCAGAACTGTAAGCTATGATTGTTACGTGTTTTCTGGCACCAGCTCTGTGTTACTAGAAAGAAAAATTCAGGTAACTTCCTGGAAGGTGTTTGTTGTTGTTGTTGTTGTTTTTAATGGCAATTTATTCTGAATTTAGAGGGGGCACTACTAATATTAACAAAGGGGGAGAAAAATCCATAAATAATAGAATAAAAACTGTGGGATTCTTTTTTTTTTTTTTTTTTTTCTGGAGCTTTGTCCTGTGGACAGATTCTCTGCTGAGTGATTAATTCTGTGCTGATAGTGACTGAAACCCCTCTGCATCTGAGATAAATCCTCTGAATTGTCCTGCAGACCCTCAGGGAAGAGGAGTGCATCTCTCTTCCTCTGTGTTCTTCAGTCTGCACAAGGTATCTAGAAAATTAATGCTGTTGAAAATACTGATGTGCTGTCAAACGTGCTTGAAATTGGCTGATAGATCTAAGTGATGGCTGGGAGGATGAACATCAGGCAGAAGAGTGGTTGACTGCATACACAATGTTTTCGTTTGGAGCTACGCGTACAGAAATGTTTAACTGATGATGATAGGTTTGTGCTGAGCCCTGATTTTGCTGCTCATTTCCTTCTGAAAAGAGGATCGATGTGTTTAATTATTAGGCAGAAGTAGGAATACAGAGGCAGTGGGTATTGGTGCTATGGTTGTGCTAAGTACTACTAAATATGTAGTATTTAGCATTTCTGTTGGTGGTGGTGCTCTGTTTGACCAAAGCTGAGGAATTCTCTCCAAAGGAAGGATGCTGTTTTAGAGGTCTAGAGGGACTTGTGTTCCTCGGGGTACAGGAGAGGCGTCTGAGAGCTGGATGGAAAGATGATGCATGCATTGCCTGCAGCACTTGGCTGTGTGGGGCTGTAACAGATATTCCTGCAAGCCAAAGGTGTGAAATGTTTTCTTCAAGAAGTACCTTCAATGTTAACTATGCTGCTGGGACTATGGGTAATATCAAATATTTTTAACCACACAGGAAAAAGTTGTCCCCTTTGGATGTGGTACTCACGTGAAGCCCAAGGGTTGCCTTGGGAAGAAGCAGCTGCTCTCTAGGATGTGGAAAGAGGTTGGGGCTTTGCAGGTCACCATTCTTACCCCTCCGTAGTGCTGTGCTTCTGTGTGTGTGATGGAAGGGCAGTGAGGATGGCTGGCAGCTGGGCTCAACGTGCAAGGTGCTGTTCTGTGAACACTGGCCCACTGGGAAGGAGCTCACATGAACTTGCCTGTTGGGATCCTCTGCTGATAAGCAATGAGGCTAAATGTAAATCCCAAATCTATACTGCTGCTTAAAGGGGCTGACTTCAGTGGGACCAGGCAGACTGCTGAATGTTTCCATACGCTTTTTCTTCCAAACATCCTGATTTCCAGAGTGAGTGGTGGGGTGAGCTGATGAATTTGGCCTTTAACGTGTTGTTTGACACCTAGTTGCCTCTGTGTCTTCATCCATAAAATGTGGATTATAGTCTGTTGCAAGCTGCGGTCTTACAGGGAAGCTTCACTTTAATATGACGTTTACTCAGAGGCATCAAAGCACTGCACAGGGTTTATATCAGTCTTCAGCTGGTGGAGGGAGGGCAGTGGCTTCAGCTCATTTTTAGGGAGTGAAGAGTGGTTCTAGCCAGCGCTTGTGAAGCTGAGGTGTGTTTGCATGCTGGAGATACAGTGTTAACCAAGCTAAGAAATCAGGCAAAGAAGAATAAGGAGTGATTGGCTCTGAGCACTGCTAATAGTGCTAATCCCACCTCCAGGGATGTTTCCAGGTTGGGATTTTTCAGCAGTAAGATTCTCTGGAGTGTTTCATCATACGGATCTGACTGTTGTATATATGGATCTGGAGGTCATTGGCTTTCTATCTCCTCCTTCCAGCTAGCCATCACATGCTTCCACCATGAGGTCATAATTGCAGGTGTAGGTTGGGAGAAGACATGTAGCATTCATCTGTTCGTCTGCCATGATTCTTGCTGGAAGAAACAGTAGTGAGCTGGATTGGCAATCCATGTGTGTGCTGTCAGCTGTGGGCAGATTGCCCCTTCTGTAATGTCCATTGAGTTTGTGAACGTTGCAGCAGGGCTGCATTTCTACAATGAGTAATTATGATCTTGAGGAACATAGAGCAAAAATGCATGTCATCAAATGAACATAAATCACTTTATGATGGTTTTAAGTGTGGCTGCTGATCAGAACTTGCGTGTAATTCATTCCATGAGTTGGGCTACCAGTGATCTAGTTAGTGCCTAAGTGCTGCTAAGGTTTAGAAATTCTTTCAATTTATTCCCTTTTCAGAGCACTTTGCTTCAAAACAATGAACTGGTTTGGATCTCCTCCTAGAAAGTTTTGTAGGGAAATGCTCTCTGCTCTTCTGAAGTAGTGGTCAACTGTACAGAACAGTATTGCCTTATGAATGTTCAGCAGGTCTGTTACAAACATAAGGCTTAAAGCCTACTTCACTTGTTTCCTCACTGAGAGTTTCTCTCTGGATAGCAGTATCAGCTTTCAATCTAGGTGAGGATGAGACATTTCCAGACATCTTCCATCAGCATTCATCATGGGAAAGCTTTGCACTTTTGTATGGACCAAAGAATCATAGCAAGGTGAGTTCAGCTTAGAAAGATCATTCCTTTACAATAGGAAATAGAGTGCTTTTGTGTAGCTGCCTTCACTGAAATGTCAGAATCTTTGAAGATAAGTTGTTTAATCAATCAGGTCGTATGTAGCTTGCTTGGCTCTATGGCATATATGGTTTATCATATGGTTTATCATACCTATGATGCAACATCTCTGTCTCTTTTGCAGTGTGATTTAAATGAAGCTTTTTGAAGACCAGATAAAGATTGGACAAGCAGTGCAATGCAGAGAGCAGTACCAGCTGCACAGCAGGGTACTTTCCTTGGGCCTGACCTGAGAACATTTTCAGTAATCCCATTTTTTAATGGAATTATTGCAAAAGATACACAATAGTGGCTGTTTTACTAAATAGTGCCACTATGCCAGCTCAGGCCAGTAGAGGAAGTGTAGAAACTAACCATCTCTTTGCCTTCTAAACTTGTCCCATGTTGATTTGTAATTCCTTAAGTTCAAATTCCTTCTTTGTATTTACAAACAGCTTGGAGGCCAAACAGCTCCAGAAATAAGTGAAACAACAGTCACAGTGGATTGCCATGACCATGAAACTTGCATTGGTCAGTATAAATCCTCTCTTACATCTTTATGTTGAACGTATTAAGCTGATGGTAAAAATTAAAAAAAAAAAGTTAAAGAGGTAATTACTAACTGATACAATGGCAACATTCACAGCATTTAAAATCATTACTCTTAAGACTGTTCTGAATGCTGGCAGTAAGTTATGAGTCTCAGATTCGTACCGTCTTAATTTCCTCAGCAGACTACAGTCTGCAAGACTGAAACTGTACTGGGTAAACTGTTTTCTGTAGCAAGAGATGGACATCCTATAGTGCTAGTCTTGGACAGTAAAGAAGCAAATATGTATGCTGACGCTTTTCCACAATGTCTACCTTAGCATCTCTGCACTTTCTACTCCTATGCTTACTGCAAACTTTTTCTCCTTCCTCTTGCTATCTTTGAAGTACTGTCTGTGTTATGAGTTGCTAGCACAGGGGTAGGTACTTTGTTTGCCAAGAGGCTGGGTGTCAGAAACCACTTCTGGTCACTTCAGCTTTTGTAGAGTAAAGAGGTTTTTTTTGGCACTGCTTAATTACTGTTTTTGAAAGTCAGACTACTGAGAAGTGACTCGATGCTGCAGAATGAGGAAACAGCCACAAAACCTAATTTTACAAGGAACAGCTGTGGGCAAGATAGCAGTCTTAGGTTTTGTTTTGATGTTGTTTATTTGTTTAAACAGGTGGTCTTAAAGCTACTCTCTGATATATAGCTCAGGCTACTCCAGCCACAGTGATAGAACTGCCACAAGCTGTTGTAGGCAAGGCATTTAGGGAAAAAAGCTTTTATCAAAGGTTTACTTAGGCAGCATTTCTTTCCAGTGCCCAACTGCAGTGAAGTTCACAAAGCAGCCAAAAGCATAAAAGGTCACTAAGTTACTCAAAGAAAATGGTGGTTTTTTCCTGTATTAAGTCAGAACAACTGTATTTGAGTCTCCTTAACTTTTTAAGGGAAGGGATCAGCACAAAGCCTATAAAACCAGCTAGTTATAACCTGGGCTGGTAGAAGGGAGGCTCACATACCATTGTATTCTGGTGATTTGTAAGTTCTTTACAGAACTAGCTGTGCTAGACCATCTATTATTATATATATTAACAGATGACCACGTCAACATACATACATAGCATATGGTCTACATCTCTTTCTCCAAAGCTGTTTTTTTATAAGAAAAAAACTGATCAGATAGTTCTCACAAAGGTAAACGAGCCTTCCCTTGAAGTTCTATTTTAGTGCTTCTTTTTGTAACCTTGAGAAGGTGCTCTTCTGTCTAGTGAAAGCAGCACAGAACCTCGATCGCAGCCATCTGTAAAAGACAACAGGTGACTTTCCCCAAGGAGATGCAAGTGTTACAGAACTGTTACCAATGGCATAGCTGAGACATGGTCTTTAGGGTGCAGGTGCAGTACAAACTTTCTCCAAAAAGCAGTGGGCTCTTCCCTCAGATTATTTTAGCTTAAATAAGAGTTTTTCTAGGCAGAAGAAAACTTGGACCTAACTCCAACTAGCAGCAAAGATGAGGAATTAGGATCTACTTGATTTTGCATTGCTAGTGACATACTTTTGATTTACTTTTGAGTTTCATGTTCTCTATACCCATTTTTTTCCATCTCTCCTGCATAGCATCAGCAGAGTCTATACTTATTTATATCCTGATTATTTACTGTGCCCAAGCACCACATACATTACATTCACTATGACAAATATATCCAGCAGATTTTAAACACTTTATTTAATAAAAGTTAAACATACAAAACTGAAATTAACACACTTTGTATTCATAAAAATCACCTTCTCCCATTATAGGGAAAACTTCTTTCTATGCATGGATTCTAAACTACCAGTTGTAGAGTTTAGCTTGAGTTGTGACTCAGGTAACTGATGGACATCTCCACCAATCAGTGCATCAACAATTGCTGACGTGACCTGATCTAGGTAACAAATTACAAAATGAGCTACATTAACATAATATACAGGGAAATAACGGTCAGGGTCAATGAACAAGATGCACCCTTTAATCATTTAATGGGAGAAACAGCTGATGTACTCTTGTCCATTAACTCAGCCCTAAATTTTACAAAAATAATATCTACATTGTATACAGGGCTACCCATTAAGTTTTTTGAACACATTACGAATTCAGAGATGGCACCACTACCGTAAGTGGGAGACAAATAACAGAAGAAAGGCAAATCACATGAAATACAAAAAAGCAAGAGCTTTTACACGTGGCTTCCTGAATAGAACTGAAGGGGCTCAGCAGCACTGTAATACAGCTGAAGTTACAAAGAACACTAGGGCCAGTCAGTTATTTACGGACAGAAACTTGAGACTAACCTTCACTCACTCACAACTAAGTGGGATCTAGGCATTCATACCTGCTATGCTTTAGTACTACTTTACGAGATGGAGGCAGCCCAGACAAAAGCTGTTACTGTCTGCTCAAGGTCTGTGACCATACCATCAAAACTCTAAGCTTGAAAACTGCAAGAGGGGAGGTGATGACATTTCCAAAGCATAACCGTCCAGAGTTCTCCCACCTCTAATCCCTGGGGCAAGGGGGCATTGCTTTAAGTACAGTTCTGTTCTTTGAACTGAAGTCTCTTCCTATGTTGTTCTGGTTACATTTCAATAACTTCCTGTTAAAATTTGATTACTATTAAAGAAAAAGATCTCCTCTACTTAACTTTTAGCACAGGAAATTTAGACTGGAATTAAAGTCAGATTTATTGTTTCTAGCACATGAATCATACTTAGTAATAAAAAAGTCACAACAGCCCTGTCCTGCCCTCATTCACAGCTGTACGAAACTATCTGCAGTGGATTTGTAAGGGAGTAATTTAGAACCTCCTTTGTAATTCCACACATGACTTACATGCTATGATGTAATCTTTCTCCCGGTGCTGCAGCAGCGCTGTAATACTGAGCTTGTCACTGAGACCAGCAGACAGCACTGTGACTACAGAAATGAGGGAGGCTTTATAGGTGCCATTTTTATACCACCACTTTTCTTAAGGAAATAAAAAAAGAAAACTTTAGTATCCATACAAATGGAAGATTCTGGAGATTAAACTTCCAGATAACTACTGCTTTAGCACAGAAGGTAGCAGCAGTTCATGAAAGCATTTACCCGCAGAATGTATTTTAATGCAACTATCAAAAAAAAATGAGGAGAGTCAAATCAATAGTTGGAAATTTAAGGCTCGTATCAGCTGAAGCCAAAGTGATGGTGACAAAATGGACTACTTGCTATGTGCCAACAAATAATTTACTTTTAGAAAAATATAATGATAAAAAGAGAAGTGAAAAGCCCTGCAGAGATGAAGTTCAACCTTTTTCCCCCGCTACTGAGGCATCAAATGCCTGACGTTATATTTAGAGGTATCTTGATACTGTGTCATAGGTTTGTCTGCAATTCCACATGTTCCAACTCCAACTTTGCCAGTTACACTCTCTGGGGAAGCAAAAATACTCCGCTTTACCTGCAAATGGAAGAGAAAATACCACTTCTGAATGATGACTGATTCGCTTTTAGAAATGGGCAACTATTACTATTTGAAGTGTTTCAGAATCCTCAATTTCCTACTCTATAGGCAAGCATGCTTTCCAAAGGCTAACTCGCCTCTGACATTATTAGCAGAAGAGACAGGGCTGGGCTGGAATATGCTGAATGTGATCTTTGCCCTCGCAGCCTCGGGTCAAGCCAATAATGAATACAATTCAACAGAGATCACCTTACGAGGAAGGTAAGTGCTCGTAAGGGAGAATTCAGATTTAGTACCATGTCTAGCAGCAATCTTGGTTGAGCCATGACACAAATTTAAGTAAAGCTTCAGGATGTCCTTGCTAACTGTTTTGCAATGTGCTTACTAGTCCACAGCAATTACTTACTGCCATGTGTGCTGCATCATAAACATAAGAGGACTTTGTTGGTTTAGATAGGCTGCAGGATCTTAACTCCAACAAATGCTGCACTGCAACTCAGTGAACCCAGTTCTTCAAGGTAAGTGCAATGTTCTTATGAGTGCACACCAAAGTCATCCAGTGCAAAACTAGACTTTGAAAGTACAAAATAACCAACTGCACATTTCAAATAAGTCACAGGTGAACAAACTACCTTTAAAAACACCTTCTTTCCCTCTCCCAAGTTACTGCATAGAATTCTATCATCTTTAACCATTCACATATAGACAAAAAGCAAACAAACCTGGCCTTTTTTGTTTTTAGAATATGCTCTGTTGTTGAACTGTTGCCATTTGACTTTCTGGTCCTCTCGTTCCTGTTCAAGTTCTTTAATTCTCTGAGCTTTTTTCAAAGCTTTTTTCTTTTTATACTCCCGTTGCTGAGCTATCATCTCTTTTCTGGAAGAAAGGGGAAAAAAAAAAAAAAGAGATCCTTTATGTTTGTGTCTCTGTCTTTATATTCGTACAGTATCCTGTAAGAAACCAAAGCCTCTCTGAAAGAAGGGCATGCACAACAGTTTTTCTTAAGTAAATACATAAAACAAAGCTTGTAAATGATGTCAAATTCTGGAAGGAAAAGATTCTCTCCATGCTAAAATGTTACAATGCTCCTTTATGTATTTTGGGCATAATAATAATGACCACCTGATGAAGACCATGCCAAATGCAGCAGTCTGTGGGACTGAAGCCAATTTATTTCCAGAATTGGAAATACATATTCTGGCACTTCTACATTTCAGAAGCATCAAGCGTTTGGAAAATGTAACTAGCTTGTTTGAGAGAAAAGTCAAAACTTCTCTGAAAGACTAAAGCACTCATGCTAACCAGTATTGGGCAGGGGTGGAAGAAAAAAAGCACAAGTTATTTCATTGAAGATAAGGAATTTCACATATAAATCTATGCCAAAACAATGTCCCTCAGAGTGACCCTGTAATGTTCAAGTTCTGAAACTGTACTCCCTTTTTTTTTTTTGTTCCCAAAGGCTTTCACACCTGAAAAACACCTTTAATACTTGTCTTTGTTAGGCACAATAGGCTCCCGAGTAAAGCTCATCTCCCCAGTGATGGGATCAACAGAGAAAGAGAGGCAGGAACTTGCAGTGATAAGTGTACTGACTTGTGAGCCAGGTAACAGATCTGAGAGCAGCCTGCAGTGGACCTGGGCTGTTAGCCTATCTGCATACGTATTTGTTCTCTTGAGATAGCATAATCTGAGTAAAACAGAGTCCTGTTTTATCTTACCAGGATAGGTAACATACAATGCCAGTCGCAATGCTCTGCTGAACACTGTATGCCACATTGATTAAGGATCCTTTTTAATAAATATGTGAATATATTGGTGAAAATAATTTTAATATTCTACACTGGCCAATTTTCATAGCTGGGGGGGAGAGGGGAAGCAAAGTATCTTTCAGACTTAAGTCTTTATATTACTTACTTGGACATGGGTTTGTTGCCACTGTCCTCTTTTGCTTTTCTTCCCTCTTCCACAGGCTTGAGGTTGAACAGCGGTGTAACTTCAGCATTCCCATATCCAGCAAAAGTGACTGCAGCTGTCCCATTCTCCTCATCTATTTCTTCAATCTCAGCTTCATAACACCTGTAAAGATATCATGGCTGTAAGCATGTGAGTAAAGGTTTAATACTCAGCCCATCAACATCTACACTGTCAGCCAGCTAATGGCATAAAGTAAATATAATTTGCATATATAAGCCTTCATTTTCAGGGACAACACAGATCACAGCAAGAAGCTGTTCTTAAGGCCAAAAGAACACAAGTACAAAGATTAGGTTCTGTTATATTTGACCTTAAGCATCAAGAAGCAATGATCTCAGCAGTTATCAAGACTAATGATTAATACTAGGGCAGTCCAATCAGAAATCTTGATTTTGTTTCTAATTCTGGCAGGCCATGGGACTGGAAAAAGCCCCAACAAGATACAGTATTCAAAGAGTACAGCTTTCAGGGAATTCAGTGAGAAGTTTTGGAACACAGTAGCTCATGACTATAAAGATTTGATTGCATTTTCTTCCATATAAAGAACACCTGAGAAAACTTCAGGCATCAAGAATATTTCTTCTCCAACACTATAAAGTTTCAGAAATTAGGAAGTCAGAATAAACTGGTTTGGTTCCCAGAACTTCAAATGCTTGTGCAGTGGAGACTAAATGCAAAAATTCTACAGCTACTTCACAGTCAGATATTTCATAGCCAAAAAATAACTTTTTAAATTAAAAACTAATTTCCAATTATTCACACAAATTGAGATACAAAGAACATTTTTTCCTGATAGTAATCAATTACAAACACATGAATATGATAGTGTGAATCATATAGCCTGAAACCTGGAATAGGCTCCCCAGGGAGGTGGTTGAGGCACCGTCCCTGGATGTGTTTAAGAGCTGTTTGGATGTGGTGCTCGGAGATGTGATTTAGCAGGGGGTACTGTGGTTAGGCTGCAGTTGGACTTGATGTTGAGGTCCCTTCAAACCTAAGTAATTCTATGATTCTTCATGAAACACTGCCATAAAATCAATTAATGAAAGTCTGCCATTTATTATATTAATAAATGGTCATTCACCAATGCTACTCTGCTTGTATAAGGTTAGTAACCAATAGGGCATTTCTAGAAAGGGACCTCACAGCTCTTTGCTTTATATCTACAGTGCTGGTCTTTATTAAAGGGGTACCATGAGAGCTAATTCTGTAGTTCTTTCCCAGTTTCTTTTTGCTTACTAGTTGCCCTAGGGGCAGTTCAAGCTGAATGAAAGTCTCTTACCATGGAACTATTTCATGTAACGGTTAGAGAAGTTTTCTACACTTACTGTCCATCTTCACTCCATATGGCCATACACCTATCCCCAACCTTCCAGGAGTGACTGGGGAGAGCAGAAGCAGAACTGTCAGAACTTGCAAGAGTTTCTGAAGGTTGCGTAGAAAGGAGATCTTTGGTCAGTTCTATGACTTCCTACAAAAGACAAAAATAACACAAAGAATAATTTTTTCAAGTCCTGTTGCTGTTCACGTTTTAAAAAACTGTACACCTACATAAGAGATGTATTGGCTTCACAGTATCTCAGTAAAGATCCCCATACCTTCCATAAAACTTTAAGTCACCTATCATTTTTATACAATTTCATTACAGAGGAATTGTTTATCCATAGGCATAAAGACACAGCTAGAAAGCCTTGAGGGAAAGAAACTAAAAAAAAAATAACAGGGTGTGACTTTTTGTGTATGTGGCTGCATGTTTTTGTATTCCTGCTGTACATAACACTCCTCTTCTCTGTCTAGCCAGGAGTTACTTCCATCCCTTCCACACTGGGACTAGCTGACTATTTTATATATAGTCATCTATAAAATACACAGCTATAATTGTAGCAAATTTAAGTAATCAAACACTTTTCAGTTTGTTCAAAGATAGGTGGACTGGCTGAACTGATGCACTTGAAGCCATGGTGGAAGAGTGCTTTCTAGGATTGACACTCAGTAAAGCCCTTTCTTTTCTAAAAAGCATTCTGGTGCATATTAAAGAAATAGATTTCTTAAGTCATTTTAGGTGTTCCTCCACATTCAGTGACTTCAAGATTTCAGGTCAGGCATTCCCTTACTAATCCAGCAAGTGTTAGGTTGGTTTTGTGCTTAACAAATTTATGCACTTCCTTTAACCACTCACTATTCATTCAAATAGGAGCACACAGCCAGCCCTCCCCCCCCCCCTCAACTTCCACCCCATGTTATATTCTTATTCCCCAACACTGAGAACACTGATTTGGACTAGAATTAACAAATACTCAGGAGCCAGCATCTAAAGGAACACCTGACCTTTCTGTGTAAGGCAAGGGAACTAAGTCACTAACAATTTTTCACACCTCAAGAGTTTCACAGCATGAAACACTGACACTCATTCAACTAACAGGAAATAACTCAGTTACTGACAGTTACAGATAAACAATAATCATCTGAGGGTCAGTGGAGACTCAGTTTTCCTCACAGCTCGCTTCAGTTGTGGACTTAAGAAGATGAGCTCAGGAAAAGGTGGTGAAGAAGCTATTCTTCATTCCTCAAGAACATAAAGGATCATAAGCAGTTCCCAAATAGCAAGTTAACACAACATACCCTTCTGTGCACTTTTATCAGATAGCCTACACAACCAGCATGAACGTCCTGTTTGTTTGCTGCAGCTGTTAACGCCTTAATTTATCAGTACCTCTCTAACAGAAGCTCTGTTCTTTGTTTTAAGGACCTGTTTGTTTTTGAATTTAACAGCAATCACAATGGGTAGCAACCACAAGCACAGCGACATGCTGAAAATTACTTCTATTTAACTTTGGTCTCCATCTTCTGTAACAGTATAGCTGACCCAAAACAGACCCTGAGGTTAGCTAATTTGAGAGAACTCTTCAGAAAATACAGCATCAGCATAATTTTTCCTTCCAGGCGAGAAACTGATAATCAACATACAGCTAGCTATATTCTGAAAATCAAGAGGCATGGTTTGAAATGGGTGTCATCTCAGCATGTCAAATGTATGGAAACTGAGTACCAGCATGTCAGCTATGCAAGCTACCAGCGTGATACAGAAGTGGCAAGTTGTTCTCACCACATCTGTTGGTGGTTTATTATAGAATTCAAAATGGGAGTAGCTGAAAAGCAGTCTACCAGGAATTCCTCAAATCTGATGAAGTCATTTAAACATCAAGCAAAAAATAGCAAACTTTTGCTAAAAATCTTCCTGAGGTAGTTCTGTAGCAGTCCTTAAGGGAACAGCTTATTGAATGAAAGCTTTTGAACAAGAGACTACCACAGCAGCTTAGTCCAGCCAACTGAGCTGAGCAGCAGGGCGGGCTGCCATGTCTCTGTGGCACAGAAGTGTGACCTGCAGAGAATTCCTGCATGAGTTTGACTGGGTTTTTCCTCACCAACTGCTCTCTAAAAACTCAGGCAGAACTTTATATTCTAGAGTGCAACACTTGCTAACATCATCTCCAACTACAGAAGGTGGTGGCTGTCATCAATCCTACTTCATGCAAAATGCAAAGTTTGTTGCTTTGCTGCATGGCCGATGTCCAAAGCAGCCCTTCAGTGAAACAAAAGGCAAAGAGCATTTATAAAAATTTCTTGTAATATTTATTTTAATCCTGTTAAACAGGAATAAGCTCAGTATACAAAATGTAGAAGTGCATCTCTATTTAAAACGTAAAAGGACCTTTCAATTTCATGGTAAGTCTTTCTAAACAGAAGACTGAACAAGAGAAAAGCTACACAGTTAGGACACAACTCACTGAACCCATTTTTACAATTGTTTGGTTGACATATTAAGTCTGCAAAACATTGTCTATGTCATTTGCAAGGTGGAACATATGAATAGCAAACCTTTTGGGGACGAAAGTGTAAACATCTTCCCCATTCTGTGCAGAAAGCTTTTATAAAAAAGTTTGCAAGTTGTCCTTTCACATCAATGATCTCTGCATATCAAAGCCGAGGTCGTGTTGATATCATCCCATATGGGTTTTGCTGTGCATTTTAAAAATATAAAAATATACACATGCTTTTAACAGTGTACAACAAAGGACATTAAGATGATCTACTAAGTGCCCCGTGGGCAGCAAGCCTTTGTAATTTAAAGAAACTCTAAAGATCACTGATTTGAGGCACTACTCGTATCTTGGTTGATGCATCATTCTTAGTGCTGCTTCTCTACTCAGAATAGAGGCTACTCTGTTTTGTACTGGGCAGTTTTATGCATCTTAACATTTCACTGTATTAAAGCAATCCACAACAGAAAGGAGGCAGCATCTCACACAACATTTGAACAGAACTGCTGTTTTCTTACACGCCAACGTAACTTCATATACACAAGAATCTAAAAGCCCACTTATCAACTTAAAGTTAGCGAGTGGTCTTTCTGGCACTGAATGCTACCTTAAGCACAGAAATGGTTTTAGCTTTTTACAGGGCAGGATGCTCAAACGTTTAAAGAAACTGCAGGTGGCAAACGAAGGACGCATCTGTCTTCCTTTGTAATTTTGTAATGTTTAGGAAACTCTGTTGCTGTTCTTTCCCCCCTAAACCAACCCTACCATAATTCCAACAAGTTATGAAAAAAGGAAGTAGCAAACCTACCAACCAATGTTTCGGTTGCCACAGAGACACCGAGGAAAGCTGAAAAACCACCAAATACCCACGGGCCGCTTCCACCCCCTCACCTGTAAGTCCTTCTTTAGCTTCAGTAAGTCCTCGTTGTCAGCATTCCCAGACAAGGCCGCCTCCACCTGCTGGAGCTGCGCCTTGTAGCTGGCCAGCTGCTTGGCCAGGTCTTCGGACATCTGCGGGAAACACATCGCTCAGACACGGGCAGCTGCTGAACCTGCGCCGAGACCCGCCGCAGGGCTGACGGCCTGCGCCGCCCGCTGCCGGCAGGCTCGGGCCGAGGCCGATCCTTGGCCCAGCCGCGCGCGGAGACCGGGCCGGCACGCAGGCCTAAGCCCGGGCCCGAGCGCGGGCTGCCTCCCGGAGGGCAGGGAGAGGCCGCGGGGCGGCGAGAAAGGACCGGGAGGGACCGAGGACCACTTCTTACCTCGGCGGGCGCTGTGAGGCCCGAGGGCCGGGCCGGGGGCGCCGCGCTGGGAGCCGTCGGGCTGCCGCCTGATCGCCGGAGCCGCGGGCCGAACTGCGGGGCGAGACGGGAAGTGGGCGGAGCCGAGGGCAAACGCGCGCCCGATCTCGCGAGAGCGGCCCTGCAGGTCACGTGTTTCCGGAGCGCGGCGCCGATTGGTGGAGCGCGTGCGTCGCGTAGAAGAGGGACTCCGACCGCTGCGCAAGGGAATAAGAGGAAGGGAGGTGCGGGCGCGCAGGCGCGAATCTGGGCGTTGATCTCAGGCGCATGCGCGGGGCGCAGAGGGGCGCTGTAGGGCTGTTGGAGCCGGGCGCTCGCGGAGCGGGGTTGGGCTGTGCGCGGGAGGGCGGGAGGCTGCACTGCACTGCACAGGTCGATCAGCCTTAGCGAGTGAAGCCTTGCGTGGTGAGAGCGTACAAAGCGCAGGGACCAAGCGGGCAGGGAGGTGCAAGGCTCTGCACAGCTCATCTGCCTCGTTCACGAGCCTCTTTTACCTCGGTAGCGACGTAGCAAGAGAAGAGCGCGTGTGCGGTGCCTGGGCAGGAACAAGGGCAAGGAGGCTGTTCCGCTTCCCTGAAGCGGTTTGTTCGGCATCAGTGCTGAAATGGTGTCCGCAGTTCGGAGCTCTGCGCGACCTGCAGAGTTGCAGCAAGATCCATCGGGGTGGCTGGGGAAAGTGCCTTTCTCTCAGCGAAGGGCTGAAGTGCCCGGTCTGCTCTGTGTTAAAGGTAGATGGGGTGTGACTTGATTACGGCATGGGAGTGATTAGAAAGGAAAACGATGCGAGGCACTCAACGCATAAAAGCATAGAGACCCAGTTCATTGAAAGCTAAAGGTAGGCAGAATAACGTTAGAAGACTCAGTAAATAAAGGTGACCTACTGGAAGCTCGTGCTATGGCAAGAGAGAGGGGATGCTTTCTTCTCTTGTTTCCTTCAAATCAGAATAAAGCCTTTTCAGAAGCTCTTTCACCCCATGGTATCATTTAAGCACGTGATTCCACATATAAGAAACAACCCAGGACTTGCAACCACCGATCTTTAACTCTTATAAATTAGAGATTTAACTTAATTATATCCTTAAAACTGACTTGTCTTCGCCTTTGACTACAGATGTTTTTTTGTTCTTGACGAAATGAGGTCTTTTATGCTACACAGAGGAGAAAAAAATATAATAGACACTTCGTGCTATCTTAGAGATCACAGTTCTCAAACAATACGTTTTATTGTTCATGGAATGGTTGGTGTTTGGAGAGTTACCTATTAGCTCTATTTAAAATAGCATACATCCAGCTGCCAAGATTCTGTTCTTTCTGTATTTGTTAAGAGATCAGAAGAATTTCACACGTGCTTGTGCCATATCTGGGCATTTCTGGCTGTACTCAGCACTTTCGCATTCGGGCAGCAGAACTTCCTCTCTTCACAAATCCTCGGGTTTACTGAGCCGTGCCTATGCTGTAGTTTGCTGGGAGATGGGTTTCTTTCCATCCACCAGCTGATGTACGGACGAGCTTTTGGGCTGCCTCTGGCGGTTGTTGTCCAGTAGGTGGTGCTGCTGCTGCACACACGGCGAGCCCTGGTAACGAGCATCGCAGGAAGCTTCTATTGTCCAGCCAAAATTACAGCTCTTTTGACATTAGTTTTTTAACTGGAACTAATAGCAAAATATATCTGAACTTAATTTCGAAGACATCTGGATCTATCCGGTCTTTTGATGTGTGCGTTTTCTAATGTTTAGTCCTGAAGCAGTAAAGGGTGAGAGAAGGTGAGAGCTGAGTGCTCAGCACAGAATGGCCAGGTTGGAGGAGACCTCAAGGATCATGAATCTCCAACCCCCTGCCACAGGCAGGGCCACCAACCTCCCCATTTGATACCAGACCAGGCTGCCCAGGGCCCCCATCCAACCTGGCCTTGAATACCTCCAGGGACGGGGCATCACAACCTCTCTGGGCAGCCTGTTCCAGCACCTCACCACTCTCAGAGTAAAGAACTTCCCCTGTCATCCAACCTAAATCTTCCCTCCCTCAACTTAAAACCATTTCCCCTTGTCCTGCTGTTAGCAGAAGCAATCATACCTGAAGGCTTCATTGTTGTCCAGCTTTATATGGACAGATTGCTGGGATCCTGTCACTGGTTAAAATGTGGCTTTTGCAAACAAAACAGCCTTTGTCACAGAAAGTGAAATCTAAATGTGGACCCAAATGGAGAAGCTGGAAGTTGTGATACTTTCCTGGGAAGGTATTATCCTGGTCATAGGGCAGTATATCTGGCTTGAAAGTTGGTGAGCGGTTCCTTGGGATCAAACCGCCAAGTATTTATTGATGCTTTAATTCCACACGTTGCTTTCCTGAAGATATTTTTGTTTTCCTTTTAGTTGAACTGTGCTTCTGAGCGAAGCTTGGGTTTTTTTTTTTGTTTGTTTGTTTTTTATTATTATTTTTTTGTGGTTGTTATTGGTTACTCTATTTTTCTTCCTGTTTGTTTGTATAACTGTTTGTTATTGTAGGCAGAGCTATCCAGTTTGTCCATAGATGCAGTTTGGTGATATTCGCTACTGCAAGGCAATGTTTCTGTTGCTCCTGCAAAGTTTGGGCTGAATTGTTTTTTCTGCTCTGGCTCTTTGGTTATGACAAGACTTTGGAAACCTTCAGCAGCTTCAGCTTACAAAACTGAATTACAGAAAAAATTGCTCGTGGGCTTGGCATGAGATTACAAGCCAACAGGTTAAGAGTTTCTAGCGTCTCTTTGTTCTAAATTGTGGACTTGATATTTCATACAGAAATTCTTCTTGTTTTAAGGATGGTTTGGCTCTTGTTGGCTTTTTTGTTTGTTTGTTTTTGCTGTTACACTCTCCTGAAACTTGGCCTAATTATTGGTTTTTGAAATACCTGTTCTTACAGGAGTTTGTTTGAGAAGTGAATTAGGTAAGCATCCACAGCTCTGAACACAATTAAACTCTCTGTAACCCCCATACCCAACCTGAGGTATGGTGCTAAGCAGAGAAACTGAGAGTTCTGACATGTTCTGTACTCTGAATGATTATAGTAATTATGCCCCATCAGTGAAAAGGCCCAGTGACTCAAAATGAGGGGGAGAGGTGAATCAGAATTGAATGAGGATTAAGAGACAGGGCGGAGCATCGTGGAGATAAGAAAAGGTCAGAATTAGGGAGAACCGACAGAAAGCCTGCATCCATTGGGGCATCACCTGCTCCAGATGAGCCTGAGCTTCTGGGCTTTCTGTTCACCTGCTGTTGACAGCTTTGTGAAACTTGACAAAATGGTGGCTCCCATAGGAAATCACAACCTGCCAGCATGCGGCTGGTCTGTTGGATGGGTCTGCATCAGGTCTACACAGCAGGCAGATTGTCAGGTGGTTTGTCAGCTCAACGTCTGCTCCCAGGATGGAGGAATGTGCCACATCAAGGCGTGACTTCTCTCTGCGAGGCACTCTGCCATCCGTGTCAGTGAGCGGGTCAGTGCCGGCTGCCTGGAGCCTTCAGCGGGCTGCTGGAGGTGCTGGTTCTGCAGCTCAGCGTGCTGGGAAGGCTGTGGCTGAGATTGCCTCTGTTCACACGAAGTTGGGATGAGAGCTAAGCTGAGAAGATGATGGGAGGCTGGAAATAGGGAGCAAGGGCCAGCGCAGTGGGTAGAAGTGCCTGGGAGGATTAGAGGAGCCTGAAGCAGTGAGCCAGCAGCGTGGGAGGGTTGGGAAGCAGGAACTCGAGGTTAACATGGGAACAGCGTAGGGGTACTTTGTGTTTATGTGTGGGGAGAGACCTGGGAAGCACGGAACAAGGAGTGCTGCTGTGATGAACGGAGGGATTGGTGTGGGGGCAGGACACAAAAGCCTGGCAGCAGCTCCGCTCTGCTCCCAGCAGCTCTGCTGTGTGCCAGCAGCCCCTGCTCTGCGCTGGCATCTGACAGCAGTGCCCCTCAGCTGTGTCTGTGCTGCTGCCCCGAGCTCACCCAGCCCTGCTGGTGCCAGCACTGCATTGGGCTCCTTGCGTGGCTTTGCTTTCGTTTTGTTACCCGCTTTGCTTTTTGTCTTTCATTAATGCAAGCACATTATGTTGTGAGAATTAATACGAAGCAAGCACCTGAAATCCCAGCATGAACCTACAGCCTGCACGTCTGTAGTTTGACCACTTCTGCTTGTGTGTTAGGCTACGGACTTTAATTACATTATCAAATGCCTTCATCCTCTTCCTCTTAATCTCTGTTCCGTTCAGTACACGGGATTTACAGCAATCAAGGATGTGTAGTTAAAATAGTAAAAAAATGATTGCTGTCTTTAAGTTCTGCTTCTCTTTTTGTTGCATATTAAAGGAAAGTGAGAAGAGAGAAGAGAAAATGAGGTTTGCAAGAGGGCAACAGAGCACTGCTATAGAGACCTGAGTTGAGTTTCCTGTGTGGGAATATCTGCGCTGTGTGAACAGTGTGGACTCGTGTATAGAAAAATAAAGCTGAGAGTGTAAACGTAGAGCAGATTCCACCATGGGGCTTGGCAGTGGAAACTGACTGAAGGAACTCAGATTCATCTGGAGGTACTTCTGCTGCCTGTGGGGCATGAGTGATTGCCTTCAGGAACTCTGTACCTTCCTGGTTATGAAGGATCGTAAGGTCTTCACCTGCAGCAGTTACCATTCCTCACCAGCGCTCCTTAAGCTGTATTGGGTTGTTGGGTTTGGTCATCAAAAACAAAATGAAGTAATTTGAGACAGGATAATTTATTTGTAAAGAGAGTACTATTTATTTGATGCCTCTTATAAAGTTAACGAGATCAGAACTTTAATTAATCCCTCAGACACCTTTGGTTTTTTGTATCTCTATTTCTCTGCCCTCCAGTAGAAAAAGGGATAATAAAGTTACATCGTATTATGGAAATTAATATTTACAGAATACTGAGACGCAATACTGATGAGTATCAGTGAAAGGCAGTAAGAAAAGGAAGAATTCTCTCTTTAAAATAGAATTTGAGGAGTCTTTAGCAAAGACTTCATCTGAAAGAAGAGGTGGAAATGTTATTCTGGCAAGCTGTGCTGACATTGAACCAGGTTGTGAGCAGAATGAAAGACTACTGAAGGCCACTTTGTCATGCCATGTTTTACTTCCATGCTGAGAGCCTTGAGGTTGCCCATAGTCAACGTTTCTAGCGGTGAACTATGCTGGGGTTATTTTTGCTGTTTACATCACACATGAACTTCTAGAGAAACATCGGCTCTTCTATAGTAGCTGCAGAATTCAGGTGGACCCATGTCCTTCTTCACCAACATAAACATATGCAGTCTACATAACATCCCAAATACGCACATCCCTGTTCCAAACTCTTCCATCATTCCTTTTACTGGCAGACTTTGAGACACGTTCTCCTAAGTGAGAGAATTTCTGAAGTGTGCAGATAGCGGCGAGATGTGGCAACAGCCCATCTTGTTGCTAGAATGGACTTGTTAAATATTCCCTTCTACATGGTGTTAGTCACCGCTTGAGCCACAGGGCTGCTTTCATGTGGTTTAACATCCTGTTCTTGGTAATGTTGTCTTACACCTGATGCAATGCTTAGGGAAGCTGAAATTCCTGCAGATGTTTCCTCAGAAAATGAAACTGAAATTTCTCTTACAGTAATTGTTGTGCATGTCACTGCAGCTGTCTCCAAACAAAGTCACTTTGGATTCTTGGCAAGCAAATATCATTATTTAGAGGCTAATAATGAAAGGAGGGTGTCTCACTTGAGCAGTTAAAACTATCTTTATCAATATTTCCAGTTATATGTCACTTGAAAGAGAAAAGCACGTGGAGCTATTAGTTGGTATTTCTTCAAATGCTGACTTTCATATTAAAATGTTGGAATATCTATCCTAATATGATGGGGAAACCGATATGGCAGGTTATCAGAAGCATACTAAGATACAGCAGCTCTGCAAGCCTAACTACATGATTCCTGTTCAAACAAAGGCATCAACACATCTAGGCACTGGGGTAATTGTTGTTCATTGTGCATTGAGCAAAAAGAAAGGAACTTTTTGTTTGGTTGCTTTTTTAAATTTTACTTTCAAGGTTTTCTCTCATGGGTGCTGTTGACATTCCTGACATACAAAGGAAATAAATGGGGACTTGATTTGTTACGCAGTTTCATATGCTGTGTTTTTTTCATGCAGGTCTGGATTCCCTGTGCTGTGCTTCCTTTGGGAGACAGCTCATCTCTTCGGTGTAGTTATAGACCCAAAGCTTCAGGGATGAAGGAGGATTTGCAGTTTGGCTTGATACTTTGTTGATTTGGGGATGGGTGATGGATACTGATGAGGTCCCCTGCAATGGGTTTGTTTGTCCTCTTCTTGGTCAAGGCTACCAGCATGATTTGGTGAGTGGGTCAAACACTGTTTGATGGCAGTGGACCCTGAACTATTGCCAGCAGAGAGAGCTTGAAATGAAAAGCAGCTGTTGTCATTGGGAACAAGATGGTAGTCACTGTGGTTAGCGACCATTACAATGGGCATTATCCCTTGTAATACATTTTCTTGTTATATTCATGGGATATTTTTTTTTTCCCCAAGGAAAATAACTCTTGAATTGACAGAGGAAATGGTTGTATCCAACAGTGGGCAAAGTGCTGTCAGAAATTCAAACACTGCCACTGGAGAAACCTGAGATTATTTCTGCAGAGGTTCCCAGATCTCTGCTACCACCCTCAGCATACCAAGCTAGTGGAGTAAGTTTCCCTTGTAAATTTGATTTGTAATGACTGTCTGGTTTGATACTATTGCAGTACCTTTTGCATGAATTAACTTGGTGTCCAATCACACTAATTATTTAGATGCAGGCTGCTTTTCTCACGGTTTTGAGGTTTATACCAGGTCAGTAATGTACTGTACGTTTACAGGACAGGTGTTGGCCAGAACATGTTTAGACCAACACCTGTTCTTGTGTTTCTCAGGGTGATCTGATGTGTAGTTTTTAATTGCATAATGGGAAGACGTGAATTTTTACTGCCTAAGGAAGGATGGACAAGGATGGACAACTAATCAGCTAAAGTGCAGCTGAGAGCTGAGCCTTCTGGGTTTTAAGGCTTGGTGGGGTTTTATGCTTGAACTTTTTAAGCGTCAGTCTCAGAATCTGCTTGGGATTTGCCAAGCAGGCAAATCAACGTGAAATGCTACACATGGATCCCAGCTGCCTGTGAGCAGTATTGCTCCGTGGCTTCAACACGAGTCACATCACAACTTTGTCTAACATTTTTTCCTCTTTCTGCCCTCCCTCCCACACCTGATGAAACTCTGATGAAACTACTTAGCTTTGAAATGTCGGGAGGCCACATACCTGAAGCAGCAGTGGGCTTGTTTAAACATCATTTGCCGGTATTATAGATCCAGATATGACTAATAAGGAAATTTCTTCATTTGGTGTCAGTGGATGACCAATTTGTGCTAGCATGAGGAACAAAGCCAGCACGAGGGGGTTGTGTTGCCCAGGGAGCAGCTCTGTCCCTGGAGTGAGTCACGATGCTGATGTCTTTAGCCACAGGGAGAAAGCACAGTAACAAAACTTAAATGTCTCTTTTTTTTTTGTCTTCTGCCTCCTTCTGGAGGTATCTCCAAGCAGACTGACATCCCTGACACCCATAATGTTAATATTCCTGGATTTAGAGCATTTACTCTTTTGGTGTCATAAAATGAAGAAACTAACTACCTGGTAAACCAGAATAGTAAGTATGGTAAATATTTACTTCAACATCTTTAGTTGACTTTTCATAGTAAATTTCTTTTTAAATCACCTCTGGGATTCAAACGCACATTGCCAAGGAGGAGAAGACAGAGACTTGTTTTTCTTCCAGAGTCTGTGTTCCTTTTGGAGTTAGAGAGCAGGCTCAGCATCATTATCATTACCAAATTACTGCACGTTCCAAAATGATATTGACAACAGTAGACCTCCATGCAGCAGAGTCACCCTGTGCTTGGAGAGTAGCTGTGTGCTCAGCACTGCCCCGGGTTCCTGCTGAGATGGGAGGGCAGCATGTTCACAGCTGACAGATGCTTTTAGTGGAGTCTTCAATTAAGTCAGTAGATCTTTCCTAATTCCATTTCCTGCTGTACTAAAAACTGCCTACCAGTAGATGATGATGCTTTTCAAACCATGAAACCATCTTAAAAATTTAATCTGGCTAATATGTAAAACCAGTAACAGAATCAGAGCTCAATAAAATATAGACATGATTTCAGACTAATGTAAAGCAAGATCAGATTAGGCTGTGATATAATTTTAAGGCTAAACTTGAAGGAGCTGTTGTCAGAAACCATGGTTCAGAGTGGTTGAAATATTAGATCAGCCATGCTAATCCTTTCTTTTTTATTTATTTAGTGAAACCTCTTGGGGTTTCTCTGCCTGGATTTCTTTGGAGCTTCTGAACAGATCTGATCAGGGAAACAGTATTGTTTTTGAAACTCTTCAAGTCTCTGTGGACTATTACTATCATCAGCTGTATTAATAATGCAGGTGTTTTTAGCGTAGAGTATTCAGTAACTATTGATTCACTTCTCTTTTGGAGCTAGTGAAGCTTCCAGAAACCATATTTCCATTTTCATGGCATTAAAACACTCTGTGTGTCTAATAAGACCAATTATTGACATGTCAATATCCTTAAAGTAGAAACAGGAAGAGAGGAAGGAGAATATGAAATAATAGACGGAAGGAAATTAGGGGTGGTTTAACCTGAAGATGAGGGTTAACAATTTGAGTTCTGCTGCAGGAAGAAATGTAACTTTGAATCAATGTATAGTGCATGTGGCATGGGCAAACTGAACTAAGTTAAATGCATGTTTGCCACACACACACACACACACACACCCAAACAAAACAAAACAAAACAGAATAGCCTTGTGGAGTTGTTTGTTTTCATTAGGCTAATCTGCCTCTGCTTGGATTTGTTTTTGAAGCTGCCAGCAGTAGAGCACCTAAGTGCCTTTGCTTGGGCTTAGCTATCTTTGCCTCACCATGTTTTGCTTTTGTGTATTAAAAAAATTAACAAAGGTTATATTTTTATTTTGGGGCTGTTCTTGTAATAACATGCTTGTTAATTGCATTCTTAAGTGGTTTTTACTGTCTGATTTTCTCTGTTCCTTCTTTTCTGTTATGATGGGCTTCCATTCAAGTTAACTCCAGCTGCATTAGAAGTTCACTTGGTTGGAGGCAAAGGACTGAGATGTCCCTTGGGCAGACAGTGAACTGCCCATGGAGAAAGCAGCACACAGTTAGCAGGAGGATGTGGGCCTCAGTGGAAGGGGCCTGTGTCTTTGTGCCATTTTTGGGGTGTATGTAAGGTTACATATGGTGCAGAAAAGTTGGGTACCTTAAGGTTTCGAAGGCTTACTACACAATTGAACCACTTAGGAGTCCTGCTTATAGTTTTGTGCTATTTCTTCTACTGTTAGAATTGGTCTTCTGATTCATGCAAGCCTCTGAAAACAAGAGGAAACACAACTAACTTGTTTGTGCACCCATATTCAGATTTGTTTCAGGCTTGTGAGGAGAGAGAGCTAAGCAGCTCACTGGTGTTCATTTGGTGTTCCAATGTAAGCAGTTACTGGCACCTCTTGTGGGGTTTTGCTAGGATTTATATGAAGATGGTAACTTAAAGCATGGGGGCCTGATGTATTGATAGGGATTTCATTTTGCCACTATTTTTTCTCTCTTTTTTGTCACTTATATCTTACCATTGCTGCACATCTGCAGGCTGGAAACATCACAAGGTAGAGAGAGGGCGGCAGGCGCGTGACTTATGCCACACGTTCAGACTCCTCAGCTGGAGCACATAACGAAAGGAGGGTGCTTGGTTGCTCAGCTAAGTAATTTATTTTACCCATTGATGCTTAAAATAGTATCGAGGCAGCCTGACGCATGCTCTGCTCTCTTGTGGCCCACATAACATATGTTGATGTGAGAGCTGTGAGCCCTCTGTTCTTCCCTGCCGCGTCCTTCCTCCTTGCCTGCTGTCGCAGCCTGACCCTCGCGTTCCCCCAGTGCTGCTGGGTGGAAGCGTGCGTGTGGCACCAGCATGGGCTGAGCCATGGGCAGGTGACGCAGAAGGTTCTGAAGCACACAGCTTCAGGAAGCTGCAACTCGCAGGGAAAAATGAGCGTCTATCAGGTAAATACGCCAATGGAAATGAAACTTCGGGACACTTCTACAGACATGACTAATGCTACGCATGCTGTTACTCAGCTAGCGGAGCATATTATCAGGAAAGGTCCCAGAGCTCCTAATTATAAGCTAATAAATGAAAACCTCATGTTTTCTGTAATAAACACAATCACTGAATCTAATTTTGTCATCTGTTCCTTTCCCCTTCAAAAAATAAACCACTCAAATGTTTACAGCCATGCAAGAGAGGGAGCATCATTTATAGTAAGTGTGTGCTTTGCCTGCAGTCCGTGTGTTCCCTCCTGATTCTTGCTGTTTCTCTCTTCAAAATTTTAAAACTCCGAAAACTGACTGGGTCCAAATTAATTTGTAAAAGCATCCTTTTGGCTTACTTTGTCATCTGTGAGCTGCATGATGACGATAGCAGTTGTGATTTATCAGGCTTGCATCATCAGCAAGTTGTCTGTGGTGGCTGAGGGCAATTAGAAGGGATGACAAAACAAATAGTCTTTTTGAATGGACTTGGTAACAGAACTTCAAATAAGTACATTATTTAGAGTTTGGTTATTGCATAACTAAAAATAAAATGCAGAACCTAGGCTGGATCCAAACTTGACATCTGATTTGTTTTAAAATATGAACCAAATCAAGCAGATCCTATCTCAAATTTCTGCAAGGATATTAGGTTTATTCCACTTTTCCTTAAATTGTTATTTCAGATCTTCAACTGGTCTTTGACAGTTAAGTTAACAGCAAAACAAAAACGAGTTAGTCCAAGGCTTCAGGTTTTCCCTTGGCTTTTTGGCTGCCAACCCCCAAGATTGCAGATGTGAGTTTCCTTCCTCCCTCCTTTTGGTCCAGGTTGTGGCGTTCACTCCCAGTTAGTATGTATTAGTATAGTATTAGTAGGCTGCATCTTCTACTGTGGGGCCATTTAAGGTTTATAAACTGCCGGAGTCCCAAGATTTGTGTGTGCAAACATAGCATCTTCTACTCCAGGTGGAATTTACATGAGGATTATTACCTTTTCTTCACATTAATTCTTTCTCCTTTAAACACAACTAATTTCTTCAGAAATGGAACATTACAGCATTGTAGCCTGTCTGTTTTGTTCTCTGTCCTGTCAGTGTGACTTTGAGGAATCTTAATCTTTTAATCTTAATAAGGGTGAAATATCCTATTTTCCTGCTGATCTACTTCAGGAGTAGACAAACATCAGCTCCAATCCAAGGGCTGGCTTTGGCCTTTGATGGCTTCTTTAAAAGCTGTGCTTCTTACATTCTGTATTATCTTGGTTCTTTATTTATGGGTAGTGTGAATGGATAGAAATTACTTCTTTTTATATGGTGATAAGTTTGGCTGCTGTGAAAACGTAATTACTTGGAGATTTCTCACTGTGTTTGGAGGCATTGAATTAAAGTTTTTGGGTGGAGTGTGAACAGCTGATTTTGATTAGTTGACCCTGGAAAATTAAATGTCTCAGGTCGTCTGTTGATTATGAAGTAGTAGTTTATCCTTGGGTCGTTCCAGCTGATACAGGTACAAGGTAAAATTTTACAGAAGTTCTTGCTAAACATGAAACAAGTATGCAGATCCCAGCCTGCTTCATAGTAAACAGGAATCCATGCATAAAAATGGCACCACTTTCAACAAACCACATTTATAAGCAATAGCTCAAAGGCTAAAGCAAGGGCAGGTTGTGTTATACTGAGGCTATTCCTATGTAATTAATGGGTACAATAGACCTGTCTGCATTTCATTTCACTGTCCAGTCTGCAATCAGCCTGGCTCTGCCTAGCAATGCTATTTGTGTTCTTAACTGAGGTGGTGCAGGCTTGTTCTCAGTGTAGGTTTGTGTTCCATCATTTAGGTGCCCACGTGCTTGGCAGAGAAATGCCCTGGCAAATGAGAAATATGTCAGAAAATATATTTTGAAGAAGCTGAAACATCATGCTGCATAAAGTTGACATATATTCAGTCAGTTTAGCGTGTTTAAAAGCCAAAAAAAAAAATGTAATTTCAGGTTATTTCTTCCTTCAGAAGTGTCCCTGCCAAGATGGAGTTCCAGCTGGATCAGTTTTGGAAGACAGTCCTTCAAAGGCTCAGTGTCCTGCCACGAGTCTGCCTGCCATGCCGACATCTTGCTTGTTTATTCTTCTGCCTCTACCACTCAACAGCAGTTGCTTCACCGACAGCATTCCTCTTTTCAGCCATGTTTTGTTTCAAGATAGGTAAGCGAAAACATATGGCTCACAGTAGAATTGCTTTGGATAGCGAGGAGATGAGGGGATATGTGGAAATTAACACTTTTACTAGCTCAAGAGCAAATGTCTTTTCTGTTTAGAACATCATGTCATTCTTGCAGTTTGCTGTTTGAATAGCGTGTCATGTAAGTGGCATCTGCCAAATACCAAGCAGGCATTTCAGTTCTTTGTGTCGTCATTCTCTGTGAAATAAATGGAAGGGATTTGAACGAAAGACAGTCTTCATACAGCAGCCTGTCACTTTGCAAAGCAGCTGTGAAATTAATGGGAGTACAAATGAAAAGCAGCTGATAATTAGGTTGCTGGGTGTTAATTTTAAATAGAAATTAGGTAATCAAGAGAATGCTATCGAGAGGCATATATTCTGTTTGTGGGTTTTTTTGTTTTTTAATATCCTAAGAAGGGTTCCAGCTGGGTGACATGGCAAGGTAGGACAAAGCTCCTGGTAGGAATTTGGTATCAGAAGGGATTCAGGGGTCCTACCGAGCTTGAAAGGAAGTGGATTGTGATGGTAAGGATGGTATAGTGAAGCATGGTTTTTATTTGTAGTAAATAGGCTGTGAAACTTAGTTGAAACTTCATTTATTGTTGATCTACACATCTGATTTGTTGTGTTGTTATTCTGGAACTCCTATGAGGGATGAGAGTGCACGTAAAAGAATGGAGAAGGCACATAGGTATTCTTCCATGGTGGGCGTGCTGGATGGAACATTTATCAGTGATTTTGGCTTAAGGATTGTAACGCATCATGACAGAAGGCATGTAGAGTCTGTTCTTCCTATGAGTGAGTAATTATTTAATTACCACGCCTCTTCTGTGCAATCCAAAAGAAGAGGAGACCTCTTGGTGTTAATCAGACCATAAGACATACCTATATCTGAATTGAAAACCCTAAATCAAAGAGGGAATCAGAACACAACTTAACTGATAACAAAATAGCTGTTATCTACATTCTGAAGGGTTTTACATTAGGATGTGATTTTTATGAAATTCAGAGTTGAGTTTGATTTGATTCACATTTGATTTGCATGCTTGTATTGAACCATGTGATTCTGTGATTTGAACCATGTGATTTGTACATCCCTGTGTCAGAAATCAAAGGGAACACTCATAAAGACATAGGCTTCTTCAGCTCCAAAATAAAGCCAGTCCTCTTCAGTCAGGGATTTCAGGTCATGATTTATTACACATCTGTTATTTGTGTGATTTTTATTTCCTTTTTTACTGGGCATGAGAGAAGCTCTGAAACTTGATTCTATGATGATGCTCTCTTGTGCTTGGTGGTAGACTATTGCACGGTGCTAGTTTCTGTCTCCTCTGTCTAGCTAAGCAGCCCCTGCTGTCTTTCTCTGTGGCTGTTCACTGGGCCATGGGACAACATTCTAGATAACACTTTGCTTCTCATAGCCTCTCTCCAAATCCTGTAGCCTTTTCTACAGTGTTTGCAGTTAAATGTTAACAATGAGTTGCATGGGAAAACAGTTCCGCATTACAGCTGAATGTTGTGCCAGGTCAGCAAGTCTGTGAGTGGCTGCCTGCATGTCCTTCCTGCGCCAAAACAACAGGCATTCTCTTTCTAGTCTGTGAAATATAGAAGTGGCTGAGTGCACCTACTGCTGTGCTTTTTGATTAGGGGAGGGAGATAGCAGTTTGCAAAGCAAAACTGAAATTGCCTGCCAGAGAACGAGCCTTAGTGGTAAGGATCTCCTGCCTTTCACACTGTGCTTAGGAGAAGCAAGACTTCATTATCTTTGGTGCTTCTTTTGCTGTTTTGGGGTGCAGCAGTAACATCTGAAGTGCCAGATTAGGGTGCTGCTTTTACAGCTCTGTCTGAGATCAGGGTATGTAAAAACTGAGATTAATTCTTTGAGATATGCCCTGCTTGGGCTGTGAATATAACCCATGCTTCCTAATGATGGATCTGATTTGGCATGTGACTGTAGCACTGAGTGACAGCTCTGTACCAAACACTGTCCAGATGGTGAGCTTTTGTAGAGCTTTACTCTCTCGTTCCTCACAGACCTACTTATTAGGTTATTTTATGTCCTCATATGATCAGGCACGAGAGCACATGCCAACTGACGGCAAGGTGAGGGACAGAAGAAGTTCCACAAGTGGAGGAAGAAGACACTGGATGTTACTGTCATTCTCAGATATCTGCCAGAGGACACTGTCAAAAGCAGGATCCCTGTGTAATTGATCTTGGTCTGTTGTGACTGAAGCAGAGGTACGGGCATGAAGACGTACATCAGATCATGAACTGGAGAAAGGGAAAAAGGAGTGAGGTGGCAGAGTGCTGAGGAAGGGCAATGTGTCAATTATGGTGAGAACTGAGAAGCTGTGAGGGACACTGATCAAATAACATAAAGCTAAGGAGAACGTAGAGACAGAGAGGCCGTGGAAGTGGCGGATCTGCCTAACAACCTAAGAACTGTCTAAGGCTAGTTCTATCAGCAGCCTCTTATGGCTAGGTAATACAGAAGTACATTGTGCATCCTTTTGTTGCCTAATATTGGTTGAGTTATTGTACACATAATCTTCTTTCCACTACGGTACTGCAAATTATGCATATGTCCCAGGTTCATGCTTGGTGCAGGACACTATGCACTGTCTTGTATGTCTTAAGAACATGCAAGGCTAACAGGCAGCTTCAGTCCAAAGCACTGCTCTTTATGTGGCACGACAGCTGCTGTTGTAAAACCTAGTAGAGTCTATGACCTGCCAGTCTGTTTCTCCAGTGCTAACCTAATAGCTAAATTAACCCTGTGGGATCTTCAGGCAAAGGACTCCAGAACTGATATGGAAATGCTGAAGAGTCAGAACCTTATTTCCCTTTATTCATCTTCCAGCCCTCATGCTACCTGGCTCGATGTCATAAGGAAGAATGCTACTGCTAATGCAAGGATGGAGATCCAGGAGGATAAAACCTTCACTCCATCACAGATTCTCTTTGTCAAGTGATAGCAACTTGTTCAACTAGTTGTACAGCAGGATCATGCTCTACTGAAGTGGTTGCTTTTCCATCAATGGTTAATTGTTATCCCTGAGAGCATAACAAAACCATAACACCTCAGATGTTACTTGCTGGTGGCCTGACAGATGCTGTTGCTGTTGTAATCAGCATGACATGCAGGGGTGGTGCTACCTCACTAAAATTAGAAAGAACTGAAGGCTCGCCCTGAAGTACAAACATTGTTATTATGTGACTTGCTTGTTTTTGTCATTTAGCTAACAATTGTCCCATCAGAATAGGGATAATGCATGGCAAATGAAGAACAGTGATTTTATTGAACTCTCCACGCAGGTGACTCATGTTTTGCTCTATTTGCTTTTTTTTTTTGTCAATTTAATTTATTGTAAAAGACCAACTGCTATCCTAAAAGGCATGCCAGGGAAAGAAATGCGAAAGCACACAAAATGCCACAAAAATCTTCAGTTTTGGATTGTTTCAAAATCAAAATTGTTTCACTCGTATACAAATATTACTGATAATTTGGTTTGAAAAGTTAAGTTTACCTCCACACCGATTCATTCTCCCCTATGATGAAAGGCATTCAGCACCTCAATTTTTCTGCTTTTCCATTCTCAGTGAGTAAGTCCAGTGTTTCTTTGGTTAATTAAAGTTTACTGCAGGAGGAGCAGGAGTGGGTTGAGAGCACTGATGAAGAGATGACTAACAAAGTAATCGGCATGTGATTAGAGTGTGGGCTGCCAGGCACAGATTAGCCCTCCCTGGACTCTGCTTTTATCTTAACTCCATGTTTTGAAATAATTCCATGTTAATAATATATAGAATTTCTATCCCATCTAGCTTATCACATTAGAGTGAACTAGACAAAATGACTCAATTTCAAAGGCTCTGATTCAGCTCAGGCTGCAGCCACTCACTTGAAATATGAAGTTAGGTGACTGACTCCTCTTTGTTTCTTACAGATTCTCTCTCTGTGGGAAGTCTAAGGGGGAGAGAGTTGGTCAGAGTGGAAAATTAAGGTGACATTAAAAAGTCTCCTCATGAAATGCATCAGTGACAGTCACGTCTCAAAACTCCATGTGAACTGACAGCCACTGGAGGGTGGGGAGTATGTGGAGGTTTGAGTTGTGGATAAATCATGAAGAGAAAAATAAAACTTTTCCCAGAGGGAGAGCTGCCACGTATGCCTGCTAAGAAAGTTGTTTATTTGCTCCCCACGGTGTTTTTTACAGTTACTTGAAAATGTGGGTTTTTTCCAGTTCTTTTTCTTCTTAAGTAAGAAATCTTGTTTGATTACTAACACATACCTGATGCAAAAGAACAGAAAGACTTGTTTTAAACATGCCACATTAACATTTCCTGCTGGTACTCATATCCTCTTCCCCCTGTGTAACTGATATCCCATGAGTCTAATACTGAGGCATTAGCTTAACTGCTGTGCAGTTAACAAAATAGTGAGTTGGGGAAAGTACTGACATGCAGAGAGAATAGAGGGATGTCCATTCACTTCTGCCCCAACTCCTACATCTGCTGTTACGACTATGGGGAGGAAACCGTATATGATGGGGAGAGAGAGCATAGAAGCTGTAGGTTATTGAGGACATGGCAGGGAACAGAAGGAAGAAATTAGATGAAAAGCTGACATCAGTGGCATGCGGATGACATGGATGCTGCTTCAGAGATGACTACCATAAAATGCAGTGCTCATTCCATCAGACAGTAGAGACAGCGTCATCCAAGTTGCTTGACTAGCTGTTCTTAAATAACACACTTGAAATTTGAACGTTGATGGCTAGGAATAAAACTGAAAAAAAAAAAAACTCTTGACCATGAAATACAGAAGAAAAGGAACTTAAATCACTGAACATGGTACTAATACATTATTTGTGGAATCTTAGAAAAGCGGGAGAGGAAACAAGGAAAGAAGGGGGAGGAAACTTCAGTTTCCTGGAGAGTTTAATAAAGTTGCAGTTTGTTGCTCCTCTCTGAGCACAGCTCTCTGCTGTGGCCCTGATGGCTTTGGGGAGCTTTCTGCCAGAGGGTGCAAAGTCATCATTCCACCTTCTGCGGACATGCAGGATCTGTCAGGGGGCTGCCACTGCACTGCTGTCTCACTTGACAGTAGTGGAAGAACCCGAATAACTTAAGCATGTAAGTGGATCGTACTTCTGAATAATTCTTTTTAATTGCTGCTTAAGACAGCTGCGAAAATCTGCATGTCTTTGAGCACTTTGTTGGATGGTGATGTATCCAACTAGTCTTAATGAATTGGTAATTGTTTTCTTCTTGCAGGGTAACATTGGTTTACTTCTTTGATTTTTAAATTGTTAAAGGTGTTCATTTGTAATCCACTTAAAGCTGCCAATTGAATATTTGTTTTAGAAAAACATACAAGTTAAAATGGTATCTTAATCAGTTTTCTTGGCAAAGCACTTAATGATGCTCTGCTTAAAGCCAAAACCAAACCAAAACAAAACAGAAATGTGCTCTTTATGATGCAAAGTGAAGAAGAGAACCTTCATGCCATAATGACAGATGGATAAATTTGCACATTAGCTGAATAGTATGTACAATTTGTTGTCTCTTCAGATATTTTTCTATACAGAAAAACAAAGTTAGTTTCACAAATACCAAATCTGATAAAGTCATTCTTCAGCTAGAAATGATCTTCCAGGTGCTCAAGGCAGCCAACACATTTGTATGTGTCACGTTCAATTCAGTGTGAGGCCCTTGAAATTGGTAATGCAACACGAGCCCTACTCTCCTGTTTCAATTCTTGTTTTACCTAAATGTGGGGGTTAGGAGGGATGACTAGATCAGTAGGTGTTGAGCACCGTGATATTCTTCTTTTATTTATCTTGATAGAAGTTTAGAAGTTGGGGCTTGAATGACCATGGTGAGATGATGTTTTCTGACCAAACCCTTTATTTTTGAAAAGCGTAGGGAGGAAGCAGCCTTAGGTTTTAGATAACTCAAGGGAAAAGAGATTGCTGTGGGCTGGTTTTGTAAGTCTGAATTCAGCAGTGAAAGCCTGTTAGCCTGTCTGAAATGCTTTTTTCTTTTTTTTTCTTTTCCCCTAAACTAATCTGAAGATCTGAAGACCATCAGTGGTCTCATTTTGATCTGGAAGCCAGATGAGTATTCCAAAAAAAAAGATGGTAAGGGTGGATGTACTATCTAACATGGAGTTTAAATTGCAGCTTTCAAAACAAGCTTGAAACAAAAAAAAAAAAAAAAAAGGAACTGTTAAAACAGATCATTTGGCTGTGGTTTCGCTTTTTATGGCAGTGCTGCTGAAGTCATCTTAACCAGCTTCCATGCTGGGTTCCCCATGCTGCTAGCACAGCAAAAGTTCACTTTTTTTTTGCATCTGGACCAGTTGCCCATTCTGGTTGCCAGTGTGGGTGTCCAACAGCCGTGCCAGCTCCCTGATGGGAATGATGTGCAATGTGGACTGCTACTAAGGAAGTTCTTGGGGAACCACGTTCACAACAGCTTTTAAGCAGTAACTCGCTGCTGTAGCGATCCTGATTTTGGCCATCCCAATGACTGAGTCATTGGCCTGCTTGGAACAAGGAAGAGAAGCAGTTCCTGGCACGTGTTTATCAGCAAGCAGCTGTGGAGACAGGTGGCACGAGCTCCTTGTTTGTCTGCGCTTTGATATCGCCTTAGAGCTCCAGCCACCAAGTACTGCTTATGTGGAAGGCACTGACCTGCAAATGGAACTGCTCTTCTTTGCAGCTGACCTGCCAGCTTTCCATGGTCTCTGGAAGTTGCCACACAATCAAGAGCTTAGGAAGTAGCTCGGTTCAATTTCATTTGCTAGGCTTCCAAGTTAACGCTTTCTTGTGATATTTCGTATTCAGTTTGGGCTCTGAAATGAAATGCTGCTTTGCTTAATGGCAATGAACATGAAACCATCTATTTGTCTATGCAGCTGTCTGCAAAGGTGTCAATTTTGGTTGTCATTTTTAATGTAGGTATTTGTGCAGTTTTGAAACCTGCTGGTCTCAGTGCGTTATGTTACACGGTTATAAAATCCTATTGAGAGAAAACTGAAAAGATTACCAATGATATCACCAAAGGAGGCAATGAAGCAGCTCATACAGACAAGTGAGAAGAGATGAAAGTTGCTTTCAAACTTCCCTTTTCCTTGTCCTTTGTGGGGTGGGTGACGGGGGAGGACCTGCTATTTGCAGATGGCAGAATGATTCATCACTTTATGGAACCTTAATGCTGGCAAGGGAAGATGTCATTAACTGTGCTGAATCTCTGTGTGATCTGCACATTTGGTCCAGAGCATAGCATGCATCTGTGCACTCACTCTGCCTGCTGCTCACCGAGTTCCTCTCTCACTCCTCTGCATGCACGTCAGAAGTTGCTTGCGATAAGCTCTAGATTTATGGGCAAGTGACTTCAGTGGTAAAGTGCTCTGATCTGCTTGGATGACGAAGGGCTACTCCTTGCTTATTAATAGTGACTTAAGAGACAAATGGCTGCTTAATCTGTGGTAAGATACACAAGACTGATGGGCACTGCCTGGGCATTGTAGTACTTGGGCAGCAGCTTTTCCCATGGCCACTGTTGTGGGACAGCCTGCTACTTCATGGGAAGTTGCGTGGGGAAAAAAAAAGCATTAAACTTCAGATGAACCAGGCTTTCACAGAAGGTAACATTTGTTTTCAGGTTCTTGGTTGGTTGTTGTCCAAGAAGATAACTGAGATTCTAAGTTATAACGCTTAGACTACAACACTGTTTTAAAGATGATACTACTAAGAAAGGGAATGTGTTTAAAAATATAAGCAAGCAAAACAAGCAAAAAAAAACCACACACACAAAATTTAATAAACAAAAGAAAAAAAGGAAGACTCCCTGTTTCTGTTGTTCATATAGAAAAGGTGAAGTTCTTCAGCTGG
Organism: Perdix hodgsoniae; assembly: GCA_035772895.1. Lineage (NCBI taxonomy): Eukaryota > Metazoa > Chordata > Aves > Galliformes > Phasianidae > Perdix > Perdix hodgsoniae. The sequence goes on from JAPSGF010000013.1 coordinate 2,827,364, forward strand.
AGAGCTCCATATGTCTGCGTCAGTCAGCTGAGTGACTCAGTGTTGTGATGCTGATGTAGGTCTGACTGGATTGGAAGCCCAAATATATATAACAGAGAAAAACTTGGCATAGCTTCATTTGAAAGAAGTGAGTAATTTTTGTTTCCTAATGCATACCTCATTTGAAACCCTTTTATCTTTCACCATTGTATTTCCCTCCTGTTTCCCTGGCCTTGCATGCTTCAGCAGGCTACCTCAGAAGTAATGGTTCCTCTCTTTTTTTGTAGCAAGTAATTGTATTTCTTTCTGAAAATCTGAGGACTTACCTGCACAGTACTCCTAAATAAATTTAAGGGATGTCCTTGCTGATTTGAGAAAAATTGTACCTCCTTCAGTTTAACTTCTTTTATTTGGACAGCAAATCTTCAAAGTTGGTAAATCACAGCAGTCATTTCTTTATCCTGGATTAAGTTCAAATACCAGCTTGTCCTTAAGGCTCACCTGTCTTAATCTAAATAAACTTCCAGTGGTAGGATGGTGCTGTCTTTCTTTGCCATTGTTTGAAATGATAAGAGCAAGAATGTAACTAATCACCCTTATTGTGGAATTAATTGCACAGAGCTATTAATTTGCTTCCTCTGGCCAGCTAACCTACCTGGTTGGTGCACACCCTGTATCAGAGAACGATGCTCTGATTCATAAGAGGGGAGGAGAAAACTCAGTGGTAGGAATGATAGCAAGTGTTGAACATCACAGATTTGTATAATGTAGCTTCTCAAAGGCTTATATATCTCCTCTTTGTCTTCCAGCTGTCTACTTCTAGAGATAATGTATCTGAAGACCACATAATGTATACCGTAGGGGAAGATTGCTGGCAATGTTTCCCCATTGAACGCTCAGATTTGGATATGCCTCTGATTTATTTGCTTTTACACAGTTGTGTGGTGGGCAATATTATGCTGGCAAGGAACATATGCTACAAAACCTCTGCTGTGCTGCAGCTTGTCATACTGCAGTGCACTGTCAGAAACAACCCCTGAGAACATCTTGCCTTGGATGGCACAGCCATCCTCAGCTGCCAATTCTGCAGCCCTGATAATGCCAGGAGATTTTGCTAATGCTATCCTTCAACAATCTGGGGTACATAAATCTTTCATTCTCTCCTGGAGAGTTTGTTCTTGAAAGTGGAAGGAAAGAAACCCCTCAGTTAAAGTTAAAAATAAAAAAACAAAAAAAACTTGCAAATGATCTTCCATCAGCATCTCTGTGTCATGCAGGCAGTGAGGCTGGCTGTGATAACGTGGCATAATTCTCTCAGTGTGCTTAGTAGGGGAGCATCTTATCAGTACCTAACGCTGAAGTATTACTTGGATGTTTTGTCTTGGGTTGTACTCACGTGATTACAAAAGTAACTTACCAGCAAATAAGTTTACTTTGTGCAACACTATTTTTTAGTATTTTATTACCAAAAAGGCTTTTTACAAACACCACAAAATTCTTGCAGTGGAGATAAAATATCAGTTTAGACACAGCTTAATGGATCCCAGCAGGGACTAGCAGGTTTGTGGTAGCTGGAAGTGGGGAGGATCTTGGCTGTCCTGTGGAATAAGCTGCCTGTACTGATGGTATGTCAGGAATGTAGCTGGAGTGGTCTTGGCATGACAGCACAGGTTCTCTTGACTCACCTTATCATCTGACAAGAAGTGAAAGGGGCCAGAAATTCAGATTCCAGCTTAAGCAAATAGGAAGAAGTTAGCAACTGTCCAAACAAGCTGTGAGCCCAGGATATCAGCTTGGAGGCTTGCGGGCAGTCAGACATCAGTTGTCCTGTCTCAGCTTCAGCTGAGATAACTGGGCTCTAGTTTGGTACTTTCAGGGAGCAGCTGGGCAAGCTGGCCAGATCTTCCTTCTGCTGCAGAGAGTAATCTGATTTGTTTGTTCCCTGCATTCTCAGCCACCTTGCTGAATTGTATAACTGGAGAGGAGGTAGGGGGAAAAATTGTGGTTTACTGTAATATATGTTATATGTAATATGTTGTAATGTAATGTGTTGTTATATGCAACACAAAAAAAAAAAAAAATTCAACTCGCCCAACATTGGAATGTGAGCAATTCTCTCCTATTACCCAGAAGCAGTCAGCCCAGGAGCTGGTTATGTGTAATGTACCAGTCATAAAGCAGTGGGAGTATGTTAAAAATCAGGGAATGGAGTGAAAGGGGGGCTGGGAGGTAGTCTTGGAAATGAGTAGTCCTCTCCCACTCAGCAAGGCAGTTCCATTATCTGAATTAGTATAAAAATACCCACCCACCCCAAGGAATGCACTGAGTCGCTCCCTCCATGCCAAATATCTCTGATTGAGAGTAATTACTCGCTTTTGACAGAGCCCAGCGTGGATCTGCATGGAGTGTTTGAGTAGGAGGTGAAAAATCAGCAGCTAATGTGATGGCTTCTGTTTTTGTTTTATTTATTCTGAAACTGTTTTCCAAGCCCAAATAGCAGCCTGCCAGCGAAGGTGTGTCTCTGCTTGGGGTTCATTATAGTTGTTATCTAGCAACATGTCTCTGGCTAATTGCACTTGGTTTGTGAGTGACAGCCTTTGATTGGACAGCATACTTCACCCTCCTGGGGAGGGGGATACTTTTCAGGTCGCAGATTAAGTCATTCCTAGATAACAATTTCATGCCATGTTATGGCAGTACATGCTTGGACTAAAGACTACCACCACTTAACTCTCTCAGGTCCTTCCACACATCTGCTGGAATCATGAGACAGGGGCTTGAATCTTGCAGCTGATTATCTGCCATTTTATAGCAGCACAAGGACATTTGCCGCTTCAAGCTCACTTCTAATAAGAGCAAGGTATAGAGTTCAATGACTTCATGCAGTGATGTCCAAGTTGTCACTATTAGGAGACTTCCACTCTGCTTGGATGCAGAGACAGTAGGGAGCTTCAAGATGAGGCATTTTAAAGAGCAACTCCTCTGAGCAGACTATAGGTTCTGGGTAAAATCTTAAGAAACTTAAGGGTTCTTACCCTCCCCCCCCAAAAAAAAATAAAAATCTACTATCAATAATAATCAAAGCATCACCCTTTGTTGTGCAGTCTGTCGGACAACATTTCTGACCCTATGCCAATTCTGACACTGAGCATGGAGCATCGAAGGCCAGTGTGTTCATTCATTAGCAGATTTTGGTCTGCAGCTCTTAACTGAGGCCAGCATCTAGGAAACAATCTGAGGAATGTACCATCCCTGTGGTGTTCCGTATTTGCTATTTGAGTTGAGTTGCTTAAGAAAAATGCACAGCACTTTGCTTTCTGATGGGTTTTAGTTATCATCTGCAACACTTAACGAACACAGCATCTCTCTGCTTGCCCTGGCATTTTTCATAGCTCTCATTTTGCACTACCACTAATGTTGGATAACAACACGGATAGCTTGCCATCAGTATTTACATTCACACTGACAGAATTCCTTGGCCACGCAGAGTGCCTCGGCTCTCCCAGCTGATCACAACATTTAACATGAGAGTGTTTTTTATAAATCTGGCTTGAAACGCATCAGCTCTTGTAATGATGTGGAATTCTTGCTTCAATTTTGTTAGAAGAAAGAAACCTAAGGCTGGTTAAATATCTTCAAATGATGCATCTCTAAAGAAATGAAAAAATACAGTTGTTAGAGACAACTACTTTAAGATTCCTACCTAAAATCATAGTCTCTCATATGTAAGGCTCACAGCAGTTGTCAGTGGTGTAATAGCAAAGACAGCAATTATAGGGTTTGGTCCTGGTTTCCTCAAATGAAAACAAGAGCGGGACTTGAGCCATGATGAGAACTATTAGCAGTTGCTTGAAAAACAGAGATTTCCCTGAACTTTAGAGAGGAAATGCCTCCACTTGGTTCCTTGGGAACTGTCAGGTTTTTCTAATAGAGGGGAGGCCTTAGTATAGCCTGTGGTCAGTTGGGTCTCTTTTTCAGCTCAATCACTCCTAACCTTCCTTTTCTGGTGTCTCATTTGTTAGAGGCAGGCCAGCTGTTCTGAAAAGTCAAAGGGGAGTCAAATCTTTCTTCCTGGAGAGCATATGAGCTAGGAGGAGGCAAGAGAAGAGAGAAGGAAAGCAGAGGGGATGCAACTGGTCTCTTCATTGCTTTTCTTTATTTCTGTTTTCAATAGAGCTATAAATGTCACTTTCCTCCTAATGTGTCTGAAGAGTGAAGTGCTCCTGCTACTGAAAAGGTTCATGTGACTCTAGCAGTAAGTTTCTGTGCTGTACCCCCTTCTCTCTTCTTGAAGGAAGCATCTAAGGACAGGATAGATAGCTTTGCACATCCCTTCCCGGCTACAGAGAGCCTGATTTTTTTGAATGCCTCATGTTGGTTATGTTTGCTTGTTTGTTTTGGCTTTTGTTTTGGTTTAAGGATCATCTAAAATCACATAGTGGCCTTTATCAGGGCTGTAAATAGGCAGGGTTCTGCCTCGTACAAAGTTCTTATGTTTCTTCCTTCCCTGGCCATATTTCCTTAGCTGGTTGTCTTAGGGCAGAAAATGAATAAACTAATGAATGAATGGATGCATTCTTTCTTGACTTTCCTGGAAGGTTCCTCAGGTTCACATACTTAGTGTAGGAGGAAAACTGGCTTTGTGTTTGCCCTTGGACTGTTTTGCGAGTATAACAGAATTCAGCTCATGGGGATGTCAGTCAATTTTGCTTCCTTTCACTTGCACAGAATTCACTTAGCTTTCTCTACTGAAGAATTCATGATGCTGTAATTATTTTTTTTCTGGAGTAGCTTAAAATGCTCTGTTGAACAGAGCTCTGAATGTAAGGGTTTAAGCAGGCTTTGAGGCAAATGATACTACAAATGCTTAGAAAAACATCTTCAAATCTTTATGTAGTGATGACTTTGCTTCCCTTGCACGCCTTGCACGTTGTGTTATGTAGTATCTTGCTAATGAACTGTTGGGTGGACTGGAGCTGTGCTGTCTTCAAGGGTATGCTACAGAAACAGAACGATTTGCTGGTTCTGTCAGGATGCTGGCTCATCTTAAGGATTTATCTACCTTTATTTGTTGTAGGGGAATCTTTAATTTCAACTGCAATATGATAGGTAGTAGAGCTTACCACCAGCTCGCATACCTTTGTATCATATAACATCATATGGATAGGTACGAAATAGGGAACTGGAACACATGTAGGTGATAATGGTTAAAATACAGCTGAAGAAATACACAATTCATAGCCTCTTGCTTTCTATGGCTGTTATGGGCATTGTTGTCTATAGACAGTGATGCCCTGTCTGCTAGAACGATGTTTGTATTCAGTGCTGTCTTAACACCTGAGCAGCTTCTAAAGTAAATGAGGATCAAATGAGAATTTGGGGACTAATTTTGTCAGAACAATGCCTGTTTTAACCTGTTATGTGTATCGATACTCTTTGCAACAGCATACCGGAGAGTAAAGAGTGTTTGGAATCTGATATAAATATCATGCCTTGAACTTGAATGCAGTGGTTACTGCGTGTCTGAAACATGAAGATGTTTTGCACAAAGTGACATTGTTATAAGCTAATGCTCAGCTATCCAAGAAAGCAAGCTGATGAATGGGCAGCTGGCATTAGTTTCTGACCAGGCCAGATACAGGGAGGAAAAATGCTTCAAAAACACAACTGAAATCTGTCAAGCTAAAGGGATAAAGCTGATTTTATGAGACTACTTTCCTCTTTTGCTGAACTGAATTTCTCCTGAGTCAGTTCATCTTCCTTATAAATGGGATAACACCAGACTTTTGTTAGCTCTTTTGTTTTTATATCACACCTGAATACAACCTGTTCCTTCATGAAGAGAAGATGTGAAGTCTTTATAAGTTGGGTGTCAGAATTCAGCATCCTTCCTCCAGAACTGTCATCTCCCCATAAGATGTTGCTTCCTGTCCTGTCAGGTTATTCCTTCTTTCATAAAGAAAGTTTTTGCAGTTTGTTATAGCTGCAAGAATTCTTGTCAGTAAGTACGTGTCACATCCTGAGGCAGTCAGTCGTGCCCAGGGAAGATGCTTATGAGTTCAGTGTTGGCTATGTATTCTGGCTGTCACCCAGTGATCAACAGCTTTGTGAGAAGAACTGGACTTATTTGATGGACTTCTTCCTATATCCTATTAACCTATGTAACTTCATCAGTGCTTTATCTGCTTTCTCGTGTGATGAAAGTAAAGAATTTTGCTAACAACAAGAGTATCTGCTAATAGGACTTCTACTAGGGCCTGTATTTAAGAGCTTCAAGCTGTTCTACGCTGTTTCTTCTCTTTCATAGTTGTCTACTGAAGATAATGGAGAAATCTCGCTTTCTTATCTTCACACAAAGAGGAAGATGTCATTTCTGTGAATGTGATTTCAGTCATTAATGCAAATAGGAAATTGTAATGGCCCCTCTGAAATAGATTTCTTTTGCCTTCGTTGGGCTGGGGCTTTGCAGAGAGCTGGGTTTCAGAGAGGACAACCATACTTAGTGAATGAAACTGGCACTCCCATTGTTCCTCCAAAAATGAAGTTGCCATTGCAGATAATGATTACATTATCTGCAATTACAGTAGATCTAAACACAAAATTGTATGTTTTATGAATTTAATTTGTATATTTGAATTTGTCTGGTACTCAGGCTGTCTCTGTCCAGAAAATCAGGTATTTTGTGGGAGAACTGAATGAAGAAATGCAAGCCTTTACTGAAACTTGAGGAGAATTAGCGTCCCAGAATGGCTTTAATATTTTCAAGATTTAACATATATGGCTGTGACTTCTAATGGAGAAAAAACTTTTCTTCGTGCAGATAAGTTTTAATTTCCTTTAAAAGTGAGAACAAATTGGTGGATATACTGAAAGCATTAGAGAAAATGGAACGGAGTTCAGTTTAACTGATCTAAGTTCAGTTTAACTGATCTAACTGGCACAGTACCAAGCCTTGACTTGGAAAACTTGAGTTCCTTGCCCTGCACTGTCACTGGGGACATTGCCTGGTCACCCAGCAGTTCAGTGTACTCTGTGATGGGAGTGATGTGACTTCCCAGCTCAGCGGTGCTTGTGATGCTAATTACTTCTAAAGATTGCGAGATGGCAGAGCTGGGTAAATGTTGCACAAATGCTCTGACAAATAGAAATGACTGTACAGCAGTGGTGCAGCAGCAGCTTTTTGTCTCTCTCACACTGCTCCAACTCCAGAACAAGCAGAGGTGGAAAATTGTTTCCAGAGGCACCACACAGAGACATAAATGAAGCAGCAAGTAGGCAGGCTGGTGGAATATCAGCCATGTCAGCTATAGTCAATGTAAGTGATCTCATCAAAAGCGGCATTTCTTTTTTGATTCTTTTCCAAATCATGGTTTCAATTTTTAATTGCGACAGTCAGTGCAAATAAACATGAGTCTATGCTGTTTCTCTTTCCTTTTTTTCCCCACTTGTACAAGAAAAGTCTGAAAACATGGAATGCAACTGAGGTTTTCCCTCTAGTGGATGTCTGCAGAGAGCCAAAATGTCAAGCAGCAGTGCAATTTGAATTTGTGTTGTGTGGCTTCAATACTACCTAGGAGTTGAATTGATTTTGTAGCCTGTGGAATGACAAACAAGTAGCTGGAAATGACAAGGAAACAGAGTATGGACATCACTGCTAGATGGATGCTCGAGAGGTTTTAGAGCTGTCAGTGCACAGTCACTTGCACAGTGTGACACACACTGCTTAGACAGGTGTATCGCTCAGTACCACTTTTCTTATATCCATAGCAGAGATTACTTCAGTCTTCCTTCTTCATCTTTGCAGGCCCACTGATCATCTCACCATCTTCTTGCTTGTGTTTTAACTGCATATGAAAAATAGACATGTTTAGAAGTAAAATTGTTATGAAAGTCTCAGTGAAATTACTGTAATTTGTTACTGTAAACAGATGATCTGTATGTCTTCAATTACATTTCAGGCAAGCAGTCTCTGAAAATGCAAATATGTGGTTTAGTGCAGCACAGGCTGCAAGAAGGGGGAAGAGATGCGTGGGAGGACCTCTTACTACTGCTTGATCTCGTGCTGCTGATGGTATTTAGCAGAGGAAAGTACAGTTTATTAAAATGTAGGCTGTAGTGAGAAGTGTCATGCAGGGACAGAGGCTGGCTGAAGAGTTCTACCAAATGCAGTCAGTTCAGAAACCCAAATGCTCTGATGAAGATGGTCTTCCTAGGCTTCCCTTACTGTCCTGTGGCTCCTCAGTGCAGCTCAGAGGATGCTTCTTGGGACATTCATGTTTCCCCTGACAATGATCTGTTTAATTATGGGCATCCTTACTGCATGTTAGGTCTGAAAAGTAAGGTGCCCTTCTCTCTTGACAGTGGTTCCCATGACTGAAGACTTGTGGCCCTGCTCTGACTCCTGCTCTTCACTTCATTCAGACATTGTCTGAGCTGACCTCAAAGGCACTGTGGCTCTCCTTCCCTTAAAGCAGCTCTCCAGGAGCTGATGCCAGGCACTCTGATCAGATCAGCATGCCTATAATCAGTGTTCTGAGTGACAAAGTTCCCACACTCTTTGAAGTAAATTTGTCAAAATTTCTGCAGGAGAGTAAAACCATAACAAGAGAAAAGCTTTACAAGGAAAGATTACTAAAGCTAAGCCTATGAAGCCAGAAAGTCATTTCAAATTCTGTGTTTGAGAACTCGGGTTCATACCGTTCTCCATATATTTAACTTCTTTCAGCCTCCATATGTTCATCCATTCCAAATTTTTTTTTCTAGATTATTTTCTACTAAGGATCTTCTCAGAGTAGAAGGTGGGAGCTGTTGCCTTATAGTTATTCTTCTATCAATTAATATAAGCTCTATCTTTAGACTCTGCTCCAGTAGTTCGGCAAATCCCTTAAATAGGGAAGCAGTCCAATAGTAATGGGATAAACAGATGGAGAAACAGCATCTATAGTATCTACAGTAGCATAGTATTTCTTGCCTCTTCCTCTTGTCTGGGATCTACCATATCGGGTTGATCCTGATGCTGTCAGTGACAGAATGCTGAAGTCAATGAATTTCAGATTTAATTCAAAATACAAGAGTTTCCTTCTGCAATTCTTTTGGTGTTTCTAGGTCTTCTTTGCTTCATGGGTTTATTTCATCCATTAAAAGAAAAGAACATACAATTCAAGGTGGATGTGCTAATGAAAATACGTCAGTATCAAATCCAAACAATATTGTAAAGCTCAAACTGAGGCTTCTCCATATGGTACGTCGATGTTGCCAGCCAAAAACACAACATGCAACTTCCAGAGCTGGGTTCAGTGAACTTTAAAATCTGTACAAAAATAACTGGCGACAGCTTTTCTCAATGCAAAATCCTTTCTACTCTCTCCCAGAAAGAGCTGTTCCCTGCCGTTTTTCAGCACCTCCTCCTCGCCGTCTGCTTGTTCCTTCCTCCCTCTGTTCTGCTTTTTCCCACGTTTGTGTGATGTCCTCCATCCCCAGCTCTTGTTCTTGTGACAGGGAGAGGATTCATCAGAACTGTCTGTCCGTCTTACTTTCCAGAGACATTACATCACCTGCTGCCAAGCAAAGCTGCTTCCCTATGGCTTTCCCGTTCTGAAACAAGATCTGTCTTGGATCAGTCCCCTTGTCTAGCTGCATCAGTCTATATTCCTGACCTGACTCCAATGGCTGATGTTTCTCTTGCTCCCAGATTTGTGAACCAGCAAGCAGTTCCCCAGGGCTGGAGCACAGCGCAGAAGTTTGACTGAAACTTTAGCTCAACCTGAAACCATGAGTAGTTGAGTCAAGTCACAAACCCATCTCAGATCTATATTCTCTAATTGGGTCTGCAGCCATCATCTGTGCCCTGTGTGTCACCGGTGCTTCTCTCTTGTCACCCCTAGCTTTGGGATGTTCCCACCGCTGCAGCTCACAGGAATAACTAAATGATGCTAGCCTATGGTTTGTCTCCTCAGAGCTGTAGGCCGGAGAGATGTGATAAGGAGTGATGCCTTTAGGCTTGCTTGGTAGGTCATCAAGTTTTCTCTGGATTTTCATCATAAATTCTTCCAATATTACACCTATGGATGTGATATCCAGAACTGTGAGACTCCTCTCCACAAGAAGTGTTACTGGGAGCAATGCATCTCCTTCCTGAGTCATAAGAGCATGAAGTCTGCATTGCAGTGGAGTGGGAAACCGGGAAGCAGAGAGCCATAAATCTGTGCCCTGATCTACACGCTGGGTCTGTGCCAATGTAGGTGTATGTGTGGGCATATTTTGTATGGTGTAATCTTTTTGATAGCAGATGCAATTGCATGAGGGTAGAGGTCTTTGTATCAATAAATTTCATTCTGGAATATAAGCACCTTCTTAAAGCTCTAGAGCTAACATTTTATAGAGAAGCTGCTCTACTTTTGACCGCTAACTGAAGTCACACAGGTACAAAAATATGTGCATAAGAGCACTGAGTGGGAATGTAGCAAATTAATCAGTGATTATGAAGAAAGTCCAGCTAAAGAAAGGATGATGTTTTGGGGGAACAAAGCTAAGTTTTTGTGTATGATTTTGTGAACATTTCTGAAGTTTTTAAGTACATCTTTGTGGTAGTGCTAAATAAGTTGTATTCTGGTTTCTCTCTTTCCTTCTCAAAATTTCTGAATGCCAGTGAGACTAAAGCTGACAATTTCAGTTGTGACATTTGGGCTGAAAGGATTAACAGTTCCTCAGCAAGAGGCCTACTGCTCAGAAAACAAGAGGAACTTAAAACACGTATAGCATAGCACACATAGCAGCCAGTGTTCTTTGTATCACAGGATATAAAACATGTAACGAGACAAGAAAAATGGAGAGTCGTGGTGTTGGATAACCTGGGCCAGGGAAAATGGCTGAAAGCTGTAGATAGCAGCAACATTTTCCTTCCAATACCCCTAAATGTGGATGACTGAGTACAAATGAAGTGGTCTTCTTAGGACATTGTGCCTTAATTGCTGTATTTGGAGTAGAGAGTGGGAGGAAATGAAGAAAGGGGAGGATCCAGCTCTGATTTTATTTTAGGGAGAGAGCTGTGTAAGGATTAATTGAGAGGAAAGAAAATTAAGACTGGAATTGATACAAGCTAATCTGTGAGTCATCTGTGGGGATTCTCCAGTGGGGAGTGGTGGGGCCCATGCTGTTAGCACAGGAAAGGCCCTGGCTTCTCTCTGCCCTTCTCACTCATGTCTGTGGCACTGCTGGAAACGTTCTAAAATAAAGGTCAGCTTTCAATTGACTGAAATCTGGGATGCACGTGAATTGTTCTCAAGACCCTTTTTGGTTTTGAGCAACACATTTCTCCACGCCCTCTTCTCAGTAAAAAAGAGGAGGGAGGGGAAGCAGTTGGATTGGGATGACTTCTGTCATGAAGAATTTGGTGAAATATTTCTCAAGCTCTTCAATCATGTTGCCTCACTTCATGCTGTATTAAACTGTCAGGTTAGTCAACAGCATGACAAAAAGGAAAACATGAAAGGATGCTAAGCAGAGCTGACACATTCGAAATGTGAATCCATTGTTGCATACACACTAGCATTACAGCAGACTGAAAATGACTCTCTTATACAGTATTTTATATGGCCTTTTCTCAGAGCTCAGCCTCAGGCTGTCTTATTGGGACACAACAGGTGCTGGATAGTTGGTCCAGGAACAGTTGGGCTCCAAGCATCCCAAGGGTGCGTGTAGAAGTGTCCAGTTTCAGCATCATGGAGACTGTTTCACAGGCTGAATTAATTGTCACCTTCAGGAGCTGAAGAAATTAGTGTTTTCAAATTCACACCATCATTAAGAATGACTGTTGTCAATACGGAAAGCTTTAAATTTTATCTAGGGTGCCTGCATTGCAGTTTAAAGCAATCCACTATTCAGAAAAGGGGGGTATCTTTGCAAGCAGATACAGCAACTTTAATAAAACAAAGTGCCTATTATTTTTTTTCTCTACTTGCAGTCTCCAGTCTTGTTCTTATATTATTATTATTATTACTTCATTGTGTCTGAAGCAACGAGACTTTAATTATGTATACTATTTCATGGGGTGCTATGACTCCTTTTTATATAGACGTTACTACAGAAAAGATCTTTGGCACTCGCTGTGATGCTCCTCATAAAAGAGTAAGCAATAACTCAATGCTGAAACAAGCTAGGAAATCTAAAACTCCTTATAATCTCAAAGGAGTGCCTCTAGCTCAGGTTTATAAACACAGCAGAAGCTATCAGTTGAACCTTTTTCATGTAAAATGCATCTGGGAAGTCTTTCTCAGTAGTGTGGTTTGTTAAGGATGTAGGCAAGTAATTATTGTTATGTGGGGTGTCTGCTGTAGATGCAAATCCTCCATGAATCACTAGGAAAACAGAGTTTGGTTGCCTGCAACTTCCAGTTTGCCATCCAGGAATGTCTATAGGGAATGTATTTCCTGTGCAGCTTGTTGGCCTCAGAGCAATGTGCCCAGCTCTTCTGGTGCTGAGCTGGAAATTTTAAATGGTCGTCCTCTATCCTGAGCAACAATGCAAACAACTGATAAGATAGGAGGGGTTTTGTGACAACCTGTGTTGACAAAAGGCAATGCAAATATGATTTGGATGAAAAACCTGAGGAGAAAACAATTTTGAGGCTCTAAATATGAGAAGAGAATAAGTCATAGTCTGGGAAAGAGAAATTCAGCAAATGGATGCCCCATCCCTGGGGGCATTCAAGGCCAGGCTGGATGTGTCTCTGGGCAGCTTGGTCTAGTGGTTGGTGACCCTGCACATAGCAAGGGGGTTGAAACTAGATGATCATTGTGGTCCTTTTCAACCCAGGCCATTCTATGATTCTATGAAATGGTAATTGCTGAAGAGAGGTGAAAGGACCAGGAGGTGAATCTGGCAATAGCATGCAAAAATAAGAAGATAATATCAATCTAGAAAGTACTTGGAAGGGTAATAGATCTGAGTATTAAGTTTGGGGCTAGCCATGTGGTCACTACCTTTCTTAGCCAGCACCTGAAGCAGTGCAGAGGGTCAGTCTAATGTGGGCCAAGATTAAGACAGGTCTATGCAAAATGTTACACTGCTTTAATTACTACTTGTAAGCTGAATCTTAGCAGAATAAGCAAGCCTGGAGTGTAGGAAGGTAATTAGCTGTGCCCAGACAAGCTACTTTACAGCTAGCTACAGGAACACAAAAGAAATAAGTGTTAAGAGTTTATTCTTATTCCTTTGAAGCTTGCTTATTTAAGCAAAAGATGATGGCAGCATATCTTAATGTCATCTGTAGTTATTTTTGAATAGACTGAGCAATCACTTTTGGCTTTGTCAGAAGCTGTCCGTTAGTCCTCTTGGCTTTTCATTGTTGTCTTTGTGGGTTTTGTTTGTGTGTTTGTTTGTTCTTTCAGGTGAGGGAGGAATGAAGGTCTCATATTTCCATCTCCTTTACATTGCATCAGTGATGTTATGGTTCTGTGTGGGGAGCAGTTTCCAATTTTGTTCCTGCAGCCAGCTGTGGCTGCAATGAATGACCTCTGGAGGGACGTCCAGTGACCTGGTGCTTTAGGCAGATGATTAACTGTTCTCATTTGCGACCTTAGTTGTTTCCATCTACAGGAGATCATAGCCGCAATGAGGATTTTTGGGCCGCTTGGAAAAACGTGAACCTAAAATTAACTGCATTTATATTGCTTATTCATAAAGTGTATTTGAAGTGAATCTTAAGCTAGGAATGAATATTTAAAATTAGCTCATTGGGCCAATTAAATGTGTTGGTCCTTTGCAGGTTGATTAAAATGTGCTCTCCAGGAGGAGAGATAAAATTGCATCTTGCTGAGGACCGGGAAGAAGTGGCCCTGATGTGCTTTTGAAAGACACAATCAAGAACACGGCTTCAGTAAAGGATGATGAATAAAGAGCACTTTGCACAACTACCACTGTCCCAGCCTCATGCTGGGCACGTTGTGCTCACTGTAGTGGCATCCATTTGTTCAGGAGAGGCTCCTTCCACTGCTGTGTGCAGCTCCAGTCACCTTCTGATACTTTGATTGCAGCTGGGTGGGTTTCCTGCAGCACAGTGCCCATGTGCATGAGTACCACATGGAGTCACTTAACCCCAAACAGAGTGGTTTAAAAGAAAAAAAAAAAGCCTCTTACGTGTGTGTGACTCCTTTGTGCTTGGTGCTGTGTTGTAGGTTTATCTTGGAAACTTCCCTAAATCCTTTAACCACTGAGACAAAGAACCATTATGCCAGTGCTCACACTCTTGTAGTGTGTGTTCTCTCATCCACCTGGCTAGGGAAATTGGGGTCCAGGCTGCCTTTGAAGCTAAGCTCTGAGCTGCCCACTTTAAAATAAGGATGTCTCCAATGGTAGGGACATGGAGCTCAGCCTTGGTAATGTTTTAGCATGATTCTACTCGCTGCTAAATGTGTTTTTTTTCTTGGGCATTCCTCTTCTTTCTGAGAATCTCATCCAGCAAGAGTTTGAAGATTTTGAATGTTTGGGATATTTTGTAGCCCATCTGGAACTGCAGAACAGGAGAAGGTCATAGGTTCCCAGTGAACCACCATTACAGCACAAAACAGAGCTGGCACCATCGTGGACGTATCAGATTATACCCTTCTGTATATGTTTAGAGTTACGTGCACAGCTCCGTGAGATGTTCCAGGCACAAGAGGAAATTCTTGGGCCTCAAAGGAGCTCTTTCAGTGTGCCTCTGGCAGCTGGACCCCTCAGTGGGTCCTGACCTACCTTCTTCAGGAAACCAGCTTCAAGTCTGCACTAATATGGGTGTAAAGCTGAAGACACCTGGATCTCCTGTGCATCATCATGGCAGAGAAGTGCTTTCCTGCACCTACAAGGGAAAGGCAAGGCTTCGGAGTTGGAACTGGCAATTGCAACATGAATGATGGTGTTGCTGAAGGCCTGTGCAGGAGCGGTGCCATGTTCCTGTATGGATGTGCTTCTGAGGATGCTGCCTGCTCCAGAAGTGTTTTCTAACCTCACACAACCGATGGCACATCCAGGGCTCCCTTTGCTTTTTGTGGCCATGTCTCTGGCACTGATGTAAAGCTCCTCTGTCCTCTAAAACTTTTGCAATAGCACTGCATTCAGTCTCACAGGACAGATGTTCTGG
This sequence comes from Perdix hodgsoniae, assembly GCA_035772895.1. Classification (NCBI taxonomy): domain Eukaryota; kingdom Metazoa; phylum Chordata; class Aves; order Galliformes; family Phasianidae; genus Perdix; species Perdix hodgsoniae. The sequence continues at coordinate 2,842,461 of JAPSGF010000013.1, forward strand.
GAACGACTCTAGCAAAAAGGCTGAGAAACAAAGAACAAGATTCTTGGAATCTTTTCTGAAGAATGTGAAGAAAATTTTTATCTTAAAAAAAATCACATTCCTGCCCTTTCCTCATTCTTTGTTTGACAAATTGTTTTCTATTTACAGCCAGCTCTTTTTAATGCATTCTCCCTCCCCCAGCCTACTGGGTTCCTATTTTCTCCTTCTGACAATGTTACCATATGGTTCTATTATTCAGAGATTCCTAAACATGTATTACAACAGTCCTGAAAAATAATTAGGTGCTGCTGTGGTGTAAAAGCACATCTGTGATCAATGGCTCCCAGTGGAAATTATAGGATAAAACATCCCAAGACACTTTCCTATCTTTCTTCTTCCTCTCTTCCACTCCCATTTTCTTTCCTTCCCCACACCCAACAAAAGTAAGCAGCAAAGGGGAAAAATGTCTGTGTGAACAGTTATTATCATTTTCTTTCTTAAAAGCAATGCACATTGTGATTTGTGGTTTTTGAGTACAGCTAGGGAAAGAGATCTCCAGGGAGGAAAAGGTATATATTTAGAGTCCGTACATTTATAATAGAACTTAATTCTATGTTGATAACCAATGATTTACACCCTTTAATCCAAAAGCCCTCCTGTGCCCTGTAGGGAATTACAACATATGTCCAGCAAATTGGTAACCATATGCTTCAGCAAATGCATGGTCCCTCAGCCCTTCCCCTTCTCTGTTGCCATGAATGGTGCTCTGTTAAAGCAGTCTGCTCTCATGATTTACTCTGCCTTTGTTGAAGTCTTTGTCGAGGGAAGGTTATTTTTGGATTCTTTTAATATTGCACGTTCCATGTTTTTGAAAAGCTTCAGGCAGTTTTTGCTGGAGAATTTCACAAGTGAATCAACGAGGAAGTTTTCTCAGCTCCTGATGGAAGACATAGAGATAGCTCCTAAGCAACTTCTTCTCCCAAGTGCATGTTGGGAAAACAAAGGAAAATCAGAGCTATCAAAAACAGGACTCACAGCCACTTTGCTCCCAACCCCTCTGCTTCACCCACCTTGATGCCTGCCGATTCTGCTGATGGAACCAGTTACAGCACAGGCAACAAAAGCCTTCCTTGGTGCATCATGGAATAGAAACAAAAAGGGTCCCAGTATAGTTTTTTCCCTCTTTGTGACTGCTTTTTAACAGAAATGTTACAGAGCAGTGGCTGGGAGATAAAGCTAGCTCATGCAGAGGGGCACCAAGTGAGTGAGCCTGCTGCTGCTCTCCCAGCAGAAAAGATTATCCCAGATAATCAATGGCAGGGTAATATTCAACAAATTAGCTTGACTGATGAACCCTGCACTCTTGTCAGTATTAATGCCTGCTAAGTTAAGCAGGCCCATCTTTTTTTCTGAGGACTTATCCTCAGAGACCAATGCAATTGAATCTGTTTTTTTTCCTACAGATGCTGTGTAAGAAGGGCTCTGGGGCTTCTCCAGTGAAGACGGGTTATTACAGATGGATTTTTTACCTAACCTGAGCGAGCCGCTGTACTGACAGTGACTGGAGGTGAGTGGCCACGCCGGGCCCTGTGGGAGGGCATGGGGTATCCCTGCTAAGCGTTGCATTAGGGCAGACTCTACTCTGCCCTCACAGCGCCCAGGATGGGGCAGCTCAACCCAGGACGGTGTGTGGAGGCACTGCTCAGCAGCGGTAATCCAGGTGAGGCATGGATGGTCTTCATTAATCACTTGACAGCACGGCGGCTGGCAGTTCACGCGCCTTTTCCACTGTGAGGCACTTGTTACCTCCCACTGCATATCCTCAGCCCCTCCCAAATTCAGACTTGAAAGAAGAGTGCTGTCAGTACCAGTCAGTTCCCTGACAAATAACATAACAATATTCACCCAAACACGGCATTATTAAGGATCACTGATCTGCTCTTCCTCTCAGCAGGCAGGTAGTCATTTTGTGTAGCTTTGCTCAGAGGAAGGCAGATTTGAAATATATCTTCCAGACTGTGTCACGGCAAGGACCCCAGTACAAAGCAGGACTGGTGCTAGTGCTGTGGTGTTGGAGGAGCACAGAGCCAGGCGTGCTGCCCAGTGTCCTGGAACCTGGAGCAATGGGCTCCGGCCCCTGGGGCTGGGAGGATGGAATCCAGCTTTCCTTGAATGCATTTCAGTGTGCTAAGGAATCATTTCCCTCCGTTAAAATCTTGAACTGATTTATGAAGTGAGGTGCCAGAGCAAATCACACGCTCCTTTGACTCCTCTGCTGAGTTCATCTTTTATCCCTTCACTAAGGGACATTTCTTTAAGTAGTAGAGAGCTGCTGTTCCTAAAAAGGAATAGCGCACCTTAAATACTTGCTGATACATATTTGAAAACCATCTGGCATGAATGGATTTATTGGTGTCAGATGAGAACTCTCCTGGGATGCCAGTGAAGGGCTGGGAAGTGCTGGTGCACAGGTTTTGTCTGTGGGATCCCAGACTTCCATGGTAAAGGAACAAAGATCAGCTTTTTCTTTGAGCTGCAGCATCTGCTGGAAGGAGACTTAGCAGTACAGTTCCCATAAGGAAGATAATATTTGTCCTGTATCAATGTCAAATTCTCTTCCACTCCTATTCCCAGTTTGGCCTGGAGTTTGCATATCTCCATCCCCAGAGTGCTTGCTTAGTTGCAGCTGCCTGAAAGGCAGACTGGAATACGAGAAATCAGATTTTATTCTTGCCTCTACCAAAATATTCTTGTGACTTTAGGCAAACAGTTTTCCTTGCAAGGAAAATTTAAATAATCTTTTATATAATACAGGCAGTAGTTACCTATTTCACAGCGCTATGGGGAAGTTGGTTTTGTTCAGATTCATAAGATTGATACCTGAGCTGAATTTGCTTAGACTTGTTAGAGGAATCTGAAGCTGAGACTTGAGTTCAGTCTGTTCATTTTCTTTCTGAAATTCTATTGGAGAGCTATTCAAACTGAATAGTCTTCCCAGCAGATGGGGGGGGGGGGGAACATAGCAAAACTACATTTATTCTGAAGGAGTAACACCAGTTTTTTATATATATATAATATATATATGTGTATGTATATGTATATATATATTCATTCTCCAGAAATGTGTACACTTTGGTGAAAATGCTATTTTTGTTAGAGAAAAAGATAAAAAGAAAATATCCCTGGAAAGAGCTGTGCTATGTTCATTGGATATTGCTGTGTGTCTTTGCTTCTCATCTGCTAGTTGGAAAGGAGTACCAAACAAAAGCCTTTTTGTCATGAAAATCACCCACCAACCTCTGCCAACTGTCAGTCAGAGGAACAATAAGTGTGAGAGCCAAACATGCCACCCACCAAAAACGTGCATGTGAGCTTGGGTTAAAGGACAGAGAAAGAAATTTGCACTCGCAATAGTCCAACACAACAGCGTGGAAACTGCTCTGCCAGCACAACTCCTTTCCCCCACCCAGTGAGGCGATTGGACCATCTAGATTTCTCTGGATTCAAGTTTTCCAGGGCACGGTTCCCATCAACACCACAAAACGGAAATCATTTGTTCCCAGACCTGATTGCAGCACAAGTCGTAACTGAGTCCTTGACTGTTACGGTCTAGGTTGGGCCATAGGCTAATTTGGGACGAACCAAGAATATAGATGGGAACAAATAAGAGGGAGGAATGTCATAGCTTGAAACTAAATTCAGCTACAGCTCATAAATGAGAAATGGAAATCAAAATCCCCAGGCAGGCACAAAGGGTTTTATGAGGCTGTTCTTGTTCACATGATGCAATCTCAAGGTTTGATGCCACCAGAAGGAATGACTTTTCACCACTTCCTTTCTCCTTCCTGGTGCCAGCTGATATGTTTGGGTACTGAAAAGTCCCTGATGACGCTGCAGCCTACTCACATGTCAGCATGACAGCTCCAAACATGGGAGCTGATGCCATGGCAAGTGCATTGGGTTGTGCCAAAGGTACAGTTGAAGGGACCAAGAAAGCATCTATATCCAATATATCCGGAATAGTATAATTTGATACCGATACTGTAGTTATTGGAGATGGATTTCAGGCTATTCAAATCAGTCATCTGCTCAATAAGCCCAAAATTACAGTGCCATATGCTTGGTTTGCCTGAATGGATCAGTGAAAGGAGTTACCACCTTCAGATACAGTGACAGTTACCCCACCAAAGCAGTTTTAACAAGGAAGAACATCAACAGGGGCAGCTCAGGTGAGCTTTCAGCACTCACTGGAGCAGTGGACATTTTAAAGTTAAAAATAATAATAATAATTCACAGTAGAAGAGCCTCCTTTTTCCCTCTAGGTAAATATGCAAGCCATAAATAATACTGCAGGTATGATGCAATGCTGGAGTATTTTTGTCTCTGGCATACACTGAGATCAGGTTTCCTGCTATCCAGTAATTTCCAAATACTTTGGCATGTCAAGTCACAGGCACTCCCACAAGGTGCTCACCTGACCGATATACACCAGGTGTAGTGTTCTAAGTGGGGGAAATGTGAGGAGGGGAGTGTGGTACCACTGTGACTACACTGATCAGGGATGCGGGATCCTTCGGTTGTGTTTTTAACCAGGAGGGCTGTAATACTATAAAGCTTCCTGCAGTTCTGCTGCTTTGTACAACACAATACTTATTCCCATCCAACTCTGCAAACTGTGCCTCCGTGCTGGGTATGGGTGGGACACCCCAAGCTGTATGGGGTGTGCTGAGTATGTTAGTATGTTTTCAGATTCTTAGCCATCATAGCATTTGATCATATTTTGCCATATGCAGCCAAGGAAGAATCAGTGACAAAGTCACTTTCTCAGAGATTCCCTTTAGAGGCCATGCATGCCAGCCGCAGTTTTAACTGCACCATCTTTATTTTTCTTCCAGTTACCCAAAGTTATTAGCTATATTCAAATCCTCTTCTGTTAAAAAACAACAACAAAAAAAAGAACAAAAAAACGAACCACATCATTTCTGTGAGGCTGAGCTGGCTATTACCCAAAGATATTATACAAGAGCTGTACAGTTACTGATGAAACCAGCAGAGCCCATAGCAAGCTACAGAGCTGTATTTCCTTCCTCTCTCCCTCTGCAACTCCTCTGTCGCTAAAGAAATTTCTCAATTTTCCCTGATGACAGAGCAATAATATACTGCTCCTTACAAAGCCAAAAAGCTGCTCATGTTCGGCTGTAACACAAAAAGCTGCAAGCCGGGCTTTCAAAAGATAATAATGCTTTAGTGCAGCTACGTACAAGACAAAAACTGTTTGAGGGAAGCAAGATGCCAGAATTAGACATTCAGTGCTGGAAAACAGCATGCATTTCCTGTCCCTGTGATGTTATTATATTGAAAAGGCTGCTGCCAGGCTAATACTTCTGTATCCTTCTTGCTAAATAGAGAGGATCTACCCAAATGTCTGCCTTTCTCTGTGTTTGCTCGCCTGTCTGCTTAGTAACTTTCAAATAATTGGCCCTAGCAGATTGCTCTGACATAATTGTAAATAAGTGCCCTCCTGAATGAACCTCTACCTGATTCATGGTGTGACACCGAATCCCTCGCTAATTTGCCATGTCACTGCCTCAAGTGGTGTGCTAGGGGCTGGTAACTAAATGGGTGCTTAGGAGAGATCTCCTGGCTCACTTGGAGTTGTGGACTTGATGAAAACAAACCTTGATGTCAGAATCAAGGCTAGAGCTCTACTGTTTCTCCTCCAACGGCATGGATTTAGATCACTCATAGAAGCAATTCTATCAATGTTCTTTTTACCCCTGCTTATAACATAGAGGTGATCCACAATTGCTTAGACTTCTGACATGCTGGAAATGTTGTGTCCTGTCAGTGGTTTCCTCACCAAGTTCTCTCCTGGAGATAGGCTGGAGCTGATGTTCTGTGCTTTCTGGTTTTCCAGTGTTCAGGAAAGCACACATTCCAAATTGCCCTAAAATTCTTTAAAAATAAAAGTAAGTACCATTTACAAATCAAAAGGCCGAATTCTTAAATGTGCAATTGCTTATAATTTGAATAGGCAGTTACTCATTTGCTTTTTGCCAGCCCAGCAAGTCGTAGAATCATAGAATAATTAAGATTGGAAAAGGCCTCCAAGATCATCTAGTCCAACCACCAACCCACCACCACCATGCCATTAAACCACCTCTCTCTCAAAATCGTCTGGGTGGACCCGGGTAAATTTGAACTGTTACCTTGTCTCTCTGGAGAGAGGGCTGGTGAAAGCAGCCTCATCCACATCCCACAGTTAGGAAACTGTGGCCCTGGGGACAAGCTGGCCACGCCGAGTCACTCTCTCATGACTTGGCCGTGCCTACTGATAAGTGAAACGTGCAAACGGCGCCCACAGAGCGCCTTGGGAGCAGCATTTCCACACTGCAAGAAACCGTCTGCGCCCCTTGCACTGACTGGCATCTGTACTAACAGTCTGAAAGGAAATGCCTGAGTGGCTCATGTCTAAGCTATGTCTCTGCTAGGTGAGACCATCCAGACAGAGCTGAATCATTTGCTGAAAGGAGAGCCCCTTGTTCACCCTATGGGTAGAGAACATCAGGCTCAGGGCTCTGAAGTGAGTGCTGAAAGTATGATTTCAAAAAGCAGAAAGAAGTAGCTGTTTTGTTCACTTTGCAGTTTTCCCTTCTAAAGGGGATGACGTTCATTTGGGAAGCAAAACTATAAACTATGTCTTAGTTTGACGTGCAGCTTTAGGATACAATGTTTTGCATCTGATTTCTGGTGACCAGAGAACTAAGCTGGGGCGTTTCTTTTCAGAAGTGCAGAACACCCGTGATTAACTGGCATCATTCAGACTAGTGCAAAATGATACAACTCCCACATTCTCTAAAATTTGGTGTTTTCAGGTCAGTAAACTCAGAAGCCAATTTCTGGTGCTTCACATCAGCTCAGATCTACAGAACTGTCCACACTGATTTTCACTATAATGGAAAGGATAGATCTGCCATCACTGAGCTTCTTCCACTAAACTTTGGCAGCCTTTACTCATGTGAGGTGAGAAGGAGTTGAGTAGTGTATTATGTTCTTCTTATACACCTCTCCCCCACACACTCACACACACTTGTTTACATATATACAATCCCCAAAGACTTTTTGTCTCAGCCACTTTTTAAAGTAAACTGCTCTACCTTGGATGTGTTCCATATCAAAGCTGGGAAGCCCTAGTACACACAGAGCAGGCTGGTTTGCAGATGATGAAGCAAACACCTATTTTACCTGCTTTTATTTTTTCATTTGACAGAGTGAACTTTCAGCACCCAGACCTGTGACTTTACAGGTGGTACTATTATTATGTTGCTACTGCAGTTCAGTTTGTTTCTTCTATGTAATCTCTAATGTTTCTCATGAAAGTTCATCTCTGAGGTCAGTGTACTCAGTGGGGCACTTGTGTATATACCCCTAGCCACCTGTTAAGAACTAAATGATTTCTCTAGGCTGCCAGGAATGTGGATTCATGCTTTAGATCCGCACTGTTCCAAAAGAAGCAGTCCTGTCCTCCCCAAGCACTAGGTTGCAGCTCCCTGCCACCTCCCTTCTCAGTGCTGGCACTTGGGCTGGAAAGGATTCGCCTGCTGCCTGCCTGAAGACATTTTACTTTCAGGGCTGTTTTTCAACTGGATCAGCAGGCAGGTCTGGCACTGCACCAAACCCCATGATGACTGGTACCCACACAGGAGAGCTGATGGCAGTGTATGGCAGGAAGGAAGCAGACTCAGATTGGTTTAAACTGACCATTAAATCCTTTAATGAAAGCTGCTAGTGTGTGTTAGCACTGATTCGCCTTCCGTGCATGTCATAGCCGTCCTATCTTCAGGTGCCGACCGAGTTTCCTGCTCAGACTTGTTTACAAAGTGTCCTCTCCTACCTGCTGTAGAGAACCTGCTCTAGCCGGGAGCTGGGCTCAGTGATCTCTAGAGAACCCTACCAACCTCTATGATTCTGTGATTCTGTGACTTTCTAGCTAAGGTCCAGCCGTGGTGTAGCTCATGTCGCGCTACAGAGCTGATGGGAGACTGGTTCTCATCAGATCGGATCTATCTGGGGATTTACACTGCACCCCCATCCTATGGTTTCACTTCTTGCTTCTGATTCAGAGGAATTACAAAGCCTGAAATGAAAGTTAGCTGAATCCGTGACAGTCCCTCGTTATCTTTTTGCTTTTGGTAACAAAGATGTACGAAAGTCCGCCTGTGAGCAGAGCTGATATGAGGGGGCCAGGCGGGGTCAGGAAGCCTTTAACAAACACCAGACCAAGCTGCCGTCCCACGTCGGGGGCAGAGCTGGCGGCACAGCCTTACTCGTTGGTTTTGGTGATGTCCTCGAGCTTTTAGGTGCAGCTCCTGCCCGCACGGGACTTCGTGCTCCAGGAGGTGCGGTGCGTTACGGCGGCAGGTGGCTAGGTGGCGCTGGGTCGCGCTGCTGTCCCTGCAGGGGGGGGACCAGCTGAGGGTCGTGTCGAGGCGTTGTTTTAGGGTGTAATGGGAACAGCTTTTGTGCACAGACATGTCTTTGTGAGTCTCTCATGCCGAGCTGAAGAAAGAGGAGTCGCTGCTGTTTCTGCATCTTGCAAGCTGCGAACGGCTGGGACAAGGGACTCGGATAGAGGTCCTGTAGTGTTTGTGGCCATGCAAAGTTATCTGTTGAGCTGAGGGAGTCTGTAAGTATGTCTGTACAGGGTGCCCCTTACAGGGTCACCTGGTGGGGAATGGGTCTGCTTCTTGTCTTTTCTGTGCAAGAAGTTTCAACAACAGTGGCCAGTATCTTCAGTGATATTGCCACTTACTTCGAAGAGCCAGAGGAATTACTGGATGTTCCCAGCACCCACAGTACCTTATAAGCAAGGTCTGAGTGCTGTGCTGTTCATGGCCTGACATCAGTGATGAGACACTTCTCCTGCAGTTGCTTTTGTGAAAGCACGTTTAGATTTTTCTCACCACCTGAAGCTACGCAAAGCTCTCATAACTGTGTAGAGAAGACTTGTCCCCCTCTATCCTGAGGGATTATGTTGAAATATGTGCATATTCTGTGTGGCTTTGGTCTGATGAAAGCCCATGGCAGCTGAGCACGAGCACAGGTCTCAGGCAGGGGCTGAAGCCCGGCACAGTGAGTGCTCCAGCTGGGATCCTCCTGCAGACAACACACAAGGCAAGATGAGGCATTCTTGATGTCAAGAAGCCCTGCAAAATGTATAGAGGGCCTCTAAAAAACGTCCTTGCAGAGCTTTGCTTGCTTGCATCAGTCATCCCTTCTAGGTGCTCTTTCCTGACATAATGTAGGTGCAAACGTCTTGCTTGCTTAGCGCTGCAAAATGAAGGGAATCTGCTTCCTCCCTGACAGCTGGGTGATGTCTGCAGCCTGCTGCGAAACCCTCTGGTGACTCACTTCTCTCCTGAGGGGTTTCCACTGATAAATTCACAAAACTATGCTCTCAGTATTATTTGTAGGCCTCTCCCACTCACCGTGTCCCGCCACGCTCTATTTGCCAGAGCACATGCAGAAAACTCCCTCTGCCAGAGGCTCTTTCCTATGCCTCCCCAACACCTCTGAGTTTCTGGGGGCAGACACAGCTCTGAGAACAAATTATCCAAAAATTTGAAGAACTCAGAGCAACTTTTCTCTGTTCAGAAGTTAGCTGAGGGAGGAACTGGAGGTCTCAGTGGAGAGGTCACTGAGCAGAACCAATTCTATCTCTAACCTAGCTGTGACCTCTCTCCTTTGTTTCCAGAGTCCTTTTGCACAAATAAGTAGTAAAAAGTCTCTGGGTCCAGAGAGAGCGTTTCTTTCCTCGCTCTTAATATTTCTAGTGGGTTTGGTGCAACTCACTTGGGACTAAAAACCTACACCTGCCTCTCTTAGGAGCTGCATGTCTTCATGGGCTGAGTCACGCAGCAAATAGCTCCTTGGATATGACTGAAATAACACAAAGAGCTTAGCACAGAGAAATGGCATTCCTGGTGGGAAGATCCATGAGGCAGTGTTGCAAAGGAAGTGGTTGAAACCCACGTGTTGTGTCACTGCGGGCTGGGCTGAGCAAGGCACTGGCAGGAAGATCCATGGGCTGCTCACAGATGGCCTTTGGGATTACAGTGCCTAAGTCCCGTGGCTGAAATCCTTCATTTTCAAGGGAAAACGGGCTGAAAGTCCTGCAGCAGAGCAGCCCAATGAAGTCCCTACCTTTTCAGTGGCCTGAGCAACATTGTCAGCAGGGACATTCTTCAGAGTGTGCGTAGAGCTGAAGTCTATCAGTAGGTGACCCCTTTGGTCCCGTCAGCGGGAATTTCTGCTGCCTCAGCCCCAATTCAGCCCACTCTCAGGCAGCGGGTTAGGGTCAATCATTAACCTCTTCCGGCCCTCACTCCTCCAGAGGGCTGGGAGCACAGGCTGCATTGTGCTCGGAATTCTCTCTCTTTGAGGGAAAGGCACTGCCCGGACCAACCATGCCTGCGTCTTTCCCACCCCCAGTTATCCCACAGCTTTGTTCCCACGTTAGAGCTGCAAAGAGGAAGCAGTGAGCCAGACCAGAGGCATCGCTGTCACTTAGTCACTTTGGCCATAAACCTCCTCCTTCCAGACTTTTATGGAAAGGTGAGTTTTCCTGTAAGATTCAGCTTTTTGTTTCAAAACTGGCAAGTAGAGAAGCATGCAGGCAGTGGGACTCGTCCTTGGGGTGGGTGTGCTCCTTCTTTAGACTGTGGGTCAGAGGTGGCTTCTAAAATCAGTGCACACAATGGAGCAGACAAACTTTTTCTCCTTAGGGTTTGTCTGCACAGGGAAGTTTACCACTATAATTATACCTTATGTTACACCAGTATTTCCACCCCATATGAATGTTCTTATTTTGAAATAAGTGTGTCCAAACAGAGCTACACTGGTGTTTTTAGCAGTATAATTATGCTAGCAAATTCTAAGTGTAGACCAGACTTTCGACGCCAATGTCATGTTACAGGGTGAAAAGCACTGTTACAAACCACCATTATCTTCTGATAGCTAGCAATTCTGTGTTGACTTTTGCTGTTACTTATTTTCACAATCTCATCTTTTTTTAAACTCTTCCAGAGCCATCTTTAATTATTTCAGAACTTAAGATCCACTTTCCCGTCTTCTTCCTCCCAGCTGAAATGCACAGTGTGATTCTGATGATGATCACAGGTGCCATTAGAAAACCTGACAACTCTGAAAAGCAAGTGCAGGACCTCCTTATACAGAAGCCCCTTTGGAAAAGGCGTGTATAACAGGTAGCCTTCGACACAAGCCCAGCAGCAGTGCGCTTATCAATTTAGACTCAGCATTATTGTCGGTATCTTTTGCAGATGGCAACAGCTTGTTCCATGTGAGAGGAACGGGAAATTTCCCAGCACACTGATGCCCTGATGTACAAGTTTAATTGAGACACCTTTAGAAGGACTCTGTCATTAATTAAGAATCACAGTTCCCCTCAGGATATTGATGCAGGCTGTGCTTACAATGTGTGCAAAACCATGGCTCTCAGAGAAGTGTTTGGAAGAGTAAACAAGAGGCACGTGGCATCCTGAAATCCTCCACCTGAGGAAAAATCAATGTTGCTTTCCTTGCAGCGCTTACAAACATCAGCACCCAGCAGACAGGAAATCTTACAAAAGGAAAGAGCAATGATTTAACAGATCATTATCTGTATTCCGTAATGGACATAAGGCCCGTTTGGCTGGGCAGCATGGACATGAATTAGTAACCATGGCCCCAGTCAAGGGTATGCCTGCGCAGTCACGTTCCTTGCCAAGACTTAAATGCTGCTGAGATGGTCCTTGCTAATGCATCTAAATGGCTTCAGGAACCCAGCAGCTTTCCAGCACGACTGAGCTGCCATATGACTGTCTGCATCTGACCACGTAGCTGCTTCCTGTGATAAGGGACGGGTTGTGCTGGCATCTGCCTGTATGCACAGGCTGTGACGACTGCAGCCAGAACAGCCAAGTGAGGATCTTTTCTGAGAGGCAGAGACTTGCACAAGGTCTCACAGTTGTCTCATTTCCCGTTCGTCCCCTCGTGCGAATGCGGACACCTGGGCTGGGGTGGGTTCCCAAAGTCGCACCCATTCAATCCTATCATCTTGGGTATATTTTTAGTGAGATGAGAAACAGTTCATAAGAAACCTGCAAGGTCAGTTGTTTGCTGCTAAAAGTCTTGTGAAATGGAGATCTGAAAAAGAGCTTAAAAGCTTCAGGTATCCAAAGCTTGTCTGCTTTTCTTCCAGCTACATTCCGTGTCCCATAGGAAAATCTTGTTACTTTCAGCCAAAGTCTGACTTCCCAAAGGGCAGAAGAACAGCTCCTGGCCCTAAGTAACATTCACTTAAGCCTGTCAAAGAAAGAAGCTCTCTAGAGGAGGCAGTAGGAAACACTGAGCAGAATGATTTAAATCTTACCCTGCTGTGTTGCCCACAGAGCCTCAAGGGGCTGCTGGGCTTCATGACCCAAAGTCACCACTTGGAGGCTGGTGCTGCTGTCCTCTGGGGCTTTTTTCTGCAACACAGAGAGTAGAGAGCCCTTTTTGAGGGTTTCAAGAGCCCAGCCTGATCAGCCCAAGAGTCATCACAGCCACAAAGCTGGGGTCTCTTTTGTGGAAGAAGACAGTGTCAGAGACATCCTTCTGAACCATCTTGTTGAGACTGTGTCACCCTGATAAACCACTGATCCAGAGACATGTTCCTGCAGCCTGGTGGCTCAGGTGTTTGTATGAAGAATGGATGCAGGTGTCAGTGATGGCATCAGGCCCTTAAGACTGGGCTGGGAGGAACGGTGGGTCAGCTGTACCTGAGCTTGCCTGCTTAGGAGAGGTGCTTCCCACTTCAGTTGTAGCTGGGTGGTTGAGTGGAGGTTGTGCTTCAAACACTAAAATGCCTGAGTTTTGGTGAGCACAGCTTTTGGTGTAAAGCTGCTGCTGAATATTCCAAAGACAGAGCAGATATTTCAGAGAGAGAGCAGCATTCCTTCCACTGGTAGATGTCCACGTGATCCAGAATTTGAGGTATTGGGTCCATTTCAGGTAAGCTGAAAGGCCTTTGATCTCTAGAAGGATGTTGTATTCTGATGTTTTGGGAATGAGGTACCTAGATGGAGGGTAAGGCTTGAGTTTGATACCTACAATCTTTTCTAGGGTGATAAAATTAATAAAATAATCTATGTTTGTACTGTGTGATGCAAAGGTCTTCGCACATTTTCCTGGTGACCGGCAATAGGATCCAAAGGAATGGTGCAAAAATATGTTAGGGGTGGGTCAGGTTGGGCAGTGGTCATGGTCCCAAGCTGCTTTAGTTCAAGAAGTTTAGGCAGTGCTCTCAGACAATAGTTTTATTATTATTATTTTTTTTTTTTTTATGGGGTGAATGGTTCTCTGTGAAGCCAGGAGTTGGACAGTGGTGACCCTTGTGGGTGCCTTTCAAAGTAGGACATTTTATTAAAAAATGCACAAGTACATAATCAGATGAGCTAAACTTGCCAGTTTTTATCTCAATTTGAATTGCTATTTAATATCACACATACTCGGATCTACAGGTGTGGTTTGTTCTTCTCTGGTGATTGCTCAATACAGACTGGGCTGTAGTGGGACTTCCAGGGCTCCTGGACCTGGCCCAAATGTATCTCTGGTAAGTTAGAGATGAGTTCAGAATGAAAGGCGAGAGTAGTTACAAGAGGAGCCCACCACCTCAGCAACAGAACTGACAATAAACAATGGTTATTTCTTCCCTGTTACAGGTTTTGCAGGATGTCCTAATTACCTTGACATTATTAGTGCGGAAGTTGTGCTCTATCCACCCACTAAGTACAGGAAACATGCCCAGTCTGTAATTCTATCCTTCACCTCACATGCCTCTGATGGGATGGAGTCGGAAAGGAAACTAAATAGCCTGGAAAGGTTAACCAGAGACAGAGAAATTAACCCTTTCATTTTCTCTCTCTGGAAAGTGGATCTGGTGGGTGGTGCCATAGAGGGAGACTGTTTACTTCCAGACTAACACAAGTCTTTCATTATGAAATCTGGGTTTTTTTTGTTTGTTTGTTTTTTCCAATCAAGCACAAGAGATGCTGTTATGCAGCCTTTGTCGTTCAAGTATACTCAGAAAGCACATAGCAATTTCTTAGTATAAACTGATTATTAATTAACTTCTTTGTGTTGTGTTATGGGCATGAATTGTAAAGGGCTATGTAGGTCTGGATGTCCTGTTTGAGTTTTGGAAAGGGAATCAATGAGAAGATACTCATTCAGGCAGCAGAGGTTTCAGACACACAGGTTGAGTCGACTGGTATCCGTTTCAATTGCTGCTCTTATTTGTTTCTATAGGACAATGAGGATTAACTGAAGGTAATCTCTTTACAATGGTTAAATAGGTGAGTCTGTTAGTATCAGGATCGTATAAGTGTAGAAATAATTGTTTAAGTCAGAGCAAAGGGATAAGCAGAAATACTGAAGAGTGCAGTGAAATATGCTTGTAGAAATGTTTATTTCCTGTTATAGCCACTCAGTAAGAGGTAATGACTGAAAGCAAATAATCTTGCACCATCTTACTTGCACACCAAGTATGTGCACGCGTGAGACCCTGCACAAGAGAAAAAGGTTGGCTGCATATCTATTAGCAGAGCTCAGCTTTTCGCTGTTCACCCATCCTGTATCCTCTGTGAAGGAAGAGGCTGGTTTATGAACTTGGTGTATTTAACTATGCCACATCTTTTTACAAAGCACTGCAGTGTTAGAAATGTTTCCCTCTCCGAGGGGTCTGGAGGGGCAGGGATGCTTTTTGTGCTCAGCTCGAGGATTGCCGTAGGAGGGATCTGCAATGCAGGAGGTTGGCTTTTGTGCTCACTTGTTCTGTGTGTTTCCCATTCAGACATAAAAATCACTCTGCTTGAAATTGCCCATCTGGTCTTTGTGACTGAGGACAAAGCCATAAAAAATCAGGTTAGGTTCTCCTTCCCTGCCTATTCAATACTATCAGCACTGAAAGTAGGATTGACTTGCTGTAGCAGGGTAGGAAGTGGGGTGGGGGGGAAGAGGAGGGAGGAGGAGAGAATGTAAATTCCCCAAAGCAGTATAAGTCCTGAGAACTTCAGGCCTGAAAATGTTATAATTGAGTTACTTGTGGGTTGGAGCTTTTCTCAGCAGCAACTTCACAAAAGTGGGAATTGGGTTTGCATGAAACGCTCACTTTGAAACCGTGAGTTGTGGTGTTTGTGCTTTGTGGGTGATTTCCTTGTTTATTTATTTATTAAGAAAAAAAAAAAATTTTTCCTCATCCCACTTGATAAGATTCGTGTTTGACAAACTCAATAGGAACAAAAGTTAACATTTCTGAGCTTCCTGAATTGCCTCTGTGGTGTTTCTGTATCTCTGCTGATAGGGCAAGTAAGGATGCTGAGAAAATGGGAGGAAGAAGGGGCCGTCATGGTCCTGTCCCTTTTCTTTTACTTGACTCCAGCTTCTCAAAATCTCAGCCCTCACTATTGTGTTTTGAGAAACTTGCAGACTAAGCACCTCCGGGTGATTCAGCTGACATGTATTTCTGTTTTCAGAACTTATTACTAAGAAAAAGGAGGGGGGGGGGGGGGGGGGGAAGAATGCAGTTCTCTGTTGCAAACCTTTTTCAAGGACAACAGACTAATTTCGTAACACTTTATTTGCATTTGGAATCGATTGCTCCTGTCATCAGGTGACAGGCAAAGCTGGAAGAACAGGCTCCTTTCTGCCAGTTCCTTTTGCTAATTTGACAAAGGAGCTTCTGGGCTGCAAGCATGTCCTGGAGAAGCACAGGTCATGTTTATTTTCCTGCTCCTCCCTTCCAGCAAAATGGGAACTGTAGTAACAAGTGCCAAGAAGGCTGTGTGAGGAAGGGACAAGGACTTTGCATGGTGGCTTTTTGATGGCATTATGTGAGTGCCCCAGGATGGTTCCCTGACTGACACCTTGGGCTGCTGCAGGGTGATGTGATGCAAGAGTGGGGCTTGGAGAAGGAATAGAGGAGGTTCTGGAGGCTGACAGTGCTCTCATGAACCTGGAGAGCAGGTGTGATGGGTTTCAGCCAGAGACTAGGGAAATATAAATCAAACCAGAAAGGTTAATTAGAATCGCAGAATCATTAAGGTTGGAAAAGACCACTAAGATCACTTAGTGCAACCGTGAGCCCATCACCACCATGCCCACTAACCATGTCCCCAGGTGCCACAAGAAGCTGAAGAAGAGCTCGGTACAACAAAACCCAACTCACATTATCACAGAATCACAGAATGACCCGGGTTGGAAGGGACCTCAAGGATCATGTAGTTCCAACCCCCCTGCCTAGCAGGGCCACCAAACATACACCTTTACTAGATCAGGTTGCCCAGAGCCCTGTCCAACCTGGTCTTGAACACCTCCAAGGATGGGGCATCCACAACCTCCCTGGGCAGCCTATTCCAGGACCCAACCACTCTCCTAGTAAAGAACTTCCCCCTAACATCCAACCTAAATCTTCCCTCTTTTAACTTAAAACCATTTCCCCTAGTCCTGCTATTATCAGCCCTTTCAAAGAGTTTACACCCCTCCTGGGAGTAAGTTCCCTTCAGGTATTGAAAGGCTGCAATGAGGTCACCCCGCAACCTTCTCTTCTCCAGGCTGAACAAACCCAACTCCCTCAGCCTGTCCTCGTAGGGGAGGTGCTCCAGCCCCCTGATCATCTTTGTGGCCCTCCTCTGGACCCTTTCCAAAATCTCCATGTCTTTTTTGTGCTGAGGGCTCCACACCTGGACACAGTAATCCAGATGGGGCCTCACAAGAGCAGAGTAGAGAGGGACAATCACCTCCCTATCCCTGCTGACACATATCACATATCTTTTCTTAAAGACCAGACTACAATTCCTCTCTTTGGAGCATATTCATGTTCTCTGCTCTTGGGCCCTCTGCTGCAGGACGTGTTTGAGGTGCCAGATGTGAGCGTAATCGAGTTGGGATGTTTTAGTGCAGACTGAATGAAATTCCCCACTTCTCTCCCATGAACATCACTGTGACATTTGCAGCTTTGAAGTGAATTGTTACTTGAGTTCCCTCTTTATTTCTCTGGAACTCAGCAAAGGAAAGGAGCGTCTTTATGCTGGGAAAAATAAAGCAAAATAAATGAACTTTCCAGTAAAACCACAAAGTGTCAATGGTTATTAGTCACCTCAGGACCAGAACGGCTGGTGGCTGTTTTGGAAATGCACAAGGGGTTTTCTTTTTCCCCAACCTGCGGTGGTTCAGTCACCTCCTGCTCAATGCATGGCCAGGGCTAACTGCAGGCTCCTAATTTTCTCACGTTTATCAGTCCCTGCATCCTCCCAATCCAGCTTTCTCTTTGTTGTCATTGCTTTCTCCACTCATCCATTCTATTCTTAGGTCTCATTTATCGATATTGTGCTGTTATTGGGTGACCCAGAAAGATGTGTATTGTAGGACTGGTACCACGGCAGCTGCAGGGTACGTTTTCCTTTTTTTTTATTGACCTCCTTTCACTCTGTGCTGTGAAAGCATACAGAAATACCACCTCCTAATTCCCCAGAGCTTTCAATCTGTAATGTCGGCAGTGCAAAAAAATCACTTTACACCCTTTTTTGGCCAGTCTGTTTTCTCTATCGTTAGGAGAGATCATGCTGGTTAAACAGCAATGGTGAAAGCAGGAGTGGATTCTCACATCTGTTTATGATGTCTGGAGTGTATTGAGCGCTGAGCTGGCTTCTGAGGAAACTGGCCTCTGAGCACAAAACCAGAAATAACAGTGCGTGTGTGTGCATGGCTGCCCTTAGCATGGACTAATCCCATGGGGCTCAGAAGTGTGGAGGAGAATAGGAAAGCCATGATTTAATCCTCACTGAGATGAAGATACTGCTGAATAGTAGCACAGTTCCACCACAGTTTCTCTTTCACTCACTACTGAAGTTTGCTCTCATGGCTTGCACAACTTGGGTTAACAGCAATGGTGTTTGAGTTTTAAAAAAATATTTCTCAGCAAGGTGTAGATCTTTCTTCCTTGTTGCTGTTAACTCCTGACTTAACCAAGTAGGCACGTGGACCCCTAAGTGACTCTTGCACCCTTTCTGTAGACCTCTAAGACTCATAAAAACCCTGATTAATGTGACTGTTCTCATGTACAGGTATTGCATCTATCTCATCATCCCTCTTGCATCTGTCCCACCAAGGACATTTGGCTCTGCAGTCCCTTAGCCTCCTCCTTTTGCCCTTGGTGTGGGCCTGGTTGGCAGGAAAGCTGTGTGGCACCTCCAAGCCATGCCTATGGGGATGGAAAGCTGCCATTCGATCATCATTTGGAGGGATGCATCTTACCCAACCAGCTGAATATGCGGTTGGAATAGGTTAATGGGCATGGATAGTTGACTGTTGCTTTTCTAAGTGGTGCTGATAGCATTCAAAACAACCCAAAGCAGGGTGAGCTGGGATGAATGGAGTGGAGATGGACAGGAACTGGAAATATTTGTGGTTAATGTGATAAAACAAATTGGAAAGCCTTTGAAGAATGGCTTTGGTAAAGTGGGGATGCTTGATGATTGCTCTTATCTGTAGCTCTGTTGGGAGGGATTTAAGTACGTATTCTTCCATTATGCTGAAGACACGTTTACCCACTTTAATTTGAGTGCCAAGAATGCCAGGACTTTTTCTCACTGTTCATTCACTGATCTTCTCTGGAGGATAGAGATATGCAGAGAACTCCTCTGCACATCCCTGCTACTTGGGGACAGGGACAATTCTCCTTATTTCAAAAACCCCTAACCTAGGGAGGCACTAGAAAAACCATCAGGCTACTAAGACTTTGTTGGTGTTGTTTCTGGCCAAGGAGCCACTCTTTTCTTGTGTTCAGAAGCACAGGATTCTTTCCCAGCCACCTGGTTGCCTCTGTTCTGTATTCATAGTGCAAAACAGTCAGAGGCAAGTCCTACCTGCTGTCTACCAGCAATTGGGTAAGCTGGTCTGGACTGGGAGCACACCTTGGCCAGGTCAGAGGTTTCTCCTATGTGAATTACAAGAACCACTAATTTCATTTGGAGTCAGAACATGAGTTAACAGTGCAGTGGGGAAATATCCTCAGAGCAACTCCTTGAGATGCTTTCCTAAGTTTCCATTTGTAGAAAAACAGGGCAGTCAGACCAGGGTTTCTAATGTTAAGGTTGGAGTGGAAAGGTATTGCAGCAAATATGTTTGGCTTTTTTAAATTCATCAAAAAGAAGTCGCTTTCGAAGGTCCTTCACCTTTTAGGAGTTCCTTAGTTGTTCTTGTCCATGTGGTATGCGAGAAGCAATGCTGTTTTCTGTGAAAACAGTTCCACAGAAAGGGAGCACTTTGTTTTCACATATAAACAAGTATATTATACAGATCTCTCTGCCGGAAAGTCTGATTATGCTGGGCCAAGGACGCCATATGTTACAGAGGTATTAATTGCCTGCTCAGTTTATGCAGTCACATGTCATACACTGTTACCCCTAGCAGTCCAACAACGGCAGTGTTTTCCATCCCAAAGTGGGCATGATGCTGGAATACCATCCTGGAGAGGAACATGTGAGGAACAGGCCTGAGCTGTGTTAAACCAATGATTTGACATGACTTAAAAAGAAAAAAGCCACCCAGGAAAACCGGATGATGACATCTGCCACCGTTCAATTAAGAAGTCATTCTTTCCTGTTTTCCAGCGAGTCTGCTTTCCAAGCTCACTGCTCTGTGCTGGGATGACTGACTCATGAACCTGATAGGAAAATGCACCTGTTTTTAGCCAGAGGTTAAAGCAGTTCTTTGGTTTCTAGAGTAAACAGAAGATTTATTTCTGTCCTTAACAGTTACCCTGCAAAGCCCAGGAGCACAGGAAGGCTGGTAGGAACAGAGAGCTTTGAGCAGAGTTTGCTGAAGTCAGTAGGGCTGTGAAGTCTGTGCTAAGATGTTGGCAGGTGTCAGTGGGATTTGGCCCCTACTTTTTACTGAATGGAAAATGGGGAAAGAAAATTTGGTGCAGTGGTTGGGTTGGGTGCTGGGTTCTCCAAAGAGCTGGAAGTGAGTGAGACACACGTTCTCCTTTCTGCCCTGAGCTTGCCATGTACATCTTTGGGGAAAGAGCAATTGTTTGTCACTGAGATGTGATGGGCACAGAGGCATTTGAGGCTGCAAGGCTGATCTGAGACCATAGTAAGAACAGCCCTGGAAGTGCCTAGAATATTTGGAAATGGGAGAGTTGGATGTATCCTGGAAGTCAAGAGGTTCGGTTAGGTGACAGTCACTTATTAATCCCAAAGTGAGAAATGGGATGGCTTGATCTCTGTGCAGTACTGAAAAGTGCAAAGATGACACTGGATTATTTCAGCTTAGCACTCAGGATGGTATGGAAGCAAGATGGATTTTAGTTTTTATTTAACTGGATTTAATTACATGTGTGAGCTTCAAAGTGCCGAAAGCCTAATAGTTGGTGACCTAGGATCTGATTTAAAGAAACAACAGCAGCCTAAACCTTAAGCTTGTTTGTTAGACCATATGGCATGAGTGGATCATGTGATATTTCAAGTAAGGATATATAGAGCAAAGTACCCTATGCATCCAAAGCGTTTACCAAGATTTCCAGCTTTGCTAAGAAGAATCTGAATACTGACCTTGCCTGCCCTCCATCTGTGGTGCGGGAGCTCAGCTGGGACAGATAGGAGAGAGGCTTTGTACTCTGAGAAGTCTGCAGTGCCCTCAGGTAGACCACACTCATGCTTTTGGAAGAATAGGAACACTTGAATTTTCAGTGTGAAAGGTCCATGTGACAAGGAAATTCTAAATCTATTTAAGAAAAAGAGAAGATCTTCAAAGGCTTGTTATCTTAATTTAATTTTTGTTTTGATTAGTGTTAACACATTTTCATTGGTATTGTGAAAGCTATCTATTTGCATTGCAGGCTGTGCTTGCTTTCAGAGAACACTGTTCTTGGGTAAAGGCTCCTTCTGTGCAATATGGCTCCTAGTAAAGTTTGTTAGAGCTACCTTTAAAAACTAGAAGTGATCATAAAAATTTGCTTCTGGAACTAAGACCTGCTGCTGCATGGCTAAATGTATGTGCTGTGGGAGGTGTTTGAAGGGGAAACAAAGCTTTTAAATGTTTTAATTATGGAATAAGCAGAAATGTCGAGAAAGGGGGATACAACTTTGGTATGCCCCTACTTGAAGTAATTGCAGCACTTTTGTCTGTCACAGTACGTCCATGCTGTATTGATTCACAGCCTGCTCCAGCTCACATGAGAATGGTTGATGTAACAAATCGCCATCCAGAATGTTTTGCATTTCCAGTGCCTGTTTGGTGATTGGCATCCACACTGAGCAGCTGCCCCAGGTGCTTCCACTTTGAAGATGATCAGTTCCAGACCCTTGCTTTCATCTTGGTCGTGTATCCAATTGAAAGGACCTTGAAGTAACAGCGTCTGTTTCACATTTAAAATAGAACTGCTTAAAAGCTGCTTAAATAATTTGTATGCGTATCCAAGAATCTCAAAGCTTTGGCCATATCAGTTAGTTTTTGAGGCAACCTCCTGAGGTGCTCATTATCTTAATTTATATAGGAGTTCAATGAGGCACAAAGAGTGAATGTTTTGCTTTGTGTCAGTTTTGTATCAGGTAAAGAATACCAGCCCATGCCAACCTTCATGAGTCATCCCAGCGGGCTGACAGCATCCAGCTGCTTTGTGCCTGAAGCACACAACCCATAAAAGGCTGCAGAGTGCTGCCCAGGCACAGCATGGTGAGGAAACCTTGCTGGTGCTGACACATGGAAAGGGACATGGAAGGGAATAAGGAAAACGAAGAAAGCACACCTCAGCTTGGTGCATTTGATGGTATAGTGCAACTGTGCCCTATGACCACTCCTCTTATAGAGTAATCCAGTGTGGAAGTTCCTCCAGGAACACCAACAGAAGGAACTAATTCTTATCTCCTGTGATGGCCTTACTGCTTCTACATATATCTGCACATACATCCCTGCACCCCACCATCTCTTCAGCAGTCTCCTGCTTGAAAAATGCTTAGTGTTCAGAATTACGCCCCTAGCATGCTGTTCTTAATTTCCTTGTGCTTTATTATAGTTTCACATCCACTTTGTCAGATCTCATGTTATTTTCCATCTTCCTTAACACCCCATTTCTGGGGAGAATTTCTTTTTACATCCCAGAAGTGTTGCATGCTTTAATCACATTAGCTTACCTTTTCCTTACACTGAGCCTGCTGTACAGCATCTTCAAGCAGCGTTACATCATCTACAAGTGCTTCACTTCTTCTAGCTGCTCACTTCAATGAATTTCCTCACTTTCATGTGGTTCCCTATTTTAAAGATAAACACTGAATTTGACAGCCTTATGACAAGAGATTTGTTCTTAGCTACATCTTACAACAGATCCTGGCTGCCAGATGGGATGAACTCAAGTATCATTTATCCTCTTCCTGTAGATTTTCTACCTCCACAAAAATTAGGCATTTCAGTTAAAGCATGAAAAATGAGTGGCTGTGTCATGTCTTCTGAAATGCATACGGATAGAGCAACACATAGGGCATTGCTTACATGCTTACTCAGTTGGGGCTTCTCTGTTTTCCACTCTGCTGCCTTTGTTCTATCTTTTTTTCTTAAAAGAGATTTGAAAGCTTCAACCAAATGGAGCATTCTTCCACATTTCTTCCTTCCCCACAGCCTTTAGTCTAAAACTCTTCTGCAATTTTAACTCTATAACTGCCAGCTTCTTTCTGTGTCCATGGCCTGCACCGTGCTCCTCTGATCCCTCACTGTAGCACTGTGCATCATGGATGCTCCAGAGTGGTGTGGCTCTTTCCCAGGAGATAAGTGAGGGCTTTTTGCCTATACAACAGCTCTCCTAAGCTTTCCCATGCTGGGAGGGAAGGAGGGAGGAGATCCGGTTTCCTCTCTGTCCAAGCGCCAGCCCTGTGGCGCTGCTGGGAACATCCGAGGGCATTGTGCAATCTGCAAAGGTGGCAAAGCAGTGTCTGGTAATGGCTCTCTCTTTCTTTGTATCACACAATCAAGCTCACAATCTTTCCAGCACAGGCAGCCCACGGTGTTGTGTCCTGCGGGGCTGAGTGCAGGGCTGTGCAGAGAGCTGCAGTCAGTGAGTCAGTCACCTGTCCTGAGAGCTACGTAGGCACAGAGCATTGGAAGCTCAGATGTGCCTATAAAATGGGAGAACTCAGAGCAGCCGTGCAGAGAAGGGCTTGGAGGTCCTGGAGGACAGAAAGCTGGATATGAGCCAGCAGTGTGCTCCTGCAGCTTTGAAGGCCAACAGTATCCTGGGCTGCATCAGCTGAGGGGTGGAAGCAGGGAGAGGGAAGGGATTGTGATTGTCCCCCTCTGCTCTGCCCCTGTGGGACCCAGAGAGCTGTGGGTGCCACATCCCTGGAGGTGCTCAAGGAGAAGTTGGATGGGACCCTGGGCAGCTGAACTTGTGGGTGGCACCCAACCCATGGCAGGGATTGGAACTGGATGGGCTTCCAGGTCCCTTCCAACCCAAGCCATTCTGTGGTTGCAAAAGGGCAGGAATAAGCTGTCTTAGCTTCAGTTCAGTGGAAGTGCAAGTTGCATCTTTTTCAGGAGGCATGGGAAATGCTTCTGAAACTTAAAAACAAGCTTATCAACTTTGACTTCTAAGCAATGCCAGATTTAATTTTCCAAAGGTCACGAAGGAGTTTTCTTCTGCCATCTCCAAATGCCATGACAAATGTTCCCCTAACAAAGTAACAGATTGTTCAACACAATGCACTTAGCAATTACCTTGCCATAAAGGTATTTATGGCAGGTATAGTAAGATAAACCAGTTTGTTTCCTATTGTTTTTCAAAGGAAAAAAAAAAAAAACAACAACAACAAAAACGGCTGTAGTCATTTCGTGGTGAGTTTGAGGGATAAATATAAATTGATGTCTTCATTGAATGCTTTCATGGCTCTTAAAAGATATTTATAGGCTATCCTTGTCAAAGATCAGGAAACACTCATTTCAGTATTTTTGTAAAATCGTTTGAGTTGGAAGGGACCATTAAAGGTCATTCAGTCCAATTCCCTGCAATGAACAGAGGCACCTGCAGCTATGCGGGTGTAGCTACGGGTACATGGGTATTCTGTGTATCTATTCTGGGTAGCTATTTAAATTTTATCCAAAAATTGACCTATTGTTGCAAAGTCAGTTAAAGCTGTCCTTAATGCATGAATTCAGTACCTTTTGTGAATGTTCGTTCCCATCTGGTTTGTATTTACAGGATCCTGCACTAATCTGCCTGCTATCACTCTGCCTCCTGCACGATGCTTTCACAATGCAGACACAGAGCAGCTCCAGTGGTGGGCACAGGAGTCAACCATGCAAGAAATGAAAAGCAAAGACTGTACAGTGTGTTACTGAATGCAAATGCAGCACGGATGTTAGCAACACAAAACTAAATCAGTCTGGCAAGAGGAAAGCCAGCCCTGGACTTGCATCAGCAGGCTGGTCTGTGGGTTCCAAATGCGGCATCACTGCAGAGCCGGTTGGACGAGGCTCCTTGACCTCCTCTACTTGGCAGGCTTTCCTCTGCATTTTTGGCTGAGAGACAAACTAAGCTGCCCTCCCCAAGCCCTCCAACTGGTCCCAGTACATCCCGGTGCAGGTGTGCTGGCGGGCAAGGTGAGGAGAGATTTCATCTCTCCAGCATATGGGTAAGTACAGGACAATCCACACAGTGTTTTCCACCAGTGTGACATAAAAATGAGGAGAGTGGGGAGAGACAGCTGCAGTGATGCAAAGGCTGTCTGTAGCTACGGAATGGGCAGGTAAGAGTATCTTTTTTTGTAGAAGAACAGGCAGTTAACAGCTCTGGAGTGTGGATCCCAGTAGAGCACCTATTTTTGGGGTCTGTGGGCTCAGATATAGTCCCATTCCAGAGACAGCATATCCACAAAGGATTTCCAGTTTCTGTCTGAATATCCTGGTATGCCTGTGCGAGCAGATCCATCCTCTGAACTGCCTTTGGCTTCACAGGCCTCTGGTAAGAGGGAAGATCTTGGAGGTAAAACATGAAGAAATAGGTGCAAGGAGAGGGAATCTGTGGCTCTGCCACCAAGTTCTTTTGCCATCTTGTACAGAACATTTATCATATCTGTGCCTACGTTTCCAATCTGTAACGTAAAAATAGCAGTACTTCATCTCAGCCACGCACTGCGGTCCTAAAATACAGAATCTTTCATAGAAAGCCTGATTACCAGGTTAATGTAGAGTCTTGTGCCATGGGGCACTTTTCCTCCTACATCTGTTTCCTCCTGTGTATGGACCTTGCAGTGGTCATCTACAAGGTAAACTGTGAAGTCCTTGTGTTATGTACATTTGTGTCCAGCCTTGAAATGTTATTTTGTTCCCTGAGGTGTGTGCTACTGTAAGGCAAATGAAGTATCCCAATTCCCCATTAATTACTCATTAGGTAAGATTTAATGTGTGTGTATGTGGGGCTGGCAGCCAGAAGAGCATACACAGGGATGGTCTGTGAGCCAAGCTTCTATCAGATTTTGGGCAGGGGTGGTTGAGTAACTGGGGTGAAATGAACAAAATAAAATAGTAAGACCGTTAGCTCTTTGCCCCAAACTTAACCCAACACCTTTCCTTTTTGTCACAAGACCAAACTTACAGTTGACATCAGAAGGCTGGGAGACTGGGGCAGATTCACGTACCTGCACAGAACAAATCACAGGTCTAGACTGAGTCAAAGCATCACTTGGGACCTGAGTCCAGATCTCACCTGTGACTGTTAGTTCTACCCGTACTTTGATATGGTATTGAATTTGGTATGGCCTCTGGAAAATGTTTTAGGTTCTTCTGTTTATTACAGACGTGTTGTTCCCTGTTTGGTACAAAGAGTGCTGTTTTTCTATTAGAAGACTACAGATTTCCTGGCTGAGTGAGGAAGGCAGCATTGGCCACACCAATTCTGACAGGAGAGCATTTGGAAATCCAGGTTGATATAGGTACATGGTATGGAATGGCAAGCAAGTACATGGTGGACAATATACCAAAGGAATCAAGTGAGTGGCAAGATGTCTGGCAGCTAGTAATGGGGGGCTGATGAAGCACACACCCCTCAAGGAAAGCACTGTTCCTCTAGGAGTCCATGCTTCTGCTTGCTGATACAGTAACCTGTCACTGGTGGGATAAGCTGGGCTTCGAAACTTATCTAAAATGGGTCTGATGCAAACGAGCTGCGCTCAGTGCTTTTTTTTGGGGAGCACACCTTTTCCACAGGCTGTAGCAGCAGGGGTGTAGCAAAGGAGAAAAAAGCCAGTTATGCTACAGCGCTCTGGGCTCTGGAAATTGGGCCAGTTTTGCTTTTCCTGCTTTCTACCATCTTCCACTCTCTCTGTCTCTGTTGTTCACCCACATAATTACATAAGATATCGCCAGCTAAAGCTGCATCTGCCTCCTTAATGGATGGCTCATTATCAAGGGAGGGAAACAGAAAGGGCAAAAGCTTTTGTGTGCCAACAGCACTGCAGAGATGTTCATATGCATTACAGGAGAAGGAAAGGGTGTAACCTGTCTGTCCTAATTTATAGCCAGATGGGCTGAAAGAGTCAAGGTGTAACAAAGGTCAGTGTGTCTGGGAATGAGGTGGAAGCAGTGCAAAGTTTCTCTCTTGACATAAAAGCAATTAATTCTCCAACAAAGTCTCTGTCTCATTGGGCAGGACAGAGCAAGGCAGTTCTGTGTTTGAGTACTCACACAACTTTGATCTTTTTTCTGGAAAACTAAGCTTGTAGAGAGTGTCTGGCCTTGTGTGGGGTGATGCATTGGGCCACGTGGGGCTGGCCTTGTGCGGCAGCAGAGCCAGCCTGCTACTTTGCATGCCATGTTGTTCTGGAAAAGTCTCAGTGTGTTCCAGTTACTACAGTAATGCCAACGTGCTGCCACAGTGTCCAGGACGTGCTCAGGAGTGCTGTGAGATCACTCCTTCTCATGACAATTCCTATATTGTTTTGGCCACAGGAAAAGACTTGTAGCTACAAGGAAAAGTGAAAAGGCAAATGAGAGAGAACAAGGTCTATCAGAAATCCATCTCCAAAGATCTCAATATATGACAGTACATAACCATTTTTGCTTGAAAGCAAGCCTTTAGCCCTGCACACGTATCCCATTCCAATCAGTATATATTGTGGCAACTGACTGCAGACAGGTTTTTCTTTTATTGATGCTTAAATCAAACAGCTGTGTTGAGCTCAGCACAGAGCTGTCAGGTGTCTGGATGGGTTTCAGAAAAGCTGATGGCAGATAGCAGGGTATGGTCTGTATGCCTGTGCTGGGCAGGAGACTGAAGGGTTGTGGGGGGCTCCACCAGCCATAACATCCAGGATGATTGCAACTGTAGTTTCATTTCATCTCTCTGTCAGAGAAACCTCCTCCTTATTTTATTTTCTTTATTTCCTCTGTGCTCCCCAAGCAGAAAATCTAAGATTTCAAGTTGGATTTTGAGAAAGCTTTGAAGTGGACTTCTTCATTACGTGAGATGACCCTGAGCGTAGGTAACAAAATCTGCAGGAGGCAGGGGAGAGGGAAAGAGGAGACTGCTCAGCAGGGGGTGAGTGCTGATGACTCTAATGAAGTCACAGTGTATGTTCTCTTCTGCTGACTTGTGCCTCCTCTAATTACTTTCTGAATCCTAAGAAGCTGAACTGTGCCTTGCCCCCCTTCATTATGTCCCCCAGGTTCGCTCTCCCCAACAAGCAGTGCACTCCCCGCAGTCCCTGGAGGCCCTTTGCCGCTGCTCTGGTGCACCAGGCGTGTTTGCTCTGCGTGTTGATGTTTGTGTTTTCTGCGCTGCTCGTGTTTTCCAATTCCTTGGAGCAGTGAGGATGCTGCTGACTTGTCAGAATTGCTGTAGGATGCTGACTCGAGGTTACTGCCTATGGCCTCATTACATTAACAAGGGATATTTTGAGAAATACAAAAGATGAGGCATTTATTTTCTATGGAAGAGAGGAGAGAGAGAATGAATGTGTGCGAATGCATGTACTTCCCCCGCAGGTTTTATTACATCCTTCCACTGCTCAGTTAGAAATGACTGCCCAGCTCTCTCCCTGCTGTTTGCTAGATGGAATAATGATGGCCTCTGCTTTGTATTCTCAGGCAATGCAGCCCTTCTTGAAGAGCTCCTCATCCCCATTCTGGGGCATCTGAGTTCCTGGAGTGGGCACAGCCTTTACAGAGTTGGCAATGGGATTTGCAGCTTCGCATCATCCTAAGGCAGATGTAAGCTCTGGTCTTGTTCCTTCCTTGAAGCCAACATTAGCACTGATGTGATGGAAAGTGAGTCAGTTTGGAAAAATGAGTTGTCAAATAAGTAATGCTGTGAGGGGGAAAAAAAAAAAGATAGTAATTATTTCCTTATATGCTCGCCTTCCAAAAGTAGCATTGCCAACTGGAGGGATGTGTGGCCATGGCTAAGGAGAGGGTGGACCCCTCTTCCCTGCTCAGATGGGCTCTCACCCTCGAGGGAGAATATCAAAGGGGAGGATATAGCCTACAAATCCTCTATCTTAAAGAAAAGGGACCTTTGCACAGCCCACACCTCTGAATCAAAGGGAACATCTTCATTCCCTTCCTCGCTGTTGTCAGGCTATTGGGAAGTAGTTGACACAGCCCTTATCAAAGGAAATGTGGTCTTATCCTCTGCTTGTCTACTCAGTGTTATTATGTCAACAGAGATAAATAAGGCGACACAAATCCTATCCTATTACAAGTATTCAGCAGCAAATGAAGCACCCTTGAGTTTAGCATATTATCATTTCATGCAGTTTACAATTAAAGCCTTAGATAAGATTAATTGCTTTCAAGGTGAGCTTTTACTATTGTCTCCTTATAATGGAGTCTGGATCCAGTGGAGCATGGCTTTATGTCACTGGAAGAAATCACAATTTTGCAGTTGGATTGAAAAGATTTGTTTAACAGGCCTTGTGTTTCTTCTCTTAAATTTCCCTTGAGAGAAAAATAACTCCCTAGCAAAAAGCATAACCAGCACAAATAATGAAACTGGTTAAGAATTACCTACAACTGGTTTTACTTTTAGTTGCTCCAAGTATAAATATTTTAGGCACTCTGATCTTCTTCTGAAGATGAAATCCAAAAGAAAGCAGATGTAAGTGCTGGATGGAGTGACTGGATTCCAGCACCTATTTCTGACAGCTCTTTTCCATACAAAAAGCTGAGAGAAGGGAGAGGACGGGACACTAAATTCCACCACAAAACACAGCTGCTTATTTATCTATTTGTCATTCTGCTGCAGTTGAGCGTTATGCCCGGATGAAAGAAACCAGCTGGGTGCAACAAAAGGACTGGGCACTGCTGATGGAGGCACTGCAAAGCAAATCCCAGCTTGCTACAAGGAATGGGTACAATGAGAGTTGTGTGGGATGGAAGAGATGCCACTGTGGCTCCTCTTAAAGTGATAGTGGTGAAAGAATTGAGCAGGTTCTCTGGTCTGCTATTATCTGTACACCTCAACCACAGCTTTGATTAGAATGGATACTTGAGTAGTATGGTTGTGCTTGGCCTTACAGTGTGTGGGCCAGGAAGCATTAACTTTGGAGGTAAGTGCCAATTTTTCCCACATGGGAAAATCATCCCTGTTTTGAGGCTTCCTACTGCCTACATTTTTCAGTCCTGTCAACTAGAAGCCTGTGTTCTTGCTATTCACTCTTGAGGGTCTTAGATACTGCTCTGATTCTCACGAAGATGGGCTGTCTGGAATACACCCTAACTCACAAGATCGTGGTAGAAGCTTTGTTTAAACTACTAAATTGTAACACAGAAAAGTACAGGAGTTGGGTGGAAGTGTGCACCTCCCTCTCTGTCCTTTTCCATTCTGTGATGAGCTTCCCCATTCTGCAATGAACTCTGCTTCCTAGTTACAAGATCACTAAGCAGTTATCTTCTCATTGCTGAAGTATCAGCAAACCCTCCTCCACAACACTGAAAATGTTTTGAATTATAAAATGAAGGGTGAGGTTTTCCAAGCGTGACTGGGAGAGCAGAATGACTTGTCCCTAACACAGGGAGAAGGGACAGGATCTCTGCCTCATCAGGACAGCCCTCCTTGCGATACTATAGCTGGGACCCTTCAGTCTGTCGTGCATTGGGCAGCAGAGGACATCAGCTGTGGGTGCTGTGTGCATGGTTAACGAAGGATCTGTTTCAAAGACACAGAACTCCCAAGCTGCTCTTCTGTGGGCGTCTGACTGCAGCTTCTTCAGATACAAGTCATCCCTTCAGTTAACAGCTCTACCTGACAAGCAGCTGCAGGGCTGATAGGATTCCATGAGGCACTGTCAGCACTGTTTTACTGCAGATTTGATTACACATCAAGAACTCACCTCATGTAGGCTCCCCATGGCAGGAGGTATTTGTCTCCTGGATGAGGGCTGGCACAGCACTGTACCACGCAGTCTGGTATGGCTGAGTAAGTGGTTTGGTGGAATCCAGATCAGGATTCCTGGGAAGGCTCTCAGCTTGTACCAAGCTTTTAGATGACTTTCAGTCAACCATCAACCCACCCCACCATGCTACCCACACCATATCCCTCAGTGCCACATCTCTACTTTTCATGAACACCCCTAGGGATGGTGACTCCCCCATCTCCCTGTTCATCCTGTGCCACTGTCTCACTGCTCTTTCTGGCAAGAAATTTTTCCTAATGTCCAACCTGCTGTTGCTAAACTAGGGTTATGCAGGATAACAAGAATAGGTCATACAGAACAACGAGATTAAAATGATGGTAGCTGTAACACGTTTGATGGTGAAGGAGATTTTAAATAGTCCAGATATAAAGCATATCCTTGGGGCGCTGGCAAGGATGCAAACTTCTCTCCCACACAACCTCAGTCACTCTTGGAAAGCCAAGTTCTGGAATTTTAAAAGGCAAAAATATTACAGCAACAGCAACAACAAACATGCGAATCAGATGTTAAATGACTACTAATGATCTTATCAATGTGTTGTGTAAACAGGAGGAAGAGGACAGAAAGAAGCATTCAACATTCTTCAGGGTTTTGCAGGGAGGTTTCAGTTTCATAATGGCTTTGTGGTGTTCAGGGGAGGCGGACACATGGACTCGTGCAGTACAAAAGAAGCCAACAAAAGAATCAAGTAGCAAGATCCTGTGGGAAGTTAGGGTTTTTGTCTAGACAGCTAATTACAGCTTTTTGCAGAACCCAAATGCCTGAGAGCACCTACAGCAGATTGTAGCGTTGGTGGGCATCCTAGTGAGGTTCCCATGGGTGGTCGCACACTCATGCTATTGCAGTGTGCCCCTCCTGTAGGCCGTGCTGGGGTGAGTAGAGATGTGACAATCACGTGGATGTGTTGTTTTCTCACTGCACTGCAAGTATCCCTGTAGGCCATTCCATCCAATTATTCAAGCCTGCTCCCTAGCATTAAGATTTTCAGGCATTTTCCCCACTGACTCTTCTCTTTCACATCCTAAAGGCGATAAAGATGTCATTTCATTTTGATGAGAACACTACAAGGTTTGGAAGAAAACTTGGCGTTTGTCAGCGCAACTTCATTTTACACCGGTTCCTGAGCTGTAGTCTTTCTAACTGGTCAATGGATTCTAATTAAATTGTTTAACTGACAGTTATTGGTTTCATGTAGGCATATGCTGAGCCTGTGGAAAATTTGAATGTTGACAAAGGTCAGCAGAGAATCACTGACTTGCTAGGCATGCCACATATAGCACTTAAGTACACATAGTAAGTAATGTGAGTCGTTTTGTAGAAATGAGGTTGCTTTTCTGTGTTTGGCTGCTTGCTTTCTTCTGCAAAAGCAAAGCACATCTAATTTGCTGCAGAAAACAAAAGCTTGTTGGGATTGTTACAGCTAGTACTAAGTCCAGGCTGCTGTTTGACTATGTTTCCTTTGAAGATGAATCTGGTTCCAGAGGGTACAATGGCCCTGGGCCCTGATCTTCGTCCTGTAGTTGTGGAGCTGGCAAGGGATGTGCTGAGCTGCTGGGGGCTTCTTCAAGCCCTGCATGAATAAGTTGTGACACACTGTACAGCCTGATTCTCACTTTCTTTTCCTGCTACATCAGTATGTTGCCTGCCTTGCCCTGCTCTTACCAGTAGAAATGTGGTAGCCCATTCATCTTCCTGCTAAAGTGGGAGCAAATTTAGCTTCCATTTCTCTGCTGGTTGCTGTGATGAGAAGCCCCCAGAATGTTTCAGTTGCAGCCATCATGTAAATACAGGCCTTGATGCAATTGAAGATATTTGGTCCTCCTTGTAATGCAGCTTTATTTTGGTCGTGTGATTTAAAGTACCAGACCCACACTGCAGTTTAAGAACTCAGGATCTCACACCACTTTTAGTGGCATATGGATACTTTGAACAAAGCATTGGATAATTTTTGGTGTTCGTAAAGACAACATGAGGTCAGAAACAGAGCTTTCTCCGGAAATCTGTGGCCAGAGCAGGAAAGAGGACCCAGGTGTCCTGAGCTCTTAATGTTCACCCTTTCCTCCCCTTCCCCCTAAGCTGCCTGAGAGCATGTTTGGAAGGATGCCTGCTTGCTCAGCTATGGTGCAGACCTTCCTTCTTCTCACAGCTGCAAGCTTCTGGGAGATCCTTATATGCTCAGCAGGACATGTCACTGTGAGTGCGTAGATGGAACGTCAGGACCAGGGCTGAGTGTGTGGCACTGAGAAGAGAAAGCTCATCTGTGCTGCGGAGCAGGAGCTCAGTTTTGGTTGTGATTCTCTGTACCAGCTGGTCTGAGTAATTACATAATGTATCGAGCCAAGACATCCTGCTTTATGAAACAAGTAAATTCATTTACAACCATCTTTTAAAGCAAAGAAGATATACACTGCATGTCCTCCTTTAACTGCACTACTTTTAAGAGTGCAATCAACAAGCTATTAATTAGCTGGCTAGCATAACAGTCTCAGAGGAGACTGTGCCTGTTTTTCTTCTGCCTAGGACCTGCTCTGGTATCAGGAGGTGATGGGGTAGGTGCCTGCTGTGGCTCGTGACCTTTCTCAAGGTGTGAACAGAGCTCGCTTGGTTGCCTCACACTCATCACAGGATCTGCAAGGTGAGTGCCTGGGAACACATCGCTTTCCTGATTGCATCTGTGCTGTTTCTCCCCATGCAGATTGGGAAATGTGTATGGGACAGGCTCTGTACAGGGGAATAGTAGGGTATTGCTGTAGGTACTAACACTAGCAACAGGAAAAGCCAGCACTGTATCACTGCTCTCTTGTTGGATCCAAGACAAGGTCTCACTGTAAGGTACAAAGGAATAGGCCAACCACAGCCAGTGTCAACTCTGCTTCCCCACAGGCAGACACGGTATGTTATGAAAACAAAACCCCGGGGAAGCGAGAACTCCACCAGAGGGGGAACAGGTGGAGGAAACGTGAAATACATCCCAGCAAATCCATTATGGACAGTATTAGCACTTCATCTGCAACGCATGACATCGTATCACTGTTCCAGCTGCTGAGTCTTTGAAGTGCCTTGTGAAACTTGTTCAGAACTCTGGAGGAGGATTTAGCTGCTGAAGCTCCCCGACCTGTTTCAGCGGGGGGCTGTGGGCAGTTGGCAGTTATTGGCAGGACGAGGCTGAGAAGCCAATGCTGGTGCTAGCAGGAAGGAGGCAGGCTGACATCGTGGGTTAGGACTCTGAGGAAGTATTAGTAAAGAACAGCCTGTTTGTCTTTTTCCCTGTAAAATACAAAGCAAAGATGCAAATCAACATGCACACACACCTGTGGGTGATTGACGTGCTGGGTTGTTACTGCCTTATCCCTTGCATCTGCTTGCATAGCTACAACACCCAGATTTGACTCTTGGGGATTTCATGTGCTGTGAAGACACATCTTCTGTTGGGTGGTATCCTTGAAAATCCCCATGCTAAACTGAGCAAGTGCAAAGATAATAAGCGGGTGGGGGCGGAAATGAAGAGGTCAATAAGAAGGGAAGGGAAAAGCTTTTGGATGCCATTCGGGATAAGATGGGTGGATAGAGATGGAATGGGAATGTTTCAGAGGAACAAGTCAGATCTAATACAAGTAGAGGCCTGGCTCTTCTGGGTTTAGTTGGGCCAGGTGGGGATCTAGCCCTGCGGCTCAGCGGAGAGAGCAGCTAAGTCAGTCTCAGCTTCAGCAAGCGTATTGTGCCTCTACATAGCAATATCTGAAAGAAAGCATTTAAGAAAATTTCTACCATCTTAATAAAAGCTTCTCTGGGCTAGTTTAATTTGTATAGTGGATATTTTTTATTTATCATGTGACTTGATGCTACAGCACTCACTCCACGTGGTTATCGCCAGAGCAGTGGCAGCAGCACATGCCACATTTTCTGCCTTTAGAAATACTAAGCCTTGTCTCACAGAAGCTCAGACATGTCCTGGCTGATGGGAACCGCATCCTTTTGCGTGATGATTTAAAAATAACACAGGCACATGCAGAGCTATAAGACATGCTTTCCCCTGTTCCTGTGGCTTTCTGAGGGCACAGCCGGATGTTTTTAGGCCCTGCTAGGGATGGCCCAGGGAGAGGAGCCACGTAAGAGTTAGCAGGGATGGGTCTGATCACAGGACGTGGATGGAGAAATGGCTAACAGATAGCAGATCTGACTGCAGATAGCAGTATCAAGTTATTACTCTGTATACAATAGAGATAGAGGTCTGCTGCAGATTTCTGTGTCATTGCACCAGTGCTGAGTGACTGTATTGCCATACACTAAAAAAAGATGGCAAGAGGCTATGCTGGTTTGAAACCTGACTCAATGTTTTTAAAGCCTGACTAAAAGTAGAAGAAAGAAAAGATGGTTGCCTGCATCTTGATCACACATTGCTTGGGTTACAGCAAACAGGGCTCTTTTGTACTAGAGGATGCTTGGGGATGTCTGAGATTCCAGACATTGGTGACTTGTCCTTCGTGAGTGTCTGCATCAGAGACCTCATCTATGGTCATCATAGACAGACATTCTCAATATTCAGTGAGTTATGTGGTTACACAGAATTTGCTCCTTAACAAAAACTGCAAAGTGTTGTGCTGTAGCATGTTCTTTCTTGTTTTGTGGGCCTGGTGCAAGACGTGACCAGCCATGGTCCCTCCTTGGGATTGTCTTCCACAGTTTGCCAGACTTGAGAGAACAGAAGGATGAAGAAACGTTTCTCCTGGCTCAGCTACACAACTTCTTCTGTATATTCCAGTTGAATATTAGGAATGATTTCTGCTCAGAAGAAGTGGTGAGGCACTGGTGCAGGCTGCCTAGGGACTTGGTGGAGTCAGCATCTCTGGAGGCATTTAAGAACTGTGGAGATGTGGGACATGGTTTAGTGAGCAAGGTGAGGGTGGATTGGGTGGGATGGTGGTATGACTTGGTGATCTTAGTAGTCTTTTTCAACCTTAATGATTCCATGATTCTATGATATTTAACTCAGTTTCTCTTGTAAGAGGGCTGCAGGAGGCTCATCAGGGCCACGCTGGCTTGTAACAAGCAAAGGAGCCACTGTCATCTTGGACCTGGGTGGCTCCTGGAGCCATCTCTCCCCATGAAGCTGAGCTATGTCATATGGCTCTTGACTTTGTGATGGCTGCTTGTTGGTTTGTAGCAGAACTGGCAAAGGTGGATACTGCTCAAAGCAGCTTCTGTACAAAGAGACAAGGCAGTCAGGTCCAGGATGGATCTACAGGACCCGTCACACCAGAGAGCTGTGTGACAGAGGTCTGTCACATCTTGAGGGGCACAGGAATGGCAATGAAGGAGAATCAGGTGAAACTATCAGGTAGCAGTTTTTAGAGCCAAGAACAGAAGATGCTGTGTTTCACAGAACTTGTCCTGCACACAATGCCAAATGAAAAATCCACCAAGAGCTCTTAAATACAGAGATACCATCTTTGGTTCAGGAAATATCTGGTATTTCTGGGGAAGTGTGACTACAGGCTTTCCTGGGGCTTAATCTTTCTTAAGCATCTGCTACTGGCTGCTGTCAGAGACAGGATGCCCAGCAATGGCTCTTGGTCTGTTTTTAAGTGAGACCAAACAGGTTGGCTGCCACTGTCCCTGACAGGTAGCAATGCCTTGCTTCAAAAGTTACCATCTTCCCCAAGCTCATTTACAGTTCCCTGATTGGGTGGAAGTTTTCAATGCATAAATCTGCTCAGTGGTGGTGAGGAAGACCTGTCCATCCCAGAAACTTTCATGTTGTTGGAGGAGGATGTTTCTTGGGAAAGGCTTGCAGAGCCACAGGGTGCTCTGTTTCTGTGCGACGTGCTCCTGATCCGGCTAGCCTGGCCCATAATATGTGAGGGAAGCAGTATACTGTTGTGTTGCTTTCCATATGTTAACACAGTTCTGGTGCCTTTAGGTAACACGAGAAAAAGGCTCTGCCTGTTTTGCTAAGCACTGCATAAAGGTATTCAGGACAGTGCTTAGAAATGTTAGATTCCAGTAAAACCTGTAAGTTGCTCAAAATGGCAACTTGGTGATTGTATCATCTGTGCTTGATATTATCGACACAGATTTCAAAATGAGACTGGTGAAGGAATTCAGAGAACTTCAAATTGGTCTTAGTTGCCCTCAAACCTTTTTGGCATTACACTCACACTGTGTACAGGGATGGGAGAAGGTGCAAGAGAAAGGACTGTGCTGGGTTTTGTTGGTTCTTTACATCAAACATGTCCGAGATGAGCAGCGTGTATCTCAACTGCTGGTGTCCATGTCTGGCTCTACAGAAATGCTGCTGGGTCAAGCTCCAGCCTGTAATTGCCCTTCAGAGCCTGCCCAAGTGCTTTGAGAATGTCTGCAGTAAAGCCTCATGCTGGATGGGAAATATTATTTCTTCTCTGTCCCATGATATGTGTATCAGAGGTGAGTCAGCCTTGCAGGAGCCGTAAAAGTGTAAGCAGTAGTTTTTTTCATTACACTTTTCCCCAGGGAGCAAAATTAAGGCCCTTGTTTGAAAGAACTGAGACCCTTCCTGATGATATTTTGTTTTGAATTCTGTTCCAGTCTCTCAAAGCTGCTGCTCAGGACTCTTTACTCCTTAATGTTTCTATTTTTTTTTTCCTTTTCCTGGAGCAGCAATAGGACAATGACTCATTTCATAGGTAATCTAGAAATAACTTCCCTTTTACAAGAAGACAACTTGCAAGCAAGGAAGACACAATCTCTTGGGAAGCTGTGTGCCCTTTGGTATAAATCCAAACTCTCCTGGGGCCATCTCAGAGTTGGATTTGGAGGGGACAGTTTGGTGCGTACAGACACAAACTCAGCACCGCTATAACACATCCCAACAACTCCATCATTTCATCTGGGCTTCTGCCACTGTTCTTCACAGGCTCTAAAGACTCAGTCTGCACCCTGGTGTGCCTCACCTATCTCTTGTGTTTGGGGACTCCTTAGACATTGGCTTAGAGGTGAGGGGAGCTGCTCCACTGCCAACAGCAGCTCCCATTGCTGCCTGAGGAGCAGCAGAACTGACAGATCACCGCCGGTTTTAGACCAGCCCCTAGGCAAGGTCCTGCACAACTCATTCTACCACTCACAGAGCTGCAGTGATGTCAGTGTAGTGTTTGTGTGAGGGGTATTAAGACAGGTGACATGATAACTCATGAACTGAGGTCAGATTCTGCTGTGTGTGACATCTGCTGGCAGCTTTAACTGGCAGTGAAGCTCTAGGCCAAGTAATTTATATCTGCTTGTCTGAAAAGGTAGGAAAGGTAAAATGTACTTTGTTTACAGTGATTAGTTTTTTCTTTTTTTTTTTCTTTTTTTTCTTTTAAACTAAATTTGACAAGGGGGAACTTAGCTCTCCAAAGGCAATGGAGAACCTGCTTTAAATATCAAGGAGCCTACAAACGTGAACACCTAACACCCAAAACACGAACTGATGCTCTTTTTCCAGTGCAGCTGGCCATCAGGATGCCCGTCATCTGCTCACTGACACTCAGCATCCCAGACACCTCAGAGCTGTTTGTGAGTGTCCCCAGATGTCCGTTTGATTGATGGCTGAACGACTGAACACGCAGCACCATGAGGGCTGACACTGCCCTGCTCTTGGCACTGACCAGCACAGCTATGCCCAGCTCCGGTGAGTCACCTCGGTGAGCGCTGTGCTCCCTCTGCTCTCTGGGACCACGGGACTCAAAGGCCACCAGCCCGGTTTCGGTGCCCTGGTTTTCTTTGCTCGCCCGGCGGTTCCGCCCCGCGCCCCACCCCGCAGCAGCCTTAATGATGGGGTAGGGTTTGCTCTGGGCTGGCAGGAGGTGTGGGTCACTCTGCCGGGGCAGTGAGCTGCGGTCAGTGGGACGCTGTGACACACTGCCCTGAGCTGCAGCCATCGGGGCTGTGCTGTGCTGTGCTGCTGGGAGTCCAGGGATGGCCGGGGGAAGGTGCCCTCAGAGAGCTAGCCAGCAGGTGATTGGGATCAGTTTCCCAGTGATAAGATTGTTTTCTTCTCCCAAAGTCTGGGCCTGGCTCTCTGCAGCTGGGTGCAGCACTGCCCAGCTCTGTGGCCAGCCCCAGCCCTTCCCCAGCCCAGGGATCACTTCCAAAGCCCAGCACAGGGCAACCACTGAGCTCCTCTTTTCCTTTTGAAAGCTTATATAAAAATGATGATAAGCTAAATCTAGATGCAGCAATTATGTGGGATGCCAGACCTTGCACCTGTAGCATAATACATAACAGATCCAGCTAACTGCCTTGTCTAATGATTGCTCTGAACAGCATACAAATCACATTATGGGGAGTGAGCTGAGAGCCATTTTTCAGCTGAAGCTGATGAGCTAGCAAAGACTTTCTTTGCCCCATTCTCTCAGACTGCAGGTTTGTCCTCTTCTCCTTGGAATCCTTCCTGTTATTTTTCTACCTTCCTGTCACAGGATGCAACGTTCATTACAATAATAGATCAAACTTTGAGTGGAAAAACTCTGCTTTACAGTTGTCTTTAGGATTTCCCAGTTTCATTTCCTGCAACCCATAATGAGCAGGTGGAGTGTTTTCACAGGATGCTTGGGTGGGCAAGAGATGCCTATAAACGTTATCCCACCTTAACCTCTCAGCTGTCACCTTGAGGTGGGTTAGGCCATCTCCTGAGGTACCTTGGGTTAGGAGCTTGGATAACTGGAGAAGACCAGCTCCTGAATACCAGTCAGGCAATGGCAGAAGATGACTCCCACTTTCATGATGGAGAAGACAACTCCCACTCTCTCTGGGAACTTAAAATATCCTTCTTGATTTCTTAACCTGGAATGTGCTTTGGAAACCCTGTCTGGAGAGTCTGCCTTGTCTCTCTGCACCTAAATACTTTTGAAGCGTGGTCAGAGATGCTCCCAATGTGTGCTTTGGATTCTATGGTGAGAGACACAGGAGGAAGTTTTGAGGTGGAAGAGCAGCATCGGTGTCAATTTGTTTGGAAGGATTTTTGTGGACTGGACTTCTGTGGGTTTGCTTCCTTCCTGTTACTCTTATGTTATCAGCATGAAAATATTAAATTATGTGACCAATGTAGCCAGTAAGACTGGCCACAGCTATTATATAACGTCTGGTTGCTGTAAACATCACCACGATCGTTTCTTTGATTGCAGTGCAAACATATCCTGTGCACAATATGTGGGTTACCAGGTAGATTTATGTCATGACTCAGGATGAGCCAATATCATAAGCAAATGTTAATGAAGGGTGGGATTTTCATTAGTTTCTCTGTATTGACCTATTTCATTTCCTATCCAAGGCAGCAGCTAAAGAGAGCTGGCCTAAATGGATCAGCGTTCTGCAGCCCAGAATAGTGATCCAGGGCTGGAGGGAGCCCCGTTCTCCCTAGAGTGACTGTTCTCATCTGACATTATGACAAATAGTCCTAGGCTCCTTCTGTATTAAAAATAAAAGCCTTGAACTTGCATATTTCCTTATGGAAAAAAATAGCTATCTTGGGATCCTGCTTATACAACTGGAACAACTTTTGTTCTCCACCCCACCTAAAGACAAGCAAAAGGCTTTTATGTTCTCTAGGTTATTAATGAGCAGGGCTTCCTCTGCTGAGAGGATGTTTGGAGCACTGCTAAAATCTTTGCTCAGGTCCCTCAAATTGGGACAAGTGATCTTACAACACCTTCCTGAGCTAAATGCCAGCCATTAAAAGATACATTTTTAGTAACACCTTTTGCCAAATTATCCTCTGCCTTTGCCTGCTTCATCATAGCACTTTTTTACAGGTAAACAGCTCTCTGCTCTCCAAGGAGTAGAATTAAGTGGCTTTATGACATTTTAAAAAGGGAGAGATGTTAATTTGTGCTCCCTGTTCTACCTTCCGTTTAAAAAAGGAAAATAACTGGGCAGTTTGTGGAGGCTGGTGCCCAGAGGAGAGAGTGTGAGATGATCTAACCCATTAAATCAAAGCAAAGTTGGACAA
Source organism: Perdix hodgsoniae (assembly GCA_035772895.1). NCBI lineage: Eukaryota > Metazoa > Chordata > Aves > Galliformes > Phasianidae > Perdix > Perdix hodgsoniae. The sequence goes on from JAPSGF010000013.1 coordinate 2,882,904, forward strand.
AGGAGTGACTTGCTCAGAGACAGATATGAATTATCCCAAACTGAAGGCAGATTCAGTAACACAGCACTGGTCTGAGAGCCAGTCCACCCTTTCTGCAAACATTATGCAGCAGGTAACAGAGCTATGCTCATGAATCATTGCCTTGTTTATTTAAAAAAAAAAAACAAACAACAAAAAACAAATCTCTGACAGCAGTGATGGAGTGGCAGAGCGTGCGTTCAGCTTGCCTGCTGAATCCTGGGAAAGCCCTGCACAGCAGGGAGAGGGGAACAGCACCCACGGCACGCAGTGCCACGTGAGCTCTGGCAGGTGGGTTTTTTAGAGTCCAAGGAGTTTCTGTGCAACCGAGAAGCAGAAGTGGTTTGGATTTTCCTATGTTAAAGCCTTCCTGTCTCTCTTCTCATTTCATGTGTAGTTAAGGGATTTTTTTACAGAAAGTACACCGGAGAAACCCTAACAACTGAGCCCTGCTGTGCATAACTCTGGGTCTACCCCAGGTGATGCTGTGGATGAAGAAGCATTTTTCCATCTGCCTTTTCTCTGCTCACATAGTAGTCTTTGTCCTTCTGCTTTGGCATGTGGGCTATGGGGAGCTCAAAGAGCCCCATGTAGCTTCCAACTGTGGGGAAGCTTGGCTGTGGCAGCTGTGGGCTGCTTGGACGGGGTCGCAGGGCTGCAGTGCGAGGGCTGAGCTGGCTGAGCTTGTTCTGCGAGAGGCGGATGCTCACTGGGGTTTGCTGGAGGGTGAGGCAGAGCTTTGTATTGTGAATGCACTGGGAATCCCAGCCTGCACCACCCAGCTTGTGGAGGATGCTGGATCCATCCTACACAGGTGTTACAAACTGCCACTAGCTTTATCATCACAAACTCTTCACGGTGTGATGCAAAGTCATCTTGGCAATAGCCCAGAATATTCTTCACATTCACGTACAACTAACTACTCCACCATCCCTTTGGATTCTCCGCTGCTGTGTACAAGATTTCTACAGAGCATCCTAGGTTGTAAAAGCCTTAAGACGGAAATGGTCTTTGGGACCAGTGTTTATGCAGCACCTGGCTTCCTGCCAGTCTGGCCAAAGACTGGAGTCCCTTCATATTTCCACATCAGAGAAAGGTTAATCATAACAACCCTCGGCCTCTTGCATGTCTAGGTGATGAATCCTTCCCACGCCTCTGTAGGACCAGTGCATACAGGAGATCAGTCTTGGAGTGTGATGCCACAGTGCTCCAGTACTAAAAGTTGACAGGCTGAGAATTCTGAGGAACATTGCCCCTTTGCATGGGTAGGAAAACTGATATACAGGGAGGGGAGAAGACCACATGCATACAACCAGCTGGAGAGAACTGCACTGGTCAGGCCTTTGTGCTCCAACTAGATGTGTGGCTGCCCTGCATCTCCCCAGCATGTTGTCATAATGATGGCCATGCCATCCCAACCCCAGCAAGCAGCCAGTGGTTTCATCCCAGCACACTGTTCTCGTGCAAAGGAAGCAGCAGCACAGTCAGTAGGCAGCAGAAGAGCCTGCTTAGTCTGCTGTGACAGAGGCCCACCCAAAAGGGCCCGGCCCCAGGTGGGAACCTAGTGATAAATGCTCAGTGCTCACATTGCTTGTCTGTAACTGCAGCCAGTAGCTCTTCGAAACATACAACTTGCCAAAGTGGGTTAGCAGGAACGGTGTAATAGGAGGGATTAACGTCTGACGAGGATCCTGCCATCTGCTATTTCCTACACCTCCTCCTGGTACGTGTCAGCACCAAGAGGAGCAGCACCGACCTGTAGAAGAACTGAGCTGGCTACACAGGGATGTTGGTGCCTGGAAACTTTGGTCACCTTGCAGGTCCTCAGCGTGCTTTAATGATTCCCAGCCCTATTTTTTGGCCATTTAGCACCATTTTTGCTACCATTTACATCCACTTCTCCCATCTAGGATGCAGGGTTTCTGTAGCACAGGGAATGGGAAGCCAGCAGGCATGGAATTATGGCATATGGGCAGGGGCCATGGCAGATTCAGCGCAGCTGCAGCAGCTCCATCTATGAGACAAGCCCAGCTCCTGCCTCTCTGTAAGGGTGTGGGTGTTTCTGGGAAACCAAAGCTTATCCCCATGAATAGGAGGTGGAGGCTCAGCTGGAGGAAGGAGAATTTTACAGCCAGCACCTGGTTCTGCCTGCACCGCGTTTCCAAACGTGCCATGCACCAATGTCAGCTCTGCCAACCTCAAAAATGCAAAAGTTCTGAGTCAACCACTTCCCTTGTTCCCCCAGCGTGAGGTTTCCATGCAAAGAGTGTTCTGGTGTTTTCATTTCCTTCTTCTGTCAAGGACTGCAGGAGACACACTTTGCAGGTGTCTTCCATCAGAGCAGCTGCAGTGAGGTAGCTGGGCTGTGGGAGCACCCCGTGAGCTAACTGAGAACCTACTAATTGAGAACCTGCCAGCCAGGCCGTGAGTGTGTAGTGTAGTCAGATACGGGGTTCCACAGCAGCAAGAGGATGTGTGGTAGGTGGCAAAGTGTTGTGTACAATAAGAAGGCTGGGCAAGGGGAATTCAGCATAGCGTTCTCTGTAAGGCTGCATCCTCCTCTACTTGGTGATCTGGTCCCTGCTTTCCTGAGAAGGATGGATGAGATAGTACCTATGAGTACAAGAGCAGGAAGGCATCTGGATTGGAAGGAGTTGGGTTGTTTAATAAGCATGTGTTTTTAGCACTTAGGGATGGCTTAGAAATGGCAGGTCCTTATCAGGAGCTTGTCTCGAAGGATCCAAAGTCTTCTGATAGATGTTTACTGTAATGTAAAGCATTCTCTATAGAGCAGTTTCCTCCACAGCACCTTAAATATTTAGATCGGGTGCTTTGTGCATTACAGGGACTCCAGACAGACAAGTCCTGGTTGAGTGGGTGCAGTGTGTGTGATGGCCCAGGTGCCAGAGGGCTGTGGGCCTGCCCTGGGGCATTCTCAGGGACACTGAGGTTTCCAGCCTTATTGCACCATGCAGATTTCTCTTACGTTTTTTTTTGTTTGTTTGTTCAGTAAGAAAGTATAACTTCATTTCTACAGTTTATTCTGTGAATTTGGGTGAAGTTCAATTTTCTTCTTCACTCGATATTATCTGACATGGCTCCACTGCAGTTAATATTTGTTCTCTGGGATGTCTAAAACAAATATTGCATGGCTTTATCCCCAGCCCCTCAACATATCTGTCTATATTAGCACCTCTAGGCTGGTTTAACAACATGGCTTATCTGCAGATTCCTGTTTAGTTTGAATTTTGCAATTGACATGAAGCCCTGTTGATGTCAGAAAGAGAGCCATGAGCAGCCTGGATGAGAGGGAACATGTCACCATCCAGCCTTTCTGCTCAGTGCTTTTAAGGCTCTGCTCTATGTTAACCTGTCTGCACTTGGACTGCAAGCCCCTTTATTTCCTGAGCTCTTACTCTGTGGGATTGCTGGTAATGCTCATGGATCAATAGGGCATTTGTACCCTTCCACCTTCCCCAGGTGTTCCCCTCCATCTGACAGCAGCAAACATGCTTTGAACAAAGCACAGAGGGTTGGCCCACTCGCGCTGGCTGGTGAGGTGCTATGAATTAGTTGGCAGGTTTTAATCCAGTAAAGCCTAGTTAACACTGTCCTTGTGCAGTAAGCTGATTATGATAAATAAGCATGCTGTGTCTTAGCAGACGCCTGAAATCAGATCAACCAAATGCAGTTAGACTGGCCAGGAGGCTTTTTCCTTTTTTCTTTTCTCTTTTTTTTTTTTTCCTTCCTTTTTTTCCCACCCTCCTTTCTTTTTACATCCCACAGCAGTAAGTCTGCACTGGCTTTGCAATGAGCTTCACACAGGACCTGGTGCTGAGAGGATTTCCGGGAGCTCCCATGAAGCCCTGGCAGCCTCCATCTCATCTGGGATGGAGGTGGGGGACATCTATGGGAGCTGCACAGCACAGGTGACTGCAGTGGGCTCAGTGCTGCTCCAGCAGCCCCATCACATGAGGCAGGGGGCAGGCAGGGTGTGTTGGATCTTGTCTTGCAATTTTAGGGAAGCTTCTGGCTTCCAAGAGAGCAAAACATCCTGGTACACTGGGAGTTGCTCTCTGGGATTCCATCCCTGCCCCTGGAACTGCCCCATGCACCAGGATGCTGTAATGTGGACTGCTGTCCCTGCTCAGCAAGGCCTTTGTGAATGGGGAAGATCATGTGGGGCTGGAGCTCAGAGTCCAACCAGCAGTTCTCTGGCTACAGCCATCCCATCCCCTGCAGCTCATCGTGTGGCTGTGTCTCTGGAGACACTGCAAGCCCGTTTGGAGGGTTCCCAGTGTCAAGAAGGGCTCTACAGTAGGAATTCCAGCATATCATGTCTGAATGCCAGCTCTGTTGAGTGGTAGGGAGAATAAAGCTCCCATTTAGGATATTGCTGCTGTCTAAGAGGCTTTAGGGATTGTTAAAACTCTTGTCTCTCAGGAAACAGTCTGGCTTCATCTGTTGCCAATTAGAGCCACAGGGCTTGGGCTGGGTGCTTGCAGCTCACTGGTGAAACTGTCCACCCCAGGGATGCACGTGGTGGTCATGTATGAGCTGAGAAAGGGATTAAACCCTCCCCCTCATGAGGAGAAGTGCTGATGGAGTCACTGTCCCCGGAGGTGCTCAAGGAAAGGGTAGATGTTGCACTGAGTGGCATGGCTTAGTGGGCATGGTGGGAATGGGTTGGTAATTGGACTAGATTCTTAGTGATTTTTTCCAACCTTAATGATTCTATGATTCTAAGTGGAGAAGTTTGGGATAGACAGGAAGGACCTGGCATCATCTGGCTCAGCACTGGCCAAATTAGGGCTTCCCACGGGAGCTGGGGGCCAGGAGAGGGCAGTCACCATAAGGCCTGGGGATCCCTCACAATGGCAAATCTGTTGTTTGACCAAACCAGATCCTTTCTGAATTCTCTGGCCCTGGAGCCATTGTGGCCACTGCACTTTGCAATGATCTTTGAGTTTTGAAAGCCCCAGGGTTATTCTCCCTTTCCATCATTTTTGGGAGTGCAAGAAAACCCAGGACACCATCAAGCCACAAGGAAAGAAGGAGAACTGAAACATCTCACTTGTTATATCTGGTTGCCTCAGGGGTATTAAAACAATATTGAAATAGGAAGGAGGATACATCCGGCCAGCAGTGGAGCAGACCTTGTGAGTGGCCCTGCTCTGCTTTAGATGTTTTTCGTCACTTGAGCCCCACAGTGTTGGCACTGTGACCCACACCTACCTGGCCATGCCTCATCCCCCAGCGCCAGCTCCCTTGTTCACCTCCCTGCTCCCATTCTGTGAGCAGGTGTTGACTCCTCTGTGGTTTTGCTCCCCTGATTTTTCTCAGTTCTTTATGAAACCGGAACATGCATACGGCCAGGCCATCGGGGAGCTGCACAGGCTGCCCATGCTGGTTGGAGGGCTGCTCTAAGAAGATAGCAGTATGATGTGAGGGGGCACAGAGTATCTCATTTCTGCATATTGCCACATTGAGGAGAGATGCATGGAGCAATGTAGCTTCTGCTGTACTGTTTCCACCAAGCTTTGCTAAGCAGGGGGGAAATGGAGAGATCTTCACAGAGTCCTGAGGCTTCAAATAGAGCTCAGACAACCCTAGGCAGGTGGCTTGTTTGGGATTCCAAAAGGGGCCTGAATGGAAGAGGTCCCAGAAGGGTTGCTGGCCTCAACTAATTTCCCCTCTCGCCCTGCCTTTAAACACAAACCTGCAGGAGCAGAGGACAGTATCAGCAGTGGAGAATCCCATACCACAGGAAACCTCAGGTCTCAGCAATGCCTGCCTCCTGGCACAGGAATTTCTGACAGTGATCATTGGGCCTACTTGAGTTTTGGGTTCTTTGGTGCTGCATTTCTCCAGCCAATTAATTACTATAGTGAGGGTGAGGCTCATCAGATCCAGGAGGAGAGCAAGGGAATGAAACAAAGAGTAGATTAATGCATGAACAATGTTTTCCTATGGAAAGACAAGGAGACCCCAGGAGGTAATGTAGACCAGAGGTCCCCATACACAGAGAGGCGTGCAGCACCCACCTGGGCTGCAAATACATGGTGTGTATACACAGGAGCTCCAGCTGGTTGCTCCCAGAGCTACTGCAGGTGGTGGGGCTGGGGGCAGAAAAGACAGGGTGGGTGGGTGATGAAATGCACACCCTTGCCCTGCTGCTGGCTTGCAACACACCTGAGATCAGACAAACAGATGGAAGGACCTGCTGATTAACCTCACACCTGTCTGCTGAGCCTCACTGCCTGTTTTTGGGCTGGGTGAGCCCCGTGGTGTGGCAGAAAGGCACCCAGAGCCAGGCACTCTGTGCCAGGGCCTTGTGGCTGTGATTTGAGCCACATGTAGCAATGTGGAGCAACTCTCTGGTGTGTGTGATGGTGTAGAATAAAAGCGTGTGGGTGGCTGGGGGAGTTAATGCTGGCAGTAATTCCCAGCTCTGTGACAATGAAGCACTGATTGCATCGCACACGCTGGGCCGGATCCGGCATCGCTCTTCTTGTTGGAAACAACTGATGAAAGCAATGGGAATTGCTATCTGAGATCGCGACTGTGGGATCAAGGACATGATGACACTCTGCTTTTCTTATCGTGTTATCTCTGGCTCTTTCCACTACTTGAAAAGTTCCACCTTGGGCACACAAAGAGTACAAAGCACCCCTGAGAGCTGCACAAACCCCAAGCATCCAGCATCCTTTATGCCAGCTGCTGGTCAGTGCTTAGTTGGATATGCAAGCACAGCTGTGCTGGGCTTTCTGTTTGCCTTCAGTACACAAACATAGTTTCTCCTACTCAGTAGAGGAGACCTGAGTACCCTCCCTCTGGCCATTTCATTCAAGGGAAGTAAAGAGAAGCTGAGGAGTGTGGTCTGCATGGAACTGGAGCTGTTTTAACAGCTGTCAGTCTCAAGTGTGCTGTAGCCACAACAGATAAAGTAAATCAAACTTCTTCCCTTTTTTCTCTGTTGTCTGAGTATCCAGCTCTACAGGGGACAAGGAGATTGGGGAACCAAGAGATACAGGTAAACAGGAGGTGAGGCATCAGAGACATGGAGGACCAGGAGTTGGGGGGGTCGCTGCTCCCCATCCAGCACACAGCCCCCCCAGGCAGCTCTGCTCCTCCTCCTCTGTAAGCACGTAGATCTTTTTTGTGGGTTCACTGTAGATGCTGAGCACTCCTGCACACTTTACTTTCTCACTTGTCGTTTCAAGTATCAGCTGTTTTGAAGGCACGTTACAAATCTGACCTAAAAATATTCATCTAGTTTACAGCTGGTGCTGCAGGTACTCAGGAAGGAGCCCGTGTCAGTGCTTCCATGGCTGTATCTGTGGAGGAGCTGCATTCCCAGGGGAGCACACCAGCTCAACCCGTCAGAGGATGTGCTCCTTCCACCTACTTGTTTCACAGCGACAGAAGGGCAAGTCTAAACTATTACAGACATGGCTTATTCGCAGTTGCAATGCAGTGAGCTGCTAATACATTTTGACCCGTGTGCCTAAAGATGGGACTGCCATGTGATCCCTGCATCTCCAGATCATGTTGGTGATTTCATAGTCCTTAAGGCGTGACAGTCTGGTCTGGTTATTCCCAAGCCAACCCCCACAACCTGTGCTTGATAGCAACATTTCTTGACTTGATGGAGAGGGAAACTCCACCACTTGCTTTGTAGCTTGTCCCAATGGTTTATCATCCTTCCAAAAATGTGGGGCTCATTTCTCCCATGAACTTGTTTGACTCTGGTTCCCCTTACAACAGTTTGTGCTGGCCTCACCCACTGTGTGCAGTGCAAGCAGGGCAGTTGAGTGAGAGTGTTTCAGGTGGAATCTCTGGTAATTCCATACCATTTTCTATAGAACTGCAGCTTATTTTCTGCAGGGAAGTGGTGGGCAAAATACCCTTCATTAGCTGGTGAGCAATAGCCCTTCTGACTCGAAAGGCTTGACCTCCATTCTTTCTTTGCTCTCTGCCTCTGATTTTGTTGCAAGTTTTCTTTTGCACTTAATTTAGAGGGAATCCCCTGCTGGAGGAAGGAAAAAAAAATAGAAAATTCCTTTTTGGGAGTATGCCCTACATAACTAATCACACTGTGACTGCATTGTTGGGAGAAATGATTTTGGAAATCAGTCCCACGGAAACCCACAGCTAAAGCATCTCTAGTTCTGCAGAATCAGCTGGCTGGCAGCTGCTGTACAGATGCAGCCCAATCCTTCTCTGTGATAGCAAAAGACAGTACCTCAGTGTGAGCTGAGTTACTGTCTGTTTTATAAATCCTTTGCAGTGCACATTGCAGTAAAACAACCTTGCAGTTAATCACACAGGCAGAAGCAAAATCTAAGTGTGACATCAGCTCTGTCTCTGCTTCCAGAGCCTTTCTTAAATTCTCTTCTAAGTGCACGAAAGAGAAAAAAATGTCTGATGAGTGAAAAGAGAGAATTCCCATATCTTCACGTGTTTGCTGTGCAGCAGTGGGGCTGAAGGCACAAGTGGAGCTATTAGCATTGTAGGGTAAGGAAATATCAATGCAAATGCTATGACTAATGGGCTTCATCTCCCGCTGACCTGCGCTTGCTGGAGAGCTAATGCAATGGTATCTGACACAGCAGCAATGCACTGTCTCATAATCCCACGTGTCAGGATCAAAACTGGTGTCAGCCATCCCTCTGGTTTGTCTCACACGGACACCTGGACTTCGGTTAGGGGGAGCACCTGCAGCAGGTCCTTAATGAGCACCCACCACGAGGCTGGGCTTCTGGCTGTGAAGGCGCATCCTCCTGCAGAGAGCCACATATGTCAGATCACCTCCTGCTCCCCTGTCTGTGTCTGCCTGGCCAGCAGTGTGGCAGACACTGGGGCTTCTCTTGCTTCTTCTCAAGTTCAGCCTGTCCAGGACACGATTATCTGTTGGAACAAGGTGTTTCTCACTGTAGTTTCTGGACTGGCTCCAGGGCAGGTGCCTGTGTTCTCCCTGCCACTGAGATGGATGCAGTGATCTGTTGCTCTCAGTTCCCACCTTCTCACAGACACTGCCAAAATTTTTCCTTTATCATCTTAATTTCAACTGTTTGTTTTCCACTGTTGTGGAAGGCTTTAACTTTGAGTTAAAAACCCCAAACGGGTGCTTTCATACCTGGCTGCAGAGCATCCAGTGCCATTCCGTGACTCACTTCATGAGAAGTATGCCACCCACACCACACTGTCCCTGGGCTCACTGGTGTGTCCCACAGGTCTCCCCCCATCACCCAGAGCCTGCTGCATGCATCCCATGTGTACCAAGCTGGGAGTGTGGCTGTGCAGCCCTAGGCCCCTTCCTGGCTTCCAGCTCCTTTGCAGAGCAAAATCGAGCCTTTGTCCTGCTCTGCATCATGGGGCTGGGTTTCCTGCAGACAGGGACAATGCCCTGTTGTTCAGGGCCAGCCTGCAACCAGGGGCTGTGCTTCCAGTACCTCCCCACACCAACCCCTGCTGCCTACTCACAAATGTGAGTACTTCTTGTAGGGAAGGATCCCAACCTGCCACGGGTGAAGGGCTCTGAAACATGAGATGATGGCTCTGAACCCTCTGGGAACAACGGTCGTCCCTGGGTCAGTTTGAGGAAAGCCAAGGGTGAAACGTTTGTTTCATGCCAGAGTTCTTGCACCTCTGCTCACAGCCTTGTAAGAGCTCTGGGTCCCTGAGATGGGAGACTTTTGGAAGCCAAGGTGGAAGTGGGGAGCAGACGCTTTGCCTGCCCTTGGTAATTACTGTGGGGTACTACCAACATATGCAAACAGCTCTCCTGTGGTTTCTCTCCTCTTTAAACACATTTACAGAAAGTACATAGGCATGCTGACCTCGTGACATGGCAGTCACCATATGGCGCCAGCATATGGGAAGCACGCTCCCAGCTGTGACTGTCATCCTGCTGCTGCACTACAGCACTCTGTTCCTTTTGTCTTCCCACAGGATGAAGGGGAACCCCAGGAAGCTCTCTCCCTTCCACTCTATGGGTGTTTTTGGGCAGGAAACCTGTGATGGAGAAGGCTGTGCAGCGCCTTGTTAGAGTAGGCCGGGGGTCCTGTCACCATGAGTTAACAGCCAGGTGCAGTACCAGGCACAGCCTGGAAGCAGGATCATGTTATACCATGTTTTACTCCCAGGAAAGCTGTAGGAGCTCTTAGTCTGTTCCCAGGGTTGTGAGGATTGAAGCAGAGCAGTATGACAGGCATACCATGGCAGTGCAGTGATGGGTTTCTCTGGGATTCATCTCTCCAGGTGGAAATGCTCCTAATGGCAAAGCTGCTTTGTGCCTGAGTTCAGGTAATCAAGATTTTTCCAAATCAGTCCAAGCAAAGAGCTTTTCAGTTTTCTGGTGGATAAGAGGTGCATTATAAACAATCAAAAGCTGTCAGTGATTCAAGGGGTGCAAGGGAATTGATGTTGTCAGGGCTGGTAGCCACGGGCTGAGGATGGCCCCAGAGATCCTTCGCCATGAGAGCTGGACTTTGGGAAAGATTAGGGAGAGTTTTCCACCTAAGCATATGAGTAATAGGAAACTGTAGCAAAGCCTTATCCTACGAGCAGCACTGCATTGGGAACTGGATTTGAGAGAGGTAAGGTGCTGCTCTGCACCCCTGCACGTGTGATGGTACTGCTCCCAGTCACTGCTCCTTGGAGTCCTGTGGGTCTCACAGCTCACCCTTCTTATGGGAGCAAATGCATTGTTCTCTACAACTACCTGGAAGGAGGTTGCAACAAACTGAGGATCAACTCCTTTTCTCATGTGACTAGCGATGGGATAAGAGATAATGGCCTGAAGTTGCACCAGGGGATGTTTGGTTTGGGCATCAGGAATGATTTCTTCTCGAAAAGAGCAGTGAGACACTGTCACAGGCTGCACGGGGAGGGAGGGAGGGTCACCGTTCCTGGGTTCAGGAAACATGGAGATGTGGCACTGAGGGACGTGGTCAGTGGGCATGGTGTGGGTAGGCTGATGGTTGGACTGGCTGACCTCAGTGGTCTCTTCCAACCTTAAAGTTTCTATAATTCTGTGATTCTATGGTATCATTCGGATGTTTAACTCGTCTTAAATGAATGCCATATGTTATTTTTTACTTACACATTTACTTCAGCTTAAATACAGTTCTGTGTTTTACAGAGTTAGCATGTGATACCCTCCTAATTTGCTGTGAAATGTCTGCAGTTCTGGAGTGGAACACAGCAGAACGAGATCTGTAGCAAACTGAAAGCGATGGGGAAGCTATATTTCATAAAGATGCCCAAGTGGGCTGTGACATCAAAATGGTACAACATGGAAGCCACATCCTGCTGGCTTGGCTAATCCATCAAAGAGCTTTCAGTGTTTTCCCTTGGAGTAACAGCTTTAAATTTTAATAAGCTGTAGTGTACTTTCACCGGATGTCATAAGCTGATACAAAGTTTAAATGAGGCTAAGCAAGCGGGAGCCTAGGAGAAATGAGCATGAGACGTAAATTATTTCCTCTCATTTTACAAGTTCATTTCATTAGGATTATTGTGGAAAGAAAAAAAATCGAAACACTATGTTTTTCCCTTTCTGTGGATGTTTTGATGTCAGGATGGAGGAAGGCAACAATCAAAGTAGTCACAATGCAGCTTCAGAGGGGCAGACATGCAGGAAAAGTGCCAGCCCCATCCCTGGTGGTGCCCATGGCCAGGTTGGATGGGAGCCTGATGCGGTGGGCGGCACAGGGTTGGAGCTGGGTGAGCTTTAAGGTCATTTCCAACCCAACATTTCTATGATTCTGTGAAGCTTACAACAAACTGTGGAGCTGCCTTGGGTTTGTTTTTCTTCTTCTGCTTCTTGCAATGCTATGGAAAAAGGAGGTGTAATATTTTTTTTTTACCACTTGTGATGATTTTGTTTGTTTATATCCGTGTAGCCCGCTGAAATGACTCCAAAACATTCTAAGCTAAAAACACGAGCTGCTCCATTTTGAGCTTAAAAAGTCATTTCTGTGCTCGGGAGCTGTACTCATTCTCAGTGGAGTGGGCATAGTAACACACACTGTGTGGTGGATTATATTTACGTGATTATACCCTCCAGGCAGCAACCTGGTGCTTAAGAAATGAGTCAGTCAGAAAGACCAAGGCAGAGAGAATCAGATTTAGTGATGATAAGATTAGCTTGCAGAAGATCTGGACCAAAGCAACCAGCGTTTCTCCAAGATATGTTTGTCCAAACAGTCAATTAAACTGCCCATATAAGAAAATCTTGAGATATTTGATGGCTCCCTGCAGTCTGAGGAGGCAGTAACCACACGAGGATGGAGATGTGCTGCACTGATGGATGGGGCAGGTGGGCAGGAGCAGCAGCAGACGTGGGTCAGAGCCCAGCCAGGCTTGCGATGGCCATGGGCAGGGGGCTGGAAGAGGCTCCTGGGAAACATGGAGGGCAAGGGAAGAGAGGGGACAAGAAGGCGAGGAGAAATGCGTGCAGGGAAACAGCAGCAGGAAGAGGAAAGAACAAATGAGAACTGGCAAGTTGATAAAAGAACAAAAGGGCTTTGTCTCACACTAAAGACAGCTAACTACAGAAGTAGTTTTCCATGCAGCTACCCCAGGAATGGCTGCAAAAAGGAAGATCTTTACACTCATAACTGGTTCCTGCAAGTGCTCATCATTATAGCTCACAAGCATCGTGGCTGTGGAAGGCGAGTGGAGAAAATCAGCCTTGATGTGCAGAGAGCCGGTGATGTGAGGCTCTGTGTGTTCCTCCTGCACCCTGGCAGTGGCTGCTGACAGCAGCTCACAGCAGCCAGGGGAGTCACGTAGGCATGAGTCAGGTAGAAAGCAGACATAAGGCTGACATTCGCTACCAGCCTGGTTTTCAGAAGTGCTGAGTGCAGACTACTCCCATTCAGACCATGCACTGTTCATCCCAGTTCTGTTCTGTGGCAGCAGAGCTGGGAATGTAAAACAGCTCTGAGAGATGCTAGGGCTGCAGAACACTGAAATCCAGTTTGTTCTTCCAAAATGAGTGGCTTGTGGCATGCATTTCCATTATCAAATGAGCTATTTTTATTGAAAATGCCCCATCATTTACTAGTTTTTTCACTTGTTCTCTGGAGAAAAAAAAGGGTTCCAGTTCAACAACAGATCACATCTATGGTGCCAGAAGGTGAGGGGGACGATTGCCACGCAGCACAGTCTGTATCTGGTAGCACGTTTCACCTTCCAGAATTAGATTTGACCATGGGTTATTCTGTCACGATTGGGACAAATTTGTAACGGGATGGATTAGTTCATGATCCAATCTGTTCTGTTGGAATTTAGCACTGGAGAGCAAATCGTGTCACCAATGCGATCGCAGCGTTGCAGCCTCCTGTCGGCGTTGCTCAGCATCCCCAGCCACGGGAATGGCTTCACCCAGCTCCCAGCTGCCACGTAGAGTCCTAGAATCACAGAATGGTTTGGGTTGGTATCAGCACACACTTCTCTCACTGCTTGAGCCGTGAGCGTTTTGACATCAGCCGCTCCAAATTAGAAAGTGATGTTACGGGAAACTTAGTAACAGCAAAGAAATGCCAACACATCCTCTCTGTCACCTCGTACTATGCTTTATTCATCCAAAGAATGTCTTGCACTTCACAACCACCTGGAGGATGAGTGCAGTGTTATGCAGTGTTATGCCCCAGGAGGGATGTGGTGCACCTCGAGCCCCAGATTAAGACCAAGTGACATGTAGGGTGCTTCCTCTGTATCACCTCCCTGGCAGATCCCCTAGGAGACAATTGATCTGCTTTCCCCTGGACCTCCTTAGGCTTCATCTCCCTTTTGCTGTGGTTTGGGGTTAGTACTGGGGTTTGTAGGGCATGAACCCAGCACCCAGCACAGAGTCTTGGCATCAACAACTCAAGCCCTATGGACCTGACTGATCCTGTCTCTTGTTTCCAAACAGCATTCACTTATTTGCCTTAGCGCCCTTTTGAATGGTAGTCTCCACAGAAAGCCAACATTTTGCTCTTCAGTGATGCCCACTGAATGGATGCTGCTCCACGGGTGGGTAATTCCACCTGGGGGGGGTGTGGGGGAGCTGCTTCTGCCCCAGACTGAGCAAAGTCCCACACATCCGCAGTGGGCAGCAACAATGGGTCTGCGGGAGGTGAGGAGAAGGGAAGAATGAGCTGGGTTAGGGGAAATACAGCCTGAAAGAAAAGGAAAGGGCCAGTGGATCTGAAAGCCCCGATAAAAGCCCGAGACAAAGGACAAAGGAGCCTGGGAGATTACCAAAGGGAAGTGGGAGGAGGAGCAGGGAGAATGATGTCGAGTGGCATGGTGATGATGGATCAATGGTTGGACTAGATGATCTCAGTGGTCTTTTCCAGCTTTTATGATTCTGCAAGTGCTGCATGGAGGTGGGAGTTCACTGGGTAGGGCAGAGGCTGCTGAACGGCTCAGTGCTCTCCCTATATAAGATGCAGCACTTTCCCCTTTCTTGCTGGAAGCACCTGTCAAACTAAGGGACAGATCCAGCAGGGAAACATGTCTGTGTCCATCTGCAGCCCCATGGCTGCTTGCACACCCAAAGCAGCAGCCCTCTCTGGCTCCCCATCACCAAGCACACGGACCATGGAGGTGGCAGGCCGGGAGTCAGGGGCTGGGCATCCAGCACCCTGCTGCAGGAGGAAGCGTCACACTGCTGCTGTTCGCCTGCTTATTTTCTTCTAATAAAAAGGTGGGCATGACTCACTCCATTAAGAAACAAAAGCAAAGCTAAGCTATAATCTGCTGAAAGGTGGTTGTTTGGAGGCTCAGTGTTAGGTGTGAGAAGGGAGGAAGGTCAGCTGCAGGTCACATCCCGCGATACACATACACCCCGTTGTCATTTCAGGTCCAACACCAGGGCTCTTCCCCAGGGAGTTGAGTTTCTGAGCTGTAACATTTGCCCCCTCCTTCAGACCAGAGCTGGGGAAAGAATCTTTCCCTCCCACCCCTTCCCTGTCACTGGGGTTTTCTGGGAGGAAATGATGCTCACTGCCACTGTGCCAGCCCCCTCCTTCCTCCAGAGAGGGAGAAGCGCTTGCATTGTCTACAGCCCCTCCATGCACCGGGACCACAGAGCAGCTGGGCTGCACTAGGGGAGCCGAAGGGAGTGGGACTGGTTTTCTGTTGGGGTAGCAGGGGCAGGGTTGAGGGCAGGAAGCAGGCTGTGCTCACTCTGTGCCGGAGGTTCTTCCTGCATGACCGGGAGCAGAAGCCCCCAGCTATTAATCATAGGGTGAGCACAGAGGGGACGGCGTGGGGCCACGATGAGAGCAGCACCCACACTGGGACCAACACCTGCAACCACCCACCAGCTGTCCAGTGTTGTTCCATCTGACACCCACTGATGTACAGCAGGGGGGTTGGGTTAGGAGGGCCCAGCTGGGGTCCGCAGGGGTTTGAAAGAGGAAGAAGTGGAGGTGCTTTGAAACTGCTCGTGGCTTTTCTTCCCATCAGCTCGAGTGTTTTTCCTTGTGCAGTCTGCTTCATGCGTCTGTGTTGCTGCTGCAGGCAGTTTGGGGCAGGGTGGCACTTCCTGCCCGCGGTGGAGGTGAATATTTCGGGGCAGCATCAGAATAATAACAGCATGCTGCTCCTGGATGGCTCCACTGTGACCTTGCCTGGCTGCCATAAGCTTGGCTGGAGCTCAGCCTTTTGCCCAACTGCTTCCAGGGATTGCCACTTCTCTTTTTGATTACTTCATAAAACTCATCTATGAGAAAAGGGAAAGTGCTGAATTTCCTAATTCCGTGTATCAGAGTGATGACCTCGGGCTACAGCAGCGGGTTGTGCTCTGCTGCATTACTCTTCCTCAGGCCTGTGGACACAGTCCTGCAGCCAACACCTTTGCTACAAGCAAGGGGACATCAGATCCCCAATCAGACACCACTTTTCCTGACACCATTCATCCCTTTTTTGCCGTTCATTCATTCCACACAGCAGCATTTCCCACCTTGTCCAGAGCTGCCTCCTGCTTTGCTGCCCCGATGGGTCCTTACTGGCGGTGACACATACAGCGGGTTTGAGAATAAAGGGAACTGAAACCCACTACAGCCCGGTGAGAGAAAGCTGCCCCAGCGCTGCCCTCCTTCCTCCCCCTTCCCCCCCCCCGCTCTTCCTCCTCCTCACCCCCCTCCGTCTCTCAATCACGGCTGAGGAGGGGGAGGCGATGATGCCGATGACGGGGTGAGGCTCAGGCTGATGACTGGAGAATTTTTGCGGCGTTTTTCAGCTTCCTCTGCCTCCCGAACTGACTAACGCCGTCCGCTGCGGGGAGGGGAGCGCAGGGGAGGGGAACCCCGCCGGGGGGCGGAGCGCGGGGCGGGAGATGCCCATATTTGGAAGGCGGGTGCGTCACTCCCCTTATATGGGCAGTGTCGTCACAGCCCGGCCTCCCATTCATATAAATACCCGCTGGCGGCGGCTGGGATTCCCTGCTCGGGCTCGGCGCGGTGCCTCCGTCTGTCCCGTCCCGTCCCGTCCAGTCCAGTCCAGTCCACGCGTAGCGGCCCTGCGGCTCTCGCGCCGGCACCGGTAACCCTCGGGCCGCTCTCCCGTCCCGCGCAGCCCCGCCGCGGAGGGGCTCACGCTGCGGCCGCTATGAAAGTCACCTCCCTCGACTGCCGGCAGCTGCGGAAGCTCCTGCGGAAGGAGCCCTCCCGCTGCCTGGTGCTGGACTGCCGCCCCTACCTGTCCTACTCGGCCTCCTGCCTCCGAGGCTCCCTCAACGTCAACCTCAACTCGGTGGTGATGCGGAGGGCCCGCGGCGGGGCCGTGCCGCTCCACTTCGTGGTCCCCGACGCGGCCGCCCGCTCCCGGCTGCTGCTGGGCTCCGAGGGGGCGGCGGGGGCGGCGGGGGCGGCCCGTCTGGCTGCCGTCGTGGTGTTGGACCAGGGCACGGGGCACTGGCAGAAGCTGAAGAAAGACAGCACGGCGCAGATCGTCCTCAACGCGCTGCTCTCCAGCCTGCCCGAGGCCGGGGCCAGGGTCTGCTTCCTGAAAGGTGAGGGGGCGGTGGGGGGCGGCGATGGGGGATTTGGGGGATCGCCCCCCCGGAGCCCTCCGGGCGGCGGCCCCATCCCCGCTTGCGGTGTTAAACTGCTTATAGGTGCGGGACAGGGAGGTAACGCCGGGATTTCATTTCTTTTCCACCCACTGGATATAAATCCCGGATAGGCTCCGCGGGCTGAGCCCAAATGCCTTTCCGCTCACCCCCGCCCGCGTTTAAGAGGAGGATAGAAAGCGAAGAACGTCAGGGAAGGAGAATAAAAGTTGGTATCGAGGGAGCGGGGCTGCCTGGGGAGCCAACCCAGTCCCAAGAGCCGCTCGACAGCCCTGTATGGGAAGCAACACCGGGGTAGCAGCTCGTAGCCCAGTACCGGGGGCCGCTCCTTCGTCCGGGGGTTTTTGGGGCTGTGCCTCCCCGGGGCGGGCAGGGGAAAGCCAGAGCCGCAACTGCGGGGCTCATCGGGGGGTGCGAACACCGCCTTTCTCACGTGCTTTATAGCCTTCGGATTGCGGTTTTTGTTTTCCTTCCGTGTAACCCCGGGGTAATAAAACAATAAAAACCAGCAGGCTGCCCTTTCTCCCGTCCCCCGCTCCATTTCGCCCGGCAGCGCCTTTGTCCTTTTGCCCTCTCCGTATGCCAGCCCTCCCCCACCCCTTCGCAGTGCCGTGCCGGTCGGGGAGCGCCGAAAGGATTCCCAAAGAGCCCGGGGGCAATGGGAGATCATGGCTGAAGGAGAAAGTCCAGCGATAGTTCTTAAATTCTGCTGTGTTTTATTAAGCCTTTTATGCTAGTAGGATTTCTGCTTCATTTTAATTTTTTCCACCCAGTCTGTGCTTCCTACGGTGAAGAGAGCCCAGAGGGATTCACCACCGGGCAGAGGCAACTCCAACATGGGGGGCCTGGTACCAAGCAGGAGGGAGATGCAGGGCGGTTTTCCACCACCCTGGAACTGCCCAGTCACCCTCAGATGCTGCACCCTTGCAGGCACCATTTCCCCTATCCCAGGGCAGGGATGCTTGTAGTGTTTGGGGCTGGGCAAAATCCTATGGGACCCCATTAAAAGAGGGGTGAGGAAACATCTCTAGGGTTACCCTGGGAAGTGTGGGGCAGTCCAGGAGCTGAATTAAGCTTTTGCTGAATTAGATTCCCACCCTGTTGGCTGAGGGGTGGTCTTTCCCTCCTATGTCCTAGCTCCCCACTTTGTGTATTGCAAAGCCTCTTTTTTGAAAGCCTGATGACATGAGGCTGAGATTTCCCTCCAGCTGAGCATGGTTTCCCCTCTCACCTCTCTACAGAGTGTTCTGGGTCTTGGGACCAGCAGTCCACAGCTCTGGTGTGACTCATTGCCAGAGCTGCTGATTCACCAGGGCTGCAGACCCCCAGGAAGCTGTGGTGGTGTGGGGACATAAGGTGACACTGGGGACATAAATCACCCTGCAGCAGTGGGTGCTGTGCAGAAAATAGGGACCTCTTGGCCTCTTAGTAGTGGCTGTGCTCTCTGGTGTGTGCGTGTGTGTTTGACCTCTGTACCATAGAGTGCTTGCTATGGGTCAGCTCAGCCCCAGCAGGGCGAGGGATCATGTGGTGGGGGAAGAAGGGCTCACAGAAGGATAAAACAGTGTATGGTCCCCTGGTGTTGACAGGGATTCTGTTACTTATTGATTAAAAATGAAAGCGCAGCCCCACTCCCAGTGATGAGCAATGGAGTATTTGTAGAGATGACCTCAGGGAAGCTAGGTTGAGAGGAGAGGGGGAAGAAGAGATTGCTGGAGGAGGGGATGAGAGGATGACTCACCGTCAGAGCGGCCTGCAAATATCCTGATCCCCGAGGCTTGCAATTAACTGTTCAGTGGCCGCATGCTCTGCTGCCCCAGAGACATAGGGAACACGCGTGCTGACTTGGCTCACGCACATTTGTGTTCATTCAAGAGCAAAAACAGCACAGGGTGTAAACGGGGATAATGGCTGCTCCTATGGACTGAAAATATTTTTCCTATGTGAAGGCAGTGGCCGGGGGCAGTGGGAAGATAAGGTCAGCCATGCAAAACATGAGGATTTAGAAGCCCACTCTGCGGGAAGGCAGTTTGGGATCAAGCCATAGGGAGAGTTTCTCATGTTTGTTGGCTCTTCCGCCATGAGTGCTATCACTTATCAGCCCCCTTCATGTTCTTCATGGTCACGCTGCTGCTCAACCTGTGCTGGTTGAGTTTGGCTGGGGTCATGGGAGGGAAGGTGTGGGCGGTGAGTGCCAGCTGTGTGCAAAGCCGCCCTTGTGCCCCCAGCATGGAAAACAGCTTTTCATCGTACCTAGTGGGCTTCGAATCGTGCTGTGCTCTTGCAACACAAGGACCCCACAGCGAGACTGAGTGGGTGACAGCAGCACGTCATCAGTTTGAGCACACTGATGTTTGTCTGCCCAAACATCACACACGTATGAGGTACCGATGTGCGGGGCTGTGGTGTCAGAGGTGGAAGCAGTGGGCAGCGCAGGCAGCGGGGCCGTGGGTGCACAGAGCTTCCTTTGTTGCAAAACCAGGCCCCGATCGGGGCGCACAACAGCACCGCTTATCAGGGCGAAGCGGTGGCGGATTAATGAATCACACCGCAGGCCTTGCTTGCACAGCCCTGTTTACCTGGCGGTCACGCTCCAAGGGGTTATTGAATTTTCCTGTAGAAGAGCTCTCTGACAATTCGTTTTCATTCTGAAAAATCACAGGTGGTGGGTGCACGGCATGCAGCTGACATTTCCAGGCTGTTTCTGCTACCTGACGTGTTCACATTCAGTCTGGTGAACGTATTCCTAGCCTGGAAATAGGCAGTCATTTAGCTGAGGACAAACTTTGAGTAACGGTGTAATAATAGGATTAATTCCTTTTCATTAGCGGCATGCTGAATGTAACGAAGGCAGTACTTAACCATGCAGAATCGCTCATGTGGGGCCATTCAGTTGTCAAACGCTGTCACAGGATTTCATTAGATTTTATAGTGGTTATTTAACAGATTGGTTTCAGTGGGACTGTCTTCATTAATTTGCCGTCTCACGCGTTGTGGTGATTAATGATGCGATCGCAAGCGTTCTCCTCTTGTGCCCATGTCCTTTTAGGAATGCAAATACAGTATTTCTTGGGCTGTCCCAGTGCACGCAGTGAGGGCAGGCTTGGGATGAATTCTGCAGAGCTCTTCCTCCAGCACTGGCAGCAGTGTGTGTGTGACTGGAGGAGGGAGCTCAGTCCCTGCTGTACAGAGGTTATTGTCTGCTGGACTCAACAGACCTACACGCACTAACGGTTTTCATCTCCACCCACCGGTTTTTATCAAGTTAATAATTGTCAGCAGTGTTGGAGGTTTTCCTTGGGTGCCCAAAGCCTCTCAAGCAGCCCCACTTCATCACTGGGGACAGCTTTCTAACCAACCCTGGCAACAGCACTGCAGCACTGTCCCGCTTCATTACCACCAGCGAGCCACATTTCTCCTCCACTTTAATTAAACTACTTTTCAGAAGCGCTAACATCAGTGTTTCTTTTTTCCCTTTCTTCCCAGGGGGCTATGAAACCTTCAATTCGCAATATCCTGAGTGCTGTGTGGATGGGAAGCTCATTTCCCTGGAGAGGAGCGACATGGAGAGGAACCTCACCAGCCACTGTGAGAAGCAGAGTGCCAACCACAAGCCTGCCTATGACCAGGTGTGTGTCACCAGGGTCACCTTCCCCTCAATCTTCTGCCACTGGGTGCTTCTGTCCCAGCTTCAAGTCTCATATGCTCCAAAGGCAGGAGCGTGTAAGAGTCTGTGGTGCATGGGGTTAGAGTTATCTCTGTTCCTGCAGCAAGAAATAGGTGTGTTTTGATCAGAGGGCCCATTGCAATCAGAGAGTCATAGAGCTGTTTGAAGGGACCCTTAAAGGCCATCTGGTCCAACTCCTCTGCACTGAACAGGGACATCTACAGCTCCATCAGGTGCTCAGAGCCCCATCCAGCCTGACCTTGGGTGTCTCCAAGGATGGGGCACTACCACATCTCAGGGCAGCCTGTGCCAGTGCTTCACGACACGTAATGTAAGAATCATTTTCTTTATAGCCAATCTAAAATGGCTCTAGGAGAGGCATTTACAGCTCTGGAACTCAAGATGCCATCCCACATGCTTCACCAACACAATGGCACAGGGCACGGTGATGGTGGCCCTTATGCTGGCACAGGCTACCAGCAGGTCATCCCAGTCCTTGTCCCACGGGTCACTACAGTTCTTTGTGCCACTGGCCAGCATCACCTCCTGCTGGCTTCAAAGTGAGGCAGCAGTAGGAGCTACAAACCCTCTTCAGCTCAAAACTGCACTGAAGGTGCATTCACCACACAGCCAGGCAGCTCCAATGCTGGCTGTGAACAGCGGCCTTCTCAGGGGACACTAAGGGGGCAGGGAGAGGTGTGGGGCTGCTGCTTTCCGGCAGACGTGGCCCTGGGAGGCCCTGTGGGGTTTCCGTCGGAAGTCGCCGTACTCCCACGCCCGCCCTCGGGGCTGAGGAAGACGTGTGCCCCCAGATGTCACCCTGCGGTCTGGCTGCTTCCGGGCATCCCCAGAGTGAGCCCCATGATGCAGGTGGCTCCTGGCTGTCCCTGGCAAATTGCACGGGGCAGTGGGGGTGGGGTGGGGGCTCATAAGATGATTTCTCACCCCTGAGGGCTGGCAGCAGCACTGTGCATCATGGAAATTACCTGACACCCGCGTCTGTCAGGCGGTGGCTTTTCTTCACGGTGTCGTCACCTGTTTTTTTCACATTCTGGGGAAGGAGGAACTGAGATTACATCTTGCAGAGTGGGAGACTATGTGGTGACGCAGGAGAGGGGGTGTCCCCTGCCCCAGTCCTGTAGTGCTGTAGTCACAGGGGTTTTACTCTGTCATGGGGCTGAGCCCCACTCTAGAATCCCTCCTGCTCTGGGCCTCCCAATGAAAGCACTTTGGGCCCTCCTGAGGGGCAGGAAACATCCTGCACACAAGGGGGCTGGTTCCAGCTTCATACCTCGCAAACATGGATGAGAGAATGAAAAGCTGCTTCCTGTGTGGGCTGTGCCAGTGCAGTGATTCACTGGGCAGCAGCGCTGGGGTCCAAAGCCATCATGGGGAAAGGTGGGAGGGTGGGGAGCAGGCACTCGTACACACTCCCTTGCATTTTTTCCTGCAACATCAGGACTCAAATCACCACTGTGTCAGAATTGCATGTTTTTGTTTCTTCTCTTATAGGGTGGCCCGGTGGAAATCTTGCCTTTTCTCTACCTTGGTAGTGCCTATCATGCTTCCAAGTGCGAGTTCCTCGCCAACCTGCACATCACGGCCCTGCTCAATGTCTCCAGGAAGAGCTCCGAATCCTTTCAAGACCAGTACTGCTACAAGTGGATCCCTGTGGAGGACAGCCACACGGCAGACATCAGCTCGCACTTCCAGGAGGCCATTGACTTCATTGGTAGGTACCCTGGGTCCTCAGCTTTCCAAGTTCTGTGCTTCCCAAAGGGAGCCAACGGCTTCTCAAAGAGTGCTGCATACCCACAGCAGTGTCCAAGCCCTCGCAGTAGAGCCAGGGGTCAGAGGCGGGGGGGGGGGGGGGGGGGGGGTGGGGGGGGAAGGCACAAAAATACAGGGGTGCTTGCTGCCATCCAGCCATTTCCAATGGGGCTGCCGGAAATAATGGGTAACTCAGAGGCCAAACTTATGTTGCTGCATTTTTTGTGTGTTCCAAGATGATACTGTAAAACTTCAAACATATTCATCAACATCTGCCCCAGCTAGGGGATTTCAGCAAGGAAGGGGCACTCACAAGGTGCTGGGGAGGACAAGGAAGGAAATACCTCCTTCCGATTGTCACCAGGCAGACAAGGCGAGTGGGCTACTCAGCTTTGTTTTTCTTTCCAAAGCAAGTTCCATATTTGTGTTCTTTGACACTGCAGATAGAAAAACAAAACAAATCTGATGTAGGAGTGCCCTCTATGACCTTTCTCTTCCTGGTAAAAGACTTCTCACAATTTTCAGGGAAATGATAATTCGCTTTTGTCGCATTCCTACCCCATTTCTGATAATTGAATCTGTTGAATCACTTGAAAATTTCCCCAAATTTTTGAGGATGATTTCAGTTTTCACTTTCTTTAAAAACTGTGTGGTGTAGATACTGGAGGTGACTCAAATCCATGTCTTCCTTTTTATGTACAGCAGTTAAATATAACTGGTTCTGGTGGCACCAGTCCCCCAGTAGACAAAGACAGGCAAATGATAACTTGCTCAGCTCTATGCTGTTCCAGTGCCATGCAGCAAGCACCACACTCAGTGCATTTCTCCATAAATTGGAGCTTGAACATATTGCTCGAGGCAAGAGACCAGAGGACATCTATTTTTGAACTGCATTTTAGTGTGGAAAGGGCTTATTTTAAGCACATTCTCTGTAATCTAATAACAATCGTTGTGTTGTGTGAGTAACCACAGAGGCTCCCTGTTGTGTAAAATGGGTGCTTTGCATAAGCTTTTTATATCCTGACTTAAGTCCAAGCATCTTTTAGCCAGGCTGTAATTAGCAGCTGCCCCGCAGTCCTCATGTGCTTTGTAGTACCGCCCCAGGGACTCTGCCCAAGGGTGCCACCAAGGGTCCCTCCTGGTATGGCTGCTTGCTGCCAACCCACCAAGCAGCAGGACAGATTTGGATTGTAAAGAGGAAACCCTGTTTTTCTAACAGAGTTGATGAGGGGAAATTCTCTGCAGTTCACAGGTAGTGAAAATGCAGGAATAGCAAACACAAGTACTGCCTAGATATCTGATGTGTCAGAACACTCTGAAAAGCAAATTGTAGCAGAGGAGAAACAGGCACCTGGGAAACATTTCCCTAAAACTGGAGGTGGGACATAATTGGGATCCACAGATCCCAGAACAATGTCAGCTGGGGCTGAGCTTCATCTTGGGGTGGGTTTTGTCCCTCCTCCACCTGTCTCCATGCCACCCTTGGCCCCCAACAGCAGAGGGTCCTTGC
This sequence comes from Perdix hodgsoniae, assembly GCA_035772895.1. Lineage (NCBI taxonomy): Eukaryota > Metazoa > Chordata > Aves > Galliformes > Phasianidae > Perdix > Perdix hodgsoniae. The sequence goes on from JAPSGF010000013.1 coordinate 2,906,943, forward strand.
TGATGGATTGGCTTCTGGGCACGTATCCCAGAGTCTTCTCCAGCCCCAACAACAGCTGATGTCCACACGACTTTCTGTTCCTTAGATTATGTCAGACGAGCAGGGGGCAAGATCCTGGTGCACTGCGAAGCGGGGATTTCACGCTCTCCCACCATCTGCATGGCGTACCTCATGAAGACAAAGAAGCTGCGCCTGGAGGAGGCCTTTGACTACATCAAGCAGCGCCGGAGCCTGATCTCACCAAACTTTGGTTTCATGGGACAGTTGCTACAATATGAGTCAGAGATCCTGTCTTCCACCCCCAGCCCTCCCGTTGCCTCGTGCAAAACAGAAGCCGCCTCTTTCTTTGCAGAAGAACTGACGTTAGGCAAAAATTTTGAAGGCTCGTGTTTCGCCTTCCCTACCTCAGTGCTGAGTTCTGTGCCCATCCACTCCCCTGTCCATCCACTGAAGCTCAGCCCTATGACGGCTTCTTCATCCTGCTGAACGTCCCGGAGCCCTCAGAGCCCAACTGTGACCCTAATGAGAATATTTCATGAACGTGCAATAGAGAACCTCACTGACTTAGTCTGAGGTGGTCCTTGTGGGTGATACTTCCCATACACTGACTGTGAGGCACAAGTGGCAGGTTTTCTGAACTTTTAATGTTGTTTTGTGTGTGTTTTTTTGTTTTTTTGTTTTTTGTTTTTAGAAGTACTTTTCTAGGTTTTTATCCAGAGTGTGCAGCCACTACTGTATTTCCAGATTCCTGGGGAACAATGAGAAATCCATTTCAGGTGTTCTCAGTTCTCACTTTCTTCCCTTTTTTATTTTTAAGAAGAACCTTATTTAAAGTTTCAAGCAATAAACAGCAGCAGTGGGGGGAAGAACAGAACAGGAAGCCCTTCTTGCACATGAAGTGGTGTGTTTCCCCAGCTTTGCTCCCCCCTCGTGCCCTGTTTCAGGGAGCAGAGTGCCAGGGCAGCAGGGCTCTCTGGCTGTTGTTGTGCATCCAGGTGAAAATCCGCTGTCCTGTTCTGGGCTCTGTGGTGTCAGGTACCGACCTCAGTGTAACTGGAGACCAAAAGGACCATGGATCCCTTCAGGTGTGACATTTCCTGTACTCCTGCACTTGCCTTTGTACTCGGCCTGCTTTTAACTGAAGCCGAGGGACTTAAACTATCAGGCTACCCTGCTAAGTTATCGTAGTCCCATCTGTTGTTTAAGAATGGCCCTAGAATACTTGAATGTCTCCACAACCCTCAGTCAAGTTACTTCCCATCACAGGACACTGTTACTGCTGGATTTTACACCAAAAAATAAGATGAGCTTGGCTTTTTGGTTTTTTCCCAAGCATTTCTGACACGCATTGTGTGTGGTAAAGTGGTCTTGTCCAGTGTTATGTGGCTTGCTTTGTGCGTGGTCACCTCCAGCCAGCCTTCATCTGTGAAATCTGGATTCATTGCATTGAATTTGTGTCTGCAGGGAGCTCAGAATGAGCTACCCTCTTTGTCTGTTGACCTTTTTATCTTTTTTTATATGTAATACATATGGGAAACGGCAATAATTTCCAGAAGATCTCATGAATGTGAAAGAAAGTCTGCAACAGTTTTTATGGAGTGTAAAAAGTAATAATAATAATAAAAACCTGTGAGGAAAAGCAAGCTGTCTCTCATCCTTGAGTGAGCCGCAGCTGCAGGAGTGCTGTGCTGAGGGAGACCAGCTGAGCACCCCACAACAGCAGCACGGCTGGGAAGGGCCCCAAGGTGCAAGTCTATGGGGGGAGAAGGTGAGGGGGAGGATTTTTTGAACAGAATGACATGAGTCACGGTGGCGTCACTTCCCAGCGGCTGGGCAGGCGCTTCTCTTTTGATTCATGCATCTTTTATATAAGATTTGCCGTCTCGCTGAAGACGAAAGCCTGCAGTCAGCACAGCCCCCGCTTCCTGCCCCGGCACAGGCAGCACAGGGATGCTGTGCCCCAGGCTGGGTGACAAGGCTGTGCAGGCCTACCGGCCACCTGCTGCTCTCACGCCATGCTGTCACGCCATGAGCAGGGCAGGCAGCCAGCCTGCAGTGCTCACCTGCCATCAGAGATGTTCTGTTTTTTTATTTTTTATTAATTAAAAAAAAAAAAAAAAAAGCACTTCAATGCCAGCATCTGAGCCATTTCACACCTCATCTCAGCTGGAAGCTCTTCACCTCTCTCTGACTTATCACTGTGGCATGTTTATGACCCATACATCTAAGCTTTTGGGTTGAGAATGATGGGTCTTTGTGTAAACTGAGGGACATCTGTGCCCTGTGGGGTTAATCACTTTGTAACATCCTCTGACAGCAAATCTCGCAGGTGAGGAGCTGTCACCAGGGCCTTGGCTTTCCTCTGCACACCCTCAGGAAACTCAGGCACAAGAGCCTGCATGTGAAGAGGTGAGGTGACTGATGTAATGGAGTAAGAGCACATCAATTCATTTTCTAGAAGATCGAATTGTCCCTCCTGGGGAACTCTGGAAAGTGCTCTCAGGATTCCCCAGAGCCAGCTGCAGCACAAAGGCAGGAGTGCCAGAGCAGGGAGGTGCCAGGCTTTGAGAAAGGGTCATGACCTGAGCAACCGTGACAGAAACAAAGCAATCAAATACTCTCACTAAAGCACTGTAACACACCTTTGGAGGGGCTGCAGCAGGACCAGTTTGTTTCTAAAGGCTGAAACTGGTGATAATCCAAGCACAGGTAGGGGTTAATGGGGCACTGCTAAGTGCAGCAGCTAGAGGAGCTCACGGGCCAGGTGGAGCAGGCAGGTAATTAGCAGAGAGGGAAGGTAGCTGCTGGGTATGGAGAGAGGTTCTGCTGTTGTGCTGGTTCCCTTCTGCTTGGCCCTGACCTGCGTCTTCTTTCTACAGGCTGAAGGACCTGCATCTATTTAAGTGCTCCCTCCTGTGCTCCTGCTGGCATTTCCTTTCCTGTGTGTCAGTGCTAGTGTGGGACCTTATGCCCAGTTCAGTGGATGTTCCTTCTCTGAGGATATTTTGCAGCTATCCTGCCACAGGGTGTAGGGAGAAGATCACCCCTGGGAGTGCTTTGTGGGTTGAATGCTGGGCAAATTCACCAGGCTGAGCTAATGTGGCCCTGGTGGGCTTCTGCTTTGGGCAGCTGTCTCCTGGGAATGAAAGTTCAGATCGGACAGATGGACACAACCCCAGGTGAGTGGGGAGTGCTAGAGCTGGAGGACAGGCTGATTGTGCCTCTCTAGTAGCTGGGCCCAAAGGAGGAGAAGAGATCTCAGAAATGAACTGCTGATGGTGGAAAATAGGGACATAAGTAGCCCTAACAGCTACTTGGGGGATGCCAAAGCAGTGTGATTTTTAGGCATCAGAAGACGTAAAGGAAAGGTGCTGTACCCTCAGGCGAAGCTTTGATTAGAGCTCTTCTTTTATGATCCCTGAATCAAAAAAGATGAGAAGAAATAGCACAGCAAAGGGGATTTTTTTGGGTACTGCTGCCCATGAAACTGCTGGGTCAGGGCTGTGCTGAGCTGTGAGCATCACTCATCTTGCCCCACTGACGCCCTGATGGTGCTCCCTTATGTCCTGAGTGTTCTGGTATCATTCAGGAGCTGTCTCCACTGCCTGGTGTGGGCATGTACTGAACAACAATTGTTCCACTTAGCTTTAGTCCAGAGCTTTCTAACTTGCAAAGAGCAGCACTGCTGCTCATTCCATCTCTGCTTTGCTGCCTTTCCTCTCTGCCTCTGAGACAAACAAACCTCTCAAAAACCTGCCACAAAGAAAAAATATCTTTATGTGGTGGCAAATCAGACTGCGAAAAGATCTGGGTGGGGGCGGATGGATGGGTGTTGTCCTCAAGTGTCCCTGTCTCTGCGTGTTTGGTGGTGGGATTTGCAGCCTGTGCTGTTTATGAAGACTTCTCCAAACAGCAGAATTTATCTTGTGGCAGAATCTGTGCTTTGCAAGTACCCAAGTACACTGCATGTAGCATGAACTCCTGGCCACACAAACTGGGGGTGTGGATTTAAGCCTGACCATCACACTCAAGTAAAAATCACCCACTTGGTGTGTCTGTATTCAGTCCCTGAACACCACTGGGTCAGCACTGCTTCTTAATTTCATCCTTCCTGGTGATGATTTTTTCAGGAAATGAAGCCTGAATGAACAGAGCATTCCACAGGCATTGGTATTTGTGTGTTAAAAACAACACTTGCCTTGCAGGGAAGTCAGGGTACCAAATGTGCCCCATTACAGGGCTGAATTAGGGGAAGCTGCAGGTGGGGTGGATCTGACCCTTCATCTCCACTTTTCACAGCTCTGTGCTAATTGAACAGGAGATGTGGTGCCAGCTCACTCTTTGGGAAGAAAGCGGCAGGAACCAATTTGAAGAGCCACATAAATATGGAAGTAGGATTTTTTTGGCGTGGGAGGTGTTACCAGCACTACACATTATGGTTCCTTGGCTTTATCACACCGTAGGCTTTTATCGAGACATGAGTAAGTTCTCTAAATAAGGAATATGAAAATAGCTTGTGAAATAGGTTGAGTCATCAGAGAAAATCAAATGAAGCTTTGACATCAGGGCCTCAGTTGTAAAGTCCTACTGTGTTCTACAGTTTGCATTATAAACTATGGAGTCGTTTCAATCTGTTTACTTCAGCTTCAAAATGCAAAGCACTCTGCCATCTCCGTGACTGTCAGCCTTACCAAATGGGTGCATTTTTCTGTTGCTGGTGGTGCTGCTTCACCTCCTGCCCGTGAACACTTGCAGAGAATGTAAAGGTTACTGAGAGAAATGGCTTCTGTGGCTGGAGCTGGGATGGGTGGCAATTCTTTTAGATTCCTCTTGTTATTAAGGAGGATTTATGGCCCCTAGGTATCCTTTTCAAGTACTAGCTACCCTCATGGAAGTCCCTGGCTGTTATTCATAGCTTCTGGCAATCTGGAATAGGAAAGAGGGCCATTTTCCAGGCTGGGTTTTACTGAACTACTCACATTAGTAAAGTTACTTACATGAGTAAGCATTCATCAGGCTTAAGTCTCCAAGTGAACCGATCATGTAGTTTTTCATGCTCTCTCTCCCTATGAATGGGGGCTTATTTCTGTCACACAGATACTCCATTTCTGAGACTCCTTTGTAGAGCAGACAGTGGTTGCTAGTGAGTCATCCCTCCTTATTAAATTGTCCCTCCATCATGAGCTGCCTGCAGGCACTGCTCCGAAGCCCATTGACTGCAGCAGGAGGATGGCTCCCAGACACAAAGGGTGCTGGATTGAGCCCTAGATGAATTTTTATTTGAAATCTGTTTTTCAAGGAACCATTTGTTCTAATTGGAGCTAGAATCGCTACTGCGTTGGAATGGAATATTGAGGTCTACAGGACTAAAACTGGGACAACGGGTATATCCTATCTACTGTAATGCCTCAAGTCGTGTTAAGTCAAGTTAACTGGAAAATCAATTGACACAAATTCCAGCATGACCATTAGCTGCTATCCAGACGAGCCCAGAGAGCCTTGCCAACAAGCAGCAGGTTTTTAGCAGGGATAGAGCAGATCTGTGCATGTTCATCTCCTAGAGATGCTTTCCACCTGTGGTGTCCTTGGCAATGTTTGTGTTGCCCCAAGCAATTACTGTGGCTAACAGACAGCCCAGGGGTCAGGCACTGTGGGCTGGATGTGGGCTTTGCCCTTGGCTTCAGAGGGCAAGTGATGTAGTCAGCTCTGTGCACCTCTGCTGGTACAGTTGTTATTTGTCAAATCCTAAACAAAGCCAGGGAGACCTGAACTGACCATGCTGACCAAGAGGATCCCTGTGGTACACATAAAAGGATTGTAGCAGAGAGCAGTTTTTTCCTCATCAAAGCTCATTTCTCCTGCAGAGAATGTTACTGCTCTGCTGCTACAAATCAGATCTTTGCTATTGTGGCTCTGCTCATGCAAGCAGCCTTTTGCTGCTTGAGTGGACTTGAATTTCTGTCTAAGCCTTTCTTGCAGGCTTACCTGTATGTCTCTGCCTTCCATCAGGTATACTGATATCAGCCTCATCCTGAGAAATGCATACGGCTTTTTTTCACGTTTGCAGTGCACCTTTGGGTAAAGGATGCCTTAGACACGAAGTCTTATTACTATGATGTATTTATTGTTTTTTGTGTTTAGGAGGCCATCTGTTCTGTAGTACGTATTTGTTTTTTCCTTAGGCTGTAACACTGCACTTAGTTAAGACCAACTAGAGTGGGCAGGGGATGATGGCAGCGCTGGGTGAGTGACAAGAAATCAGTGCACTACAGGCTGCTAAAGCCATGGCTCGGATCTCTGAATGCAGCTGTGAAGAGCAGGTGGCTTTCTGGCCAGCAGCACAACGGATTGTATGCAGGCGGTTATGCTGGAGAGAACTGTTCAGGGGCCACTGATGGGGGAGCAGGGTGTGTTGTTCTGAGTGCTGCCAAATGACTCTGGACAGGTGGGATTACCAAACCCTGCTGTGAGTGGGCTTGCTTTGCTGGGCATGTGTGACATCTGAGGGGAGATGCACGAGTGTGGGAAGGCTGGAAAGGAGGGGAGAGCAGAAAGTGGCACTGCCCTGCTTGGAGCTTACGCTTGTAGCACCCTGGGGAAATTGGTACATCATGTTTCCATGATTGGTTGAGTTGCAAAGATGTCTCTGCTGAATGCAGAATTACTGTCTGTACAGGAGAGTAGAAGTGGGAGGAGCAGGGAAGTAAACTTGTCTTTTTTAATTGTTAGGTGGAGGAAGGGGGACAGGAAGGAGAAAAACAAAAACACCACCAAAAAAAAAAAATCACTTGGGTTTTACCAACTTTAAAGATTTTAACCCACCAGCGATGTGAAACAGTGCCAGAACTGGTACTGCTTGATCAGCCTATTCTATCTCATGTAAAAATAGTAATTAGAGCTGATTTCATATCTTGAATTGCCGAGGAGAAACCATCACGGAATCTCTGAATTGGGTTGGAAGGGACCTCAAGGATCATGAATCTCCAAGGGATGTCACTGTTACAGCCGGCGTGCTGCGGGCAGCTGCTGACCAGTAACCTGCTGCGGTCCGTCCCAGTACGGCCGTCCGTCCGTCTGAGCACCAAGCCAGCAAACTGCCAGGAGGCGGCGCTCAGCGCTGCGCTATGAGGGTGGCTGGGCTGCGAGTCCGGCAAAACTCAGCGACGGCAAATAGCTTCCTCGTGGCGGCAGGGCAGGACAGAACGGTGAAGGGAGCTCAGCAGGTACCCAGTCCATCCCTGCTGTACCTGTTGTAAATAATATTTAGAGGATGTTGGTTTTCGTCACTGGCAGTCTGTAATTTGAGCCATTTGCAATAGCCCGCCGTCCCAGGCGCAGTTTCCTGGCCTCAGTATTTATTCTCGTAAAGCATAAAGAGAAAATGCTTGGTTGTAATGTGACCAGCAGACCCTGGGTTGAAAGGCAGGTCTCCCACAACCAGTTCCAATGCTACAGCCCTATCACAGCCTTCGAATACCTCTCCTGGTTTTGCCTATAGGATGGTGTGCCTGTGAACCGTATCCCCTTGATGTCGCTGCCCTTCCCCAGAGGCTGACGCCTCCTGAATTGGAGATGGTGGGGCTTGGAACAGCAAAGTGCTGTTTTTGCTAATTTTGCAATTTAGCTACGTTAACAGTGCCTTTCTTAATGGGCTTTATTTCACTGGTAGCTCCCTAACGTTTGGAGGCTTTGGGCAATCAGTCAGTGCTCCTCAGCCTTCGCTTTATTTCAACAGCTTCCCGGGCATTATGGCCGGGCTGTCGCTCAGACCCCGCGCCGCCGGGCAAAACGGGGCGGAAGAAAAGCAGAAAGCGGGCAAAGGGCCCCGAGCCTCCACTGAGGCGGCTCCGGCCTTCGCAGCGCCCCCTGCAGACGGGCGGCTGCCCCACTCCAGCCCCGCGGCGCGGCCCCGGCCGTCGCAGCGCCCCCTGCAGACGGGCGGCCGCACCCTTCCCGCCCGGCGGCGCGGCCCCGCTCGCCTCGCACTTGCCTTTGGCGCCCAACCCGCCCCCCAGCGGGAGAAACCACGTTTCCGAACTCGGTGGGGGGATTAGCGAGGTGAGCAGGGGCGGCTTCGGACGGCCGCTCCGCCTCAGAACCCCTTGAAAGGCTAAAGGGAGATTGAAACCAGTTAAAAAAAGGGCAATATTTTAGCTTCTGTTGCCCGGCGCTTTCTCCGCCCAGAGAGGGATGCGGTCTCTTCTCCGCTCTCTCCCTCCGCCCCGTGCCGGATGGTTCGTGCCGGGATGGGCTAGGGGTGGCTCCGCCGCCATTTTGTTTCGTGAGGGGTGAGCGGGGCTCCGCGCCGAGCTGTGTGCGGCGGCCGGAGGGGCGTGAGGAGGCGGCGGCGGAGGCCCGGGGTCGCTCCGAGCCGTTGTGCTGGGAGGAGGCGGCGCGGGCGGGCTGCGCGGCGGCGGCGGCGGCAGCAGGAGGCAGCGGGGCGGCCGCCTCCCCCATCTCGGCAGCCATGTACATCAAGCAGGTACAGCGGAGGGGCTCCGGCCGCCGGCGTCGCGCGGCCTGCTGCGGCCTGCCCCGCGCCGGGGGTTGGCAGGGCAGGGGCGGGGAAGGGCGCCCCGTGTGTGTGGTGCTGTAACGGAGCGTGTTCGGAAGCGCGGGTTGTGCGTGGAGATCGGGTTTTGTTGGTCGGCGTGAGAGTGTTTGCAGCTGCCTTCTGGTGATGTTTTGGTACATCTGGTTCCGACGCGCGTTGAATATATGGTGCGTGTTGCTTTAAGTACTTCAAAGAAGGAAGAAACAAAACTCCGCAGGCTTGTAGTGCGCAAAAGTAAGCGGGAGCAAAGATGCAGATAGTCTTAGTAAGCCCAAATGAAGTCTGAGTTAGGTACATCGTAAGCACTGGTGTTGTAGGAGCCATACAGGAGGGCGGCCCAGCCGGCGGTTGGGCAGGATGGGCCCTGCGGGTCCCTTCCAGCTCGGGATGTTGTTCGATTTGAAGTCAGACACCATCTAGAAAAACCTGCATGGTGTGGGGGAAATTCCTATTGGGAGGCTGCCAGTATTATTCTTTAGAAGCTTTGCCCTGGGTATGTGGGTGGAAAAGAGTTGTAACTCTGTAGCAATATATAGCAAATATTGATTGGTTTTCTTTTCTTTTTTTTTTTTTTGGTAGAGCTACTCAGGTGTTTTTGAGAATAAAAGATATAAATTATTCCAACCAGAACACTTTTATACTAGGCTAGCCTCCCAAGTTTTTGCCCATTCTTTCAATTTTTGTTCTTGAAATCTGCTGAACTGGGAAACAGAATTGTTCACAAGTTTCTTACATTTTTTCTTTCATAAATTGGAATGAATGGATGTGGCTGCTGTTTTTGTTTTTGAAAGCCATTGGTACCGAGGCAGAGCTTACTGTTGCTGCAAGGATCTCCCATGTGGGAGATGAGGCTGATCAGTACTTGTAGGGTTGGGGGTCAGATCCTCTGTGAACAGCCAGTGTTCGAGGAGTCATCAGCCAGTGCACGGTCCAAAACTTGCTTTCTATACTTTGATTCATTAAGTACTGAAATCCTCCATTACTTCCAGTATGGTTACCTTAGATTTAGACCTGAATACAGTGCCGGAACAGAATTTCATTTTGCTTTCTAAACTTAAGTAGTTATACTGTTGAGAAATCTCATAATGTGTTTTGCTCTCTTCTTAGCCAGTAATTCTTCATTTATGTTAGTTTTGATGGTGAAACGTCAGTGAGGTTTTAACAAGATCTTCTGGCGGTAAAAAGCTAAGGAAGGGCAGAAAGACTGAATGTCAGTTCTAGTCCATAAGTGATCTTCCTAAAAGGTTTGCAGCTTTACAGGTGGCTGTTGACATCTTTCTGATGTCAGACTGGGCAGAGGAAAGCTGCTGTAGAGCACAGCTTTGATGATTGAAAAGGGTTGATTAATGCTGAGCTCTGCTGGAAGATGTTTTTGCTGCTACATGGAACTGAAGTAATCAGATAAAGGCATTGTAGACTAAAATTGGACAGCTGTACTTCTAGACTGGTATTTGCTCTGTAGCTCTCTAGCCAAATTCATTGCGTAGGTTGTATATGTTTGTTTAGGAAGTGAATTCAATGGAACCAATGTTTCTGCCTTTTACTTTCTTTGTTTTACTGTGCAGCCTAAAAAATACGTCTGTCTTGCTCCTAAAATAGGAAACGTCTGGTATTGTGTCTTTGCAGCTCTACTTGAAGAATTTGCAAATGGAGTTGTTATGCTGAATGTGGATAATGTTATCCTAATGGGACAGATTTATAATCATGTTATAAGTGCTCATTAACATGGGACGGTATCTTTCCTGTATGTAATATTTGATGCAAATGTTTCTTTTAGTGTAGATTGTTATGAAAAGGCTACAGGAGCTCTCTTGTTTACTGTGCTTTGACCTAGGTCTGTACCAGCATCTTTTATGAGAGGGGAGAAAAATCTCTGTCCATAAAATGATTGTTAGGTGGAGGGCCAGGTCTCGTAGTACAAGACGCTGGTCTTGAGCTCAGAAGTTGACAGGATTAGGGAAAAAATATCAAGTGTATCATAAGTGATGTGAACGTTCTGTAACATATTGAAGTTTAAAAGGTGGTTAAGAGCAGAGGTAATTCTGTCACTTTACTTCACAGGTAATCATTCAGGGCTTTCGAAGCTACCGGGACCAAACCATTGTGGATCCATTCAGCTCAAAACACAATGTCATTGGTGAGTTCCAATATCTGTTTTTTAATACTAATTAAAGTTGCATCAGATCATGGTCGAATTAGTCCTTAACAGTTTGTCTATATTCTTCCTACATTTGATTACTTTGTATTGTCTGCACTGGAAGCTTCTTTACAGTTGTCTGTTAATTTTACAAGGCATATTCCAACATATTTACAGCAAAGTATTCTAGCATTCATTTTTACTGTGTCAACAGTGATTCTGTAGTAATTGAGAAATGAACTGTAAGCGCCTTTATGTGTATAGATATCCACACTGAACAGTCCTCCTTAAAAAGACTGGGCTGTCCTTGCCCAGTGTTTTTAAAAGGAGAGAAAGAAACCTAGTTTCACTGTTTGCCTTTTTAAAATAACTCATGGTAATCCTAAATGTTCTAGGGGATGAGTGAAGCTGAAGGGCTATGGAAGCAATGTGGTAGCAATAGTTAATGCAGAGAGCATGGAAAGCCTTGGATATTCATTGCTAGAAGGGAAGCTGTTTTGAGTTTATACAGTGAATGTTTGTCTGAAAGATGAGGCACTGAGTCTCACTGAAACATCAGGATATTGTTAAACCTATATTTTTTCAATAGAAATCGTATTTTTCTGGTCTTTTTAAAACAAAACACTTCTGAATTTGCACGTGGATTGTCGAAGTTCATTCATTTCAATTTGTAGCTATATACTTTGTGTTTTACTTTTCAGTGGGAAGAAATGGATCAGGAAAAAGCAACTTCTTTTATGGTAAGGATTGATTTCTTTATATAATATTGAGATAATGGTAATAGTGGTGGCTTCTTTTGTTTGTTTTGTGTTGAGATTGATCTACCAAATGTTCTTCCTTAACAAGGAGTGGTTGCGACTTGACAAAGATTAAAAAATCCATCTTAATGCACATATAACTTCAGGTTTTTCCTCACTACTCAGTTTCTCTTAAGTCTTCTAAATTTGCAGTTCCAAAAAGGGGTCTACAAGAGGAAACTGATTTCCAAATATTACCCATGCTGGAAACTCTTAGTAGTATTTACAGTTACTTTAGATATTCTTAGTGGCTAAATTTATGGTATAGCTTTTAACACATGATTATGATGGGGGATTTTGTGGAAGTATCAGTGCTGGAGAAACAGAGAGGCATGGTAGAGATACTAGAATTGCTGAGTGTCGAGTATTTTACTGTTGTTTTTAACCTGGCTTGTGAATCCTTGCTTGTTGAGCCCTGTTAATGCTTATGCAATGAACAAATAGGATATTGGCAGTGAGAGACTGAAATTCTAGCATACAGCTGGCTGAGCAATAAAGATCCAACAAATTAAGTTTTTTGGGGGGTGAGGAAGAGAACGCTGAGATACGTGATTGTACTGTGTGATAATATGTTTAAGTTAGAACCTGCTGCATATCTGCCTAAAGGAAAGAATAAATCTTCTGTTTTATTTTTTAATTTTATTACAGCAATTCAATTTGTCCTCAGTGATGAGTTTAGTCATCTTCGCCCTGAACAGAGATTGGCTTTGTTGCATGTAAGTGAAGGTGTACGACAGGAAGACAAAAGAATGAGCTCATGCGTTTCAGTCTTACTACAAAAACTGAAGTGCTGGCCTGTAGTTGCTTTGGAAGCATTTGTAAACATTTTCATTACGTTTGTTGCTTCCCTTCAGTAAAAAGGAAGTTACTACAAAATAATACATTATTCTCACATAGGTGGTTGATGCATGCATGTGAATGTCTGTCCAGGATTTTCAAAAATGAAAACGAATGTAGTGGATCTTACATAGATACTCCTGACTCTGAAATGCATGAAAGGAGATGGGGAAATAAATGTGATTGTCAGGGAAAAGGGGAGATGGATGGACTGTATTCCTTCTTTAGAAGGTTCTTCTGACCAAAATAATCTTGTTTCTTAGGAAGGTACTGGGCCTCGTGTTATTTCAGCTTTTGTGGAAATTATCTTTGATAATTCGGACAACAGGTTGCCGGTAAGTTAAGTGCTTCTGTTACGGATCGTCGCTTCAGACTCACGTGTCTCAGTATTACGGTTTAAAAAAAAAAAAAAAAAAAGACTGTAAACATTCTGTTAGTTATTCTGATAGTTATACCTACTGCAAGCACTTATATTTACTGGACTTTCTTTTCTTGAGATTGATAAAGAGGAAGTCTCACTTCGCAGAGTCATTGGAGCCAAGAAGGACCAATATTTCTTAGACAAGAAAATGGTGACGTAGGTACTTCTTTTCTTGAGCTGAGTAGTATTTCTCCAAAATTCTGTTGTCATATCAAACTTTTGCATCTCTGGACTGGAATAAATAGTACTAACTTAGTTGTATAATACAAGTAATGATAATTTGACAGTATTTGCATCAGTCCTTGTGTAATAGACAGCAGAATTCTTTGAATTTAAGTTTAATCCATTTTCATTAAAGTATGTTTAACTCCTTATTTAGTATTTTTGGACTTGTTTTAAAATAAAGAGATGCCAAACTTTAGATGTCTCAAGGAAGGCCTGCCTTATTTGCCTCCTCTTTGCAGTGAGGTTCTTCTTTCTTCATCTTTTTTTTTCCTGAAGGCTGTATTATTTTTGGTTGCTGCCTTCCCTCTTCCAGACAATTCCACCCTCACCCCCCCACCCCTTTCATTTGATACTATACTGTCACTTTTGCTTTAAGTGTTTTTAATAGATTCACAATAATATTTCAGGAAAAACGATGTAATGAATCTTCTTGAAAGTGCTGGATTTTCTCGCAGCAATCCATATTATATTGTCAAGCAAGGGAAGGTAAGATTCTTTTTCACATAATGGAAGAAACAACTGTCAGAAATGATATGTATTCTTAATGACAAAGTTGAGTTACTGCAGCAGTATACCGAAACTTCAATCTTTTCTTAGCTTGGGGGGAAAAAAAAGGAGAGAGGGGGGAAAAAAAAAGTGAGTTTTACCTTGATCTTGTGTGTCTAATGAGTATTCCATGATGTGACTTGTTTTAATTTTTTTTTTTAGTGTACTGGTGTGATTTTTATGGAGGCATTTAAACTGAGATAGCATCAGGATTTAAAAGCCACACTTAAGTGTATTTTTGATGTGGTAAAAGTCTCTGAAGTTTGTATAATACTGGAACTTGGAGTTTCAGCAAAAAATGGTAGCATGTGAGAATCAACAAAATTAATTACAAACAGAATCCTAGCTATCCTAAAGTAATGGTCTGAAATGGAAAGCAGCATGGTAGATTCCTACACATCTTTCCATGTTTGATCTGTTGTACTAAGCCTTATCAGAGAAGGATATTAAAATCATAGATTTTGAATTGTTAGATTAACCAGATGGCCACAGCTCCCGACTCCCAAAGGCTGAAGTTACTAAGAGAAGTGGCTGGTACCAGAGTGTATGATGAACGTAAAGAAGAGAGTATTTCACTTATGAAAGAAACAGGTAAGGATACTGTCTGAACAATGGTTCTCCTTTTCATGTTTGTAACTTGACAAATAATTAATGGCTGTACGAAACAGAGTAGCTTTAGAAGTGTAGGAATGTGTTACAATGTGTAACTGAACTTTTTGTCTTGTCTTGTTTTTTAAAGAGGGTAAGAGAGAAAAGATCAATGAGTTGTTGAAATACATTGAGGAGCGGCTTCATACGCTTGAAGAGGAGAAAGAAGAGCTGGCTCAGTACCAGAAATGGGATAAAATGAGGAGAGCATTAGAATACACAATTTATAATCAGGAGCTTAATGAAACGCGAGCCAAGCTTGATGAGGTAAAATGCTTTGTCTGCTACTAAATATAACACAGGACATTCTTTTGCTTCTTACTGATGTTTGCTTGCATTCAGTGTTAAAATTCTGCAGTTGTCTTTCATCAGTTCAGTGTGTTATTCTTGCATTTCTGAAACTAGAATTTTACTAAAACAGAATCTTGCTTGTTAAGCTACTTGCTATATTCTCCTGCAGCTTTCTGCCAAGCGAGAGACAAGTGGAGAGAAGTCCAGGCAGCTGAGAGATGCACAGCAGGATGCTAGAGATAAAATGGAGGTAAAAATACTTAAAACAGGGGCTTTTTAAGGTTTTTCCTTTACTTTATATTGCTTTATTTTTTTCATAGTGTAAACATTTGATGTAAATCTAAATGTTGACACAGAATCCAAAGTTCATTGACTTGAAATAAGAAGAGCTCTTGCATTTTGAGCTTTAACTAATAACTGTAAAAACATGTTATGTTTAACCTATGCCTTCATCTCGTTTGAGAATTGGAGAAATTGATTATACTTAGTGTACTACACTGATCTATATAATGCTTGCTGTGAGTTTGATAGTGTCATGTGCACATGGTGCTTAAAATGCTGTATGCTTAAATTTGCGTAGGAAATAGAACGGCAAGTTCGAGAACTGAAGACAAAGATTTCTGCAATGAAAGAAGAGAAAGAACAACTTAGTGCTGAAAGACAGGAGCAGATTAAGCAGAGAACTAAGCTAGAACTTAAGGCTAAAGATCTGCAGGATGAATTAGCTGGCAACAGTGAGCAAAGGGTATGTAACAGTGACATAATCTAAAATGTAATTGATCCGTGGAAGTCTGCTTGTACACTGAAGTCTTTTTTAGCATACATTCTAGGTGGGTTTTTGTTTGTCTTTAATCTATAGCCTTTCACTGTTTTGTAAGCCATGCAGGACATATATCTTGGGGCTTTTGGCTTCTAGGGGATGTAAGCCAAGTACTAAGTTCTGATCCTTTATTGGTCATCCTGAGTGTTACAGAACCAAGCACCTTCAGTTCTCTTAAACTCAATTGGCACGAGTTTTGAGGAGGTTGATTTTTCTTCATAGCGTTAACTTGGACTTTGTTGTTCAGCCCCTGAGGACCTTCCATATTTATATGGTTTAGCTTCCTAAGAAAGCTTAATTTCATTTATCTTTACTGTTCTGATTGGAAATGAATTTACTTCTGTTGAGTGCTGAAAGAATGTAGTATCACATTAGCAAATCTATCTTGCGCTTTTACAATTAAATTATTCTTTAGTATTGTACTACCTGATTTTAATTATTGCTTTTTTTCATTTTCAGAAAAGGCTGTTAAAGGAGAGACAAAAGCTTCTTGAGAAAATTGAGGAGAAACAGAAAGAATTGGCAGAAACGGAGCCAAAGTTCAACAGTGTAAAAGAGAAAGAAGAGAGAGGAATTGCTAGGTCAGTAGTTTTCTGCAGTGAGGGGGAGTTAAGCATTATAGAAAGAGCCATGATACTATCAGAACAGCTGTGCAGTGTATTTAGGGTTTTATTTAATATTTGAGGATGGAGTGGTAATGTATACTTTTGATTTAAGTAAGCCTCATTTCGTGTTGGGTATTGAACTGTTGGGGAAATCAATATTCAGTGAACTTGATTAACCATTTTGTGGAGTTTTATGAACTTGCTGTTTTGTGAACTCTTCTGCATGATTGTCTTGTTCATACCACGATCTTTTTCTTTTTATAACTGCTTTAACTAGAGCCTGTTTTGACTGTTTTGGAAAATTCTTATGGTAATTATCAGTGCTTTTTCTTCATAAATTCAAGAGTTCTTTGTAATACAACACATCTTCCCCTTCTCAATATAGACTTGCACAGGCTACACAGGAAAGAACAGATCTTTATGCAAAGCAAGGTCGGGGAAGCCAGTTCACATCCAAAGAAGAAAGAGATAAGTGGATAAAGAAAGAACTGAAGTCTCTAGATCAAGCAATCAATGACAAGAAGCGGCAGATTGCAGCCATACACAAGGATTTAGAGGATACAGAAGCAAATAAGGAGAAAAATTTGGAACAATACAGTGTAAGTTTTCATTTTCATTCTTTTCTCAAAATAGTGAGAAGTAATAAACACTCAATCTAATTTTGGACAAACTAATAAAATTTCGTGCCCCATAGGAAGATGAGACTCTTTTTGGGTGGGATCTTTAGGGGGGGAAAAAAAAACGTAGATAGTTGTTTGTTTTCTTTTTTTTTTTTAATACCCACAGATGATGCTGAACCTCCCTTTGGCACTACTTCAAACTTTGCTATGTACATTTACTTTCTGATTCTTTATCCAAAATGTTCGGCCTGAGTTCTCAGAGTCACAGAGCTGCCTTGTTTCTGTCTGTTTTGGACATGGCTGTTCCATATAGAGGTGAACGTTGGGTGTTTTAACACTCTTTAGGGGAAAAGGAGAGAACAGGACCTTCTAAGCGCTGCTGCCAGCACTTCATCTTTGCATCACAATTGCAATTTTGTAGTTAGGAGTTGAGACTCTTTTCAGTGAAAGAAACTTCTTCTCTCAGTATTGTCTGCATAATTTTTAGATTCTAATATCCATGTGTTCAGAAGCAGCTGTCACTTCAAATAAAACAGGGAGATCCAGAAATACCACTTCAGCTGGAGCTGCAGGAGTAAAACCCCCTTTGCTTAGAGTAGGAGAGCATCCAGTGCCAGTGCTGCTACACTGCATGTGCTGATTGATGGGCATGTGCAGTGTTTGTCTGATGAACTGAAATTGAAGTCAGTCTGGGAGAAAAACAGGAATGCAGCTGTACAGAAAAAACTGTTCTGGTGAAATAAGCTATATGAATGATGTATCTGTTAGCTAAATAGTGACTCTAACAGTTGATTTATAAAAGAACTGACATTTACCATAGGCTGTCTGTAATGGTATTGTATGGCTCAGTAAGAAGTGTTTTGTAGAACTGATGTTCATTTTTGTTCTTTTCTACTGAAAGAAGGCTGCTTTATGCACAGGCTAAGAATTGCATAGCATTTTGTTGTTCAGAAGGAGGTTGTCTCAAGTGAAACTTCATGTTGGGTTGAAAAAACTTCTGGTTTTGAGCACGTTGCTTGTCCTGTAGAATGGTAGCAGTGCAAACATAAACTGAATGCTAGCCCTAGCCTGCTTTGAGAATGGCAGGTGTCAAGTGAGTGCCTTGCATTACTTCCTTGCTGACATAGTGCATCTGTAATTTGTAAATTGGTGGGAAAGCTTTGTAGAATTTTTTTCAGAATTCCGAGTAGTAATTAAGCATTGAATGGGGAGGGAGCATAAAAATTGTAACTAAAGAACTTTGCATTTTCATAGCCATCTTTTCTTTATGTTAGAAACTGGATCAAGATCTTAATGAAGTGAAGGCTCGTGTTGAAGAACTGGACAGAAAGTACTATGAAGTGAAAAATAAAAAGGATGAACTACAGAGCGAAAGAAAGTTAGTAATTAATTGAAATATGTCTGAACCTCACTTAATGTGAAGGACCCCATCTGTGTAGTTGTTAACATGGCATGTAGGTATGTTTTTAAATATAGCCATGTATGAACTTCTGTACTTAGCCCTTCTGTTCAATTAGCAGCTGTTAGATTAAAAAAAACTTTAGACTTCATTCACCCTTAAAATACTTCAACTGTGGTTGTTGTGCAGTTATCTGTGGAGAGAGGAGAACGCAGAGCAACAAGCTCTTGCTGCTAAGCGGGAGGACCTGGAAAAGAAACAGCAGCTTCTCAGAGCAGCAACAGGAAAGGTAGGAGGCCTTGTATTTTTTGTTGTAACTTCTTTTGTAAGCTTTCTTTTTTTCCCCATTCCTAAAGGAAAAGTCGTAGTACTCTTTTAAAGATATCTTTTAAAGTTATTTCCTTAGGCAGTCATCTATGTAGACTGTTCTACAAATATTTTTAGCTCTAGAAGTATTTTGAAATTCATTTTGTATGCTTAAGGTATTAGAGGAGAGGTGAGAAGATGAGGTCGAAACAGAAAGCTTGCCAAATTCCTTTTGATATCTGTTTGCTCTAACAAAAAAAACCAAAAACTACCCTGAATGGGGTACACTCAACTTTTTTTTTTTTTAGGTGTACTCATTAGCCAGCAGCAGTTTGTCAAGAAAGATGGTTACTGCTCTCTAGAAGTTGAGGATAAAGCTGATACTTTTTTTCTAGATCTTGTAATTGTGGTGCAGTAATCATCTGTGCTTTAACAGGCCATTTTGAATGGTATCGACAGCATAAACAAGGTTTTGGAGCACTTTCGTCGAAAAGGAATAAACCAGCACGTTCTAAATGGCTATCATGGCATTGTGATGAACAACTTTGAATGTGAACCAGCTTTCTACACGTGCGTTGAAGTTACTGCAGGGAACAGGTAACTACATACTCTTCAGTGTTAACTTGGTGCAGCTCGAGTGTTACAAATGGACCTGTGCTCATTCTATCTGAAGTATTGGTTATTTTTCCTCTCAGTCTTGAGCTCTGGTCTTTACTTCATCAAGTATTATTGTATGGCCTTGTCACACTTATATTTCAACAAAGGACTAAGAATTCTGAAGGTCTTAAAAGTGTATTCTAACTTCTCTTAATCTTGTTTCAAGGTGGGGGGGTGTTGGGAGTGGGAGTGGGGAGGCAGGTAGGAAAGGCCCAAGAATGATGCTCCTAATGCTTGCAAGGAATCTCTGGGTGGTGCATTCTATGGTAAGTAATGCTGATGTTTCAGTAACAGTAGGAGTTTTTTTCACTTACACTAGATAATCTTATGTGTGAGGGTAATCTTTAAATAGTCAACTGCTATTTAAAAGCTGTGTAATTCTAATAAGAATACCATCTGCTTGCTTTGACAGCAGTGCTTAAAAACAGTAGAGCAAATACAGTATGGCTTTATAGTGTCAGGTAATGTCACCTGCGTGCTAAATGTTCTCATTAAAATATCTGTTCTTTTGACACATTGAAGATTTCTTTTTCTTGCTTTTTGGGGCTTGTTAATTAGGTTATTTTATCACATTGTGGATTCTGATGAAGTCAGTACAAAAATTTTAATGGAATTTAACAAAATGAACCTTCCTGGAGAAGTTACATTCCTCCCATTGAACAAGCTAGATGTTCGAGATACTGCTTATCCTGAGACTAATGTGAGTGTTCATTTTGAGCGTATTTTCTCCATAAGTATAAGCTGTTGTTATTTGAACTGGTGCCTATTATGTATTGCCTGCCACTTTCTTTTGTTGAATGTCTGCAATTAAATACTGCCATTAATTTATTGCTTCTCAAGATCGGAAACCCTTTTGTTGGAAAATGCTTTGCTACAAGCTGCTACTTCTTCAAAGTTAAACTCTACAGAGCATGCAGGTGATAATAAAGCAATAGGAAATTCTACAATCTGATAATAATTGCATGAATTACTAAACTTGAATTCTTTAGCTGAAAGATTGCCATGGACAAAAGCTTGAAGAGAAGGGTAGTGTTGTGTTGCAGCTGTGGAGACTTTCTCCAAGTTGTTTGGACTGACATGTGTTTGGATACTTAAAAAAAAAATCATTAGTGACAGCTGCTTTAAAAGTATCTTTAAAATGTATTTCAAGAAAGAATTCTTATTTGCTCTTATTTGGCACTTAGTGAATTGCTTAAATGTAATGACTTCCTGTGACCTTGTGGTAGAATACGTTCTTTAAAATTTCCTTTCCTCTCTCTTTGCCCCTCAGGTATACGTAGGAAAAAAAGATAAATAGAGAAGAATCAGTCTTCTAGAGTGTCTATTTTGGGAGGGCTTTACTAGCAAAACTGTATAAATGTTTGTGTTCTGTTTGCAATGAAAGACTCTTCCTTGGTGGATTTCTTTTTTTTTTTTTTTTGCAGCCAATTAATGGTGATTGTTGACAGTTTCTGTACAGCAATACTCAGATACCCAGCAGGCTCCTAGCTACCTTAATGCTCAAGCCTAGCTGCTAAAAACTAAAATAACAAAATCTTGCTCTTGATTTCCATACAACGTTTGTATTGCCTGTTTAATCAGAGTATCATCTCCTTATGTATTTCCAAAGTAATCATTTTGCAGTGCTGTGCTTTGAGTTTGGAGTTTGACTTTGTCTAAATAATTTGTGATATGTGGAGCTCCAGAAGTCTTCATTCCAGAAGTCTGATTGTGAATGCATGCATTCATCTTCAGTGAATTTGAGATATGCTTAACTTTCAAGAATGTAGTATTATAAGGCAGTGTATTATATTTTTACTTTTGATGTGGCTTCTTTATTTTCTAGGGCTTGCTTGAATTAGTTGCAGTATGCTTGCTTTGTGTGTGTCATTGCATTGTTCTCATTATAACTGCTGTTCCTTCAGGATGCTATTCCTATGATCAGTAAACTGAGATACAATCCAAGATTTGACAAAGCTTTCAAACACGTGTTTGGAAAGACTCTGATTTGTCGTAGCATGGAAGTATCTACCCAGCTGGCCAGAGCTTTCACTATGGATTGTATTACTCTGGAAGGTAAATGTTGCAACTAGATAAATTATTTATTGGAAAAGTGGGATCCTTTGAAGTGTGAGTCTCAATATGCATAGCCTGTCAGTGTTATCAGAATAAGACTATGTCTCAGCTATATTATTTTGAATACATAGCTACACTTGGTTAGGTGCAGCACTAGACATGCAGAATTTCTTCACAATTATTTAAACATATTATGATGTAAAAGTTAGTAGCTGTATCTCCATCCTGAGAACTGCAAGGTAGATAGTTTGTGTTCACGTTCTTTCAAATTCAGAAGGCCTTTGTTCTTCTGAAGTATTTATGATTTATTCCACCCACTTCAAACAGCACTGAAGTGTGTGGCTTTAATTACTAATAAGTGCAAGGTGGGTTTTTCTGTGTACCAGGTGCATTTACACATTGTGTTCCCTAAAGCATCTTTTGGTAGTAGCCTATTCCTGCAGTGCAGATTCTGTGCAGGCTTACTATTTATCTCTTTTCTCTGGAAAGCAATCTGAAAACTCTCCTAAGGGATCTCTCAGGGAGAATAATCAGCAGAATCTGTGCCTTGTAGAACAATGCTTTTTTTTTTTCCCTTAAAATGATAGTAGCAGTATGTGTTGGTGTTGAAGAATGAAATATACTTTAAATAGAACACCAAAACAAATATGTCACCAATTGCAGAACTTTAGGTCTTTAAGTCTTAATTGTAAATAGCAACTTTTTATACTGCTGCAGCACTTGTTTAGGTTAGCTGAAAAGTTCTAGTCATACTACCAAACTGTACTACAGAAATTACTCCAAATATCACAGAGAATAAATAATGTGTAATTTATAGTCTTGTTTTGCTGTGCTTGTAGGTGATCAAGTCAGCCATCGTGGTGCTTTGACTGGTGGTTATTATGACACAAGAAAGTCTCGTCTTGAATTGCAAAAAGATGTTAGAAAGGCAGAAGAAGAACTTGGTGAACTTGAAGCAAAGCTCAATGAAAACTTGCGCAGAAACATTGAAAATATCCTTTTGTTTCTTTTGGGAAAGGTTGTGTGATGATAAAGATCTCATTTTGCAGTTACAGTAATGGGTGAAAAATAGGATCCTCAATGCTTGTAAATGTTACATAGCCATTAGCTATGTACATAGCTAAATGTTACATACATGCCATTAGCTGTGGCATTTGTTTTGACTGTTCTTTCTGTTGCCTGGTTCTGTTAGTTACCGTAGGAACAATATATAGGTATATTAAATCATAACCTTCAGGCTTGGTTTTCGTGTTTGAGGAGGGAACCGTAGAGGATGTATGTGGGGTGCTTGTTCAACTGCTAGCTGAAGGGCAATGCCACAGGAGGATTTCTGTGGTAGATCAGTAATTGTAGTAAGTGTTGTTACTGTATCTGACAGTGAGTTTTGGAACGTAACACAAACAGATCCCAAGACAGTCAGACAGTAAAATTTCTTTGTCTGTTACTAACTTACTGTTCTATGTCTGATTCAGTTTTCCAAAAGTGTTTTCAGTATGGGGTGACATGTTCTGCTGTCTCCTCTGCTTTTGGGAATTGTTTGGCTTTTAGTACTTCTATGTTGATGTCTTTTTAAACTATGCATTTGTAGTAGGAGAAACATCACGTTAGCAGTTCAACAGAAATTAAAGTTCTCTATGAGATCTGCCCTGTGACTCAAGGTGGTGTATCACAGTTCTGGAAAATTGTCCCTTTTGTCTCAGACTTGAATGAGAGTTGATTTGTATTGGACTGATGTTGCTTTTTAAATGAAGGCATCTGCTCTTCTATATTTTGTAAGGCAGAGTTTTCCTTAGAAGTTCAAATGAATCTATTCTGAGGCCCACGTTGTGAAAGTAACAGCGAATGAATCTCTTCTGATTTGCTCTTGGCATTTATAAGGGTTAGGAAGTCACTCTTGCTGGTGATTCTTGATTTCTCCTGCACAAATGATTATTTTGATTCATCTTATCAGAGCAAGAGAATATGGCAAAAACTAAAAGCCGAATATACTAGTAGGGATAAAATGTCTTTTTCAAGAGTTTTCCTTAGCCCACAGAATGGATTAATAATGAGATTGACCAGCTGATGAACCAAATGCAGCAAATTGAGACACAGCAGAGAAAGTTCAAAGCCTCTCGAGACAGTATTCTATCAGAAATGAAAATGCTGAAGGAGAAAAGGCAGCAGTCTGAAAAGACATTTATGCCTAAGGTACAGTAAAGTGATATTGAAATCAATTCCTGATTTTATATTACTGTTTTATTGGCATTATTAATGAATTTGCTTTCTGGTTGAGTGAAATATGAAAAGATGATTAGAGATCTGACACAGCTCATATTTGCATAAAAGTAGAAATAATATTCATAAATCTGCAGGCTGCTCCAAGGAATTATTCTGTCTAATCTTTATTTCCCAGCAACGCAGCTTACAGAGCTTGGAGGCAAGTTTACATGCTATGGAATCAACTAGAGAGTCACTGAAAGCAGAGCTGGGGACAGATCTGTTGTCTCAACTCAGTCTTGAAGATCAGAAACGTGTGGATGCTCTTAATGATGAAATTAGGCAGCTGCAACAAGTAAGATAAAATGAAGATGTCTTGCAACTGAATGTGGTATCTTTTCTTCCCAGTAAACTTACTTTGGTCCTTTGTGTGAAGAGTCAGCAGTGGTGAATGTATTGTAACTGAGTAGTGTTTTACCAGTAGTGGCTTGGGATGTTTGGAGTTTTCTCATTTGTAAAATTTATCTGCGTGTTTTTCTCAACTGCTGGGTGAATCTTGCTAGCTATATTTTGCTGGGATTACACTTCTGTAGTGCTGGAATTGTCACGATTTCCTTGCTTCTACTTTTGAACTTTGCAGTAATTAACTTCAAAATAGATACTGTCTGAAGGGTATGAAGCATGACGTGGGAAACTGAAACGATACCTTTAGGCTTATGGGAAGTAAGGCAGTTCTAAGTTTGTTGCTATGTTTGCCATATGTTGTTGGAAAAACACTGTTACTATACTCTTTCAAGCTCTTCTGGGTTTAAGAAGTGTGGATACATCTGCTAGTACAGCTCAGGAAAGTTACAGATTTTTATGATTGTCTTGACGTTAGATAGCTGCAGAGATATTCAGAGCTGGCAGGTTATTTCTACCTGCTATAAAAACAGTGACAGACCAAAAATGCATGATATTTTTGTTCAGAGTTCTATCAAGAGTGGGCTTTCTTGTGAGTGGGTAGTTAAATTTTAGTCAATGCAATAAATATCCTGTCTTAATTATTATTATTTTTCAGGAAAATAGACAGCTTTTGAATGAGAGGATTAAGCTAGAAGGCATCATAACAAGAGTTGAAACATATCTGAATGAGAATCTGAGAAAACGCTTAGACCAAGTGGAACAAGTAAGGATTTTCTCTAAAATGAGTTTATGCAGTCTGTTTTTGCTGTTTATTTCCAAAGCTGTGACATGTTATTGATGGGATAAATATGTATTCATAACTTTCTGTAATCTATGGTGTTTCTTGCTTCCTTTTATCTAAGATGAATTACATGTTATGCTTTAACTTCAGCAACAAAAATCTTGCTCTGTATACACTGTTTCTGTACAAGAAAGACTACCATAATGATGATCTGGTAAAAGATGAAAATGCCTTAAAGTTTTTGAAAATAATTGTATGTAGAACAGCAGTGGGAGCTGTCAGGCTTACACGTTCATTTCCTTCCTTGTTGAAGCTTAATGGCGTTTAATTTGTCCTATAGGAACTGAATGAGCTCCGAGAAACAGAAGGTGGCACAGTTCTTACTGCCACAACGTCAGAGCTTGAGGCTATCAACAAACGAGTGAAGGATACGCTGGCACGCTCGGATGGTTGGTAACACAATTTTTTGGCAAAGTGTTTTGAAAGTTCACACACAGCACAAAATGAGAAGCAGCAATAAGTTTGCTGTAGTAGTTACATAGTGCATAACAGGTGTTTTGGACCACAATCCAATAGACAGAAGCAAGATTTTGTGCAAATTGAACAGAGTGAAAGTGTGTGCAACTGTACATTGGAACATCCAGCAGAGTTTTGGCATCGAGCTTAATAATATTCTGAAGCAGCATTCATACACAGCATGATTTTGTATAGCTGTTCTTGAATTTCTCCTACACTTCTGAAAATTAGGTTAATGTCAAATAGGAAATAGCATCTGTATGGATCACCACTACTTTTGCTTCTCTTTCAAGACTTCAACCATGTGACTTCTCTGAAGGAAGAGAGGAAATTTCAGCTCTTTGTCTTAGTACAGGCATGTAGGTGTAACCATTTTGGCTTTTGTGCTTTTTCCCCAACATTTCAGATCTGGATAACTCTATTGACAAAACAGAAGCGGGAATTAAGGAACTTCAGAAGAGCATGGAACGCTGGAAGAACATGGAAAAGGAGCATATGGATGCCATTAACCATGACACAAAAGAACTTGAAAAAATGACTAATAGGCAAGGCATGCTCCTCAAGAAGAAGGAGGAGTGCATGAAGAAAATCCGAGAATTGGGTTCGCTTCCACAGGAGGCTTTTGAAAAATATCAGACTTTAAGTTTAAAGCAGGTAATAAATGTGCTTGTTTTCATGTTATTTTTAAACAAACAAATCTGAAACATTGGTTCCATGTACATCTGTTTTCCCCACAGTTATTCCGCAAATTGGAGCAATGCAATACAGAACTGAAGAAATACAGTCACGTTAATAAAAAAGCTTTGGATCAGTTTGTGAATTTCTCAGAACAGAAGGAAAAACTAATAAAGAGACAAGAGGAGCTGGACAGGGGCTACAAATCAATCATGGAGCTGATGAACGTGCTAGAGCTTAGAAAATACGAGGCTATTCAGCTGACTTTCAAGCAGGTAACAAAATGGCAACAGTAGGAAAGACTGGAATAGAAATAAATAGCCTTATGTAGCTGCTGTTTGGGAAGAAACACAACTAAGCGGAGCTATTATGTAATAATAAACACAGCATTATGGAACTTGAAGTTTTGTGTGATTAATACTAAGAAAAGAAACAAGCTGACATCTTAAATGGGTACTGATTTTGACTATGTAACCTTTCTAGCTGTTCTTTAAACCATTTAAATGCTTCCTTTACTCTTTACTATGTAAAACCCCTTCTGGGGAAGGTCTGGTGATGATCTATTCTAAATCCATTTTCCAGATTTTAGTGAAGTCTTCTCTAATGTTAGCAAAGGGTCTTAACTGCAGAGTGTGTCAAGTCTTCTTCTGAAGCTCATCCTCTTAACTGACATCTCATCTGAAGCTCACTGAAATAAAAATCAAACTTGCTTTTGCTGTCTCCTATTTTAATTCTTCCACTTTGAAGAAAAAAAGTGAAAACTACAAAAGCAGTTGGCTTAAATCATGTTTTTAGACAAAGCTTTGTATACACACTACTCTCTTATGCTGGTGCTTAAATTTGAATTTGGATATCCCTACTTAAAAACAAATACTTGAAGTGTGTAAAAACTGCTCTTGTTTGTACTTGATTTCATTACGTAATAATGATTGTTTCCTTTAAGGTGTCAAAAAATTTCAGTGAAGTATTCCAGAAGTTAGTCCCTGGTGGCAAGGCCACGTTAGTGATGAAGAAAGGAGATGTGGAAGGCAGTCAGTCCCAAGATGAAGGTGAGGGCAGCGCTGAGAGTGAAAGAGGATCTGGATCACAGAGCAGTGTGCCCTCTGTAGACCAGTTCACCGGAGTTGGCATAAGGGTAAGGAGAAATATGTGTTCCAGCACTCTCAACAGTCTTTTAAATTAAACTATGTATTTTAAAGCAGTCAACGTTGAACCAAACTATTTATTTGCTATCATAGCAAGTGATGTTGTGGTGAAGTCATCTTCCTGTTGCACTGTTTCCTTAGGTATCGTTCACGGGGAAGCAGGGTGAAATGAGAGAAATGCAGCAACTTTCAGGTGGACAGAAATCCTTGGTAGCTCTAGCCCTGATATTTGCTATCCAGAAATGTGATCCAGCTCCATTTTACTTGTTTGATGAAATTGACCAGGCCTTGGATGCTCAGCACAGAAAAGCTGTTTCAGGTACCTTATTCATCTTTAGTGTACTTGAAGTGACTGTCTGACTTCTAGTACCTGACATTTTAGGTGTGAAGCACTCCTTGAAAAATATCTCAGCGTACGTTGGAATTTAACTTTCTGCTTCCCTTTGCTTTTGAAGATGGGCTTTGGGTAGAAGCTCAGGACTGACACATGCAGTAGCTAAGGAGTTACAACTTAATATGGTGTAAAAAGTCTTGGTTAAGATTGGAATTTATTAAAGTGTATAGACATGGTATGGGTTCTTTCTTGATTTCTACTTTATTTTTAATTATCCAAACTCTCATTTTAAGTAAGGAATAATAAACTTTTGCCCGTCTCCTATTAAGATATATCTTGCTTAATTAGAAAGATGACATTAATAAATATTTCTTACGTTCGTTTTAGATATGATTATGGAATTGGCTGAACATGCTCAGTTCATTACAACAACTTTTAGGCCTGAATTGCTGGAATCAGCTGACAAGTTCTATGGTGTAAAATTCAGAAATAAGGTAAACTTTTAGTTAGTGTTTGTTGAAAACTTTATCAAGCTCTGTTTTATTCTGTAGAAAGGTACCTGTAATAACTATGCTCTGTTTTGTTCCACTAGGTTAGTCATATCGATGTCATCACAGCAGAAATGGCCAAAGACTTTGTAGAGGATGACACCACGCATGGTTAAACAAAACTGTATTTGCTGCTTGTTTGGAAGATGTGTATAGTGTGATGTTTATGCCAGGGAACTGTAAATTAAAAATACGAAGCTTTTAGTCCTTGTTTAAAATAGTTTTTGAACATACGTTTTAACCAAGACCCCAGAAGACATAGTTTCAAAGAAGCTTGAGTATCCGTATGGTCTCTGTTGCTGTATTTTATAAGATGATTGTTAATGTTACCTTTATACAGTACCTGTAGTTTACAGAAGTTTATTCTCTTCCGTCAAATCTTTTGTAAAGCGTCTGTTGCTGTTTTAAAGCTTTTCAGAAAATGCTAGCTCTTCCTTCCAAGTATACTTTTACCATTTATATTGCCTCACAATTTTTTTTAATGGCTTCAATTAAAATGATTGGTTTTATCGCTGTAACTTGTGTACAGGTGTGTGTTGTCTGTCTGAGGATTTCCCTGAAACAGTAAATACTATCAGTCCTATGGAGCTGCTGAGAAGTATGAGACAAAGCTGTTATTTCAAGTAATTCATACTTTCCTTTTGGCACTTTGGCCAATACAGCAATTCTTCCACATTCCATCATCCTGAATGACCAGAATTGCTTGTACCAGGCTGTCAGTCATGAATCAAACCATGAGTCTTTTCTCACTGCCTAGAATTCTGACAAAGGTCTGTTATATGATCTGCTGTGGTGCTCTGGAAAAAAAAAAAAAAAGAAAAATTAAGACCAGATACTTCTGATTTAAAATAGCGAAGACATTGAAAAAAAATAATAGTTGCAAGTGTGTATATATATTCACATTATATATAACGCACTTTCTTGTGCTGTGTGTAGTTGTATGATACTGCTTAAGGTTATTTTACACTGAGAAGCAGTGAACTTAATGTACTGCATTTGCTCTGTAGAGTGCTTTAATGAAACAAGAATCAAGTGATCTGGTAGGTGTCCACCAGCTGCTTAGCACCCCTGCTGCCCACTGAGAACCAGTTGACGCTGCTTTATGTGAAGTGCAGGAGAAGGAGGTGTGAATTGAATGCCATTTCCTGAGCCAGGGAATGCATGCACTTAATGGTACAAAGCAAGGTCAGAGCAGAAAAGTGAAGTTGGTATGGAGTAACTTCCCTGGGGAGTGATAATCCAGAAGGAAATTACCACTGGCAATAAATCTTAGAAGCCAGACGATTGAGTGTGTTGTACCTGACATGGGAACTATGGGCAGCTTTACACTGGATGAAGAGTGAATACAGTAGGTATGTCTGAAAAAGGGATAGGGTTCGAAACTTGAAACAAATTCTTGCATCCCAAGTAACTTGTATCCAGTCTCCCTCAAACCTTAACCTGTACATAGACTTGTATGTGGTAACCTTGAAGAATCTGAAGTCTTACTTTGCATTTAAATTGGTTATAGAGCAAAGCATTCCTAAAATGATAAACTAAGTCTGTTCAAAATCCAGAAATACCCTTCATGGCTACAGTTAGTGCTTTCATGCAGTTTTGTTCCTTGCTTTTATCTGCACCTTAAGTACCTGTAGCCTGTGACCATCAGATACAGAATGTGCCTGGGGTAGTAGCAGGCTGTTCTGTCATCAGGCTTGTTGGTGCCAACACGGCAGCTTGACAGTCGTTAGTTTGAATTTGGGGAGATAGGCAGTTGATAAGCACAGCAATTACGTTCATTGCCTGTTTTAAAAGCGTCAGCCTAAATCAATCTGATCATCAAGTGTATCAAATTAAAATCTCATTAAATGGGAAGTGAATTAGTAGAGAAGGATCTCTGCACTGCTCAGTGTCAGAGACTTAAATGCAACTGAATAACCACAGTAGTTTCAGCTATGTTAGAAATGTTCATCTGCATTGAGTCTAACAGCCAAGGTTGTTATTGAGCCTGGGAACGTGAGTAACTAGGAAGCTAAAGGAAAGAAAGAAAAGGTACTGGGTTGATGCTTGCAGGTTAAGACTAGACAAGAAATTGAAATAACAGTGAACGCTTACATGCTGGAGAGCGAGGTTTGGAACTGCTGCCTGTGGGTTTATCAAGACTTCCAGAGTCATTTCAGGAAATTTTCAGGTGAAAAGAAAAGTTCTTTGCTGTTTCCCCCCGATGATACTTTTCTGCTTGCTGTGTGAATGTGAGGATGTGACACAACCGAAGCAAAAGGCAGTCATGAAGTGATTGGTTCAGGTGCAGTTTGTAGCTTTGGGCAGCAGGTGGAGTCAAACGGGACTAAATAACACAGATGATATTTGCGCTATTACTAAAATGGAGGGCAGAATCAAAGCTTTGGTTACGAGGTTCTCTGAATTCCAGAGATGATTCTGTTGGTCACGAGGACCCTGAGCAAGCAGAGAAATACAAAATATAGTTTTGTGAGGGAAAAAGCAGGAGAAAGCTGGAACAAATGACCACTTAAGTTAAAAATACACGCACTTTAAGACTTGCTACAATGTTCTTGGTAGGTTGAATTGTGCCGTTCTAGAAAAATGCATGAATACGTTCATGTTTAAAAAAACACAGCCTAAAGCCAAAGAAACTTTTTTCTTCCACCGACTCTTAATCAAGACCTGGATTTTACGACCTCAGAGTCTTTGGATATTATTTCTTATTATTTTCCTAGGGTAATTGTAAACTGTGATGGGGATTTTATTTCCAGAGCCTGCATTCATTCCTTGTTAGACACAAAGGATGCTTCTGCTCTTCTGCTGCATCAGCAGCATTCCTAGTAAGAACACCCAGATCTTCTTGCCCATACACTTGAATTAATTTCACTAGTGATAGGTGATCCAGGCAGAGCATGCATTTGAATTGAAGCACAGTGTGTAATTGCTGCTGCTATCTCCAGAGGTTGGGTGCAAGTGCTGCTGGAGCTTGGGACAGTGACACTGCCTCTATCCAAAGCAGCTCCATGCTTCTTATTTTTTTTAAAAAACCGAAGAGTAAAAGGCTAATGAACACATGGACTAAGACAGATCAGGAGAGACAGTTTTGTTTTCCACTGTTACTTGCTTGCAATTTTAATGTTGATTTACCCCTGGTTAAGTTCTAGGATACCTGAGGGCGCCTGATTTTCAGTGCACTGGTTTTCAGTGTTGGTTATTTACCTTGAAAACAGACCGCTGTTATGCCTGCAGCTGTTTTCAAGAAGATGGTGTTTCTCCAAACCCTTTTGTTTTATACCTGATAACCATTTGTCTACCTTTTTTATGTGCTCCAGTGCTGTTGGGTCCTGGGGTTTTGTGCGGGCTTTACTGCAGGTGGCAGAGCTGACCTTGCATCAACCCACACAGCTTTCTTGCGGGCTCCTTTTTTGTACAGCGATTGGGAAGTAAAATAATGGGCTGTGGGTCACCCCAACCACTGATGGCCCTTAGTAGTTCCCTTTGGGGAGGTACCCACCTGTCTCTGTCTACTGCCTGAGAAATGTAAGAGAATCAGTCTTAGATCAGATGCTCAAGGTAGATCATGTACATATATCCTCAGTGTCCCATGTGAATAAAAAGATGGGAAAAATACAAACTGGATGGAAGAGGGCTTTGTTTTTTTGAAGTAATGGTCCAGTGTGTAGCTGGAATATATGCAAAGGAAAAGGGAGAATGCTTGCTTTCTGTTTTGTTACTCCTCCTCCTCCTTCCTCAGGATCTGGGAAGGTCTCTGGATGCAGGGCTGTTCTTCCAGCAGTGAGAGAAACGTTCCTGTCAGAATGGGGGCTGGCTGGTGATACCCAGCACTGTGTGCTTCTGCCTCCTTGTTGAATTCCTCCCGTTTCTGAGCTGCTGAGCGAGGCAGCTTGGACTCATTGCTGGAATGTGCAGTGAAACGGGGCAAAAGCATGGATGGGAACAGCTGGTGTGACGGAGCTGGAGAGGAGGTTCCCAGGACCTCCAGGGTGTTCTTCTATCTCAGTCACAGAGGAGTTCAAGAGAAGTGGCTGTGCTATGGGAGCCCATGGGGTGTGGGGCAGCAGCAGGCTGTGTTGTACTGTTGCTCCTGATGTTCCATCAGTTCCTAGCAGGGCAACCCAGGATCCTTCTGGGAACTGACAGATAAGGACACCTTGATTTGTGCTGATAGTGCATCTTCTTACACAGAACACATTCCTTCTATCCAATCCTTTCAAGGTCACCTGAAAATAAAAGAAGAGGAGGGCTGCTCGATGGATGGCAATTTCGGACCAGTGATGCACGAATTTGCACTTTTTCTGTACCATGTGCTCCTGAGGAATCCCTGAATGGAGCCCTGAGCTCCGCATGTGGGCTGAGACACACTGGCTGATTGTGGAGGTTGTATTAATAAGTCTTTGTTGTGTTGTGCATAGATGTTGGCCTGTGTGGAAAGAGAGCTGAAGGGCTGCACAAAGGCTGTGACCAAGATTTCCCAGCACTTGCTTTGTGACATTCAGCAATTTGATGGCTGCTGTTGTCTCCATCCGTGGGGAAGCTGTGCTTGGAAAACCACCCAGAGCATTCAGTGGTGCTACCAACAGCACTACCAATGCAACTCACTCTTTGTGAATTTGCAAAAAGCCAAGGTAGATCCTTCTTTCTCATTGCAGTGAAACCAAGAAAGGTGATCTGGGGAAAGCCCCTCCTGCTCTGCACAGCCTTCTTTCCTTCCAGCACCGTCACAGAGCATTGCTGGCTCCTGAGGCAACTCTGCCTTCTGACCAGAATACTGTATTTAGCAGGACACACAGCCTGACAGCTCGAACTGGGAAACTGTCAAGAGTAAAACCAAAACAAAAATAGTGTTAGAAGAAGATAAATAACTATAATATCAACAATCACATCCATGGATAACTAAATTATGCATTGCACAAATGCATTGTTGATGTATAAGCCAAAGTATCCCAACAGTTCCTAATTTCTACATGCTTTTCGTTCCACCAGGGCTTGGATAATCATTTTACAAACCAATTTCCTGAGAGCTAAACACGCTTTATGCTTTGCAGCTTCTCCTGACTTCACCTTTCTGGAGTTATGCACAGAGACTGCAGTATTGGTATGTGTATAATGGCTTGGCAGCTCTCCACATTTGTGGAATTTACAATCACCACTGCGTGTATAGCACTTGGAGCAGCATTTTTTTTTTTTTTTTTAAATTTATTTCTGGTGGATGATGAATTGGGCCATCTGTCTCCAATGTCTGCTGACCCTTCCCGCCGCTCTCCGCTTCTCTGGTCCCTTGGCAATGTCGCACAGTCAGACAAGGTCAAGGTCTGGGGAGCAGGTCTGTGACCTTCACTGCTGAGTTGCAATGGCTCTGCCTGCATTTCCTGCCATGCACCCACAGGTCTGAGATGCCACGTGAAGAGAAGGGATCCATTTACAGTAACATTAAGAACTTCCTTTGCATGTGGAGTTAGCGTTCACAGGGTAGTTTCTTTAGGCCTGAAGTTAAGGGTTTATGGTAGTTTTTCAAAACATAAATGGGATGCTGGCTGATCTGCACCAAAAGTGGCCGAAGGAAGACACTTGGAATCAGATGAACTGAACACAGGTCTGGAAATGTTCAGTGCAGACACATTTAGACATCACCGAGACAGATGGAAGCTTTGATGAAACAGAAATAGAAAGTCAAGTGAATTTGTCTTAGCTCATTCCCTTTTGCCCCTCGCCTGAAATAAAAACATATGACAGCAGTGTAAGTAGCAGCAGGCAAACAGATATGAACTCCTATAAACCCCTATAAACAAAGGTAGCATTAGTAACTTGATCCAAAGTCTTCTGAGATTCATGGGAATTCCAGCTCTGAATTACTGAGTTTATTGGGCTTTGGATTAAGCGCGTAGATACAAAGGACTTTATGTAACAGCCTGTAGTGGTTGGTAAAGGTCTCTGTGAGCACTCACGGAATCCTTGAGAAGCTCTTTGTAAACATCTACATCTTTAGCATGAACCTAAGACTGACTGACTGCTGTGGGCAGCCACCATGTGGATGTACATGTGCTCGTGCTGCCACATAGGGAAGGGCCTCTAGCAGTTTTGCCAGTCACGTCACAAAATGGTGAGTCAACCTTCTTAAAAATAAAAGAGTATGGAAATGGTAGGGTTTTGTTTGCGTTTAAATAGAGGGCTGTAGGTTCTTTTTGTTTACTGCCTCCATTTTGGCCTTTATAAGTACATGCAAACCATGCTCCAAAGCAGCTGCGTGTACCCAGGAAGACCAGGAAATTCTCTTCTGTCGAAATCTGTAGTTCTCACACAAGGAAACGACTCACAGAGGGCTGATACATGGTACAGAATATGATGAGACTTACATTAATATCTTTGGAAGAGGTGGCACTGAGCTAGTGGAGTGTATGACGGAATGAGATTCCATGTAGCTGACCAGCAGTGAGGAAGAAGGAGATGTTCTCACTCAGGTTAAAGCAGATAAAACACACCTGACAACTGGGCAGCCGCAGGATGCCTGGAAAAAGATAACTGCTGGGTGTGTGCTACACCCAACCCTCGCTCCTGGCCCAAAGTGCCATTCATGGGCATCTGTAGGACTGCAGGATAAAGAATAGTAAATATGCTACTGGGGAGCCTTGGTCCTCCACATTAATGCAGAACAGACACAGCTTCAGTGCCTCCTGCTGGGATTTAGCTTAAGAAACCCTTCAGTGTCTCTGCATGACTTTACCGAGCGGTCCCCATTATGGAGTAGACTTTAGTTAGAGAAAATGAGTGGTCTGCACATAAACTCAGTGTGAGAGAAAGGCATTGGGGTAGGGGTGGCAGGGACTAAAGTAAATGTTTTCCCAGTTTTTCCTTCTTTTTTTTTTTTCTTTTTCTTTTTATTTTCTTCTTGTTCTTGAAGTGTTAATGAGTCTTTGAGATTCGGCACCTTTTGTCCAGTTCTCAGCATATACCACAGCACAAGAGATCTCAGTTTCAACAGCAGGGACAGACTTTCGAGTTGTATGAAAATCAAACAGTCCCTTCATTGTTGTTTTAATGGTGCCTCTGTTGTAATAATCCCTCAAAGACCAAAACAGAAATCGGTTTGCTCCTTGTAGGGAACAGAAGTTGGGAACCATAAAATTCAGATTACTTTGAGACTTCTGTCTCTCTGACTTTACCAAATGGCAGAAAATTAGATGACATCAAAGAATCACTGGGAAGAGGCTTATTTAATTAGGAAATTTATTGGAAAATATCACAGGTGGCTATAATGCCAACAGCTGCTTTCAGGTCACTTTGCTGCCAAAAAGAGTGGCACTGTGTCTGGATAAGGGTACAAAAGCTGAAACGATGAACTGTGACAGAGAAGTGGAAGTCTGGGATACACAGTCAGTTAATTCTACTGTCTGTACTACTGTGCTGGAGCTGGTTTTGTTGGAGTAGTACCCACACTGACATGATAAATTAATTAAATTCTCAAATTAACATGAATTATCTTACTTAAAACCATTTGGATGATGCATTTACACAAAAAACAAACCTGCCCTTATTTTTCTTTTTGCTTGTTTCTCAAAGGTCTTTGAAATAACTATTTTTCCCTTTCATTTTGGCGATTTAGGGAAATTACAGCTCTCTCTTGAGAACAGAATTGGCGAAGAGTTTTTCAAGTGCCCATTCAGAAATGACATGTAAGTGCGAGTTGGGTCAGAGATCACTACAACATACTTCTTCCCAAAGCCCTTTGTAGCACTGGATTCACTCTGATCCCTCAGCTCATCTCATCTTTCAGTCAGACTGATGTATGAAGGGCAGCGATTGGCTTTCGTAAGAAACTGCAGTATATCTTACAGGCAGTCAGTTCTTGAGTTCAGTTCTGCAGGATGCTTTGCTATCGTTCTCCAGTTTACGTCCCCACAGGTGTGAGGACTTCAATAACAATTTCTATTCATGACGTCAATTCCGTATCTTTTGCAGGTTTGATCAACAGCTTACAATTACTTATGTATGGGAAAAAAAGTTGTGGAAATGTTTTAACAATTACACATCAATTTTAGTTGTAGATACTGGGGATACCCCTCTCCAAAGAGGGAAATTCTTTGCACTAAAAAATCAGAAGTTTGCAGTCAAACAGGCTTTGAGTTTTGTTGATAAGGTTGGTTTATCAGTCCTCTGCCTGCTCTGATTGCAGCTACTAATGATGCGAAAGACTTCTGGAAAGCAGACAGAGATACTACGTTCCTAATGAAGCAGCAGGATTCAAGGGGCAGTGTATTTCTGAAGGATTATTAGAGGCCCTGGGCATGCAATGGGATACATGGCTGGAGGCCATGTGCTTTCACCCCCACCAGTGCCACAATCCATAGAAAATGTCTGTCCTATCCTCCTAATTGTAGACTTTGCTGAGAAAGACAGTATGAAATCAAAGAGAAAGTTGTGTAAGACTTATTGATAACTAGTCCGAAAGGCTGAACTGTTTCCAAATGTTGTTATATACTCCATGACCTAAAAGATCAGCTCTATCTGAAAGTACTTTTAAGCCAGATAAAACTTGTGGGGGTTAACAGCTCTCCATGGTAAGACGTCACAGTATCCATGGCCCATAAATCACATTCACTGATGGATCCTTGCTGATGTATATCTGAGTTGACTCACAGATTTGGAACATGGGCCTTCTGGTTGTTTCAGGCTTTCCACCAAGATCAACATCCTTGTAACAACACCAGAAACCGTCCTCATGAAAAATACTGTTACAGATGTTCTGAAATAGTTTTAAGACGCAGGCTGTGTTTGTCATGGGTCTGTGGGCCTGCCCACCTCTTGCCTTTATGTTGTTGGTAATACGGTTTCCACTGAAATTCTTCCGGAATGTTCAGTGAAGATGCTGAAAAAAACAACTTCCCCAAACATATTATGCAATCTATTATGTGGAACAAGAGCAGGAGCAGCTTGTCCAGCGGGAATGGTTTTGTTTTGTATTATCCTTCCAGCAGGGCTTTACCCCTGTGTGATGGAAATTACACTACTAAATGCTCCAGCATGGAAATTTGGTGTGAGGATTATCGGACTTATGTTTTCTCGGTGCATTGCAGTGCTGCTGGCACGGAGGTTCTCTGGAGATTCCTCTGCAAAGGTTTTGGGACACCAATGCCTGAAATGAGGAAATCTGAGCTCTCTGCTGAGGCATAGCAGCAGAGACTGTTTTCTATATCGCTCCTTCTGCATGGCAATGCCTACTAAAACCGTTGTTCTCTCGCTTCCCTCAAGCACTCTGTTCAAAGCTGCCCAGCGGAACCAGAGCCATAGTGTTGTTTCAGCTTAGTGGCTTGTTTTCTTGAGTGGACAGACATAAACCTTGAATAAAAAATACTTGCATCTCAATTTCTTTTAATCTTTCCCTAGATTTACATGTAAAATGTACATACCTAGACAACTGAGGTGTTTCACATGCTGAGCATACTGGCACCTTTCCTGAGCTGGATCAAGGACGGTTCTCTGCAAACGAAGCAGAAGCAGCTGTGGACCTGCTGCCTCCTGGAAGCAGAGCCTCAGATGCTCGCTGCCACCACCCGCCTTTGCTCAGTACAGCGCAGTGCACCCAAGGTCAGCCTGTCCCACTCTCTCAGTGCGTGCACGTGGATGTGACCACTCCTATCTAATTCCCTGGGGCTGGATCCCCGCTCTGCTGCTGAGACCTGTGCAAGGAGGTGGCAGATGATTAGTTTCAAAACAGACCCACTAGCTGTTTAGCATTTGGGTGCGATGCAATTATTCAGCCGAGGTTACACTGGGTTTCAGCGCTCCAACGGCGCTGCTTTGTTTTTAATTCTGTGCTCATTTCCGTCGCGCACGCAGTGCTGTGTGGTGGAAGGCAGTTGTTCCTTGCTCCATGTGATGCCATCACTACCACGTGCTCCGGGGCTCACCACCGGCCCGGTCCTGTGAGATGTTCATCACAGTCCAAAAATAAAACTTGTTCACAATGTGATGTATGGAATAGTCTTACAGGGGAAGGGAAGGGAGAGCTTTATTACTTGTATCATTTAACATTGGGAGACATGAAAACTGGAAAATATTACGCCATAGTAGAGCCTTTCAAATCACTGCCGGGATTGCCAGCAGCAATTACAAAGCTTCATAATCCATTATAGAGCTTTATTTCATCGTTCCATCAGCCTTTACTTGGGGAATGCCTTTCTTCTAGTGAATGTCAGGTCATCTCGTAATAAGAAAGGGGCTTTTTCTGAAAAACAGTTGCTCGCATTTCAGTCTGATTCTCATGGTCTGTAAAAAGGTTACATTAATAAACAAATGACCATTAAAAACAAATTAAATTCCACAACTTGGCTGCACAGACCAAGCAGTTCACTGGGATTTGTTCAAGATACAGCTATCCTTCTTCAGCCTTTCCCTGCCGAGGCTGCAATGCTGGCACAATGAAAGAATTGGTCACACCTCCTTATGGTGGTTATCCATAATTGTGTACAAAAGCCTGAGTAACAGATGTTTTGAAAGGGCTGCTCAATTATTATTGACTTAATTAAGTTGATGACTGCACATCTTTCCAATGTATATACGTTATATAAAATCTGGGACAAACATCTTAATTGCAAACTCAATCGAGCCTCTATGAGGCTGAGGCTTCAATTTTGTACCACAAATATTTCCCGCTTGCAATTGCAATATTTTATTTTTACCACTTACACCAGAGATTTGTATCTCTGAATTTCACTCTTGGAAAGTTACGTTTGGACTTAGATGTATGACACTTGTTGTTTGGAGTGACACACACAAATCCCCATACACCAGAATGAAAATTCAGCCCTAATCATCAAAGGGAAGTGAGGACTAAATGAATGCGTGTCATGCGTATCCAATTTCCCCACTGATCATCCAGAGAAAATAAATCACTGTGGATGTCCTTCCACTTTTTCTTCTTTGTTAAAGCAGCTAGAAGGAGCCCTGTGCTAAAGTCACCCTGGGACTCCCCAGAGAACACTAAAACAAATTAATACATGTTGATTAAATGTTTTGACCCATATTAAAGGCACTTGAAAACGATAGGCCTAGTTTGTCATGGCAGCACTCCAGTTTTTTTATGTACTACTGAAATCAGAGGATAAAAATGGAGGAGGAGATCTCAACTAAACTAATACTCAATTTCATCCATTTTTAATACACCCTTTTTTTGGATTGCACTCTTTGAGATATATTTTCTTGTGCACCAGTCTCTTGGATATGCCTGATGTCCAGCTGTGCCAGGATCTTCTCTTGTCTTCCCATTCTGCATTACTGAAAAAGTGATCCACAGAGCAGAGAGAAAATGGGGAAGGGCTGCACAGAAAGGGCTGGATTGATTAAGGGGAAAATTTCAAATGTCACACATTTCTGTGGGGTATCCAAGCCGCATTGATTTTCAATGAGTATGTGATAGCTTACAGTCCCTCATCTCTCTGAAATGTTCCCTTACACTCTAAGGCAATTTAATTTGGAAAGAATTGTTGGAAGAAATCTGATAGGTGTATAAAATGAGCGGTATAAAAAGCATGCTGTCACAGCAAAGGCAGTGCCCCGAGACTCGGAACCTGCTCAAAAGTTAATTGAAATCAATTGGAAAGACTTCTGTTGACTTAAATAAGCTTTGGATGAGCCCTTGGGAGAGCTGCTTTCAATTCTCAGATTTGCCACAAATGTCTTGAATGGCTCAGGGGAAGTTGCTCAGGGCTGTACCCAGAACAAGGGCCAGATACTGCTAGGAGATGGCTCCAAGGGAGGAAAGCACAGAAGGCTGTGTACACAGCCTCATGCTGCAGGGCTCTTTTCAGGAGTGGGTTATGAGCTGCTAATACAAACCAAACAACAACTTACATTTAGCCTGTGACACTTACAGCTGTAGGATGATGTCAAGACAATTTAAAAATACTTTGAAAATGAGGATGGGGCTCTTAGAACAGCATCTGTGGTCAGACTAGCTTGGATAAAATGTCAAGAGCCACCAATCCTCGTATTTCGGAGCACAAACTCACCACCAGCTGGAATAATGAAGCAGATACCTCAGTGGAACAATGTGTTACTGTTAAGCAATTTACAGTATCATTTACTATGAGCTGTCATGCAGCCATACCTTTCCGTGGATGCCCCCCAAGAATAGAATCACAGCATCGCAGAATCACAGAATGGTTGGGTTGGAAGGGACCTTAAAGGCCACCCAGTTCCAGTCTTGCCATGGGCTGGTTGCCACCCACCAGATCAGGTTGCCCAGGGCCTCATCCAATTTGGCCTTGAGTGCCTCAAACAAAGAAAGGAGGTCTCTCTTCCTATTCTCTCCAGGGCCTTTTGCTGTCCTTGCCTGCCCTCGCTGACAATCCCACATTTGGGGCGGCGTTTCTGTCACAGTGCTTCATTGCAGGGGTGTTGGGGATGAGAGCTCATTATCTTGAGCCTGAGAAGACTTGAGATTCCCTACGTACAGACTGCCACTGCTTTGCCACGAGGTACCCAGGAGACCCTCTCCAGAGTATTAGCAACTCTAGGATGAAAACCAGCAGCACAAGATGTGTCTTGCCTGACTGTTGACCACCACCAGCCAAATCACTGATGGCCCAGCCAAGCTGTATGTGAAAAAAGCAGGAGATTGTTCAGGTGACTCAGGTAGTACTAATAAGGCAGAAGAATTGTCAGGTGAAAGCTTTCAAGGAGATGCCATGTAGGGATTGCAATGTTTTCCAAGCTTTCAGCCCCAAAAGACAGGGAGAAGGAGCCATCAGTTTCTGAAAATTTCTGTTTCCTCTTTAGAGAAGATTTTATTGCTTGGTAAAATTCACTGATTTTTTCATGGGTTGCTAAGGCTTTCTAGTTTGATGAGTTTGATGAGAGTTTGATGCTAACTTACTTTAACATATGCAACAAGCTCTGTCTTCCAGTCTGCGTCAATGGCTGGAAGCCCTAGATATTTAAGTCACTCAAAGTTCAGTCAAAAGTAGGGCTTTTGGCTTGTCCTGCCTACATCAAGAAGAGAATGGGAGATTTCTTAATGCAGTCAAGGAGAAG
The DNA here is from genome assembly GCA_035772895.1 of Perdix hodgsoniae. Lineage (NCBI taxonomy): Eukaryota > Metazoa > Chordata > Aves > Galliformes > Phasianidae > Perdix > Perdix hodgsoniae. Next base: position 2,947,496 of record JAPSGF010000013.1, read on the forward strand.
GAAATAAACCTCTACTATCAGACAGCAATGTTCAACAGTTTGAACACTGCGATCTGTGCCCATGAAGCAGTACTTCTATGGAGCTGACTGCCTGACTTGGATGTCTTTGGTGAAGACTCCAGTGAAGCTCAGGGCCAGGAAAAATATTGAGTGATTTTATCTCTTTGCCTCGTACCCAGCTCCCTGGGATACAAGATATCTGCAGCATCTTGTGTTAGATGAGCAGACTTAGTTGGTGTTGTCTACAAATCTCATGCCTCTTTTGGACACTGGGCCGTCTAGGAAGGGTCCATGGCTGGTTTGTTTTCCTGCTGTTGAGGCAGAAGCAGATAGGGCATGTAATGTAAGCCACACTTTGTAGATATCTCTCAACCCTTCCTACTGAAGAGTTCTGCTTAGTTTCATACTGAAGAACATTATTACTTTTGTTATCATCATAATCATTAATTTGTTCTTCTCAGTCCATTACAAGCCCTGGAAAAACTGAATCCAAGTACCCAAAATAAAATGGATTTCCTGTGTTCTTCATAGCTCTTCTCCACAGTGTGGAACTGCTCAAATTTCTTAAAGATGAGTTCAGAAAACTTTTTCACAATGTGAATCGGGTACCTTACTGTCTTGTAATCATGTCTAGGGAAGGACAGACATTTTAGCTGCAGTCTTTCCAAAAGGTCAGCTGGAAGCAAACACAGCAGCCAAACATCTTCTGGTCATTGGCCAAAATAAAAATCAAACACCATGTTGTTTTACTTTGACCCAAAACACAACTATTAGGAGAATATTGTTTGAGTTGCAGCAAGTTGCTTTACACTTAAATACTCATGCCAACACAAAGAGAAAGAAAAAATAATCTCTAATCTTTTCTTTTGAAATGGAGTGGGTAAGGATACCACTGTGACACTGCGAGGAATAAAAATAAAGTGCAATCAGGACTTAACCCTTACAGATTCACATGATATGACGTTATAATTTGACAGCAAACCAATAACAGATCTGTGAGTGAAGTTTTCTAAGAAGTTATTCTTCCATCTTCATATAGTCTCATCTGCAGTCTTCCTCTAGTTTTCTTTTGAAAATATCTTCCAAGGCAGTAAAGCTGTTATCTTTGACCATGAATTCTTTGTCTTAATGTTTCCCTTTATCCCAATAGTTGTCCTTGCTGATTCTTTTCTATATCCTCTCTCATATGATGCAGACCAAGAAAAGAAAAAAATTATTTGTTATTATTCTCCCATCCCTGGAGTCTTAGTAAACTACTTTGTCAATTAAAGTTCATGATGGCTATTTTTTCCACCATAATTGTCTGTCTCTCAAGACTGCTTTTTGATTTTTCCATCCCTATGCTAGTCACCTACAAAATGTATTTCCATAATCTCACAGAGATTCTGCAGATGCCTAGGAGGAACACGACTTCAAAAGACTTCTATTTTTTCTGAAGTGGAAGGTGCTGGCAATAAGTTAACAGCTGTGGTAATGCAGTGAAAGAAGTCATCAGTATCTTGATGAAAGGCTGATTTTAGATGACCTCAAGAGATGAGCAGGTAGCTCATTTCAGGTAGCTCCAGTTCTTTGCTTCTCTGCATTGAGTATCAATGCAAATGTCTCTGTTGACTCTACTCTGAATATATATATGGGTTGCAGGAGCTGAGTTAGATTCCAGGTCAGCAAGATCATGTTTTCCACTGGAGATGTTCCAGATGACAATAAATACCATCAAACAACTTCAGGCTCACCGCAAATGTTGATGAAAGAGTACCTTAGATTTCAGGGACATACAGTCCCACCTACCTTACCTTTCAACCAATGCTGTTTGAAGTCAGTGTAGTATCCACACATCAAACACTGCAAGTATTTAGTGCGTTTTTTGAGGTCTCCTCTTCAAGCTGTACAGCTGGCCCTGTTGCAGTAGGATGCCTATCTTTACATGGTTGCAGGTGGATTCCCCACTCATCTTGTTCACCATGGCTCCCTCAAGAAGGCTGTCTCAACGCAATGGCTCCAGGCTGCTGCCCGGCATACAGAACATTCCTGGTTTGTCTCTGGAGATCCACAACGCAAGTGCTGACATGTAACACCACAGCTGTGCAATTTGTCAGCAGAGGAGAGGCCGTGAGCTGTCTTGCTCCGTCAGGAGGCACTGCAGCCCCAGGGCTGTCAGAAATCAGCTCTGCAGAGCATCCTTCGCAAGTGACAAGTCCCAGAAATAGATACCTGCCATAGACCAGGACACCGAGTGTCAGTCATTTAGTCCAGACCAGCCTTCCTGACAGGGACAGGTCTCTTACCTCTGCTACCTTCAGTGATACAGACCTTTTCCCATTGCCCATCACATGCCTGGCTCTAAGGACACTGAAGCACAACTCCATCAGTCACCAGATGCTTCTTATCCGTAGAGATAGAGAGAGTTTTCATCAGAAAATAATATAGTTTGGTTGGGGTACTAAAATGACTTGCAGCATAATTTATTCAGGGCTTTTATGATGATGAATATTTTCCTTGGTTAGTAAAGGTCCAATCCAGGCACTGATATTGTCAGCATGGCCAGACACAGCCATGTGAGACGTGCCATGTTCTGATGTGGAACAGCTTCAGTGTAGTTTTAATTTAGAAATTAGTTGTCTTCAAATAACCCTTTAAAAGGCCATACTTTGCTTTATAAATTATGCTGAGTCTCAGTACCTACTGGATGGTGCTCACTGCTCCTGTGAAAATCCCTATTTTTCCATGTGAAATGAGGTGACTATTAAGGGATAGGCTTTGTCTCCATTTTTGTGTGTATCAGTTGAATTTGCACTCAACACAATGAAGGATTTGTATTTTAAGGCTTGAAAATTTAGTTTATTTTAAAGTATTCAAACTATTTCTAATCTAATGCACAAAAACCATAAAATTACTGAAGTAATTTTTAACATTGTATTAATTATGACTATATCCACTAATAATACAGGCCTGCTAGCAGTTAGTTATTGTCTGCACATTTGAGGATGAGAGGAACAAATCCACAGTGCGATCACCCATGCATTAAAATGGGTTGGGGTTCACAAATAAGTACACAATCACTGTAAATTCTCTTTGTTTCTGGGGTTGTGAAGCATAGGAGCCAGGAGTGAGGATGACCGCAAACAGTGCAGTTATGTCATGACAGGAAATGGATTAAGCAATAGTGAAGGCATGGAAAGATAAACTGGGTTATTCATCTGCATGTTTTGGTTACTTCAAGCCAAGACTAACAGAAGGGAATGTTTTCTTTGCTTGCTTTTCATTTTCTTTCAGTAGCGGGCTAACACAGTTCAGATGGCAAACATTTGCCGTTTCTGAAGCTAGAAAGAAGCATGACACAAACCATCAATGACATAAGCCAGTATTTTGGGATCAAACAGCACACGTAAACATCCTAGGTATGATCACTTGCACATTCTCATCTTTTCTAAATTTACAAGATGTGAATTGAGGATTGTGCTGTCACCGGCTTGAGGTGATGGGGAGGAATGCAGCATTTCACAGCAAATGACATTTTATTCCAGCATTTATTTATCGAACGTCACTGCGGCAGGGCTGAAATGTTACAGCATTTACCTTTGGTTAGCTGGCTGTTCCAGAGTGTTGGGACGTCCCAGCTACCCATGGCTGACTGTACCCAGCTTGTCTCCAAAGGCTGTATTTTTGCACCTTGTGTATTGCAGGCACATGGCCACCACTGCAGCAGTCAGTCCAGCATGTGAGTCTCCTCTTTCTCACTCTGCAGCTCTGGGACAAGGCTGTCTTTCTCAGTGTGTCATTTATAAACAACACATTCATTTTCTGATTGCTCATAGGATGATCATTCTGCTCCTCACCTAACATCTTTAGGCAAATCCTTTAGACAGGTGACGCTGTCCTCCTATCAGTCCCATAGCCCCATATTTTTAAGCACAAGATATCCTTGATATTTTCCTTTCAAATGATAAGGAAACTGGTTTGGGCACTTCCAAATAGCAGATGACTTCTGTTTACTTGTTTGCCTATCCAGCAGCTTGCAGCCCTGAGCCACAGTGAGAAGAAAATCACTGAAAAGAAACTAGTGAGCAGTGGCACTGGCTGAAATCTTTCTCAGAAGAGGCTGATAGTGAAAGCTTATAGAAGCAAAGAGAGACTTACCTGAAAGGTAGACTGCATGTACTCAGCAGTGGAAAGTTCTGTTTCAGCCTCCAGCTCCTCTATCCAAACTGTGACTGGAGAAAACAGGCAGACGTGAACAACCAGCTCTGGAAACAGGGTTTGATGTCATTTAAGAAAAACTAATGTTTTGATTATCTGAATCTGCCTGTTTTTCATCTTTTTTTTTTTTCTTTTTTCTTTTTCCTTTTTCCCCTGGAGTTTGTGGGTACTTTTCTTCATTAGTTTTGCAAGTGAAGTGAGAGAGTGCTTTCCTGCCTGCCTCCACCGTGCGTTAAGGAGTGCGGTGTTACCATTCTTGCTAGATGAAGTCTTTTATTCCTGCAACTGGATACTTCTGCTGCTTTAATCCTATTTCAGAGCTGATGTCTTATTCTTCATGAAATCATGTTTGTAATTTCATGGTGATTTTATTGCTGCTTGCAGTACCTCCATAACACTCTGACTTCAAATAATTTTATTAACATTAACTTACACACCTATTTTTGTTTCAGTTACAGCAAAACAAACAAAGAAACAAAGCAGGATTTATTCTCCATTATTTCTGGGTTCGTTGCCCGCATTGTGAATAAGCCATGCTATGCACATAGCGGTGCCTATACCAGCTCTGCACCTCCCAGCCTGACTGAGAGGACTCTCCTGCCAGAGCACATCGCCTCTGGAAAGGACTGGGATTCTTCCAGGGCCAGCTAGGGCCCAGAAGCACTTTCATTAGCCAGGTTTTCCTTCTTTCAATTTTGCAGCTTCCCACTTCCCCTAATAATGGAGAGCTGATTGTGTTTTAATTTCACAGATGATTACGTTTAGGGGATTACATTCACAGAGGATTAAATTGCAGGTTGCAGAGAAACAGCCAGGTTCAGGCACGAACCAAAGAAAGGTCTTACTTAGACTAATGGGCACATTAAGGGAATGAAGTTATAGCTATTTTTGTTATTTGACGCCGAACTATTTGGGGACACAGTATCTGTGTGTGCCTGGCTCCATCACTTTCCTGCTTTATGGCCCCTTTCTCTTTCCTGGGTTCTGTCCACGCCTTTGTTAATCTACCCTCCTAACAAATAAATGCTCTGACTGTGAGTTCATGTGCACCAGAGAGCTGCTTCTGATTTATAGGAAGGCGAGCTAGAACAGCGCTTAGGTCAGGATATCAGTTTTAGTGTACAAACTCCTGTATGTGAAAATCCCCCTCCCCAAAGGCACTGTAGAAGAGTGGGGTTTGATTTTTCATCACGTTTGGAGATACAATGAGCATCTTAATCTCAACCCAACTTAATAGCTAGCAACGCTTTTCACAAGCACTTATCAACACCCGTGGCATAGCTGCTCTGACAAAATTATCCCAGATTTTATTTTCATAGATTTGCAGCAACAGGACAGTCAGTTCACCACCAAAAACACCATTTGGTGACCACTTCGCTAATACAGAGCATGCCTCTTGCTGAGGGTAAAACCTACAGATAGGTTTTCTCCATGGGCAGAAATAACCTCATTGCACATCAGGAGGACATGAACCTCCTGTACAGCAGCCTGCCCTTGTTCAGTTCTACTGCCCAGCTGCTTGCTGTTCCTCCTCTCTTTTGGCACTGCTGCAGCAGTATTACGAGGCTGGGACAAGGCTCAGGTGCCAAACACCAAGGTATGTCAGAACAAGAGCCACAGGCTTGACACAGGAATGAGGATTGTGCCTGCAAGAAGAGTAAACAGAGCAAATCTTTGTGAAGTTTCCGAACCCAGCGCTGAGATCTCCCTGCTGAGCTCTTCGCTGTATGCATCGAATGCAGTCGTTTCACTTTTACAGGGGATGTGATCTAACTGTGTGCAAAGTAACTCATCCTTGTGCCTACCCACAGCCATACACCGGCGCTGTGGCTGTGCTCCCGCTGCCCTGCGAACCACCAATCATCTCCTCAATTATTGCCAGCAGCTGAAGGTGGCTGTCGCTGCCTCTTCTAAGGGTTCTCTGCGCTGCTGTGACAAGGAGAAAATTCTCACGAAGTCCATTTTTTAGTGGATGATGGGGGAAACGGAGACCTTACTTTAAACATCACGCAACAACAGCGTCGCTTGCTAAGCCACTGTTTCCGTGCATCACCTCACTGCCTGCGGGCTCTGACCTGCGCTCCCGTGGGTCCCGCTCAGCAGACACTGCAGCATCACTCAGAATGCATTTGTCGGAACTGTACGCGTGCAAAGCGACGTCCAGTAACCCGTGCTGATGCCCAGGTACCTTGAAAGGGTTCTTCGGTGTTGTGTAACTATTCGGTAGCCGAACAGTTGATTCCCACTGCCTCGCACCTGGTCAGCGCTCCCCATCTGCGCACGAATTGTAAAGTACGCGATAAACGCGAGTCACGTTTTCCCGTCACAGGTGTTGGCATTTTGTACCCATTTAAGCGGTTCTGCCCGGTACGGAGAAGGACTCCGACCCATCCAGCACCGCTTATTCCCCCCCATGAAGGTGAATTTTGAAAACAGCCCGGCCGTACCCGCATCCCTTCGTAAGCGGGGGAGGGAGCGCCGGGCGGTCCCTAACGCAGCGCTCTCCGACACGCAGACACCTTACGGAGGAAGCGCGAACCCCTGGAAGGAACGTTTCCAGAGTCCGCTACGAGCAGCGCAACCTCCGCTCCGCGGGTCACCCGCGATGCTCGCCCAAGGCACGCGCAGGTAAAAGCTCGGCGCTCGGCTGCGGGGCCGCTCGTCTCCCGGCAGGTGCAGCCAACGGAGGGAGGCGCGGGCCGGGCGCGGCGCCCAGGTGGGGCGGGCGATGGGGGTCCCTTCCCCGGGCGTTGCCGCGACCGCCCCCGCGGCTCCCCCAGCGCCACTGCGGCTCCGCGCGGCGCCGGCCGCCCCCGGCCGGTAGCGGCACCCTTCCGCAGGGCGGACACAGCCGCAGGGCTCCTGTCCCGCCGTCGCCAGCCCGGCGGGGGTGGGTTGGGGGGGGGGGTGGGGGGGGAGCGGCGGGGAGAGCGCGGTCGCCTGCGGGGCCGGTCCTCGGCCACCGTCCCTCCCTCCCTCCTCCCGCTCGGTGACCCGCTCCTCCCGCCAGCCGCAGCGGCCTCCCCGCATGGTCCCCGCCGCTGCCATGAGCCAGGCCCCGGCCCCCCGCGGCTCCGACCGGCCGGAGAGCGATGCCCGCAGCGGAGCCCCCAGCCGGGGCCCCGGCAGAGGGATGCCGCCGCCGCCCAGCCTGCCCCAGCTCCTCCACAAGTAAGAACCGCCCCGCGATCCGCCGGGCCGGGAGGGCAGCGCCGGGCTGGGCAGGGCGGAGGGTCGCTTCCCTCCCCGCCGCCGGTGCCCCCCGGAGTCCGCACCGTCAGCCCGGGCGGGCAGCGCAACTGCGCCCTACAGCCGGCACCGCTCCCCTGCTGGGATAAGCTCTATTCGTCCCTAAGCTCCGTTTTTCCCCGGGTTCCGTTTGAGCACCGTTTCCCCCAGGCCGCTGCTGCCGGGCTCCGGGGCTCGGCGCCGCTCGGAGAAGTTCAACATGCCCGTGCTGGGGCCGCGGGCAGCGCGTCCTTGCCGGGCCTGCAGCGCTGGCATCTCTGCGCGGCCGTCCCCAAAGCCGGCCTGCGTGCGGGGAGCGGGACCGAGGGGGCAGCGAGCGGTGTGTCCTGCTGGCGTTTTGCCGTTTCGTTTTCCGTCCGAAGAGAGAAAAAGGAAAGCGCTTTTGCCATACGGCGCGGTGACGCGAGTGGCACTGATGTGGGTAAACGGGAGACAGGCTGTGCGCTCCGTGGTTCCGTGTGACGCACGAATTGAGCTGTGCGGATCCAGATATCTGTGCCTAATAGTCAGAATGCCCTGAAAGAGAGGGGCTCCCACCAAGCAGCAAACCCGTGGGTGAGCGCCGGGCTGCCGTGCCCTACAGCTGTAAGGATCGCAGCCTTGCGGCGCTCCGGCTGTCCCCGCGTCCTCATGCCCGCCGTCGGCGCTCGGCCGGCCCTGCGCTTCTCTCCGGCCGCAGCCGACTGTGAGAGCGCAGCTTTGGGCATCGCCTGCATCGGTCTGACAACAAAAGCAGCCTTAGGGAGGAAATACTTTCAGTCCCGGCCCTGTTTTCGGCACGCATCCGTGTAAATATTCTGGTGTGCTTTAGCTTTGCGGAGTATTATTTTGAGTTGGGAGTTACGTTCTCATTTATAGGTATTTATGAAACTGGAGTTTTAAGGTTGCTGTGGAGTGTGGCCCGTATGGTGCATCATGTTTATTTCCTCTTATTCTTGTTTGCTTTTCTGGTGTTGTAGCTTGTCCTGTCCGTATGTTAGCCATTCTTGCTGTCTGTGCCTTCATGGGCATGCTTTATATCTAAGTTCTTATTGCAAAGTCATATATATAGACTGGGGAGTTGGTCTGAAACCAAAACATGGGTGAGTAGTGCTGGGGGGCTGAGGAGCTCCATGAGAGCAGAAGCACATCAGGATGGTGCTGATGGTCCCTGCTTGCTGGTAGTTGGTTGGGAAGCCCAAACCATGGGTGCCGACGTTGGCCCTTACTCCTTAATGCTTACTGAGACTTTGCAGGGCTGTGTAATGCGCTCAGGACTGACTCATGATTAATTTTATAACAAGCATGCTATACACAGAGCCATCCCACTTCTACCAGCTGAGCCCGCTATCAAACCCTAGGTAGGAAAACTTGAAATCTGTTTCTTTTCAGGCCTCTCTTGAAGGGAAAGTTGTGAGGGAGCTCCCATGCTCCGAGTGCCCTTTGCCATGGCAATGCAGCGCTGGGTGGTGAATGTGGGCTGTGTCCATCTAAGGCCCTGCAACTCGATCGTGCTGTTTTCAAACCCTGTGGCATAACCTTGCTTGCACCGCTGCATTTATATTAAAATTTATATGTCTCCACTTTTTAATTACAAAAGCAGGCAGACTGTATTTTGCTTTACTTGATACAAGCTTGGCATTCTGTATATCTGAGTTGGTTATTTGGTGCGTTTGTTCATTACTATGATTGTTATTAGGAAGGAGTATATTAGGGCTTATCTTAAAATGCTGTTGTGAATGTATCTGTGGGGCGCTGGGACAGGTGCAGTGCCCCTGCTCAATGAAATAAGGTACTTTAGGAGGCTGAGGGCAGCAATCCGTCTGTCTCAGTACCAGACGAAGTTAGGATTCTGTAACTGGAAAATATTGATCTCTATTTTATTTTTTAAACAAACAGTTGGCACAATTTTGCTTTGCACCACTTAAACTTCTGGAGCCCTCTGGATGGCCCTTCTTCCCCTGCTTAGAAACTGTTGTGGGTGTAAGGTGAGGAGTAGGCAAAGCTTTCTGAGAGGGTTGTGGTGTTAGATGGGAAAATACTTCATGTTTTCCAGAAGTTAAAGCCTTACTGCAGTTAGAACTGTTATGGTAAAGCTGGGATTGTGCACTTTGGGGGCTGGCTGCTGAAAACATATGCCAGCATAAGAAATAAAGCAGAAGGCAGAGAAGGGGATGACAGTGGGAATGGTGTTGGTGAGCATTCATAACTTGCTCCTGCTCTTGGCTCGCTGGTGGGAGGCGGCTTTAGTAAATGCAACACTTCAGTGTATGGCAAATGTATCACCTGTTGTGGTGTTATCCGGAGTGTGTGCCCCCATGGGAGCGGGGAGACGGCTATCGGTGTGATTCTAGGTGTGACACTGCCGTGCAGTGAGGCAATGGGCTGGAAGCACCTGGGAGGGGAACGAGGGCTGGGCATGGGCCTGGCAATAGGGGCATTATGTGAGGAGTGCTCTCTGCAAATGTGCTGCAAGCCAATTCTGTAATAACAGGCGACCTGATTGCACTGAAATGCAATCCCTTTGTATGTTTTAATGGCTAGCTGCCTGCTTTTGGTTCTGATGATTTGTCATGGGTAATACGTGCCCGATGGAGAGCTTCTTCACTGCCTGTGTTGATACAGGGCAGTGCGTTTGTTTGACATGTGGAGTAAGGCATCCTGAAACAACGTGTGGGGGGAGGAGGGGGGGAACAAAGTGAAACCATCGCTATTATTATTACTTCTTTTTTTTTTTTCCAAGGGGTTTTGCCCCAGAGATTCTGAGCTGCTCTGGAAAGAAGATGGAATTTGCAACATCTGCGCCTCAGTCGTCATCATCCTGTGCCAGGTCTGGGGGCAGTGCTCTGAGCTCTGCTTTCCTGCAGCACTTTAGGGGAAGCTGTTGGGGAAAAAAAAATAATGGCCCATTGTTAATTATTTGTTATTTCTTTGATTTAAATCTGTAATGTTGAAGTAGGTGCCTTGGGATTTTATTTATTTTATAATTTTGTGTAAAATCGTGGGTTTTTCATTTTCTCCTCTCCTTTTTTTTTTTCAACACAAGGCCTCTCAGGAGAGATAAAATATGAATGTACTCCCCTTGTATACATTAGTCATGGCAAATAGTTTGGCATATATGGCAAAGGCAAAGCAGATACTTAACAAAGGGATGCTGGGAGAAACACTGCTTTCACTGTTTCTCTCCTCAGTATTACTGACCCAGCCTTTTCCTACTTGTTTGTCTTTTAAAGTACATCTCCACAGCTTGAGTTGCTTTCCCCACCTGACAGAGCCCTGAAAACTCATCTACTTACATACAGCTTGTTCCTTACACAAGGCATTATCAGTGATAAATTAAATATATGGGTATTTTATTTTAAATAAAGATGACTGAAAGTGTCAGGTTTTTTCTTTTTTTTAATTTTTATGAGACTTTCTTTTTCTTCTTTATTTTAACCCAACAGCCTGCTGGGACAGGAGCTGAGGGGTTGCAGAGCGGTTACAGGGGTACAAAAAGAGGTGGATCAGAAAAAATAATGTAAAGTGCCATCACATGTGCTTCCCTGCAGTGCTTCCCATAGATATCTCTATGCTGTCTGGCTTTTATCTGTTATCAATAAACTCATAGTTGCCCAAAAAATGTCAATAACTTCAGATATTTAAGTGGGGACAGAGATAATAGCAGTGGTACCAACTTTGGTAAAAATGAAAGATAACCCATTTCTAGAGACCATGTAGTAAGTGGCTTATGGGATGCAGCACATGGCAGTGGAACTCTTTGCTGTAACTCAGTTGCCTGGATCTTGCTCTTTTATTGAGAACTTAATCCTGCTGTTCCCCTCAGGGGGGAACTGGGAAATGGGTTCTTCTGGGGCTCTTGGTTCAGCAGTTGTTGATGCTGACCTGTGTGCACACTGAGGTATGGCCATGTGGGGATGTGCTGAAGTCTTTCCAGCCCCACCTGGAAGAAAGGAAAGCAGAGGTGGGTGCAGATCTACTTTCTGGGGACTGTCAGAATGGGGGGAGTTGGATCTTGAAGTGCACTCATGCTTTGGGGAGGGCTGTGGAATTTTGTTCAGAAGGGCAAGAAATGGGTTTTTGTGTGAAGTAGCTTTGGTCACTTTAAAATACTCCTTTGGATGGATTCTGCTCTTTGCAAGGAGCATGCTGTCTTGATTTATTTTTAAACTAAATCTTTCAATCAGATTTGCGGCTGGATGCTTTATCAGACTGGCTTTATTCCCCTGAATTCCACCCCCCCTTCCCTATGCCCCCCATTCTTCGTACCATTTTATAGTTGGTGTGAGGATGTAATCGCTCTGTTAGCCTCTGCCCCTCCACACCCAGCTGCTTTCTCTTTGTCACACTAACGACCCGTCACTGTGAAGCTGTCAGTTTGCACAGTGGGTGAAAGCAGGAAACCTGGCCTCTTGGGTTTTGGAGACGTTTAATATCTGTCCCATTCTGACAAGTTGAGCCTAGCCCATCTTACTAATGCCTCTTGCCTGTTTAGAACAAGCGCAAAATAAAAGCCCTACGTATTCTGTGGCATGAAGGGGGCAAAGGTTTGTTTTGTTAAGGGATCGGTATTTCATGATGAGTGTAGAGAAACAATTATTTTTGTTGCAAGCTTGCTGCTTTTATTTTTTTAATGCAAACTTATGAAATGTAACTGTAATATATTGCATTACAAACGATACATTTTATCTTGTGCATCTGAGGAACTGCAGGGAAGCCAATATGTTCATTTTTTTGCATGCCCCTGCTGGGAGGTGAGCAGGACTGGGGTGGCACTGAGCTGTGCTTTTGTTGCACTGAGTGTTGGTGATGCTGTTCAGTACTGTTCTGTGCATTGCAGCCGTTTTCTTGCAGCAGGGAGATGCAGGGGTTGGTGGGGTCTGCAAGGCAGGGCTGCGTCACACACAGCCTAGTGGACGTGCAGGGCTTGCTCTCACACCTTTACTTGTGGTTCTGTATTTGCAGAATACAAAACAGGCTACACATTTCTGCAAGAAGTGGCATGACAGCAGAAATTTCTTTTATAGAGATAATACTTTTCAGTGGGCTTTTGTGTATTGTATAGTTGGAAAGTAGCAGTAAATTGACCACAGTACATCTGTAGTAAGAGGTGTTGGTTCTGCCTTTGCAAGTTCATGTGATCTTCTCTTAGGGGAAGATGTGCTATGTTGGTGGTGTGTACAGCTTATTGCACTGAGTTTTATGGTTCTCTCTTCTGTTTGCACTGTTTGCGGTTCTGCATTTCCTCTGCTCCCCCACAGAAAAGCTCTTCATTGCAGATTATACGTAACTCAGTGTGAGGAGGGGATCTGAAGAAAAGGTGGCACTTCCCTCCTAAAATATTGGGCAGAACTATGAGCAAAGCAGAGAGAAGTATTTTTCTGCACTGTAGTTCTCTTATCTCCCAAGCTCTTCCATTAACACATCTTAACATTCACACCCCTGCCAGCTGTGTGCTCTGCACCATCCATTTGTGCCCCACTAGTGGCACATTCTTGTAAGGTCACCTACAGCATTTTTTTTTCCTGTATAAGGCTTTAGAGGATCAGATCCCATCACTCAAGTTTCTGAGAATATTTACTGTCTTGTTTGATTCTGGTTCTGTCGTACCAACCAATGGCCAACCATTGGGCTCTTCTCTTTATTGACTTCTTCATTCAAGGTCACTGCTCTATCCTGTAGCAACACCCCCTTTCTATTGAGATGGCCCAAGAAGTTTGCATCTGGTTGTTCTGACGTGTGTTGTGCTTGGGGTGTCGCTGTGTCTGGGGGTGAACATATCTATAAGTAATGCAGGAAAACAGTGATTGGTAGGATGGTGCTTGTAGATACCTCAGTCATTGCAGTGGAAGAATGGATCTGTAGGGTCTGAAGTGATATAAACACAGCAATACAAGCTCTGGTGTATTTGATTCAAGTCAGCTTTTGTATTTTTTGTTCCATGTTGGGTATTATTTGAACATTACCTTTTTTTCCCAGCTCATGAACAAGTACTGACTAACTAACAATGAAATCTAAATGTAGTAGCTATGGTAGATCAGAACTCCAAGAGACTGGGTATTGTTCCTATAGCCTGTGTTTTGGAGGCTTTTTTGCTTTACAAAGTAGTAAAGGATTCAATTTCCTTGAAGGGAGAAAAAAAGTAAAATAGAATTTTTCAAGGACTAGAAATAATTTTACCTCATTATTTATGCAAGGCAACACCTGTCTTGTAATGTATTTAATATCCTAAGTCGCCTATTCATTTTTCTATCCATTTTGCTTACTGGGTAAGTATGACTTAAATTCCTCTTTGGATATACTGTACGTACTTTAATAGTGTACATACTAAGACTGATCTTGCAAAGCCTTATTGATATGCATGAGGATTATTTTTTGTGCATAAGGCTTTAGAGGATCAGATCCTATCACTCAAGTCTCTGAGAATATTTACTGCCTCGTTTTTCTTTGCTGTGTCACTGGGAATTTGCATGGAGTCAATTAGCACAATAAGTATTGATAGGAAACTCCCAGTAGGTTAGAAATTTAAGAAAATAATAAAGACAGTCTTTGTATTCCAGCATTGGAGCTTTCCTTCTGAAAGAGAGCATGGAACCGTGGAGTATTGGTCTGCACTCCTGTTTTCTGTGTATTAGTATATTGTGTATTAGTGATGTGAGTTCTGGAGTGTGAAACAGCTCAGTGGTGGCTGTATGTGGCGGCTCAGCCCCTTTCTAGCCCCTGGCAGAGCCATTTGTAGCTGTGTCTGTGCAGTGTGCTGCCTCCTGTGCATGTTCTGCTACTTGGCGCTGCTTTGTCATCTCCTCTGGCTCTGTGGAACAGAAGGCCCTTCTGTACCAGGAAACACACAGAAGGGAGACTCCTCCCATGTTTCTAATTGATCTGTGTAGCATAATGGATTTTTATGTCCTTCTTCACAACTTTAGGCCTACTCTTTGGCTCTGGTGCTTCCCCTGTTTCAAGCTGTATTGTCTGAATGTTGGTAGCAGTGCTCAGATGCTGAGGACTTGATTGGCAAGTTTTAGCTGTGAGTACATTTTCACAGCTGATCCATAAATCCCCAGCAGACCATTAGGAGCTTCAGAGCAGCTCTGGCAAGCTCCCCTGCAATAATTGTAGTTTTAAGTCTGTTATATTTAGTTTTCTCACCTCCTAACAGGATGCCAGGGAGCCCTCTCTAGAAGCAAACACTACGGTCCATGTTGTATTCCAAGCTGGCAGCTTGCACAGAGCCCGGTGTGGGAGGAGGGCTTGCTGCTCATGGATGAGGCAGAGAGAATCTAGGGGTGTGAGTTGTGGCACACAGACCCCAGCTCTGTGCTGAGGCATTTCAGGAATTGGAGGAGACATGGAGCACATCGCTTCTCACTCCTGCCTCTTGTTCCTGCTCATCGGAGGGAGCAAGGGGTCAGGAAAGTGGCTTCTAAAAGCTTAAACATGGTGGAGTTGTATGTAGCTCTGATGCAGACAGCTCTTAATTTAAGATCTCTGAGGTAATTTTACTTATTTAGCTGCAGCAAAGCTGGCAGTTCTGGGAGTGACCAGAAAGAAATCTAAGAAAAGAACTCTTTTCTCCAACATGGGCAGCAGCAGAGTTTCTTTTGTGTAACGGGACTTGTGGTAATGATGTCAGTGTAGCAGCTGGAGGCTGGCTTGGAGACCACATCCACTTTGGGTATATTGCTCTATCACCATGTATTAAAAACAGTTCTGTGGGGACTAAATTGTCTTTGTGATGCTCTGGAGGATGCCTCTTATGCTGAATAAAGCCAGAGGAGGGGTTTCTGTTGCTTTGGATTTGGATGCAGCTGCATGGGCTCTGGCAGCAAGCTCTAGTTTGGCTAATTGTTTGGGCAATTAATGGAAATTGTGTATGCTTCTTTTGGAAATATCCATTTACCAAGGATGCACTTGTCTCTTGGTGGAGTCTGGTGTGTTACCTTGCTGAAGGGAGAAGGGGATGGCTGTAGGCAAACTCTTCCAAAAGGCGGCTGCTTCCTTTTCTAGAAAAGCTCGATAGAAATTAGTTACTGGATGATCATGAATCTTACCTAAAACCTGTAGTTGATTTCTTCGCACAGATGGGTGTCAGAGAGGCACTATCTGAGCTATCTATGAAAAGGGGAGAAGGAAGAATTAGTGTTGGTCTTTTAAAGGATTTTTCAAATAATTCTTGTAAGAGCAAGAAATGAAGAAATTTCATTTGCATTAAAAGCCCCTTTGAGCAAGAAAGCAGAGGCTTTGTTGACTGAGGTCTTGTTAGGATAAGTGTAGAGTAAGCAGCTAAAAGTTGTGATACGCAAGCGATGATCTCATTATACAAACCTTGTGTTGAACTCGCTCAAGTAGCAGTAAGAATATCAGGTGACAGCTTTCCTTCAAGGAGGCATCTCTGATCTGAGGTCTTCAATAAAAGAAACAGAGTTGGTCATCTCTTCAGTCCTTACTTTCCAGTGCATTTCATGCACGGTGCCAAGGGGGAGGTGTTCTTGTGGTGGGGATTGCTGTTGATGCCTGGGACAGTTCTGGTATTCGACACCTAAACTAGAAATGCTAAGAGTGATAAATGAGCTCATTACATCTGTAGAAATGAAATTCAGAGCATGCTTCAACCAGGAGGAAAGACAGTGCCTTTCATCTGTATCTCATAATGGAAAAAATTTTTGAAACAATGTGGAACATCTAATGTGGCTGGATTAGGATTGATGTAGGCTTGTGGAAAAAGAATACAGCGATCTTAGAGTTGGAAACAAGATACTAGGAGTATGGGTAAAAGAATGCTGTGTCTTAGGCTCACCTACATAAGTGTGCTCTCTTCTATATCAAGAAGAGAATGAATGAGCAGTGGTCAGAGGACAGCAAGCGTGTGTTTGGGCAGCTTGCTGAGATAACGGGCTGTGGATAGGGATGGCAGGGTGTGCTCACTTAGTGACTGCTGGCCTGCTGGGTGTTGATGCAAACTTCAACCAGCTTGCAATCTGTCTGCATGGCAAGTAAATTTTGGAAGTGCTTACTCGGAGAGCTATCTAGTGTGAATCAGGGACCAGCATTGACACGTATAACAAGTTAGGCTCCACATGTTAACAGGAAATCATAATTAAAAGGATAAGCATAATTATGTGAGGGACAAAAACATCTGGAGTCCTACTGCTGATTGTTGGTCTAAAATATGAGTGAGCAAATGCAACCATGGAAAGTGAGAGTTTGGAAGACTTATTTTCCCTGCAGCGTCAACTCAGGCTCTTACTTAAATTTTTAGCTTTAAGACTGTCACTGACCCTCTGCTGAGATAGCTGTCACTTTGGCAAGAACACATTGACGACATAGTCTGAGTGCTGGTTATCCTACAGTACTATTTCCACCATTCCCTGAAGGTCTAAGAAGTTTTGTATGATGCTATTACCAGAAAAGGGAGTTCAGCCCTGCCCCACCGCAATGATTTGCCAGGCTCAAGTGGCGTTGTAAGGGCTGGGAGCTGCTACTGGGGAACACCACTGTGTGAGGTGGGCTAAGAGCTGATGTTGGGAAAGTGAGAGGTGTGAGGGAGGCAGATCTTGAAGAAGAATCCATCTTTATGTGGTGGAAAGCCTATGTCTCTTAACTCCTTCAGGGAGTCTGGGCATTATGCTGGCATTACATCAAGCAGCCTCTTCCCCTCCTGCCCTCTTCAGAGTAGCTTTGGTCTAATTGGTATCAACGTTTTCTTTTCCAGCTATTAATTAAAATTAAAGTGATCTCCAGGTGCAAACTCAGTCTTTTTTATCCTCACGGGAGGAAAAAGTGGCCCATTTACTATTATAATAATTGCAAGAGATGACTGATAGGAAAACTGAGCGTCTTTTCCCAACTGGAATTGAACTGCGAAGCAGCCGGGGCAGCTGGGAGGTTCTCAGCTTGTGTGTATGTCTTTGCTAGTATGAATGGTTTGGAGAAACAAAACAACGTTTTCCTGATTGAAAGGCTGCCTCGACTTATCTAGGGCTATGGCTGGTTATTAATAGAGCATACTGCATTTCCTTCACATAAAGATGCGAAGGGCACTTTGCTGAGAAAAAATCCTGCTGTGTGTTTCTGTCTTTGGGCCCAGCTCATCACCCAGCTAAAATTAAAAGGTGAAGTCAGGCAGTTCTTGCTCTCTATTTTTAAACTGCTTCAACATATGAATGTGAGTGTGAAATCTTTCTTTAGGTTTCTCTTAACTTAATTACCTACTTATTCAAAATATCCTCTTCTCAAATTGCTGAGCTATAATTATATTCATCTCTTCTGTGGACGTGCTGGAAAAGTGCATGTTTTTCTTCAGGTGGTGGATGCTTGTTAATGTTGTGCTCAGTTTGTAGTTCTGTAGCTTTTATGGCAATGGAGGCCTTATAGTAAGTGCTGGAGATCTATTTGGATGTGTTTACAAAGAATAGCAAGTAAATGATGCTTTTCTGTATCTGTTCATTTATTTATTTGGGGGGGAATATAGAGAAGCTTAGCTTGAAAAAAAAGAACATCAAACTAATAATTTTTATTTCTTAATAAGAAGTGATGTGACTGCTGCAAATACTTTGTTACACTTTTGTTCTTTCATCTTTTGTTTTACACAAGCTTACTTCTATTAACTTTGTTTATATGCCTTTTCTTTTGTGTTGGGGGAAAGGGGTGATGCGACCCCCAGTGCAGGACAAGCAGTGAAACCTCTCCGAACCATGGATTTGACACACTTGCACTAACTTGGGTATGTGGAATTCATCTTCCTTTTTTTCAGTGACTCTATCAAAAATGCTTTTATGAGATTGAGTGCTCTCTGCTCACAGAAATCACGTTCTCTGGACTCATTTCATCCTGCAGAGGGTGTGCTTTCCTCCTCCAAGGCATTCCCTGTGTTACCCATAACGCACCATCCTGCTATGCTGAGAATCTGTCACTGCACTTCGTGGTACATAGGAAAAAGGCGTCTGTCTGTCCATGTGCTGTCTGTTACTGAATTTCTCAGACAATCAGGTATTTGATGTGCAGGCTGTACCTATGGGTTTCTCTTGTACCCAGAGCACTGTTACTACTTCAGAACCAGCCTCTTTCATGATGAGAGGGACTCCTGAGAGCATCTGTTTTTCTGCATTTACTTTTTGGGACCATTGATAGCAAGCAGAGTTCAAAATGGAGTGAGATATGATCTGTCTTTCTCAGTGTTTGCCTCATTTCTTTGCTTTTGTCAGTGGAGCAGCTGTGCCATCAGACATCCTATGTGATGGTCAAGCAGTCATCAGGCACTACTCTATCATGTCAATAGTGATCCAAAGCTGGTAAGCTCTGAGTAGTGTTACCTTTGGTGTCCAAATACTCCAGGGTTGTGAATATGGGAATCTGTATTGAGCCTTTCCTCTGACAGATGAGTAGACTGTTGGCTGCAGGCTGCCTTTAGGGCAGCTGGTGCCTGGGGACAGCAGTAAGGGTGGTTACATCTCTCCAGGCAAACCCCACATGCTGTTCATCTGGTTGACTCTGTATCTCCTTCACTTACCAGAAATACCTGAGATTTCACATGTGTGAGTGTTGGATGACAGTGTGTTTGTGTTGCTGGTGAGAAACATTGCTATTTGTGGTGTTCAGTGGCATTAGAGTTGGATACCTAGACAGCAATGTTAAGTAATGCAGATCTGAAACCATGGTCTGGACTCATCTTCCCATACCAATCTGTGTTGGAACAGCTGGCCCACCAGCTTGTTCTAAGCTTCTGCCCACTCTCCACAAAACTCTTGGAAAACCATCTCTCTTGTAAATCCTTCTGGCCATTACCCTTCTTGCTCCATCCTGTCCTGTTGCCCATTCTTAACTTCTGACTGATAACCTGCCATCTTCCAAAGAAATGCATATACCTCTAACCTAGTTACACGATCATTTGAGAAATGAAAAGTTGTGTTTTAAGAACTAAATATAGACACGATATTCACCTAAGCAATGATGAGAATTGTTGTCTAATCAAATGGCTAATTAAAGTCGTGGATTTTTTTGTTCACTCACTGCAGGCTGCAGTCCAGTATTTCCAGTACTACAAATATTGCACTGACTGTATCAACAGAACTTTTACTGCTGTCATCTGTCAACATCTTCTGCTCAGTTTTCAGTATTCTGTTCTTTTGTTTTGTTTTTGTAAATGCCCTTTCTTGTGCTGTTTTATTGAAGCCCCGTTGCTACAAAGTGCCTAAATCCTGACAACATCAGTGAGTTTTAGATGTGTTCATGAATTTCTGCACTTGAAAAAGTGTCTGCAGAATTTGTCCTCTGGAACACTGTTTTTGTCATTGGAAAGGAAACAAGTAATGTTAAACACTCATGTCTTCCAGTCTTGGGCAAGCAGCTGTCATATGTATGTTTATCCACAGTAGGAAACTTGGAAAGCTTTTGATTTAGTGGCACTCATCTGTTAAACGTAAACTGTTACCTTCAAAATTGATTGAAGAGTATTGAAAGGGAAAGAGATGTATGAGTATAGTGTGAATCTGGTAGATCATACCTTTAAATGGTCTGAAAAGTACATTGTCAATGGGACCAGGTGAACAATTATGCGATTGCTACATCTGCTTAAAAATATCTTGCAACTCTTATCTTATTTTAAGTCAGACACTAAATATGCTACCATCCTTTTCAATAGATTGGATTAAATTGCTGGGGAGTGCAGAGCTGTATTTCTTTCAGTAGTTTGAGCAGTTGTATGTTTGCTTCAATGCTCTAGACAAAACTCTAACAGATATTTTAGTTGAGCAGAACAGTTTATTTTGAATTTAGGGGGAAATAAGTTCTTGTTTGTACTGTTGCTTTAAGTAGTTTGAATAGTAGACTTCATTCAAAGAGTAATCCTTTTCTTTCTTTTTTCTTTGCTTCAAATTATGGTATGTGAAATCTAAGTGGATAATAAAACTGAAGAGCCAGGTCGTAAAAATGGTGTTAACTGAAGTGTACAAAAATAATAGAGATTCCTGTCCATGTCATCTGATAGCAGCAACAGAGGGAAAACAAAGTGAAGAACTTGGTTGTGTTGTGTGTTGCATGGATGGAATTGAAAGCATCTCAACATTACTGGTAGATATGTGTAATACTTAAATGTACATTAAAAATATACATGTGTGTTTTTGCTCTGGGTGTGTTTCTGTACTTATATGCAGTTTTATTTTTAAGTAACTCCTATTTTAGAGCACATTCACTGCAGATATTTACATTGCTAACCTTCTTCTAACATATCAATAATGAAGAGTACTTTCTTGCGTAGCTGCATGTGTCCTCCAAAAATTGTGCTCCCATTGTTTGTGAGCTGCATTACAATAACATTGTATTGTTATTAATTATATATTATGTGATGGTTATTAAACAGCTAATAATGTCCAAAAGGCTCTGTGGTTTTTTAACACATCCTGAGGGGCAGTGTGGATCAAAGCACAATCTTGGGAGTGTTTTTTCAACCTTAATGATTCTATCATTTGATGACAGCATGGATGTTAAAATCATGCTGACTGTATATTTTTAGGACACTTTAAAAATGGCCGAAGTCAAACTGTTCAAAATTCCCCCCCCCATTCTTTGGCTCTTCTGTTGCTTGATTTCAGACCTTTGCATGACCCATTGCACTGTGTAACTACCATCACCTATTCCCTGTATGGATTTTTACCACATTGGTAATGAATTTGTGATTAGATTATCATGACCTGGTTGTTTGAATATTGGGTTGTTTGAATATTGAGGACTAGAAGAGTTTAGCTGCTGAGAACATCAGTAGGACAAGAGGTAATGAAGTTGTCTCAGGGGAGGTTCAGGTTGGATGTTAGGAAAAGTTTCTTCTCCAAAACAGTGGAGAGAGACTGGCATAGGCTGCTCAAGGAAGGGGGGGTGGGGGGGAGGTTCCCTGTTCCTGTAGGTGTTAAAGAAGTGTAGAGGAATGTGGTCAGTGGGCATGGTGGGGGTGGATTGACAACAGTTGAGCTTAGTGATTCTAGAGGTCTTTCCAACCTTAATGAATCTATGATTCATGGCTTTATAGAGAGTGTATGTATGCAAATATTTTCTTGAGGTGTGATAATTACTCTTGTCGTGTATCTGCTTAAGAATACCAAATGCTTGAAAGTAATATGGGAATGGCTACACGGGAAAACCAGTTCAGAGATGCTGTCTGAGCTCTGCACAGATGACCTTGTCAGGGCTTGGCTGTCTCTGGGGGGGAAACAGCACTGCATGGAGTGCAAGGGGATCTGTCTGCGAGGGGATCTCTGCTGCGTATTGCTGACCTGCACTGGCTTTCAGCCCTGCAGCGAGGCTCACAGAAATGGATCAAGGTGCTGCTGTGTGAACTGTGCTGTACATGACAGAAGTGGTGCTGGCTGCCTGCTGGCAGGAGCACGTCAGCCTCCCCTCTGCAGCATGCTCAGCGTGGGCCCAAAATAACGGGCAGTGCTGGGCATTTCTGGCAGGGGAGGTGGGCCATATTAAAGGCAACTGTGACTGTGCAAAATACAATGTTGGGCTGTTGCAGGGTTCTTTAGTGGATTCTTTAGGTAGTATTTGTCTTCAGCAGCTGCCTCTGAGCGACTGTTCCCGTACCTATCAGCCCTGAGGCTCCATTCACTGCTATCTTTAACGTCACTGTTCCCAACCACCCAGTGAATGGTGAAATTCCTGCACTGCTTTCAGATGTCAGCATGCTCCTGAATCCCACTTCGTACCAAACAGAAGTTGCTAACCAGTCACTGAGGAATCTTCAAATCACCTTTAGTACTGAGAAACTAGATCCCAGTATTGTTTCTCTGAGCTAAGTAATCCACCGCAAGAATGGATTTAGAAGGACAATTTATCAGCAGAGATTTACATCAGTACATATCTGGTTAAGGATTTAAGCTGAAATTTAAATTTGTACTTAGATATGGGTTTTATTTAAAAGAATATCCTGCTTAGGATTTCAGTAACATATTTTGCAAATCACTCTTCAGATGCTCTTTCTGGAGCTCAGATGGCTGTACTGTATATGAAGAATGGATTCAGGAGACTTCACAGTGTTAGTGATTATCTTGTAATGCTTTCCAGATGGCAGAACGTGATACAATCATCACTGTCTGGTTTTGCTGCACTGTATGCTCTGTCATATCCAATAAGTAACCAAGAGACCATTACAAGATCAACAGGCTATTATGACAATGGCTGGTTAATTCAAATGTTCTTTATTACATTATGAAAACTGCAGATTACCAGAAAGCTCATTGGTGAATGCAGGAAGATTGATTGCTTCTCAAAGCTCTCAGAGAACTAGGTATGCAACTTGAATTAGCCACTCCAAGCTACGCTTTGGGAAATTAAATCCGTTTTTGTAAGGGCTGTAATGAAGTTCACATCTGTTCAGTTGTGAGTTTCTGTAGTAGCACTCCATAATTCCTTTTCTGCTCTTTGGCGAAGAATGTTTGTTTGTTGCTTGCAGTGATCTAAAATAAAACCAACGCCACTAGCTGTGTGGGCACAGTGATGAAGTTCAACTCGACTGCAGCTTGTGGCTGCTCATAATTCTGCTCGTGTTTGTGCAGTAATGTTGTTTACTAACTGGTGCTTTTATTAGGCTTGCACACCACCATTTGAATGGCAAACCCATCAAATTTAAGTAGGTGCTTAGCTCAGGATTTTCTCAGCATTAATTGAAGGCGCCGGGGTACTGCAGTGGGACAGGTGCAGCCTTGCCGTGCAGAGGCAGGATTTGGGGAGTGAAAGCTCCTGGTTCATCCCGGCATCCAGCTGTGTAGGGCTTCTTACTTGAACCCATATCCAAGGAGTCTTTAAGGGAGATTAGGGCCATGGTGGGAAGTTTCAGTCCACTGGCAGTTGTTGTAGAGAGTAGGTTTTCTAGGCACTACTTTAAGCTCTCCTACCCTTTAGTAAAGTCTAGGAAAATGGGATGGAGGGAGGAGTAAGACAGAAATATATGGCATTAACTAGCTTTTGGAAAGGATGAGAAAACTTTCTGAAATGGGTTGAATGTCTTGCAATGGTCTCATCATCCATGGAGCAGCTGCTGTAGGCTGCCATGAGTGCGGCTGGTCACTGAGAAGGCTGGTCTTGGACAGAGGGGCTTAGAACTGGAGCTGAATAGTGTCCTGCAAAGAAGAGCTGCTTCTAATGCAGTCATTGTTTCAGTGGTTATGCCATGCTTGCTTGTGATACTTACTGAGTGGCTTCATATGTTTTTATCCTGCATGGTGTTGCTGGGCTGATTTTGTGCTTTCCCTTCATCACATCTCTGGAGAGTTCCACAGTTGAGCCTCAAAACATCCTCTTTATGGGAGGAAGGAAAGAGGAGAAGTTTACATGGTGCATTTCTCATTTTACAGTTACCAGTGGCTGCTCACACTTGCACAGCCCAGTCCTGTTCACCGACTCAGGCTGTCTTTGTTTGCTGCGGTATTGGTGGTGATGAATGTGCTTTGCCAGTATGATTTGTAAGGCTTGTTGCGTAAAACAGAATGTGACTGCAGCTTTTGGAAACTGAAGGTAGGAGAGAGCTCATTACAGTTTGTAATTCATTGCTCCTCCAAGTCCTTGGGTGGCTGTGTTGCACAGCGTTATGCAGCCTCTTTGCCTCTTTTGTTGTCTTCTATAATGAGTGGGTGGAAAACAGGCTCTGCAGTGATGGGGGCAAAGGAAGGGAAAAGGAATGGTACTGCTACACTTCTCCTCCAGCCCTTCTCTCGTTCTTCCTCTACTGCACAGCTTTTCCTTCCCATCAAAATCTCCCAGATCCCTGGTTTCTCACCAAGTGAGCAGAGGTTTTCACCTTTTTGTGTAAGAGCTCACCAACAAAATCCTACAGATGGTATATAAGGAAGAAATATCCATTGCTTTGACTCGCTGGCAAGAAATGCCATGCAGTCACAGCTTTAGCACCTGGACAGGTTTCTGCTCAGAAATCTGACCAGCTGCCATGGGTTAAGGAGGTGGGAATGGAAATTCAGCCTAAGAGAACCTAGAGCTCTTCACAGCTGATAGAAAAAGAGAACTTTTTGTTCTGGGAATGTAACATTTATCAAAGGCCTGAAAAGTGTTGTTAAGAACAGCTTTCTAGCCTGATGCAGTCTCTTGCATTTTTACAGTACTCTGATAAAGGGAAGAGAGAGGCTGTGAAAGACATTACTTTCCAGGGAGAAGTGACCCTTTCCTATACTTTAGAGCTCATCGAAGACCAGCTGAAATCGTGTCCTGGAGGATCTTTGTGCAGCAGAGCGCTCAGCACAGTGTGTCTCATAGCTGTAAGTGCCAAGTTACACTCAGCCCGTAACTATTGAGCCCGTGAGACGCTATTCCTTGTAGAAACTTGAGATGTTTATTAAGATGTTCTGAGTTCAATTTTTGATGTATCAGAACAGCTTTTAAATCTGTCACGGCTTCAGGTGGCAGAACCGGCACGAATGGCACTCAAAGTTGTGCTGGAAAGATGTGATTCCTTGCATGGTTTTTCTGGTGTGTTTACACTCCTCTCCTAATTTTAAGAGAAATATATCTGTGGGGGTAAATCTGGCTGTTTAAAGTAAGTTTTTTTTTATGGTTAATATCTCTTCATGTCACTGTCTGGTTACAAGAGTAGTACGAGGTGATTGTATAACAGTGTTAGCTTAAAAATTATTCAGGTACAGGAAGATATGTATTTTTTAATGTTGCAAATATTCATTTAAAATTCTTAATAATTACATTGTTCCTCTCATGTCAGCCCCCAGTTTCTAATAACTTTTAGAAGTTATTAAGACTTTTATAAGTCCCAATAACTTTTGTTACTTGATAGTGCTGGAATGTATGCTGTGCTTGTCTCTTTGGGATTGTACGTGTTTAAATCAGTTATGTCAAACAGCAACTTCTGTTGGAAGGATACACGTAAAACTACAAAGCAGTTCTGCATAAATTGCTTTCTTTACTCTGTCTTTTTTTGTTTAAAGGTAGAAGCTTTTATGAAGATGTCATGTGACAACCAGATATATTATCTGATATCCCTCTGCATGTTTACCTTGACAAAGATCCAAATTGCAGCAGAGAGGGGTGGGAGCAAACACGCAGTGCAGTTTCAGGGTTAAAAAGCAGAACAAAACCAACACGCAATCCACAATCTGCTTAATTGCTTGTGCATCTTGCAGAGAGAAACGTAATTACTGGCAGAAATCACAGACAGGGTTACAGAGTGGTGCTGCCGAGCTGCTCCGTGGGCAGTAGCTGAGCTGCACTGCTGTGTGCAGAGCGGATGGTTGGGTGGGAAGGAGAGCTGCAGGAAGAGCTGGTGGGGATGGTACGGGTGAAGCTGAGTGGTTAGCTGTCAGCCAGCAACGATGTGCTGTTGCATGGCAGGAAACTTTGCAGTAATTGGATATTTTCTGTTTTGGTGCTGAGCGTTAAGCACAAGTCTCACGTTGGTGCATATTGTAGCTCCCTTTTGCTCGCTTAACTGTATTTCTGCTCTTGAAAAACGTGCTGCTATGGCACTTGTTCTCTGATGTGTTAAGCACAGAAATACAAATTCAAGTAGCTGGTATAATCCAGTATTTCTCAGAAAATTTTTATTTTAAATCGCTCTTTTACATTGTTGTTTATATGTGTGCATACAGAAGGAAAGCACATTTTCCCCTGTATATCATCAAGGAGCTCCTATGGCAGAGGGAACAAACAAACAAAGCCAACCTCAAAACACACACTGTGTTGCTAAAGCGGGAATTTGCTTTTGTGGCAAATGAAGTCTCCAGATGGGAGACCGGCAGGTCAAACTTGTCACTGCTGCAAGCTGGACGTAAATGAAATGAAGCTGTTCAGCCGTCTCTGAATCTCCACAGTGCTCACTGGAATTATTTTTTCAGAGTGCCTGCAGGAAAAACCACAACTCTTTTAGTATTTCATGTTGAGTGTTTTTGTTTTTTAAATTGGTAAACCAGGCTTAGAAATAACAAATTCATTCATTTAAATCTGTGAAGATGATATTTTTAAATAAGAGGGAATGTGCACTGGGGAACAGATTTTGTGGGAAAACACTGATTTTTTTCGGCTGCTGCTTTATTAAGGTGTGATACTTTTCACTGGGACGTTGTCAGCTGCGAGTAGTGAGTTGATGCTAAGTAATACCTCTCCTTTCATTAACTGCAGGCAGTTGGGGATTTAAGGACTTCTTTCTCATTGTTTAATCCCTTAAATCCTACTGAATCTGATGGTTTTTAAAGACAAATATTAATTATTTCTAAACTTTTCTATTAAATATTAATATTTCCTTTTGGGAAGAGTAAAATGCAAGTGGATGAGTTTAACTTTCTGTTCCTCGTGTGCAGGTTTTAAAACCATCCTTCAGCACTCCTTAGGGTGAGAAGGTCTTCATGCAGCCACACACTTTTGTCACAGCACACAGTTCTTAAACGAGTTGCAGCTTCAGGGGTGTCTGTAGAGCCTGGCTTCAGAATGTGAATTTCAGAAACATCTTGGAGATTCTTTTATTGAATAATCTTGGAAAAAGTCTAGTATGTGCTCAGCTTATGGAATCCAGAGATAGAATGTGCTGTTTTTAAATAAAACCAGAGATTTTTTTCTTGGGAGAGAAAAAGTTTCTTATCTAAGGCAGCCTTAAAAAGGAAAAGTATTTTACTGTTTTGCAAAGAAAGCTGTCGTCTCAGCAACAGCAGATACCTGCTTTCTATTAACAAAGTTGAGTACATCAGAAGCTGGTATCTTAATTTTGTTACAGAATACTAAAGATCTGCAGTGGAGAAGTTTGGGTCTAAAACCTGTTTGTTGAAATGAATTTATTAACAATTGGTGGCATCTAGTGACTGTCTCTGTCAGCGCACTTATTACATAATTCATCTACAAGCTTTACCGAACAGTTACCTTACAGACTGTCCCAGCCTTCAGTTCCAGCCTCTTGTTCCCTTTCAAAAGATAAACTTTCCATAGGGCAGCGCTTATCTCCAGGCTTCCTGCTGGCGGAGGCTAAAGCTGCCCCGGCTCGGTCAGCGCTCAGTAGAACCCTGCAGACTTCAGTGGGTGCTCAGCAAGGACATGGGGAACCACTGAGCTTCAGTCGGTAGAAGGAGAAACAGCAGAGATAATGGATCAGAAAAGGTAGAGTATTTGTTTAATTCAGTGGTGGTGGTTTGTTGCAATTATTTTGAGTTGCAGTTAGAAATTAATAACACTACTTTTGTATGTCCATAAAAACGGAGTGGTAGGAAATGTTATTGCTGTGTGCGGCTCCTAGATCTTTGGTAAGAGCTATCTCTGCTTCCAGAGGGTGATAGTATTGTGTGGATTAGCAAAAGGCAGATGGAGGGCTAGATGTGTGTTCGACTTTTAATTCTTGTGAACGGAGTGGCGGTGGCCTTTGTAAAGACCTTCTGTTGGAAGCATAATGCACAGGCACAAGAGAAGGGGCTTACGGCAGAGTTTTTCTCTCTGTTGTTCCTATTGCCCTTGAGAAATGTGCTCTGTATCACATGTGCTTCACAGAAGTCATTCTCAAATGGGTTACGGCAGATTCAGATGCCATTGTATGAAGTGCTCCGTGCGGTCTGCAAAACAAGGAACTGCGAGATAACGGCGGGAGTGTTTGCTGCTGCTTTCAGATGGTCTATTTTTGACATGGAGGCCAATATCAGGCCCTGGATTTTGTCAGGTCAGGGGGTGACCTCTGAAGACGTTATCTGTCTTTTCTTTGTTGACAACGTATCTTTGTCCCTCCTGCGACCTGGGATGGCTGCGTGATAGTGCTGCTATTTAAAATGCCTAGATAGGAGAAGTCATGTAAATTCTTTCTATTTTTAAGGATGCTCATTAAAGCTGCTTGCAAGGCTCAGGCAGTTTGGGGTGCAAGATGATAGCTCTGCCAGGGGGACCAGCAGCTCATGGAAAAGCCTGTCACCTTCACTTGGCTTTGTTAAACAGGGATGTGCTAAATGCATGAGTTAAGTAATAAGAAACAATTTACAAGTATTAAATATTACATACACTTGTCCTTTTAGCTATTTTTATAGGGTTAACTTTCAGGATAAGTGTATTTTTTTTCTGGTGCATTTGGGAATATTTCAATTAAATGGGGTTCATTGTTCACGTTGTTCAATCAACTTTTTGTGAACTTCTTAATGTCTCAGTTTGGCATTGCCCCTTGTTCCTGGATGCTGCAGTGCTGGAAGAGCAGAGAAGCTTAAATGCAGAGTTGTTTTGTTTGTGCTGGTCTGTTGGTAATACACATCAGCATAACTGGAAACTGTGGGTTCTAATTGGCTTTACTTATATTGGAATTTAAAAGTTGAGCAAAATAATGCAAATAAATCAACAGCGATAAACAGTCTTCTATTTTCTAGAGCAAATCAGGAGAATCAACTTTAAAAATCTCTTAAGGGGTTGTGTGAGACTTCGGGTAAATCTGATGGATGGTTTTGGCAAAACAGCCATTTTCCCTCTGCCTTCGGGCTCCTGGGTATGGTAACAGCATTTTCCTTTGCTGGGCAGAGAGGTGGCCAAGGAAAGGAATCGCTGTACCCAATACAGGTGTTTAACCCATATACGGTTCCCTGAAGACCCACTTGCAAAACTTCAGCAGGACTTAATGTGTGAATTTATGTATTTTCTACTGAGTATTAAAGTTTAGTAAGGGGAGCTGATGGTGTTCCACAACTTAAACCTGAAGGAATAGCTTGTCAGCTACAGATTCGTTTGAAAAGCAGGGATTATATTAAAAACTTGAAATAAATCTCAATCTGACAATCCCTCTGTTCCTGGAGTGACAATGTTGAAAATGTTGCTGTTGTATTTTATTATCATTATTTCTTGTTGCAGTCATTCCCAGGAGCGTTACTCCTGTTATTAGGTACATGCAGTTCTACTACTTTTTAAGTGAACAATAATAAAACAGAATTGCCCAACCCAGCCAGCCCTTGTCATGAGTGTTTATGGTTCTTCCTATGTGGGTTGCTTAAATGTTCCTATAAAAGTGTATAAATCAGCAGAGACTAGTGCTCTGAAGCACTGATTCTGTGGATTTCAGTTGTAGATTAATTCCCGATGACTCCTAAGCCTGCATAAGTAAATGTGGAAACATTTACCTGCTGAAAAGCGCACTGTCTGTTTGTACATTGGCTTGTATTTGGTTAAGGATTTGCCAAATTGCCATACAAAGGGAATTTGGCTTTTCTTAGCGCTGTTCACATCTCTTGAACACATCATGCACATAGGGGAAAAGCAAAAAAGAAAAAGAAATACATGGCACAGTGAGATCCTCTGTGCATTTCCACCAGAGAGCTGGGATTTCTTTCTTAAGCCACCTATCCTCGGACAAACTGTTTGGGAATGGGTACAGCTTAGCCCCTACAGCATCCTGTGTTTTGTATCTTATTGCTTGTCGTGGTGGCTTTTAATCATACCAGAACCTGGCTTTCTTTTCTTCATGTTTCACCTGGGTGACACAGCAGAGCACAGGAAAGTGCTGAATACATTGATTCCTTAAGGGCACTTTGCTGTCCTTTGCTGAGATCCATGTTTTTCTATTTTTTTTTCATCTGTACTGAAAGCTATACCAGCTGTGGTTTTTGTATTTTTTTAAGCAGATTTTACTGCTTATATTCACTCTGGTTTTTAAAGGTAATGTTTCCCTATAAGTGGAATGGCAAACAGAACGTCCCAGCCTTGTTGCTGGTGCAGCATTGTGTCGAAAACCCGGAGTGACTGCACTGTGAGATGAACGTCCTGGTTCTGCCATGACTGCTGCAGGGAGCTCATCTGCAAGCCTGGCAAGACGTTTCAGCTGTAAATTACTCCTTTTCACAAGATTTCAAATGTCTCCTTCTTGGGACAGGACGTTTATCTGCATGTTAAGTCTCAACAATGGCTTCAGGGTATACCAGTGTAAATGGGAAACAATGACCTTTCTTGGGAATCGTATACTTTAGAGCAATTCTTTACAGCCAACTTCTTTCCCTTGCATGTACATCATAGACTCATAACTAAAAGTATGCAGTTTCAGAAATCCTGTTAAAGCAACAACTGTATTCCGTCTTACTGCTCCTCATGGTTGCAAGGCGCATGACCTCTTCCAGCAGTGGGCTTTTCACGCTGTTCCACAAATAGTTCTCATCAACAGACCTTAAACCCTGGAGCTGTTATGTTGATGGAAGTTAGTTTATATTAATGTATTGGTGTTAAAAGAGAAAACCAACAAAACTAACCTGAAAATAAACCGAGCGCTGGACCTGGGGAGGTGCTGGTAGTGCCGGCAGCTGGAAAACCAGGGGAGTTGGTGATTTTCTTCCTTTGTAACACAATTAAAACATAGAAACCCCATTTTCTTTAGCAAGAATGCTTGGACGCCCTCCAATCAAGAGTGAACAAAGGTTTGTCTGTCAGAGTCCCAGGAGCCCCTGCATCTGCTTCAGAGAACAGGATGTGGGGAGGGGTAATAATGCAGCACATCTGTGTGGCTGACATGGCTGGGGGAGCTACCTGGGAGTTCCAGGCACTGGGAGTTGCTCTCGGGGCTGGGTTCTGGTGGGTGCTGTGCTGTCAGGGGTTCTGAGCAGCGTGGGAGCCTGGCTTTAGGGCTGATTATCTGTGGGAGGTTCTGGGTTCTGCACCCTAAAGGTGGAACAGAGTACTTCTCTTTTGGAAAAATGCTTTTAATAATTCTGGGATGTTAGTCTTGTACGTTTCAATTCCTTCCAGTATCCAGTCAGGGTTTTATAAGCATGTGCTTTACACTTATGCCTTTAATTTGGTTAGCTGACTTCTGGTTGAGCTGATTTTGGTGAGACAGAGTGTATGAAACAGAAACAAGTTGTGCCTGAAACAGCTGTGCATTCTTCTTTCTACATGCACTGAGAGCAGTTCAGGTGCATCACTGTACCACCCAACCCCTAGCAGAGTGCAGTGCCAGAGTTGTGCAGACCGCTGGTGAATGGAGAACGTAAAATTTGGACTTTGGTGGACAGATTGCAAAAGGAATTCTTTCTCTAGGCTTTCTCATTGATTATTCATCTCTCTGCTTTCAGCTAAAAATGCTGGCAGTGAATTCAGTCATCCGTTCCTAAAAAGTAGCGATGCTTAATTTGATTAAAGCTTTCTTACATCTCTGCAAATCCTGTCAGAAAGACTTGTTGGGCATCTGTTATTGCTTTATCTCTTTGGTTTTGTTGGCAGTGGGGTGCCATGCACTGACTCTCGTGTTTCTAGACATCCGGAGCAATGGTCATAAAAGCATGTTATTAAGTTCTGCCTTCAAGTCTCATTTAAACGAGCAGCCAGCTGACTGCATATTAATGTGTGCAGTACTTTTAATATAGAAATAAAGACCCTTGTTCAGAACACGTTTTGCAATGTGTTTTATGATGTAGTCCTAATTAAAAAAAAAAAAATATGTGATTACAGTAATCTGTTCTTCTGGAACATTAAATCTTGGAGGAAGGCTGTCAGATGGGAAGGTGACAGCTGCAGTTGTAATGGTATGTTCTTGAAACTCGTAGGTGAGCTTTGTGTATGCACTCCTGGTGTGTAAGGCATGTAAAACTTCTTGAGGCGTTGCATATTCTCAGTGTGGAAATAAAGCGTGTGCTGGGGAGGTGCTGTGCCGAGCAGGAGGCAGTGGAGTGCTTTAGCTCTTGTTTCTTTTTTATGGTAAATCCTACGCATTAAGGATATTCGGGGCTTTTCATGGTCAGCTGAGATTCCTTTGCTTGTTCAGGAGTGCAGCTTTGGATTGATGCGCTTTTAAACTGTGATTCTTATGGAAGAAATCTGCAATTCCTATGAAGGAAGCTTCACTTTTCTCTCTTGCATTAAGTCTCTTTCGAAGCAAATCTTTAATTGTAAAGAACTGAAGTAGAGCTGATGTGTTGTCTGTGCTGCTGCAGCTAACAACAGTCTGCAAATGCTGAAACTCCATCATCCTAAGTAGAGAGAGGACTGCTGGAGTGGAGGGCTGCTTCTCAAGAAGCAGAGTATTTTTGAAGGAGAAGGCTTTGAAATCAGGTGGTGGGAGGGAGGTGCTGGTGACGAGAACAGTTGTGTTAATCCAGATGGCGGCTTGTCTTCACTTCTGACTCTCTTCATGCTGTGTCACCCTCCATGGGTTACTTCTGTGGAAGTAAATTAATGGTTTATGTTAAAAACAAACAAACAAAATTGCAAAAGCAACAACTTGATTTTGAAACGGTGGTAACTAGCATGAATCAACAGGCTTTTGTCCTCTTTCAGTCAAATATTTTCAAAGTAAATTTTTAAGTAACTGTCGTGTATTTCTGTACTCCTGTAAGGCTCAGGGCAAGATGACAGCCTGGGGGTGGGGGGGAAGCAAACCCAAGGAATTAATGGGATGAGGGGTTCGTGAGGCTGTGGGGAGTTATGCTGAGACGTGACTGCTCTTCTTTGAAGTGAACATGTTCTTATTTAGGATTTCAATTTATGCCAGAATCACTGTGTTCAGTTAAGTGTTGTCCAAATTATATGGGGAACAAATGCAAAAGCATTTTGATGTTGTAGTTAAATATCAGCATACTACAGCAGTTGAAAAATATGTGCCTTTCACGTCAAATAATTATTTGGTGTATTTGCATTCTAGAGTGTTGAGGGAATATACAGAATGCCTAATACCTAAATAACATTAATGATCACCAGTCCACATATTATAATGTCCAAGTCAACTGGTAATTGGCTTGAATTCTTATAGTGATTTTGGTGTTGCATTTAAAAATTAAAAAAATTGTAATAGATAACCTTTAAAGGTCTCATCCAACTCCGTGACAATTGTAAACATTGATTGAAACGTTTTGTTTCCCTTTGGATGAGTTACCTGCACTCTTCGTTTGTTTGTAAATCTGTCCTTTCACAGAGCCAGGTATGCCGTTTAAGTTTAAGGGAAAGCATTCTCAACACAAGCGGGGCTGTGTCTTACGTGCCCTTTAAAACTGACTGGTAAAACAGAATGATTACATACCTCCGGAATCCCTATGTGGACACAGATCGTTTGGTCGCATCTCCTTCTATAGATTTTTTTTTTGTAGGCTAAGATTTTTGCAGCTTGAGACTTAAACCTAACTTTCTGAGGAGTTTGAGTTCTATATCCAAACTGATTATAGGTGCTTGGTTGTTTTTTTGTTGTTGTTGTTTTTTTTCTTTTTTTTTTTTTCCCCAGGGGTATATATAGCAAAAATAGCCGGGAAATACCCATTAACTCCTGTAAGACCTGTGAAGGATAACGAAATAAGGGCTGAAATCACAGAAAATGCAATAACCGTTACTAGATGCCGTTAAAACGCGCGCACAAAGTGAAAGGAGAGCGAAGTGACAGCGCGAGGCCGCCGGCACTTTCTCGCACAGTATTTAGGGCAGGAGCAATCTGTCGGGCACAGGGAAGAAGAACGGCTGCTGCCCTGACCCCTCTGTGTACCCACCTTGCTGTGTGTCTCTGGGTGTCTCTGGTGGGGCACGGTGCAGCCGTCCCGTTGCGCTATCGGTGCCGCTGTCGCTGGGTTGTGCCGCAGCTGAGAGGTCTCGGTGCTGCCGTGCAGATGGAGCTGGGAGGGTTTGCTTTTACCTCAAAGACTTTGCTAAGGATTAGAGAGCTTTAGCAAGGATTGTGTGGTTTCTTTGCTCCGGGAGGGTTTGCAGTCCGGTTTGAAAGATGAGCACGAGAGGTTTCCGTAATGCCGCGAACTGAGTAATGCGAGTTGAAGCACAACGGAGGGGACAACAAACGTGGGGAGAACAAAGGAAAGGAGTCACACAGCCAAGCAAACAGCCGCGCACAGCAGCTTGGGAATACTCCGATTGCCTCCAGACCATTTAAACAATTTAAACTGTAAACTATTCAGTCGTAATTTCCCAATGTATATTTGGCCACTGGAGAAGCTCTGCAGTATGATGCACCGCTTTTTCGTTTGCACGTTGCTTAAAAATAGAACTTATTACTCTCTCTCGTTGAATGAACTGGGATACTCCCTGAGTGCAGTTTAAAAGATCAGTATTAGAATTTAAACCATAGAAAACACAGGTGCGGGGAACATAAATAAGATTGCACATGCTTTAGCTCTTCCATATCGTGAGCTGTTTAATTATCCCGCTCTGCCTGTAACTGAATATAGCCACACCAGGCTTGTGTTTATGAACAGCAATGCTGATATTTCTTATGAGATTCCAGGATGAGATTGCTGTATCATCTGACCCTCTTGACCAAAAGTCATTTTCTAACCTCCTAGCCTGTGGAGAACAGTGGACTTCTCTTGGAGCTTGATGACAGATGAGACTAGTGTGCTGCACGTGGGAATCTCAGTGTGAGATGGGAATGAACGAGCTTTATTGCAGGGGGTTAAGAAGGCTTGCTTTTTCGTTTATTTTCCTTCTAAATGAGCGTGGAGAGAATCGATAGGGGTCACTGATGGGAATAGCTCCAAGGAAAAGTGACCTGTCTGGATATCTCATGGTGCTGGGGGTAGGGAAGGACTTCTTAAGTTCAAGCCACAGCTTTGAGTGCAAAGCCTTGTTGATGGTTGCGTGCTTTTGGTGGTTTCTGCACTGCAAACTGATAGGTTTAGTTGAGTTTCCTGGTGAATAAGCATCTGCCTCACAAAGCTTGTCTGTTGGCCTTAGAAACAGGTGACCAAACCACCTGAACCTCTAAAAGTCAACATTCCACTTTGTGTGGATTTTGCTGGGATTTCTCTTATCCCTTCCTGGCTGTATTGCTGCTGTTTGATGTTGCAGGAGCCCTATTTCCCAGTAGACTGCAGACCTGTTTCAGCCTTTCAGGACCATCAGAATGTCAGTGGCCCCCTCAAGATGTTCAGACAGCTGTGTTTTGTTTTGATGCTACACATCTCAGCCTGTTGCGTGCTCATTTAGGGGCTCTTCCTAATTCTGCAGAAAGTGCTAGAAAGGGAATGGGGAAGAGCTGCGAGGAGTGAAACTCTGTTGAAACCAGTGAACTCCTGGAGTCAGTTTGAAATTGCAGTCACCTTGGCTTGCTGTTAGTAGAGTGACATTTAAGAAAAAAAAAGTGGACTCAAAAAAGTAGAGAAGCATCTCTATTTCTGCAAGTTAACTATGTGGAAACAACTTACAGGCTTTTATGTCCTTTCTTCAATTTGGGCAGGAGCCTTCTTCAGTTTGGGCAGGTTTGCTCAGGCTAGAGATAAGGTTACAAAGAAGTCATCGAACTAGTGGGAGAACTGATATGGCTGCGGTGGATGAGTTTGTCACTTTGGGGTGACAGTGTGGCAAGCTGATTCCTTCCAGGAATCTTTGGACTCCAAGTTTAAGTTAAAGGTGAATACAGTGTCATTTACTCAACTTACCTATCAGTAACACTTCCCGTCCTGTCAAATGTGCATGTTTATATATACTTCTGCTGAAAGGACTGGGTTCAAAAGATAAACTCTAACAGCTATGTG
The DNA here is from genome assembly GCA_035772895.1 of Perdix hodgsoniae. Taxonomy (NCBI): domain Eukaryota; kingdom Metazoa; phylum Chordata; class Aves; order Galliformes; family Phasianidae; genus Perdix; species Perdix hodgsoniae. Next base: position 2,983,327 of record JAPSGF010000013.1, read on the forward strand.
GACTCAGTTTGACCTTGCCAAAAGTGGGTCCCACCACTTTGGTTGTACAGCTTTTCATACGAGGGAACACAATTGCCTACACGGGCCGTTTCTTTTTCCACTGCACTGGCTATGAAGAGCTTCTGAAAAGCAAATCTACCCATAATGCTAGACTAAAGCTTTTGACAGTGAACCACTAGGGTTTTTATTCCTAAGCATTTTCTGTTAAAAATGTGACTGATTGGGATAAGTGGCTGGGGTAACCAAGACTTGAATTCTTCTGCTGGTCAGCAGTGCCTTCTCACCATGCTGCAGAGGATGGGTGTCCTGCCTGGCTGCTGTCCCCGTGCAGGATGCGTCAGCTCAATGCCAATGGCAGATGGCAACGCTGTGGTAAATATGCACAGTTATGGTTTAAATGGAAAAGCTGTGGGAAAGGAAATACATTAATCCATGGAGGCTGTTTTTTCTTTTAAGTAAGCCTCTGTAATAAATTGTGAGTTTTTGCTGGACTTACCCTTTATATTTCTAGATTCCTTTCTTGAGTGGGGAAGGGAGCAGAATAAAAATTGAACTGAAGCATAAAAATTATTAAAATACAGAAGCATCTGAAAATTAAATTAGGTCATGCGTGTGGAAAGAAATCCTCTCCCATATGGTCTCATTTCTGAGCACACTTCAGGAAATCCTGGTCTTGCGGATCAGAAAACATGCACTGAGCACACGAGTGTATGATTTGTTTAGGTGGTGGTGTGAAGGCAGTGCTTAGGAAGCGCTTTACAACCAGAAAGAACAGAACCCTGCATCTGGGGAGAGCTTGGCTTGGTGAGGAACTAAGTGTGGGCTGCTTCTTTGGAACTAAACTCTACATTCATGCTTTCAAATCTTTGGAGCTTAGATATTGCCTGCATTGTCTGGGGTTTCATGCCTAACACTCTAATTTTTGCAGTTTTAAGGATGTTTTGCTTCTATTCGTTTTGGCTAAAGAGCTGAGGATGTAGAATGTTTTGCAAAATAGTTGTTAAAATTCAAAGCTATTGCCACGACTCTAAAGCCATTTTTCTCTCTCAGATGCCTAATTAGATTCTCATCTCATCTTCCTGTTTTCCCAGTTGTTGCAATTTTTGTATCCTAGAAGGATGGACTGTCTGAGAATGAAATTTCTTGAGCTGGAACGATGCGGAGAAACACACATTTATTTTTTTTTCTCCCCCCCCACTAGCAGTAAATCACCCTTTAGGTACCTTAAGACCTTATTCTGCTGCACCCATGCCCGGTGTAGCTGTGATGCAGGATTCAGAGGAGGGCACAGGTCCAACCTGCCGACCCTGCAGACTGTGCCAGGTGCTGCTGGTCTCTGCCAGGGTGATGGAGCTGCGGCAGAGCTCTGCCTTGCTCCATCCAGCCCCATTTCTTGTGCTCCAGCCAGTTTATTTTAAGCTGGCCTGAAATATCTCTGTGCTGTACCATAGCGGGTAATGTATGCAAAGTCGTGTATTTCAGTGGTGTCAGTTGCAGAATAACTATTCTGTCACATGGAAACCTTACAAGGGGGAAAAAAGAATAAATAGAAGAAAATAGTGTGACGCCAAGTGAGCTGTTGCAGACTCGTACATGTTGGTCTCCTGCTTTTCTGAAGGCTTGTGGGAGCTGGAATTCTTCTAGAAAAATGTGGCCAGCTGAGGACACCGAGTTAAATTGTGGCTTGTGTGGGCTCTGTTGTGTCAGCAAGTTTGTATCCCCCTAAGAACTTGTCGATCTTCTTACAAGGGCTCAGTGTGAACAAAGTCAGGGCAGAGCTGATGTGAAATATGCATTGTGAGGCCAAGTCATGCACAGCAGAAAGGGTGAACCCACATGTAACACGTGTTGGTGCTGCGGGTGCCTAAACGTTGGCTTACCATTATTTTTGTTGAGCTGTGCTTAGAGCTGCGCACTCGGCTTTGCTCACCCTCCAGTGTGTGTCCACCAGTCTGTAAATATTGCTTTAATAAGAAAATAAAGCTGCAGCAGAGCTGACTTCTTTTTTTTTTTTTTAAAGCTCACTGACGTACACTGTGGGCAGAATGGCTTCAAGTTCAGCTCTCAAAGCAGCTTTTGTTCCTAGAGAAAAATGCCTTCCTGAGGAGAGCTGTGCACTGGCCAGCGCTGATGTGGATGGGGCACCTAATTCCCTCACGGAGGAGAAATTGTAGCTATGTAAACAGGAGGAAATGCAGATGTTTTCCCTGTTCAGATGGCTGCTGGGATAACGCTGCACGGTGCAGCATGTGTGCACTGTGCCATGTGGATCCTGCAGGTCCCACTGGGGTTTTCTTTAAGCGTTCACTTAAGCAGCATTCATTCCAGAGCCGTGCTGATGTAGATGTCCATCACAGCCATCCTCCTTTGTGTGTCATTTCTGGTGCTTACCTGTGTTCAGGTGCATAAGTATCTTAGGAGTGAAACCTTTAAAAACTAATCTTCCTTGCTGCTTGTTTTCTAATGTAGACTACTTTTTTCTCTATTGTAAGAGTTGTATTTGTTCACCTTTGGGTAAGAGCTGGAAGTTCCTGTTAATGGCAGAGGGCTGCAGTCTGAAGTTCCATTCCTGTTTCTGTCCCTTGCATTTTTGAGATACAGAGCTGGGAACGCCTCTGCTCCTCAACTCAATGGTTCACTTTTCTTCTTCAGCATTTATCTGTTCTGTTGCTCATGAGATGGCCCGGATGTGTCCCCACGGCAGAACTGGAGTGTCCTTCATTCCAAGGGAACAGACTATAGTTTCTCTTAAGGATCAACCCAGTGTTGTGGTGGGGCAATAATCCTCAATTCCGGTCTTGGTCAGAGCACACCATGAACAGCACAGCTCACTGTACGTCCTGCAAATGTCTGCTGGTGTGTGTGGGGATAACAGTGTGCTTCTGAGGTAATTTCAGCCTGAAGAGAACACCTTCATCAGCTGGGGCAATGGCATGCTCAAGCCGGGTTGAATTTTGAAAAATAAGCACAACTACTTAAAAATATTTTTCAAGTACCTCCTCTTATTTTAGAAGGGGGCATAGCAATGTAATCCCAGCTGTCTTTTTGATAAATGACCCTACATAGACTAGTGGAGGCTGTGACATTCCTCTTATCCCCTCTTGATAATCTGAAAATCTTCTGTGCTGGAGTGTCTGCCCCAGGGCAGTAACGCAGGAACGCAGCATAAATTATGCCTTTCATTCCCTGTTGGATAAGTTAGCCAGCAAGTTACACAATGAGCCTGTGTGGGCTAACAGGGGCACACCAAAACTGAATGGGATGCTTTCCCCAGGACTTGGAGAACTAGAAATTTACCAGGACTTGGAGAACTAGAAATTTATTAACAATGGTGCAAAAAGATATTGATGACTGGAAGATGTGGGACTGACTTGTGATATGGTTACGTTAGCTAAGATGGAAATTTTGTACTGATCTTCAGAAAGAGGGTTGTAAGTCATCCGCTTACTCCCTGCACATTTCCATTGGGGTGCTATCTGCTGCACATCTTGGCTGGAGATCTCTATTCTGTTCATCAGAAAGTGAACTGTTATTGCAGTAATTGAAAGTCATTATGTGCCTTAAGTGAAAGTTACATTGACCAGCAAATTCTAACAAAATTAACACATAATATGTTACTTCATTTCTTAATAGATCTGAGCTTTGAAAGTTACCTCTGCTCTTTTTGTAAAGGCATCCTTCAGGGCACTGCCGCATCTCACTGTTGTTCACCTTCTGAATGCTCTGCTCAGTGTTTGGAAGACTTCTGAAGACCGTGGCACTTCTTTGGGTGTTTTGGAACGCAAAGTGATCTTGATCTTCCCTCTGAAGTAATTCAGGTGAAGTGCAGCAGTGTATTCCAGCAGTAAATCTGGCAACCTCATTTCAATGCTGTATATTTTTCTCAATCATGTTTATGAGCATGCTGAACTTGTGTTCCAATAGCACAAAGTAATTCTGGAATTAACAACAAATGAAGTCTTGCGTTTTGAAAGTCCTCTTCAAGCCAAGTTGACTGGAAGATGGATTTTGAAGATATTTAACTGTGTCAATAAGCAGTAGAATGTGACACCCTAAACACCCACTCAGTTCAAGGATTTTTAACAAATTCAAGAAGTGGCACAAGACCTCCATAGCACAGAATTATGTGAGAATGGTGCGTTGTTGTTGTAGTGCTATCCAAAGTGCTTTCCAAAGAACAGAGAACGGCCATCTTCACAGAAATGGGAGATAGCACACTGTTAAGGTATTTACTGTGCCAACTACTAATATCCACAAAGATCAGATCATTTTGAGTGATGTGTGCATACGTGAATATATGCAATATATAATTTCTCCCATGTTGTGTTCTAGGGTAAGATTAATGCAATGTGCTGGATTTGGCGCAGAACCTGAATTCATTTAGAAGGTAGAGCCAGCGCAGAATGTGTCAGCTTGCTTTTTTAAGCAGTGCCCCATCTATGAAAAACTGTAGCCTGTATTATGTGATCTGAACTAACTGGAATTTTGCTTGCAAGCATTTCAGGTATAAAATTTCTGACTGGTCATTTTTTCCTTGCAAATGATCCATAGTGGGAGTCTTCTGCTTGGAAATATGCATCTATCACTGCAGTGCTGCAGAGACCCTTGAGTTGTTTGTCCCTGAGCTCAGGGCTGAGGGCACGCATTGACCTCCTGGGTACTGTGCTGGCATTGTCATGCTTGGTAATTCTGCATACAATATTTTGATTGAAAAGGAAGACTAAGAGGTTGCAGACAACACTTCTGAAGATATGAATGTGATTAAAATACATAATTATTTTTCATAGAAACAAGCTGAATTTTTCCTCTTGACTCCAGCAGGTTTTGGAACAATGTGAAGATACCTGTTTTTAATTGAGTATTATAAAGAAAGGAGTTGAAACAATCATGATATTTACTTCCATAGCAGAAATGGATTTAGAACATAAAATTATTTAGAGTAGTATTCATTTAAGGATAACAAGTGGTATGTATGTACTAAACTAGGGTTCTCTAGACATTAATTGCTGAGCAGTTATGTCCACCAAAATAAAAAATGAGGTCATCAAGAATGACTTGTACGCTGAATTGGAACTGTTGAGAAAAGAGGTGATTGTTCTGCTTTGGAAGTCAGATTTCAGATTTGTCTTCTGTGCTTAGAGAATGGATTCTAGGTGAGGCTGTTTGCCTGACTTAAATACAAGATGATCTGTGTTTTATTTAGTATGAATTCTTTATGGTGAGTGGAGAAAAGGAATCTGTTCTGCTTTTCATTAGGCTTACAAAGAAAGTGCCAAACTTTGCTTTTATTTCTAGCAGTAACTAATCATGGAGAAATGATGTTTCTCTTACTCTAGGCAATCCAAAATCCAAATTATAGCCTTCACATGTCTTTATTTGTTGATGCCCAGTTTATGTATGGATTACAAAGGGAACCAAGGGCGACCTTATAGAATCGTAGATCATTTGAGTTGGAAGGGACCCTTAAAGGTCATTTGTTCCAACTCCCCAGCAATGAACTGGAACGTGTACAGGTGGACCAGGTTTAATCTGTGCTTTGGATACGTCCTCTTTATATTTGTAGCATGGTGGGCGGTAAAGCATTATTCCCAAGGAGAATTATCTTGGTTTAACAAAACACACAGTTCCTTTCTCCGTTCTTCGTGTTATTACTGGCTGAACCATAGAACAGCTTTTCTGGGCTGACATGCAGTCACCATCTGACAGAACAGAGAAGACGCACCATCACGCAGATGTGCCCTGACCATATATAGCTATGGTCAAACTCTCATGTTTGCACAACCCCTTGAGTTCAGGGCTGGTTGCCACTGCTGCCCTCAGTCTGCTGCTCAAAGCATGAGCAGTGGGCAGGAGATGTCTTTTGGAAATTTAGGGGTTTGCTGTAGTGACGTGCGGAGATAGTGATGGGCAGTGAGAAACTAATACAGACATAGAGGGTAATAAAGGTGACGGAAAATATTTGAAAATAGCATGCAAAATAAATGGCTTTGTGTTTAATATTTGGACGTTTCAGAGGAATTTGAAATTATCTGAACATTATGGAATGTTTCTGTGGGGGTAAGCACTGAACGGCAGGGCTGGGAGGTACCACAAGGGTCAGTGCTGTGCAGTGTGCTCAGAACTCTGTGTCAGGTAGGAAAGGGTTAAGTTTATTTGTCTGCTGAACAGTGATAAACAGTTGTCACTGATAATAATTTATCTGAACTGCAGGTGGTCTCTGGTAATGACAAATGCAGGCTTTATGACCTATGTCCAAGCTAGTAAACACTTCAGTGCATCTCTGGGCTAGTGCAGCTAAAAATAGCCACTAACACCAGAGAAATCTACTTTAAGGGTTTCTGTACTTAAATAGCATTTGTGGTTCTCTGTCTGCACTGTGAGCAGAGAATGGGTAAGAGAGGAAAATCAAAATAAGCAAAATGATTGTGGAAAATAGGGAAACCCTGGCAGAGAGTGATTGCGGCGGCTGTGTGCGAAGGCTGATGGGTAGCACTATAAACATTTGTTTATATTTGTATCTTAAAATGATGGCAGTGCTGGGAGCAAGGAAGCAATTCACTTCCCCTCAATCAGTGAGGCTGTCATCTGGTGTAAATTGTTCCTTGGTAAATTATTTTTATACTTTTGGATGATTATTTTTATGCGATCGTGATTAACTACTCGAAGTCTTAGAGCCTTCTGCATATGGTTAATCTTTGTAGAGAGACAAACGCAGCCAGCTCTGGAATAAACAAGCAGGGATGATTCTAGAAGTTGCAGTTTCCTGCTGTGTGCACTTATTCCAGTTAATACGTAAAGAAGCCTCTGTCTGTAGTGGATCACTTCTGCACAGAGCAGTATGGTTTTATGTTAAAAAAAAAGTCTTTCAAAAACTTGTCCTCCTGGTTTAACGAGTCTGCTTACCTAACCTAGCAGTGCTGTGGTTCTGCTCATGGTGGATCCCCTCCGTTTCTCTATCGTCCCTTTCTTTGCTCACCTGTTAAAAGTGCCTTCCACCAATACTGCACAGTCCCAAACTGTAAAATGGAATTAAGCAAAATTAATAAGGCACTACGAAGTTTTCAAATAAAAATCTTTGCGGATAATTTTAGGCGTCATCTTGGGGCAGGCAATGCCAGTCTTTAATTGTGGGAGGTGCAGACTGAGCTGACTGCTCAACCCCTAATGATACAGCAAGGCAGGAGTAGTACAGCAAGAAGTTTGTTGTGCATTAAAGCTTGTCTGAGTGTCTGATCCAAAAGCAGATTTGTTTACTAGCAGTGCCTTATTCTGGAGATTCTGTAGCTGCGAGGTTTACGCTGCTGTCATTCCAGAGCCCAGGAAAAACGTATCCATGCTGTCCCATTTAATGAACGAAATCAGATGCCAGTCACTCTTGACAAGTGTGTGGTCCAGTGCCCTGTGGATTTCACTAATCCTTGCTTGCCTGTGTCCACAGAGCTATGTCATTATGTCATAAAAGCAAACGACACAATAAATGTTAGTTTGTGCAGAGTTAATTTAATGTGGGTTATATATGCTCTACCATGTGCTGTTCTGATACCATATATGCACATCTGCTCCAGCCAAGGACCTTAAATAAGACAAGTGGCATGAATAAAATGATTCTCATGCTTTTACCTCTGCAGGATCAGGCTGTAGATGTTGTCTGTAGAAGCTGTTTGCAAATTGGTGTAAAATAATTTAAATGTATACGCTGCATATTTTTATACTGTTTCTATTGTAAAGTTGGCTATAGAGAATTATTGAAAGGGGTTACTTGTACTCTGTTGCAGTGCTTGAATAATTTATGTTTCTATAAGTACTATGAGCAGGGGAAAGAAGAGAAAGAAATAGGTTTCTTTCATTCTTGCTTGGATTTATGCTTTTGGAGCATTACAAATTATGTCCTTTGCTATGCTCCGCAGCATGTAACAATCACCTGCTGCCCTTCTTGTGGGAACGTGCAGTCCAGTTCTGCTAGTTTTTCACTCCTGGGGAGCTAAGAACAGCTTGCCCATCCGTGTGTAAATGTTACACACTGCGAATTGCCCAGAGGCAAGCGAATCCCTTTTTTGCATCTGTTTCTCTGAAAGGTTTGATGTTCCAGGTTATTTATATCCTGCAGTTATTGCCAAATATATGATGTAATTTCCTAACTTGTGGCCTCATGACTACTTGCTGATGTTATTCCATTTCACAAATAGCATGAATGAAATACAAACTTCATACACCTAAAAGAAAACTCGTCTCGTCTGCTTCTCCCACCTGTTGTCTCCCCACACGCAGACGATGCTGCTGCCATTGCTGGCTTCACAAACCCTTTTGCAAATTGCTCCTCCGAGGACAGTTGCTGTGTGTCTCAGGCTGCAAGAAATACAGAATGCCCTTTTTCTGCTCTTGTAATTGTCGTAGGCTCAGGGGTTGGATTCCTCCCAAGGCACTGGCGCACGTCATTTCATCCATCTGCATATTTATTTTGTTTTGTCCAATGGCTTTACGCTTCCTGAACTGGGGGAAGGGCAGATTTAAATCCTCTGCCCTTGTAAAAACAATAATTTTATGGTTTATAGCTGCGTGGCGTGTGCACAGTAGGCTAAGCTGATTGGTAACACCAGGGTTTCCCGTGAAGCTGGTGGGATTGACAGCCACAGCTTGATGATGAAGACAGATGGAAATCTGCTGTGTCTGCAGGCAGTCATGCTCTGCAGGTTTTAAGGCTGCAGCTATGTTAACACAAGGCATGCAGCGGAGGCAAGACCCCAAACCCCTAGTCCCTGGAACTGGTGGGATATGGGGGAACAAATAAGCTTTTCCTAAATGCCTGTTACTGTGAGGTTTCTTGGCTTTGTTGCATCTAGCTCACCTCTTGCTGGCTGTGTTGTAGTGTACGTGAAATTGTGATCTGTTGTCACGTGGTGCTGCTTGTCTGTCGCTTCATCCCACGAGGTGGGCTGGGGCTGCTGGTGGGTCACAGCCCTTTTCTGAGGCTCTGGGAGTTGGATGCCATCAGTGTCTTCTAATCTCAAGCCAGCACTCCTTCTGATCGCCAGGATACTCTCCATTTTGTCCACTGCTCAGCACAAGACTTGCTCCTAGCATTTTTATTTTAAGGTATTGCAGAATACGTGCTATGTGACCTACACAAGTATGCTAAGATGGCAGTACTGTGTTCTTCTCTTTGATATTAATCAGTACGAAGAAGCTTTCCCTTATTCCTGTTTCTTTTAACTTAGATACCTAATAAGAGACACTTTTTACCAGTCAAGAATAGGAAAAGATTTGTTTCATATCCATCACTCATCTGCAACAACGTATTTTAAAAATACCTCATTCTTATTATGTTTCACCCATTTGGTTCAGTTCCTGCTTTTCCACAAATTTTAAATAAAAATATGGGTCTGGTCAGCAGGAAAACATATGATTAACTTCTGTATATTTGCATCCATTTATATGATGTACAGGTACAGTCAATAGCCATCCCTTAGTGCTGGCAGCCTGTTAAGTCTCTCCATCTGCATCATCTAATGTTAGGTTTGCAGGTTCTACTCTTTCTACTCCTGTCTGCATGAGTTGTCTGTAGAAGTAGCTAACAGCTAAGTCTGTTGTTCTTTGTTTCTGTTTATGACCGTAAGACAATTGTCAGGAAGAGGGAAGAACAATATGAGGCAGCTTATAAACCATTTTCACTTAAGCTACCAAAACTCATTCTGTGATAAATAGTAAGAGGACAACACAAACCAGTCCCTGTGTCATTGTTCAGACTTTGCAGATGTGTGCAGAAAACTGACAGGCATTTAGAGGAAAGATCAATAAGATGCAGAGCTCTCTGCGTATACCTCAGGAACTGGGATGCACACCCTGTTTGGATGCTGCAAGAAGCGAATATGAAGAAGGCATTGAACCAACATTTAATTTACAAGGCTGCACCCTGTTGCAAGCTAGGTTAGTCTTGCTGTGCTTAAATGGGTCCCTTATTACAAAGTAATTGAAAGAGAAAATCCTTATGTAGCACTGATGGGCTTGTGGATGATGAGCACAAGGGAGCTGATACTCTCAGGAACTTCAAGAAATGCTGTGTATTGCTGAAACCTTGCAAAAACTGTTTGTGTGACTGAGGTCATAATGTTCGTGGGATACTTTAAAAGTTGAATTAGCCCATTACCTTGGCTGAGCAGTGGATTTGAGCACCAGGTGCAAGTTCTACAAGGAAGCTTACCCAGCCCTGATGGTGGGAAGTGTGCTCTGCCACCATGCTTGCTAGTCTCTGCTTTCCAGCAGGAGGTCTTGTACCTTCAAGCTCAGTTGTTAGTGCGTGAGGCAAGAAGTTTGAAACAAGGTATATTCTCTAACTTCTACATCTGCTCACATGGTCTTTCATACTTTCAAAAATGACAAGCATTAAAAAAGAAAAGATGCTGTATGTTATGGTATTAAGGGATGAATGTGTAACTCGTATCTACTGAGTCTTGACTGCATAAGGATTATTTTGATATCCAGTTTCTGGAAAATAATCCATAGATGATCATTAAATAAAACCAGAGACAAGTGGGAACTAGTCTATTATGTGACAGTGTGTGGGAGTAAGAGAGAAATAGGTATGGAATATTTAAAAATGGGCCATTCAATATTCTGTGTGTCTGATGCAGCCAATAGACGCTTAGCATTGCTAAAAATGGCTAATAACCTTTTAATACAAAAACCACTGCACACAATACCAGCTGAATCTATTTCAGACGTCATGAACAGGGATACAGATGAATTGATCAAGGGAATGAGGTTTGGTGGTTGCCTAGGGACTGGTGAGCGTGACCTACTTCCCTCTGCAGAGACATGTGCTGGTTTATGTGGGTAGCACTGATTTGGTGTTTCAGAAGGCTGAGATTTTGTCACTCTGGAGAAAATTTTAGAGCAAAGTTGGTTGAGAGGGGACAATAGAAATGTAAAATTAAATTGAGATTGTCTTGCAGAGTACCACTGAAAAATCAACAAGAGCATTCTGGTTGAGAAGGTAGAAATAGAAGAAGAGAATCCATGGTAGATGGTAGAATTTAAATGGAACAGGATGATTCCAGTGAGGAGTAGGATCCCCTATCAGGTAAAGAATGTAAAGTGGCTAGATTTTTTTTTGAAAACCACAACTGTTTATTAAATCCTTCTAATTTAATTTTTCTGTTTGTTTGAAAAGGGGCAGAATGACCTAGTTGGATCACATGCAGCTGATACAGTGCTTTGAAGTCTGTGTTTAATGAGGGTATGATAACGTTTGTCTTAGTAGAACTGTACTAATAATGATCCAGGCTGGTTAGCTGCACTGAAGAATCCAGAGAGTTGTATCCTGAAGTCCCCGAAGATTTGTGTCGTCTTATTAGTTTCAAAGACCATAGAGTATGGGAGGAAATTCAGACTGCTGAGGAAATGCAAACCGCTGGAAAACTGAGACTGAGATGGTTTGTGTAGCTGTAATGCAGATACTTTGATGCCAGTGTGGGGCAAATGACAAAGATGTTTGAAGTAAATACAGTCGATAAGGATGAAAACAAAAAACAGCTTCGGGGTAGAAGCGTAATTATTTCAGACAGCATAATCTTCTGTTAAAAGGCATTTGCTGAATATTTTAATCTTTGAAATCATCTCTCTAAAGGAGCTTCCTGAATGTTTTTTTTCTTAGAGATTTTTTGGTGGTGGTTGATAAAGGTCAGTGGATAGTGAAATAAAGAATATGGGCATTTTAAATAACAATAGAACTTCAACTTCTGTTTGTATAGCAATTGTGTCCTTGTTATGTGACACATTCTAGCACCAAGTCCACAATAAGAAGTTTGAAAGTGGGTATTTAAATTGGAATACCATTAAATGCTAATGGTAATTAGCCACTGCAGCAAATCAAATGGAGATAACACAATTCTCCACCTCTTGACTAACTTAGATCAAGACAGCAGCACTATTAGGCTGCCTTGTGCTTAGGCAAAGTGTATGGCTAGGGCAGCTGAGTGCATATCCCAGGCAATGGCACAGGCTCATGCACTGTAACCCAGTGGTTCTTTCCAGCCATGAACCTCACAAAAGGGACTTTTGTGCAATGCCCAGGCAGCAGTGAAAAAAATGGATGAGGTAGAGGGTTGGGGCTGAGCCAAAGCTTGCAAGGAGGAGAAAAAGCTTGGATAAACGATTTCCAGGGAGAGGTGAGAAACTTAAATTGCATTTATCCAGTTGGGGAGGTAGTGAAAGGTTTAGAATGGGAGAAGTACGACTTAAATGTCTTGTTATTCCTCACTGCTTTCCTCCATCCCCTATTTTGAATTACTGTTCGTGACCAAAGGCTCTCTACAGAATCCTTCCTTTCCTTCTGAAGTCATTGGAACGGCTTAATCACTGACAGTCAGAACTGAATGCTCTCTCTTGGTGCCATTCTGTAGTGCCCTTTTGTGTTGCCGATACCTGTGTCATAATTAAAACCCAGGCAGGTTGAGCATGACTCTAGTTTGTCTGTCTTGCTAGAGCAAATCAAGCACTAGGTGAGGAGTGCAGTGATATTTGATGGTTCAGATATGCTGGCTTCCAGGCTCTCCGACAGGGGCTAACTTGCAGCAATGCCCAAAATAGAATTGTCCACATGCTAGCAAGCTGCCCGCCATGAGGTGCAATTAGAAAGGTCACAAGTTTGTGAGTTTGTCTGAATCATGCGTGTTGGCCGCCTGAGGATCGCAGACTTCTCTATCGCTTTCTCTCGGGACTGAGATCTTTAGGTTCTCTATGGGCATTTGCATTGGACAATGGGACATCGCATAAATACTGCATACGACTCAGCTGCTGTATGTTGTCTTTAATATTGAGGAGACTCATAACTTAATGGAGTGTGAAGAGATGCTTATCTGGCTCATTTTGTTCGTGCTGGAAGATTAGCTCCTCTAAACTGAGCGTGTGTGCATGTCACCGCTGGGATTCCTGCTTTCTTTTCCCGAACACTTTATCCTACAGTGAGAGTGGAGCAAACGCTGCTCAGGAGGAGGTGTGTAAACGTAGTACCGAACGACAAAGCCTCATTGACTTGTAGGGACAAGGGCCTAAATCCACCGCAGAATGCTAGTGTAGCTTGTATTGGAAGCAGTAAAAGTGGTTATTTGAGTTATTCCACTGGCTTAAACCCATCATTATCCCACTGAACAGTAAATATGGGCTTCAGTGGCCCAGGGTAAATAAGTGGGGAAGCAAATAACCACAACATTTTCTGTTTAAGTGTATCACACCTTTTCCTTTGGCAAGTTTTCAGCTCAAACCAAAGGTGGTAATGCTGCTTGAAAGGTAATGGAACATCTTGTGAGGGGATTTTATAAAAATTCAACAGTGAAATCTTAAATTTATCTGTCTAATTAGGGATTCATTTCAGTATTTGTGAAGAGAAATACCAAGTTGAATTGAGCTGAGTGGGGTCTTTAGGCTGAAACTGATGCAGTGGTATAGGGTGGTTTGAGCTTTTGTCGAAGATGTAGGCATTGGGAAGCAGTGTGAAGGCGGTGGCTTGGCTCAGGGCATGAGACTTGAAGTACTGGCTCTAAGTTAGCCTGGTAGGTGAGCTGCAATTCAGATCTCTGAGACCTCTCCCAAGCAACAAGCTTACTGCTCTTGTTTGGCTTCTTGAAAATATTAAAACCTTTAACATAGTCCCCTTTTTCACAAAGAATTAATTTGAGGCTTCAGGCAAGCCTTCTACCTTGTGTCAATGCTGCAAGCATCTGAAGGAAGAGAAGAAGATATGGGTGTCTGACACAATGGTAACAGGGGGCTTAGATCCGAGGTTGAGCAGGCTTAGGCAGTGAAGGTGCAAATCCCCTGACCTTCAGGGAACATCACGGTTTTACAAAGCATTGTCCCTCAGAACGGGTGAAGCTTTTGTAGGTAGTCAACATTGTGTTGTCCACAGCTACACCATGTGTTCTACATGCATCAGCATCATTTTCAGAATACAGTCTTTTAAATGTGTTTTGTAGTCCATATTTAATGCGTGTATTGTATCAGTAGTTTAAATTTATGTAAAGGCAACTATGCATGTGTGTATTTTTCATTGCAGGTATTTCTTTGCAATTTCCATTCTACTTCTACAGTTTCTTAGTACTCGCCCTGATTTCAGTTGCTTGCTTCTGGATACATTGGAAAGCATGACGATAAAGAAAATCGCTATTAACGTTTTCTGTGTACAACATTCCTAGTGCTCACTTTATCTTCATGCATGCTCTTCTTATCAACTTGAAGTGGGCTCAGCTCTTTTCACCATTCCAAAGATAGACAGGACCTTCAGCCATTGTTGCCCTGGCTGCCCTCAGATGGGTTGTTAGGAAGTATGGTTTTTTGCTGCCTCTTACTAATTTCTCCTCAACCTTTATTTATGGGCTCAAACAAGTCCAACCTGACCAGATATTGCATTGGCCCACCTTCATGGCTGCTAATGTTTTGCTGTTAGTAGATAGCTGTGTCTCTCCCTTCTGTTTCTGCAGTAAATTGCTAGTAGATCGTCCTGTGGGATCTTTTCAAAAGTAGAAGTAGTCACGTACATGTACAGGATACCTCAAAACTGTGAGAAAGCAAAAACATTATTGAGCTGAAGAGGAGTAGCATTGTGTGTAAGCATTTTCACTGCATGCAAGTCCTGTGCTTGAAGAGAGCGGCTACGAGAGCAGTGCTATTTGTTGGTTGTGGCATAAATCACTGCCCTTAGTGATCCAACACCCCGAAGCAATGCGGAGGCAATTGCAACGCTGCAGGCAAATTGCTCTTTGCTAGCTGTTCAGCTGCTGCTCATGAGAAACAGAACTGCAGTAGCGGTTTGATTGACTTTTATATAATTGAAGCGTGGTCAGAAGACATTTCTGGTCAGGCTTTGAGTCCCGATGATTTCACACTTCCACACTGCACACTGCAGATGCCAGGATTCTGATCCGGAATGCTGGGCCAGAATTCCCAAAGGGCTGGTGCTCGAGTGCAGGATGGAAGTTATGAGACTCCTACAGATGGCTGCAGGGTGGTTCGTTAGGCCCTTTTTGGAGTGTGAGAGCTGGCAGCAAAATTATTTTGGAATGCTGTCTGAAAGAAAGATGTGATATGAAGCAGATTTCCGTGTGCTGTTACTAGATAGAACAACATACATCTAATTTAATTAGTATCACCTAATATAGAAAGAGATTGTTTTGTGCTTCTGTACTTCTTTTTATGAGTCTCTGAAATATAACTGTGCTTAGAGAGGAGCTTTGCTCATGTGGTTGGTAGTGAGGAGAAGGCACTTGGCAGAGCTGACTCCTCCATGTGTGGATGACACTGCTTCACTGAAATTACAGCCACTTAAATGGTGGTAAACCTGCTCAAAATTTGCTTTAGCACATCATTCACTTCGGACCTGATCCAAGTACTGGTCAAGGAACTGGAAATACTTATTCCAGTTGGTGATCTGGATCAAACCCTTTATGAAAATAACTCCATTAGTTAGCCTGGGCTGCATGAGGCCTATAAAGTGGCTGGGAGCTGGCGTCCATAGGTGTGACATGACTTAGCAATGTACCTTACAAGCACTGCGACAGTGTTTTAAACTTCTTAAAACAGCATCTTTCTTAATGTGCAGACATGAGCATTCCTGAGCTTAAATGAGACTGAGAGCCCTGCGCATGCTTGGCAGCAAGGGGTTGTTTTCCTGCGGTAGAAAATCTAAATCGAGATAAAATTCTGTTGCCCAAAGCATTGTCCAAGTCACATGCTGCAGCTTGCTTCTCGTTCTGGTAGTGCTATTTGACATACTGTCAGCAACACCAAGTAAATTTTTTCCCTTCCTCGCCCTGGATGTGTCAACACATTTACAACTGTGATTAAGAATCCTCTGTTTTAAGTTTCATACGTTTTTGGATTATATTACATTGAAACTAGCCGGTCCTCATCTGATAATGCTCAACTGCAGGAGCATCCCAGTGCTTTTTCTAAATAGGAGAACTTTAAGAATGAGCCAGGTGTGAAATAATGAAGCCATATTTGTGCACACCTAAGGAAAAGACTGATGAGAAGTGACTGGTGAGCCACAAATTCACAAATGTTTTCAGTTGTGGAGGGAAGCCAGAGGGTCTGTAGCTGTGACCAGATAAAGATTTACTGCCATCTACTGTACAGCTGGACCCTGGTTCTGTATCACGTAAGAAAACAACCCAAAACCAAACCAAAAGACAGGGTAATGTATATTGCTTTGAAGGAGATTATTAGTTAGGATTTAAGTTGTTATGGCAAAGAGCCATTGGGGTTGTCAGGTTCTGTGATGGGCACATGGTGTGCAGGGTCAGAGCTAGTGCGCGGCCAGGTGGGTGCAGCCCTGTGCTCTCCTGCACAGCATTAGAGGTGCACATCTGTGGGTTCCCTTAAGGCTGTGGTCCTACAAGTAACTGCTGCAGTAACGTGCAGATGTTGCTAGGGGTTGTTATTGTCTTAATAGGGCAATTATCTTAGAGACAGCTGCAGGTGTGACCTTTTAGCAGGTTTCTTTACTGAATAGCATTTTTCTAAGAAGTGGGAAGACCTTACATTTTCTGTTTGTTACAGTAAATGCTAAAACACTGAGTGGGAAACGGTGAAAAAGCATCAGAATGCTGTAGCAAGGAGGGAAAACCTGGATAGTAGGTTCCTGCATGCACCTGCCTCCTATACACACAAAGGAGCCACAATCTGTGACTTATTCCTGCAACATCCATTCCTTAGCCCGTTGTTGGTGGGGTTTCTGAGCACCCGCATCCTGCACAGAGGGCTGCAGGTGTGATCAGGAGCCAGCCCTACGCCTCTCCCAGCGAGGTACCATCTGGGTGGGATGTCTGTACTGCTGGCTGGGTGCTGCAGAGGGAAGCAGGAGGATGCTCAGATGTGGGTGCTGCCGCCTCAGCTTTCCTTTTGGGTTCCTTTGTTTGAACTTTTACTCAATGAGGCCTTGTAATCTGAGAGAGAGAGAAAGTGATCCTCCGGTGTTCACGCATCTTTATGTCAAAACCATGCATAGTTGGCTTAAGGGCTGTTCTAGGCAGCGGGGAATGCAGTGAAATGATGGAGGAGACCCCCCAGCTTGCTTCCCACATGTCTTCAGCTGTTTAGGTGCAATGTGATTTGAGATCAGAAATTAAATGTTAGTTTTATGTAGAGAAAATATAGCCTAGTTTTGTATTCTTGCATTGGAAGTGTAAGAATTGTTTAGGGAAGGATGCAAAAAGCCGCTTCTGCCTTTTGTTTTTTCCAGTATAGTAATATCTTCTGAAAAATTCTTACACGTACACTTGTGCATGGCTCAGCGTGGTGCCTTGTAGTGAGAAGTTTGCATTTTCTGCTATTTAATATTATTCTGCCACACAGGACCTGTGGTGCTGCTCTGTACAACCGAATGTTACATCAGTTTCGCTTCTGTTACTGTAAAGCTGCAGTAAATCTATTGCATTTTTCTTTTTGCCTTTTCAGTGCTCTCATACTATCCTTTGTTCAGCGGTTCTCTGCCTTTAGGGAGCATTTCCACAGCAATTAAATGTCTGGTTTCTAATTGGGGCTGTGCCTACCTTTTTATAGTGCCACGTGATGTAGCTGTGCTATTTGTAATCCAGAAGAAAAGCATTTTTGGTAAAGCATATGTAAGGCATCTTAACAGAAATCCCATGTTTCTACAAAACAGATCCTGAGAGATTAATGAAGGGTTCAAATCATCGTGAAGGATGGTGTGTGAAAAGCTGGATTTTCTGGCTCACTCCTAAGAGTTCTGCTCAGCTTTGTCATAATTAAGGCCTTTTGCTGTGGTATTGAGTTTAGGTGGGAATTATACAGTTATACAGCAACTGTCACATTATTGCAATAGTTTGCTTTGTCAGAGGAACAACTCGGAGTGCCAACAGTAAGCTCTCAAAATAATAGGAAGGCTATTCAGGTTGCAAGTGAACAAGGTACACTGGAAATGCTTGTTCTGGGACACTGTATAACTCACTGGACTATTCCTTGTCCTTGATACTTTTAATGGCATTTAGATTTTCTCCTTCAAAACAGCTGTGTGAAACACCATCATTTTGGAGGGGGTTCTCCCATGGTAACAGCCCTTCTGCTGTCCCTGCGGCCCGTGCTGTGTGTCCCAAACATACCTGTGGTGCCCTGGGGCTCTGCGGGTGTGCCACATCCAGATGTAGAGCCGGGTCTTTCCTTGGTGGGATCCGGCCTTTTGGCAGGCGCTGTGGACAGACAGGTGTGGGCACTTCGGAGCTGGCTTTAGGTCCGTCACTTGATAGGGCTGCTAATGAGCTGTTCTATGCTTCCTTGCTGTAGTGGATGATGTTGTAATTCCGAGGATGGTCTCGGGTTTCCTTTTGGGAGTATTGTCCATGGCACCTCAGGAGATCTCTGCGCAGGATCTTTCATGGAGTTTAAGCCCCCTCTGCTCACATACAGTTCTTCTTTTGGTAAGTTGGAGTGCCCACCCAGAAGCTGGAATACTCAAGCATAACGTGCTGAATTATTTCCTTCATACCTGATGGGAAGGAATTCTACAGCAGAGGTGGCTGCAGGAAGGGCTGGGCAGAACCAACACTGGCTCATGGCAGAACACCCCCTCTCCAGCCAGAGGCACGGCAGCAGCTGTGAGCAAGTGACCTGCTCTCATAGTGGGTATTGAAGGCATTTCTGAGGGGCTAATTGAAGTGAGGAAGTCATTCTTTATGTATGTGTTTCAAATATGTTTTAGTAATAAATCAGAAGATGAACCTAAATCAGTTCTGTGTTATTTCTGAAGAATCACAACGGCTTTATTTGGTTTTAGTCAATCATTGTGCACTTGCTCATATGCAAATTTTGGACTAAATCTTGTATCGTACGTGCACTGTATGAACATACATGGCATCTCCTCAGCTCTCAGATGCATTACAGCAAATTCCCAACAGCATTTGAGCCTGTACTGCTGAAATCACTAAATATTCCATCTTTGGCAAGGATAGATGGTGGACCAAGAGTTCAGCCAGCAGTGCTTGCTGTGTTTACCTTGATTTTCTAAGTAAGTTGAAAGCCACAGCAAAACATACTGAATGTTAACTTTGAACAAAAAGATAGCTTTAGAAATAAAGCTTACATTTTGCACCTTAGGCGGAGGGAAACACTTAAAACCATTTTTCCTCTTCTTCTTAACCATTTTTTACTCATTCATTGGTGTTTGTGAAGTTGGAGGGAAAAATCCTTCATTTTCAATGTGAGGATTGCTGCCCTTGTGTGGAGCAGGTGGGATCTGAAGCTGATTGAGTGGGAGGGAAAAAGCACTGCCAGAGCTGTGAAGGGTTTGAAGGTGAAGTTTAAGAGTGTATCCTTCATGCCTTGGGTGCTGCTGAGCTGTTAGAGGAGGAAGACACCATGCAGAGTGTACAAGGGAGTGGATGCCCCATTAATTGAGACAGGAGATGTGTGTTGACGTTCTAGCTGTAGTCTGAAAGGAAATGTTGATAGAGAAGGAGGAAAATGTTGCTTCCAGATGCTGAGCAGTAATGGAGAGAATGCGTGAGGACCACAAAGCAGAGGAGAGAGCAGGCAGACTTGAGGGAGGCATGAAAAAGGAAGGGAAATGGAGGCTACGAGGTGTGGGCACCTGTCCAGAGCTCAGCAGCCTGCTCTGGATATTTACTGAAACTTTTTTTTTTCAGCTCTGTTTAGGAATACATACATTGACCTGATGCAGTTTTTTACCCGTTTTCTCTTGCACTGCCATATCTATATATATCTATGCCTTGCACTGGGTCAGTCGGTTCATCTGTCTTTTGCTTGATCCACAGACAGACTGGGAGAATGCAAGTGGGCTTTACCTGTTGGTTTCAATACTTCTGAGAAAGTATTTTTTTAATATTTTTAGATAACGGAGGGTGGCCGTGAGGCTCCTCCTGGTGCCGTGGCATTGTGAGGTCGGACATCCCCATCTAGTGGTGCTCTGTCCTCATTCACGCGGTGCTGCTTGGGCAGAAGGATTTCCCAAAGGGAAGATCAGCCTTTTTCTTTCTTCTAACCGATTACCGTCTCTATTCAGAAAATAAAGGGTTGCTGTATTGAAGGGAATTATTTTACCACTGTTTATGGTACATGATGACAGTGCTTGTCCTCATTTGCTCCAGGAGGTCCCACCTCTCCAGGAGCTCCACCTGCTCCTTCCTCTGCTGTCAGCTCTCCCGTTGGGCACTCTTGCCTTGATGATAAAATCCGTGGAAGCAGAGCTAGTATTTTCAGCCTCTAAGTAATAAATTTCCCTCTAACTGACTCATACAGAAATGCAATTGCATTTGTGTGAATGGAGCTATATTGCAGGCACTGATCCTGTGGACAAAAATGCTTCCCATGTGGGTATGATGGCAGGAACAGAGCCAGGCTTTTGGACAGCTGTCTTTGTCTTTATGCTCCTTTTGCTTCTCCTCTTGAAGAATTTCCCCGCATAGGTGCATTTTTCAGACATGACATTGTCTGAGAGCTCTTCCTCCCTTGCAATTAAAGCCTCCTCTGGGCAGGCAGCATGTGCTGCCCAGCACACTGGGGAGCCATGGGCCACACAGCTTCCCGCGCTCAGGGCCTGCTGTGCACCTGCAGTGCTCTCGTGCTGCGTAAGCTGAGCACCGAGTTGCTCCATCTGACCGCCTCGCTTGGTTTTGAATGTCTGCACATGCACTGGCTGCAGCAGCTGTGCTGCACTGTCAGTCATCCCTTCCCCCCCCCCCCGGCTGTGCTGCTTCTCAGTACAAATATTTGGGTGAAATTTCTGAGAACTTGCCGCAGTTCCACCTTCCTCAAAAGGGTGTTTTGTGCATATTCATTTTTCATAAGCTCTTTTTAGTGGAAGTGCCCTACCCAGGCACTTTCTGTTCCCATAGCAGAAGCAGAACTGGTTCCGTGCTGCTGAGTGTCCGTGTTTTTCGTTGTTGTGGTTTTGTTTTTTTTTTTTTCTTTCTTGTTTCTTTTCTCTATTCTGTATTCTGCTTTCTTTTCTTTTCCCCTTTAAGCTGTTGGTAACCAAGAAGCCATCGGGTGGCAGCATCATCCAGTCAGTAGCCGGTCAGCTGCTGGGCTGAGGGGGTGAAAGGAGATCGGAAAGGACAAGTTTCTTTCTACAGAAGGATGAATCAGTTTGTATTTAAGAGACTTTAAGTTCAGGTGCATATTGTGAATGTTTAATGAAAAAAACAGTGTAAAAGAGCTTGGCAGTAAGCAGTCAGGCAGTGTCACTGCTGTGTTGTTGTTAGAGGAATTATTCTGCATCTAGAGGTCAGACCTGGCCTTCTGATTTCAGATGATGACCTTCTTGCTCAAGCTTCTTCAGAAGTAGGAGTTCTCATTTATAATCCCGAGATATTTTCTTTTTCCCAAGGCCCTGCAAATGAAGTACAGAAGCAGTGCTGAGGATAAGAGGAGCTGCTGTGTTGTGTTGTCAGCCTTCAGTGCATCACGGCTTTTATTCACTTCCCTTGCATCCATTTTTCATAATGCAGTGCTCACACACATGCTCAGCTCCATGATTGAATAGGATGATTAGTGATGACCCGCAGTTTAATTACGCTTAGAAGCAGGAGCTTTAGAGTATCACGATATTCGTAATGATGTAAAAGTTTTAAAATTGGCCTTCAGGCTCTATTTCTAGCTAGTTTTATTTTCTGCAATGATTATTTCTGTAGTGGGGTACTGAGGCAGCTCAGTTACAGACGTTTTCACAAAACTGCTGTTCTTTGGGTTCTCAGTAACTCTCAGCGCTCTCATTCTAAATTCTGTCTGGCAAGGCTATAAAAGCCATGGGCACATTTTGACTTGTTCCTAATATCCTCCACTTCACAACCGCCATCCAAACGGGAACATTTTGCGTGGTACCAAAAAAAGCCACATGATCGTGTTGTTCCTGCCTTGCTTTCAAGCGCACCAGATAATGCCACTTGTTTCAGCTTAGTCACGTCTAGGGGAATGTCAGGAGTCCACATCACATGAGCTGCTCCTCAGGTTTCCTGGCCTATATCAGCATGTTTTCCTGGAGAGAACGGGGGCAAAGATGTTATTAAGTGGCTCACCCTTTATGTTAGGATCAGTCTTCAAACTTAGCCTTATTCCTGGGCTTTTTCTGTGACGTTTCACCTGTATGTTGTGCTGATTTATGTAAAAGTGTTGTAGTACCATTGGTTTTCCTTTAAGGTACATCTTTCAGATCGAAGAACATATGCTCTAACCAGCCTTCCCCTGGGTGGTTGTGGTGTGCCTAGGGTGGGAGAAGTACCCTTACAGCCTCTGTGTTCCCTCCTGCCTTTGTGTGCCTGTGATGAATGCACAGCGCACACAACCTGGAGATGCCCCAGCAGGGTGGAGCTTTGGGCCTGTCTTCCTCAGTATCACTCGCTGATGGGGCAGCATTCACCATGCCGGCTGCACAAACCCTGGGGAGGATGAGAGAGAGCCCCAAAGGCTGGCAGCACCCAAGCCATTGCCTTGGCTATTCAAGACAATGTGCCGTTCAAGACAGTGGGCTGTTGTCTTTCCGCTCCGCCTCAGGGCAAATGGATCTGTTCCTAGGGTCAGGTCCAGTTCAGAAGCTGGTCAGAGCTGCTTCCCAAGCCCTACAGCATGTTCTGTGCCTATCCCATGCTCCCTTCCCTGCACATGGTGCATATGGGGCCGGCCGCCCATAGTGCCCATGTAAGGAAGGGTGACACTCACTTGTTGATATCGGCTAATCCAGCCAGGCATGCAGAGGGGCAGTAGAATGTGATGCTCACATGTAGCATAGCAGACGGCCCTCGGGACTGGCTGTCTCCATCACGCCCCTGGCACGGACATACAAGACAGGGGAAGACCTTTTTAGTGCACCTCTGCACGTCCAGCAGAGCTGCCGAGGGGCTGAGCAGTAGTGATCCTGTGTGTTCAGCCATGCTCATTCCTAGGGGAGGAAAATTAATGAGTCTACCCTGTGCTGCATGCTAACAGTGGCTCTGCAATACTTACTCTTAGTTTGTACAAAATCTGTGCTTTGTGTTGGTGGAAGTGGCTGAGCAGGGAAAGAACTCTCGCAGTATACTTTCCTGTGTTAGTGAGAACCTGGCTGAGCACAGTCGTCTTTTCCACATGCTTGGCCACCTGGGACAAAAGCTAGCTAAATACTTCCTTGATGAGGTTTTTTTAGTGGTATCTAGGTAGCCTATCCTAACACTGGAGTGGGCAGCAGAGGTTGTAGTGTAAATCACTGTATTTCAGATGGTGATGTGAAGGAAGGAATTCCAGAGCCAAAGATGCTTGATTTGGCTTCCATAGACAAATCAGGATGAGAGGAGCATTGCTCACACAGAGACCAGAGGATGAATCAGAGCCACAGTGCTTGACCTAAGGCTTAATAATTTGGATAAGAGGGAAACTTCAGGACAAATCTGTAGTGCTGGAGGATCTTGGGTAATTCAAACACCAGGCTCTGCAGAAGCTACTCCAGATCTATGCACCATTGTGCTCAACACCTGTGCTCACTTCATCCATGCACCAGATTGCTTCCCTGTGTGATAACGAACCTGTGTATTCACTGCAGGCTGCAATGTGAAACACAGTAGGAATGAAAGACAAGAAGGAAAACAAGCATCAAAGCTTGTTTTCATCGAAGCTTGTTTTCATATCACTGTCCTCGGCTTGCAAATGGGAGCAAGGTGTCAGTAGAGCAGTGTGACACTGAGGTCTCATCCAGCTACACTTAGGGATGGTTTGATGCTCACAAAGCTGGGTTTCACAGCCCTAAAACAGAAAGCAGTGGGTGGTCCTGAGAGTGCAGTCTGGGCAGTTGTAGGATGCTGCCAGCTTCTGAAGCCTTCCCCTTTGCAGATATTCAAGCAACTAACTTAAAAATAAGTTAGAAATTCTGATATGGGCCTGTTTTACTGTCTACTAATAGCAGTTGCCGCTATAATCCTAGATGAATAATGAGATTGGTCACTGTTTCTTGATCTTATTGAAAAGTAGTTATGGATTTTGGGTGGCTTATTTGTGGTTCACTCAAAAAGTTGATATCCAGGCACCCCAAAATTCTGGAGTCACTGTACTTCTGTGGAGCATTCATAGTCTGTGTTAGGTGTGGTATGGATCTGTAAGACAGACTTTCTGTGTTCCATTGCTGCTTTCTTGAGAAGAGAAAATGCCCCTCTATTGCTGCATATTTAATTTCAAATCTTATGCTGGATTTAAGCTCCTTAAAAAAAAGCTTATTGGGTGTTATAGTGGATCTAATGGTGAAACCAACCACGGTGGTGTTTGCCAGCATCCCACTTCATGAGGTATCACAGAAAACGTGTCCACAAAGCTCACTGTAGTGGAATACAGAGAAGCCTCTTCCTCCCCCCACCCTGTGGGTGGGGTTTCTGCTGACAGGTTTTCAGACTCAAGTTCCATCTGGATTTCAGGATGTAATGTTAACTGAATAATCTTCTCTGAGTGGGGATGCTCCCGAAGCTAGAGATCTCTGTCCAGATTTTTAGAATTCTGCTGTTTAAATATTCAAATTGATCTGTCACATCACTGCTTGGCTTGCAGCAACACATCTGACTTTTCAGGATGTTTTCCAAATGACGCACTGGTGTTGCTTTGTAATGGTAATACTGTGATCCAGAAACTCCACAGACAGCGAACAAAGTCTATTTATTTATTTTTTAATGCTCACTTTCTCTTTTAAAAAGATATTTTTAAATGCATTGAGATATCTAGAGACTAGAGATTATGCTATGGGATTTATGTGAAGAGATTGACCTCTGAATTAGAAAGTTGTGCCAAAACCAAACCCCTGAGTGGAGTGTTAGTGAATAAAATTTCCTGAAAAGCTGCTCTACAGTACGAACAGCTCATCTTCTGAGCTATTATTGCCATGGACTTGATGATTTCTCTCTCTGTGTGCCATCTGCTCAGTGAGAATTTGTTCTCAGCTGCATTACTTCATTTGTGCATTTTTTTTTCATGATACAAATGGTCTGAATGATCTTTTCATCTCTCCTCTAATATTCTGAGATGGCCAAGGAGCCTTTCTGGTCTCACCAGACCGTGGGAGCATTGAATTACCTCAGCAGAAGGCATCAGGTGGTTGGGAGCCCATGCGAGTGCCTACAATGTGGGCATTGAGAGGAGCGTGTTGTTCCTATCCCAGAACAAGGGGCCCTCTGCTGAAGCGTAACCAGCTGAGAGCCTTCACCACCTCTGATCTCAATGGGATTTAATTCCACAAGTAACTTTTATTTTTGGTCATTTTTAGTTAAGGTAGCAAAAAGATGGGAAAGGCACGTTAGAATTAGCATTAGCTGATTTATTCTTGATGGTAGGTCTTTCTGCAGTGGAAAGGAGGGCTAGCCTCTGCTTTTCTTTCTCCCCCACCCCCCACCCCCCCCTTTTTTTTTTTTTCCTTCAGCTCATCAAATATATGAGGCAAGGGTATGCCACAGGAATGAGATTTGCCAGACTGCAGTGCTGTTGTTTTGGGGCAAGTTCTTCCCCTGGGTGTGAAGTGAAACACGAGCATCTGATGACAGATGAAAATGCAGGTTAGGGAAAAGAGGGGACCGGACAGAGGGAACTTTTTTCCCTTCTGGGAAGACCCTACCGTGTGCAGCCTGTGTGCTAGGCGGCTTTTTCTGAAAGCAGACTGCCTGCATTGCTCTCCTCGCTTTCCTTCCTGCTCCGACGTGGTGGAAAAAATGCCAGCCTGTCTACTGCCGGGCTGAGCACCGCCGTGCCTGTCGCTCCGCACCTCAGCCTGCAGCCCAGTCCGAGCCACGTGCGGCAGCGGTAAGGATTAGCTCTGCTCCTGGATGGGAAGGTCCCGCACGGTTCCCAGGCTGAGCTCACCATATGTACTTCACGTGGCTGTCCTGAGGGTTACGTGAAATGGAGAGTTCAGCTTCAGTGCAAGTTGGTTTGTGTTTCTTCATTCTGGTTAATGCAACACAGATGCAGAGGACTGAGTGAGGGCGTCTGTTGCAGAGCAGAGATGCAGCGGGCTTTAGTAAAGCCCTGTAGGTTTTACTAATGCTGCCTTCTTCCCTAGAATTTTCCGCTGTTTCCTGAGGGGAGTCTCGTGTGTGAGGGGACACCCTTGGGCCACCTGTTAAGCGCCCTCCCCCACTCACAGTCTTTTTCATCTCTGAAAAACATGGCTTTTTTCTGTTTGGAGAAAAGGCAGAGACTTGGGCAGTGGTTTTGTCATTCGGAGACGTGGGAAGAGCATTCTGACACAACACTTGAAGAAATAAAGGAAGAGGGCAAGAAAGGAGGTCAGAAAAACTGCGCAGAGCTCCCTTTGGGCTTCTTTTGTGTGTGTGTATCATTGCAGAGTTACATTTTTTTTAAAGGTAAGATGTGTGCATTCACAAGTCCATTCACTTTTCTGTTTGCTTTAGTGCAAAGTAATTTTGGAAATGACATCTTCCATAGAAGGATCATGTCATGTACAAAGTGCTCTGCTACTGTGAAATGTTCCCAAGACTAATGCTATTAATTGCAACACGCAGGGGTTAATGAGCTGCTGCCGTGTCCCACAAGATTAGTTGCTGTGAAGAGAGCTCTGGCTGGCTAATGGGGCCATGTACCCCAGGCAAAAAACAGAACATATGACTTGTTTTGGTCTCCAGGCATAGGAGAACAGCTAGTATGTTTCTTGATTAAAGGGTACACTATGGAATGTTATAAGTAGGGGCAGAACAATAGCATTTTTCCTGTTAATTTTTTTTTTTTTAAACTAATCCTTGAATAATATGAAATATGGGAAGGATCAATAACTTTGACATCCAGACAAAAACTGTTGCATACTCTATGTTAGGGAGGTGCAAGACTTGGTCTTGAAAATCTTGAGAAGCATGGGTTGTGCGGGTTCAGCACTGCCATTGCTTTGCTTCAGTCACTGCGGAGCGCGGGCACAGCTCCGCATTCACGTGTGTCTGGGGCACTGGATTAACACTGGGCAATGGATTTCCTTTCCTGAATTTATGTTGATTGTTTCTGTGACGCTGGTGTAGCAGTAACATTATCACAAATACTGCCACAGTCTTTCCCCAGCCACCCTTGGGTGGCAGGAAGCCTCCAACCACTCAGTGATTAAAACGTGAAGTATTGAGTGAAATTGTTATAATTTTGTCTGGGTAATGCTCGTTGCCTTCCAGAGCAAGGGCTTGTTCTGTGTCAGTCCATCCTCCCCGACTTTCAGTCTTCGTTAGTGTGGCTCATGTTTTCCACAGCTTGCCTAATTAGGCTGTGACCCTGTCCCCCATAGGATCCCATGGAATTACACTGTGCAAAAGTGGGATTTTGGTGCTGATATGTGAAGAGACTGGGACCATATGGCATAAACATCAACTGATATTGTTCGCCATCCGCACTTGCTGCGTGTAATGCAACGAGAATGGCTCCCGGCGGCCACGTGACCGCCTTCCACTCCTTCATTTGGGCTGGGTTGCCTTCCCTTTTTTTTTTTTTTTTTTTTTTCCCCTCCTCGTTCCTAAACTTGTGACTTTGTGGAAGGAAGCTCGTAAATAGCCGGCGTGCAGACAGCAGGTAGAATGTCAATGGGATGTTACGGAGAGGCATGTGCGTAACGCAGACATCGGCGCCCGGCCCCGCTTCCTGCGCACCCGCTCGCGGCTGCCCGCAGCCCTACATGTTGCAGAAAGGTAAGACCGCGCAGTACCCCAAAACGCTCCTGGCTCCAGCAGTGACGCGTGCTATGAGTGAGGGCTCTTGATCATCTTGAAAATTTGTTTTTAAGGCACAGCGCTTTCCGTAGCAAAGTGAAACAGGCGTGCGGCTGCTGCCCTGGCCGTGACAGCTAACTTGGATTTCAACTCAATGATCCGATCTGTTTTCTACAGTAGCTTCTTACACGGCTTTGCTTTTTCTAATACCGGGGCTCTTACACTTTAAGAGGCATTCCAAACCTAATTGTATCTTATTGATTTTCCATGGTTAACCACCCTGTAATAAGCTTCAAAATCTCTGTGAGGAGACCAGAAGCAGAATTATGGTGACGTTATTTACAACCAGTGGGCAGAGAGTTATTTCTGAAAGTTAAAAGGGGTCAAAACACCAAAATATTTCAAGGGTTGAGTTTGGAAATGTGTTCATTAGCCTGTGAATAGAGTTCCTTAGAGCAGAAAGAAGGAAAGAATTGGAACTGCGTTATCAATGGTATTATTAATGGTTTTATATATTTTAATGACTTTATATAGATATGTTTCGTAACAAATATGAGTTATTGATCAGTATGCTAAGACAGATTTTTATTTTCAGAAATAAAACAGGAGATGTAAATAAGGAAATTTCAATGAAAATCAGCACTTCTTTGGTGTGTTTTGTTTTTAAGCCAGCAGCGATCGCAACTTTCATGGACATCTTCACCCGGAAACAAAACTGAACTTGAGTCTGAGGGTTATGAGATTAAAAGATAATGTGTAGCACACGCTGTAATGTAGACTATGCAAGGCAGCAGGATGAATTAAAACCTGATTTACCTTAGTCCTACGCATACAGATCGCAGCTCTGAGCAGGGCATGTGCATTATGGTTAAAAAAAAAAAAAAAAGAAAACAGAAAAAAAGAGCAAGCAAAAATGAATGGAAATAATGCCCCGCTGAGCAAGAGAGCAGTGGCTGCCCATCTGCACCGACACTTTGGTCAGCAGGGATGGACAAATAGCCAGCTGAATGAAGAAGACGGGTTAATATATTCACACTTTTTCTGTCCTCACAGCTGCCGCATGTGCTGCTCTGAAACCTGATAGTTTTCATCAAAAAATGATTCTTATTTTCCTTCTTAGCATACTAACCAATTTTACCGTGTAGCGCTCAAGATGCATTAAATGTCAGTTACTACTAATTAATGCTGAAGGCGGGAAAAAAGGGAGAATAAAGCAAGTGACATTACTATCCCAATTTTGTTTCCTTTGCGGGCAGCTCTTTTAGTCCCTGCTCAAGGTTTGAGCACTGGCCTGTTTTATGTTCTGTTGCAGAGGGCTGTGATTGAGTGGCAGTTTATTATCCAAGACAATAAATTTAACTTTTCAAAGCCAAAGGGCTCCAGCAGCTCTGGCACGAGCTGCATCCTGCCAGGAGGGACGCGCTCAGGTCAGATTCATACCAACTGTTGTGTTTTAATATAAAGCAAATAAATAAAACCTTCCATGTATCTTTCAAGATTCTTGTTCAAATTTCTCTAGCTCAGAAATGTGGGTGTGTTGAAGAAAAAAGTGAGTGATGTCCATAGTAAAACTGATAGTGAAAGCTTCTAGGCCAAAGTGTGCTGCGTATTCCTTGCATGTAACAGCATGAATATTATGGCCTGGTATTGAAACCTGATTTCAAAAACCTCAAGAAAAAAGAACGTTTTTCTTCGATGTTCTATGTTTCAATTAAATATAACCGAAAAGAGATGTGGGAGCGAGCAGTGCTCTTGCTGCACGGAGATCGGTGAGGCTTTGCAGCCCGCTCGGTCCCAGCTGGGTGAGGTCTGCGTCGCCCGACCCGCGCGCTCCTTGCCGACGTGCCCAGTGACACATGCCATATAACAGCTCTCAGAGGAGGCGGTGATATCGATTAATTACAAAATGATGACTTAGTTAATTATGTTCCTGATGACTTCCAGTCACAGGCAGTGCTTCTCAGCTGGCCCAGGGTGCGAGGAGAGGAGCTCAGATGCGCGCGTGGCTTCTGCCGCCTGCACTGCTAGCATTGGGAGCGTCCACCAGTGCTCTCCTCGAGGATTAATTTACTAACACAGTATTTCATTGAACTTCTCAAATATGTCATTGGAGTTAATACTGCAAGGTAAATGGATAAAACAGGTAATTTATAATATTCTATTTTTTCTACAAATGACAGTCCTTTTTCCCGAGCACAAATGAAACTACGTAGAAATAAAAAATCGTTCTTAGAACTTCAGCATTTTGCAGCTGTATGTCATCTTCCTGTCTACAAACTGAAGGTATTACTTCTGTAAAAGGGCTTTTATATTGTCTTCTATTACTGTGAAATAGATAGGCTTTATTCAGATGAGGAATTATCTGTCTACCACAGTACGCTTTCTACTTTCAACATACAAATAGAAACTGCTGTGCTTCCCAGCACTGCGAGATAGCGAGACGCTCAGAATCATCATTTCCATAGTGGTTAACAATGCCATGTGGAAAACATATTGGCAGAAAGTGTGGTGAGATATTACTGTAATATCTTTTCTAGGAACTACTGTATTGCAAGAACTATCTTCTGTTGGGCATTTGTCCTTCTGTAAAAACCTTTGAAGGGTTTCTGACTTTAATTATAGTAGCTTATTTTGGTTTTAGACTGCGTTTTCCTTTTTTCTCTTTGATCATGATGAGTTTTTCAGGTCATTTCTGCAGTTTGCAGGGCCGGCTAGGAGCACTGAGCTGCAGCAGAGCTGTTGCCCCTAGCTCAGGTGCTTCTGCTATAGCCGCTCACCCCAGTACCAAGCTCTGCTTTTGCTATAATGTCTGTCCCAACTGCCCTGCTATCCCTGTTTTACATTACCCCCTTTTCTCATTTTTTTCTTTTTTTTTTTTTTTTTTCACTCTCTGACCCTTGGTCTCTAGCAAGCTCTGGGCTCTGCTCATCTCTTCCCTTGCACATGGCACAAATTCTGGCACAGCAAAGTTATGGGGACTTCTTATGGGAGCACAGCTGAGAGCATCTACCTGGCCCAGGGACCTTGCTCTATCAAGGGATTTGGAGCTCTGATCTGGTGCTAAGGCTATTTCTGGCAATTTTTAGTGTGTATTTAAAATACAATTTTTAAATATGTTCCTTTACGTTCAATAAACAAAGAACTGTTTCCTTGGGAAGCATTTGCAGATGATGGCTGCAGTACAGCTACATGAATTTATCTGGCAGTGTACAGCAGCGCTTTGTGCGTGTTAATCCTTAGAGACCTTGACATGTCATCAGAACCAAACAGCATTTAAATGTCCTGGAACAGGACATTTAAACAGCAACTTCAGCAGCTTCTGAAAATCCTTCCCCGTAACCTTGGGTTCAGGTGGTGCATTTGCTGTTTATGTCCTTTATTTGAAAACAGTTGAACTTTGCTTAATTAAATATTTACGGAGACATGCATTGCAGGAGGGAAAGAAGAAAGAAGTGTAATAAACAATCTGGACTTCCATGCAAATAAGAAATGTATTTCCATTGTATACTGAAAAACAGTACACAGTAACAGGGAGGGGGAAGTACAAAGACCGCTACAAAATTAAAAGCTACCTGATTCTTCTAATGCTGCAAGTGAGAATTACTGTCTGTGGCATTGGCTTTGGCATTTGGAAATGGCTAAGCCAATAAAAACAAATGTTACTGAAAAGAAAACAAAACGCGTGTTTTAATCAACAGTAGAAAATATCTCTGCCAGAACCGCAGGAATCGATAATAAGAAATCTCACTGTGGATTGATCCAGACTTTCACTCTCGCAGCTCTAAATAAGAAAGAACAGGTTTTTTATTGTTGTTGTTGTTTTAGATTTATTTTTAGCAGAAAAGAGTGTGGTCCCTTCAGCACACAAGCAGATAAGCAAGGTGGAGGAGATGTCCTTAGAGTAATAGTGTTCAGAGGAAAAATGGAAAGGTGCATCATGGTTCCCCTCTTGAGAACTGCCCTTAGTCTGTTTGACACTTTCATTGATGACTTGGGTGAAAAAAGCATCCATTAAATCCACAGCTAGTGCCAAGAGGAGAGGATTTACAAGTGCTTTGGAGGCAGCGTAGGAATCCAGAGTAATCCTGACAAACCGGATCTGGCATAACCTGGGTGCAATATTGATGAGGGCAACGTGAAATGGTGACAAAAAATCCATTGGACAATCAAAAATGGAAGGGTCTGAGCTGGCCATCCCCGTGGAAAGTCAGAGCAGTGTAGCGTGAGGGATCCTTCCTAACCAATGTCTCTGGTTTGCAGGGGGCAACAGCTTCAGGAAAGAGGTTGGGTTGTGCTGCAGTTGGGCATTACAAACAAATGCAGTGTGTGTCGTGCAGAAAAAGGAGGTTGGAGAAGTCCCAGCAAAGCAGGTTCCTAAGAGCAGATTAAATGAATACATCAGGAGTCGCTGAGTTCAGCTTGATGCCACCTTAGAGTTAGTCCAGCCGACCTCCTAGCATCACTTCCAGCTTTGCGTCTGTGATCGCTGTCATTCTCTGAGAAGTAGGTGCTGTGTTTGCCCCCAGGTCTTGTTGCTTTGCCAGTGAAACTGATTTTTCTGCATATAAACAAAGGCAAATAATGTTTTGTGTGCAAGTTTCAAAGGAGCACAAAGGACTCTTGGTAGGAGTCAGGCATTTAATTCCCATCACCTTTGTAAATCTTGAGCATAGCAGCTCTGCGAAAACATTTCACGTTTCATCTTCCAGCTAGCTTTTGGGTTGGGTGTTTGTCCAGATAATAGAGTTTACTATTGCCAAAAATATGCAAAACTCTCTTGGCAAAGTACATGTATACTTTGGCTGGAGTTTTACTCAGTCCCTCAGTAGTATAATAGAGGGCTTTAAATATCGTTATTTGGGATAAGAACGGTTTTACTTGCAGCTTATAAACATATTAAAGTGGCTTAAGGCTTTTAGTGCTCCTCGTCATTAGCTGAACTTACTCTGAAATACGATCTTTTTTTTTTTCTTTTTCTTTTTTTTTTTTTGATCAGTTCTAACCAAAACTCAGCCAAAAAATAAATTCTGCTGCAGATGGTGACAGAGTTCAAATGATGAAAGTGGAGGGCTGTCCCCCTCTCACCAGACTTCCTCATCTTTTCTGACCAGGAAAGTCATTTCACTAGAAACCAAAGGAAATATTTCTTGTGGAGATGCAGAGAATGAAAATAGTCATTTGTTACCAGCCAGCTGTAATCTGTAGTACAGGAAAGGGGTTTTGGCCGTTTTTAACCAGTGCAACAGCCTTCATTGGTCTGTAAGTGCTGCTTTTGTTCAACAAGCAAAAATGAACGTATAACCCGTATTCTTAATGAGATCGGTAAAACAACATGACGTAAAACATCTCTATAATAATTATTTATTCTGATTTCTAGCATATGCTTTTGAGATGGCTGAGCTTGGTCTTTTCTTCTACCAGCATTTGAAATGCAGCTTTGCAGTTCTGTTGAATACAGGCGGCCAGATTCTGTCCTGGGGTACAAACACACGCTCTCTCTGAGGTGCTGACAAAGAATGCATTTTTTTATTTGAAGGTGGTTGTACCCATAATGTCTTTTCAGCTTCATCTACACAGAACGTGATTTGTTTATCTTCAGGTTTTTTTTGTTTCACTTCTAGTACAGCAGCAATTGCTTTGCATGAGTTTCGAGAAGGCAGTGCTGCGCTGCTTGAATAAATGATACGTTACAGGGAAGGGATATTCACACTTCTGTGTAACAGTGTATTGTTGCTTTTGTGCTCAGATAATCAGAAAATGGTTCTCTTTGCTGTGTTCAAGGGTACTGAATTAAAAATTGTAAGTTTTCTGTTAGGAAAATTGATTCAGAAACACTTCAAGTGGATGGAAAACAGCATACTGTTACCAGTGGTCAGAAATGTAGCATGGGTTATTGAAGAGCAGTCGTACATCTGGCCTCCTTAGATATCTTCTGATCCTTGGCTACTTTAGTCCTGAAATAGGCACAGTAGTACGAAGGCCTTGAGAAAAGTACGTGTTTCAAAACTTTTTGTAGTGAAAATAGTAACAAATTTCTTTCAGAGATTTTGACGAGTCGGTATAGCTATACAAAAAGGCAGAAGGGTTGTGGGGCAAGGGATAAAAAAAAATCTTAGAAGTTGTGCAAGATTCACAGCAGTGAATTTATCTGTTTTGGAAGACTTCAAATTAATTCCCTATTCAGCACTTCAAATATTTCTGGGTATAAATAATTTCTAAATAAGAAGCTGAGTAGTTTTGTTTGGTGGTTTTTGTTTTGTTTTTTTTTCTTTTTATAATTTATTTCCTAGTTCTTAGAGGTGCCCGGCAGCACTCAAAAACCCTGAATTTTGTCACTCAGGAATGATGCTCTGGCTGGTCAGCCTGTTGTGATCAATGTGTTCTGGGCTCAGCCTTTTCATTGCTCTTGTAGACGGGATTACTCCAATAATCCAGTGGTCTGGATGCTTTACCTCCGACCCTGTGTGCTGCTCTGTGCTCTTGAATGCTAAAAGCATAATAAGGATTATGAGGGTAGCAGATGGATAGAATTGATTTATAGCAATATGGCCTCGCCAATGCTTGCAATTTCGTTACGACTATTGCAGCCGGCGATGCACATCTTCAACTGTCAGCTTCCAGAGCTGGGCAGGAACTCGCTCAGTGCATGGCTTTCGGTTAACCTTTTATATTGCTGACCTTACAAAGAGAAGTGTTTTGCAGGGAGGATAGAGCTGATTTTGGCCACTGCAGGCTTAGTGAGGAGCGAGGTTTGTTTAGCAGCAGCCCCCACCTCGAGCAGCCAGGGGCTGCATGTCAGTAACCTGAGGACAAGCTGGGGTGGGAGCTGTGTGTGTATGAGAGGCGAATGGCCCCATGAAATGCCGAAGCCAAACACCGTCTTCACATTGGGTTTGCAGTTTTCAGTGTGCTAGTAAGATTGCAGTGGGATGATGTGGCTGTTACTGAGTGTGTAAATACAATGATTCTATAATAGAAAGAGGGGAAGAAATTTTAAAAGCTGTGCGTGGCAGTCCTCCACGCCTCTTACAGCCTGTATTTTGTAACGTAACAGAAATCCTTAAATTTGGGCGCTGCTCTAAGGGATGCTCTATACACAACTGTCTTCCTGACCTCCCATCTGCACGTCTGCTTTTCCCACTGCCCCACAAGCATGCTCTTCCTTCTTTGGCTTGATTAGATGCTAAAATATTCTGTTTCTGCTGTGAGAGGATAAAGCATGCAACTGAAGTACCCTGAAATCTGGAAATGCAAACCAGACAGCTGAAGCCAGGGCCATTCCCAAAACCAGGAGTGCATGGGAATGACCCTTCTTGCTAACTCCGTCCCTCCGTGAGAGGCTGGGGGGGCTGCAGCTTCTCCTTCCAGCATTAGTTTTCTCCCAGGTGAGGTGGCTTCTGACAGCCCCCAGCTGCCCACCACCAGCCTGCAGGGTTGGGGCAGAAGCTTGTAAGCCAGAGTACTCTGGCAGTGACTGCATGCATGCTAGGGTCAGACAAAGTACAAGCTGTGCAGCAAGTCAGGATGAATTTGGGGGCTTGCAGGAGCATTGGATTCAATTCACAGGGAGGGGCCCATGTCTAGCAGGCAGTCAACGGAGTGGGGATGTGCAGGCTGCCCCATGGGCTTGCATCACAGCACAATTAGTTTGCTGGGAACAGCAGACCTCTGCAGCTTCTGAGCCTGAAAGCATTACATGCTGTCTGCTGACTTCCCTTTTTATTTTAGGGCCACCGGGCAGTTCATATTTGCATGCTCTATAAAGCTTTTAAAAACAGTTTTACAGTTTGCTTAATGTACAGAAGTTACCGGCAGCTATAAAATTATACAGGAGCTGTGAGCACAGTGAGTCCCATGCAGTGCAGATGCAGGTGGCACGGTATGGGGTTAGTCTGCGTTCCCAGGCAGTGACAGCAGTATGCATGCTGTGCTGATGTGGGATCCTCTGCTTACTAAGCTCCTTGCACTCCATGGGGCTTCTCAGCAGCTTTGGGGGGCCCTCAGCACCCTGCATGCTGGGATTCCCCAGCCTCCCTCTTGTTTTGGCTGTACTTCCACCCCAACTTTCATCTGTGGTCAGATTTATAGGAAACCTTACTATAAATGTGATGCAGAGATAGGGAGAGATAGGGATGGAAGCCATGCAGGAAAACAAAAGGCACCTCAGTGCAGAAGCATGCTGGGTGTCAGCTTGTGCTGACAGCAAGTCTCGTCATTACATAACGATGTACTTACCCAAATGGCATTTTGTATTTTTGGAGACAGATGTGCCTTGCAGTTGCTGGTGGAAGTGAAATGTTAAACACGAAACCCATTCATTTTCTCTTAGTCATACTTTAGACTTAAGCAGATGTTTTCCTAATTTGTGGTTTTCAAATGTAGCATGCTGACAAGACATTTATCATTAGCTACAACTTCATCCATGCAGTTGAGCAAATTGGCTGATTATTAACAGTGAGCGCTGCATGGTGGTTGATGCGTAGCCCCTTCTGCTTTGAAAGGCCTAAATCGAAACTTAAATACAGTTTTACAATATAAATTAATTGAGTTTTGGACTGTATCCCTTCTACTCAAGTGCTTTCTGCTCTCATTTTCGGGGCCAGCAGCCGTCTGTAATGTGTTAAGTTGTTGTGCCATCTGTGAGCAAAGGTTCCTGTGGGTGTAAGAAGTGATGGCTAACATTTTTCTGATGGGGGCATGAAAATGGCTGCTGGTATCCAGCGTGACATGCAGAAAGAGCATGGCCATGGAACAGTGTATGTACACTTGTACTAGGCTGGCTCTGCCATTGGTGATGCTGGAAGTAGAAGGATGCATGGGGCTGGAAAAGCAGGGCGGGCACGACGTTGACTGTTATTTTCCTTTATAACGTTTCACTTGCTTATATAGATTTGTTAGACTTAACACATTTGGGATGATTTTTCCTCCCATTTAATGTTTGCAATGCTTCATATGATGAGAGCAGGAGTGGTAGTGTGAGCAGAGGAGATCTCCCAAAGGTGCTTTCTAATGCCAGGACCCGCCATACACCTCAATGTATCATCTGCTATATTCTTAGTTCTGGAATTCGGGCAGGCAACTTAGTTACTGTGTATTTACCCCATGTGTAAGACTTAATGGAGAACACTCAATGCACCTGTAATTTCTAGATAGTATAAAGACCTTGATTTTCAGCAGCTTACGCTGCAGAAATTTTGCCTTATGTTCCAGTTGTGAAGTTCTTACCGGGTTGGTTTTGCAGTTCCATCTGATGTCCCTTTCTTCATTTCCTCCTGCTCTGTGGGAAAAGGTGGTGCTGGTCCCACCGAACATAACGCTAACACCACAACATGTGCCAGAGCAGGAAGGGCGAAGGTTGCATAAAACAATGAAAAAACAGAGATTTGGGGATGCTCTTGTGTTGCCTCTTCTCCTGGTCTGCTTTATGCGTATGAATTATGCGGAAACTTAAAATGAGCTGAAGGCCTGATCCAAAGGGTCTGTGAGGGGTGAAATGAGGATTTTCAAGAGAGGTCTCTGATGTGCTTGTCTCCCTCATAAATTTTTGATTGAAAATGGTATGGCAGCAGAGTTTTAAGCAAAGGTGTTGGATTGTGACTGCATTGCTGATCGCCACCTTGTTCCCTCTGGGTTTAGATGAGTAAATCTATCACAGGCTTGTCTCATGCTGGGCTGTAGCAGATGAGCGCAGTCAGATTTCAAGTGAATTCAGCTAACCCGATCCCGATCCTTTGCAGCGCTGCCAAGCTCCTGGAGAAGAGCCCGTTCTCCGTCAGTGCCCCAAGCCCCCTGCTCCCCTCTCCGGCCAGCCTGCAGCTGGCCCAGCTCCAGGCACAGCTCACACTGCACAGGCTGAAGTTGGCTCAGACCGCCGTCACCAACAACCCGGCTGCCGCCACAGTCCTCAACCAGGTGCTCTCCAAAGTGGCCATGTCCCAGCCGCTCTTCAACCAGCTGAGGCACCCCTCTGTGATGGGCGCTTCTCCGGGACACGCTGCAGGTGGCCCTCCGCCAGGGCCTGGCATTGCTAGCACAAGGTTCTCCTCTGGCGGCATCGCCTTTCCTGCACAGAGCGCGGGGGGCAGCCTGGGGCCCATGCAGGCCCAGGCCCCCAACGCCATCGTCATGAATCCCTTTGGAGGTGTCATGGCCCCCACCTCCAGCCAGCAGCCCGTGGTCGTTGGACTCAATAAGGTGGGCCCTTCTGCCGCTGCCGCCGCCGGGGGCTTTTATGAATACAGCAAGCAAAATGTCACCACCCCGCAGGCCTACGCCTCAGAAGGGGATCAGCCTGGCTTCCCTTCAGCGGTTGGGGCTCGCTACGAGGGGCCCTTTGGCCCCGCCGGCCCGCTGAAGCATGACTCTCCAGCAGGGTTCCAGAAAGATGCCTATGGGGCAGCGCCTGCCTTCCCCGGCGACCCACACACCGGTGCTCATCCAAAAGGAGATCCCAGCCCCATCTTACATGGCACAGGTACAAGCAACCAGTGGGAAAATATCCCGAATTTCTCCAGCCAAAACAAGTCTGACCTCCTGCCCAGTGACAGCATGTGGCCATCAGCAAACCAGCAGCCGTATGAAATAAGAAACGAGCTGTACAACCCCGAAGAACCGACACCTGACACAAAGTTTAGCACGGCCACTGCCCCAGCATTCGGAAGGCTCAACAATAGCAAGCAGAGCTTCGGCAGCCCCCGGCTGAGGCAGAATGAGGAGCTGAGCGCCGGTGCGCCCGACCTGCCCATGAGGTCACTGCAGCCCCACGAGTTGAATGACCTTCATGGCGTGGCTCCCCTCCACTTCCCCCACGTCTGCTCTCTCTGCGACAAGAAGATCTTTGATCTGAAGGTGAGTGATTTTAACGTGCCCAGGGGCGTCTGTGGCATTCAAGGGGGTTTCCCTGTCTGTCAGTTGATTTATCTGTCTGCCTGTCCTAGCCTAGTCTGTCGGCCAGATCAGCCTCTATCACAGAGAGAAACACAGAGTTTCATAGGGCTGTAGTACTTTAAATCTGTTCTGTGGAAACTGCTGGGGTTTTAAGATCTGTTTTTGTTCTGTATTGCGCTGTGAAAATGTGGAGAACAGTGTGTGCACGCAGCAGTCTGCCACTGGGAGGCTGTGGTCCTGGTGTGAGAAATGCCAGATCCAGACATGCGTCATTTCCATCTCTGATGGGTGTGAATCAGGGGGGGGAGGAGCTTGAACCCGATCCCCCCCTCCTCCAGCCAGTATTGTAATTGCACATCTGCAATTTCATTTGGCTGTCTCTGTTTCTGATCCCAAAGCCTTCCTGATAGAAGCTTTGTGGAAAGTCGCTTGAACAAAATAGCACTTTTCCATAAAATGATTTTGATAATTTCTTTGTTGGGATGTCCTCCACCTTCAAAGAAAAGAATTGGGACTCGTCCTAGTAGCTTTGGCGTGAAAAAAAGATGCTACCCAGCATAAGGGATGCAGACCAGGCTCCCAGATCTTGTCTGTTGTGGGCCCTAACAGCTTTTCTTGACCACATTCATACTGTCAAAAGACCCTGAAATTCTCAA
This sequence comes from Perdix hodgsoniae, assembly GCA_035772895.1. Classification (NCBI taxonomy): domain Eukaryota; kingdom Metazoa; phylum Chordata; class Aves; order Galliformes; family Phasianidae; genus Perdix; species Perdix hodgsoniae. The sequence continues at coordinate 3,022,538 of JAPSGF010000013.1, forward strand.
CCTCGAACAGAAACTTGCCTGTTGTCCTGTTGTACAGAAATCCCGTGTTGCAAGATCATGGTATATAGGTCAGCTCTGGAGAAAGCCACTGTGGGGTTGTTCTGCCCTCTAGGTGAGCTCTGTTCCACTGGTCCTTGTGGCCTTTTCCGTCACATTGCAGGACCAGCACCTCACTGCAAAGGCACGTGTTTTCATGCCAGTGGTGGCCCGACAAAAATATTGTAACAGCATGAGTATAGAAAGGAAGGTAGCCAGCAACTAAAATAGTACCTGATAAATACATGCCCTGTAGCTTTGGAAGATTTGAATATATTTGCTCTTTCATGTTTCCCTTTTATTTTTGAGCAGCTGCTTGCAAGAGGCTTTTCTATGGCTACCACAGCTACAGGAGTGGTCTGAACTCACCCCCACCTAGGGCATGCTGGGCATGTGTGTTTTTCATTAAATGTTTTATAAGAATGGCATAACTGTAATTACAGTGAGCTTCAGTTGGTCTGTTTATTAGTGTTTAATATAGTGCCTTATTTGGTCCATAGAAATGTAAAAAGCTGAATGCACTTCTCTTACAAATGTGTTCCTCTACTGAAATGAACTATCTTTGCTGCCATGTGCGATGAGCACCCTTGTTATGGACACTGCAGGAGTTGAGGATGCTCAGAGCCTTTCAGAATGAGCTTTTCAAAATAAATTACCTGATTTAATAGAAATGAACGTGTAGAATTTAAAAACAGATACAGGGAAGCTATCCGTGTGTTAAGTAAACGGTAAACGAGTCTACAAATAACAAATCAGTAAATGCTTTGGAGAAAAGAACACTTGGCTCCAGTATCATACAATTAGATCTTCAGCATCTCAGCTTTAGAATAAGGTAAACTGAATGGAGAAGCAATCTTTCAGAAATTTGTCTTAGGACTTTTCCTGTTCTCATCGTCTCTTTGTTTCAACATAGGACTGGGATCAGCACGTAAAGGGAACTCTTCACATCCAAAAATGTATGGCTTTTTCAGATAAGTAAGTATTATTTCAGAGATGCTTTTCCAATTGAATTTCTAATAAAGCATCCCTTATTTCAATGGCTTTATACCAGGAATTTACAATCTAATAATTAGGCTTTAATATTTACAATACGTTATGCCTGCTCCTAAAGTTGTTTCTTTCTTTTCCAGCACTGGTATCCGGTGTGTGTTAAGTTCAGCAGATGGAACATTGCATTTATCACCAAATAATGCAGCAGTTTTCAATCCATCTAGTATTGAAGGTGAATGGTTGCATGTACAATAATTAAAAAAGCTATTTTTAATGAAAGGGGATTTCAGTCTTTTGGGAGAAGTGGGCATTTCAATTGACACGTGATACAGGTTTCCAGGGAAAATAGCTTTTAGGCATCGTATGCAGAAAGACTTAAAAGACAACCTGCCTTTCAAAATAGGAATTTATTTTTCTTTCCAACAAGTAGTTGTTTCCACAGTACAATGAAGCAGTGGTGTTGTAATGATGAAATTAATTGTTACATAAATGGGGTATTGCTTACTGAGTTGAGATAATAATATAAATCAAGATTTTCACAAAATTGTGTAATCCATTATTTAGATTATCCACCAAATGTCGGCTCATCTTTTATCACTACGTCAGCAAGATCCTTTGGCCAGCCAGGTGCTACATTTCCTTCTCTTCCATCAGGGGTAAGAGTGAGTATTTAAGAAATTGGTTTCCTTGCAGAGATTCTTGCAGAAACCTCTTCTACTTAATGGAGTTAAAAATCTGTCATTTTAAGACTTCCTTTGAAGCAATGATGGGAATGCTCAGTCCATCATTTAAATTTACCTGCAGCTCTTTAATGATTTTGATTTTGATCAAAACAAATGTAGATGTAGTTCTTTTCGTGTTTTTTTGTTTGTTTGTTTGTTTGTTTTCTTCTGTGCTGAAGTTGTTTGCTTGTTAGAAGAATTTGGAGAAGGTGGCAGGTTGTTTTGCGTGTATCCTGTGGCTTTCCCCCCCATAATCTGAGCCTTATTGAAGCAGGAAGATCAGCTGGAAAACTGAATTAAGTTTTACTTACTCCAAGTATAGATCCCAGTGAGAGGCCTGCATCTCTTCAGTTATTTATCTGTAGCAATCACTCTCTGCTGGGGACCTCCTCCCAGGTAGCAGTGGTGGAAAGACAGTGCCTGCAGCTCCACTAATGCTTATTTGGTTGGGCGTCTCAGTTTGATTAATTATACTGGACTAGCTTTTTCTTAGTTTATTTTAGTGTACTATTTATATCGCCTGCTGCCACTGGTAACCTTTCAACAAGTTTGCTTGAGTATACATAAACCTTCTGTGGTTTCAGTTTATTATCCTCCCAGTAATTAAGACAGGTCCCAGTTGTGTTCCTCTAGTGTGCACTTGAATTACCATCCCAATCAGCAAAAAGTGTCACACAAAAAAAATCTAACATTAAACGTGGCTTTTAAACTGAGAAAAAAAAGGGTTTTAAAAGAAGGGAAAAAAAGCAGGAAACTGCAAATTGTATGCAGAATAAAGATACAAAGACATTAGGGTTAAACTGAAGCTCAATGTATATAAGAAAGCTATTATTAGAGTTGGAAACATCAAGGAGTAATGCTAGGTTGTTCATAGAATAGCAGCAGTAATCCGGGGGTTCAAGTTTTCACCTTGTTAGCCTTTATGTACACATCCTGATGTCGGCTCAGGCACTCCAGAAGGACAGGCTGAGCTGTGTCCCTGTTCACATCGCTCCAGTTCACATCGGCATTGCTTACAAAAACATCACCCAGATTTGTGTAATCCAATCAATTTTGTGCTGTGGGGTTTTGCTATGACAGGGGTTGTTGGAAGGGATTTTGGCTTCTGCCTGTCACAGACACCACGTGTGCAGGGCAGCAAAGAGCAGAGCTGCTTGTGATGGCTGCCTCCAAGGTCAAAGGTTGGAGTCGCGGCGGCTGTGGAGGAATGTTCCTTTTCATCATGTCTGTCAACCTCACAACAAATGAAATTACTGCTAATACCAGTATCATTTCTCCTCAGAATCTGTCACTATTTATCATCTAAGCTGCCTGCAGAAGTCCTTCTGAATGACCTGCGGTGCTGAGAGAGATAAAAGAACCAATAACTTTGGCTTTTCTGGACACTACAAATCCCCTTTTTCTTCAGAAACTCAGGAGGTGGTCAGGGAGCTATATTAGAGGTGTTAAATTAGAGTTTACCAGCTGTCATTCCCCCTGCAACCCAGGTGGTTTATAATTTATTATACCTTTGCACAGCAGTATTCACTTTCAGCTAAGCTGCTGCCATTTAACTGAGCAGTGGGAGATTATACTTGACCCTGCATGTAATCATAAACAAAGTGTTCAGATTTCTGGGAGAGCTTGATACATGCTCTCTGTCTGCAAATAACTCAGTCCTTCTTCTAAAGGCAAATAGAGCGCGGCGAGCCTTCCCTCAGACACAGAAAGCCACTGGCGGTGAAGGAATGGGACTGTTGGTTTCTTATTATCTTTAGGAAAGAGTTATCTAAAGCTCAAGAAATGGATAAAGGATTTGAAAAGTAAGAGATCCAAAAAACGGGAAGGAAAAAAAAGATGCAGTTAAAAATATCTTAATTAGATTGGTGCAAGAATACGGCAAACTGCATGAGATGCCCTGTTTCCTGTTATTTCCTGTTATGCAGGAAATAATTTATTCAACCATTTATTTTTTGAACAGACTATTTTATAATCGTTGTCCAGCTGCGCTGGTAGATCCCTGTAGACATCAAAAAAAGTTAACATGAAGTCTTACTGAAAATCACATTGTACACTGGACACACCGCAGCTCCTTTAACTTCCTGAGTGGGGATACAGAAGTTGTATATTCCTTTTCAGGCTGTGTTTTGCAGCTCATTTAGTGAATGAATCCAAATTAACTTCAATCAGCTGACAAGAATATTGTCTGGTACAGCTCATTTGATCCCAGTGTGTCTGACCACTTTTTAGTCGTGAATTATAGCAGATTTATGACATGACATTTCAATTCAAGCCATTGCCAATTTTGGGGAGGTGGTAATGTCTTAGAGTCATCTGATTTAATGTACTGCTGAGTTCATGTCTGAGCCCGGGCCCTGGAGCCTAGGGAGGGAACAGCTGTCTTTCTAGTCCTATATATGCTTAACACACCATCTCTTAACAGATCTGACAAAACAAACAGAAGGTGCCAGGTGACGTGAGGTGTTCTTGTGCTGTCAGGAAGGTTTCCTTTTTCCCTGCCAGCTGTATGTTGTGTTCTCCTGTTGCGTGCTACATGCTGCCTTGCCAGATGCACACAGCCATCACTGCTTTTCTATTCAGGTGGAGCTGAGTTGCTCCTATCTTTCTTCAAGGTGAAGATTTTGTTATTTTTGTGATAGAGAAAACACTTTCCTTTTGGACTATGGCACTTGTTTGATTTGCTTTATGCATCTGAGCAATCTCTGTGAGCTGAACAACAGACTGCTGTGTGAGGCAGGCTTGTACTGCAGCAAAAACACACCAGCAGTTAAGGGATAAAGTCTGGAGGGAAGGTAATGGGATGAAGGTGCAAATAAGATAACATTAGCTCTGTAACTTGTGAACTTGCTGACAAGCCAAACATTTGTGATGGCTCTGGTGAATTTGATCCCACGAGATTACATGATTTGCATCTTCTCTTGAATGGCACAATTTTAACTGAAGGTAGAGTTACTTCTTCAATAAAACCCTAACAGCGGAAGTCATAAACAGGGAAGTATTCTGGGAAGACTTAATCCTGTGTGAGTAAGGTTTGCATGTCATTAGCTGAGGTAAATTATATTTCTCTCTCAGTATACTCTGATGTCTGTTTGCGTGAGGAGCGCAGAGACTGCTTTCCACATCAGGGAGACAGGCAGCTCTTTGGGAACTGCCCCAGCACCCCAGAATAGACTTCCACCTTTGGGAAGTGACTGCTGCACCAACAGCATGTGCCTGTGCCAGTCTAGTTTGGGACCTGTGCCTCTCTGCATGCTCTCAAGAGAAATGCGTCTCTGACTATGTGGCGCTGCAAAGAGAGAGGAAAGCAGCAGGAGTTCCAACCTCAGGTACAGCTGGGCTGTGCTCCTGCAGAATGAATGCTGTTGTTTTTACCCCCAGCCCAATCTGTTCCATGAGAGCATGAGGAGGGTTTGAATTCAATCCCTGCTATCCTGAACACCTCTAGAGTCATTTAAACTGTTTCTTAACATTCATAAATCCTGCAGGGACTGCAGCGAACATCTGCTTGAAAATACTTTTCTTTATTCGTGTGTGTGTGCATTGCTGGCAAAGTATTTGTTAAGGGTGTTTTACTCAGTAATATGTGGTGCCCTCGTGTGTGGGGAAGGCACAAGGCCATCAGTGGGACAGGCAGACGCAGAAGGACAGAGTGAAGGCTGCGTGACTTGGCAGAAGAGCCTTGGAGCTGGCTGGTGTAGCAGACAGATACCGTGCCTGCAGTGAACTTACTGGCACCTCCCCTTAGCAGAAACAGCTCTGAGCACTGAGGGGTCTCCAAACTCCTTCTGGTGCTGAGTGCCCAGCCCTCTGCTGGAATGTGCCAGGGCCCCGAAATCCCTTACTCTCTTAGATTTGATGTGGCAATTTACCTTCTGCAGCCATATCACTATTCCTGTTTGAACTAGAACATCTCTCCTAGTAAACCTCTCCCAGTAATGTAGGGATGGGGACTCCACTGAAAGCCACAGTTCAGTTAAAAATATGAATGGAAAGAAAATGTTTTAATCAGGATGGTTTTAATTGAGGATATTTGTCCTTAAAAACAGATGTGTAGAACTGATCATTTCAGGTTTTTTTTCTTTTGCAGAAATGTAAGATCTTATCTAGTGGTTGGAATATTTAAGATAAAAGCATGGTTTTGAGTTGGACTTTTTTTCCAGTTTCCCCAGAGAAAATCTACATTGGGTCGAGTTGTTCACATCTGCAACCTCCCCGAGGGAAGCTGCACAGAGAACGATGTCATTAACCTGGGCCTTCCATTTGGGAAGGTCACCAACTATATCCTCATGAAATCCACTAATCAGGTATTGTGCTCTTGGAGCCACCGGTATTGATGTAAATAGGCAGAAAGGCATCCTGACACGCTCAGTGAGACAGTGCCCGTGCCTTTTACCCTGCATCACACTGTAGCCTCTGTCTTCAGGGTTACGTCTACCAGTGGTGGTAGGCATGGTAGAATGGAAAATCTCTCACGTATCCATAGCAGACAGTGCAGAAGGAAGTAGAGTCCACGCCAGTGAGCAATGTTAACATTTCAATATGCAGTCAGTACACGGTTGAGTTTTTTTTTCCCTTGGACAGTTAAACGCTGTTACATCAAGAGGCATTTTTCATGCAAGTAGAAATGCTAGTTAATATAGTTGTTTCATTAGTAGTAGTTCTTTGCTTTGTTCTGGCTGCTCACGTTCTACTTCTCCTGTAGAAACCCCAGTGAGGAAGTGAGGAAAAGGTGGGTTGTTGGGTTTTTTTTTGTATATCAGGAAAAATTGGATTCCAGTTATTTGTTTTTTTTAACCAGGTACTAAAGCTGCATATCAGCTTTTGTAGCTAGACTGTAACCGTTATTTTTAGTTAGCAAGAGGCTGAGCAATCACCTTAGTATCCCTATTTCTCTGATGCTTTGTTTTGTAATGATGTAGTAGATTTTAAAGCTTTCTTCATCTGTACTAGGCCTTTCTGGAAATGGCTTACAGTGAAGCAGCACAAGCCATGGTGCAGTACTACAAAGAAAAACCTGCTATGATAAACGATGACAAGTTACTTATTAGGATGTCTAAAAGATACAAGGAGTTGCAGCTGAAGGTAAGATCAGATTCTTGATAAGAATTCATGAGTTTCTATACCTTGTCCATGAGAATACATCTAAATGTCTTTCTGATTGCTGTTTTCTAGTTAATGTTTTAATATTGTGGGAAAAGAAATGAAGAAAGATAAACTAACAAATGTTAATGATCTTTTATACTTAACTTCAATTAATTCTTAGATGAGATCCCATTCTCTGGTTCTCTCATAGCACTACTTCAAAAATCCCTCCCAAGCTGCTTCTCCAGTAAGCTGCCTGGTTGAACTAAGCAGCTCACGCTGCTCGGTTGAACTAAGGTGTAAAACAATGTGTGAGATAACACGTCAGCAAAAATAAGGGAGTGCCATCCTTCTGGACAAGCATTGAGCTTAGGGCACTGCTTTTCACTGCTTGCACACTTAAGACAATACAGTCTCTGCACTGAGCAGTAATGGCAAGACTAAGCATCATCCTGATTAGCTTTCCTTTCTTGACAGTGACCTAACCTTATATATATATATATATTTATATGTATGTATGCACATGGAATCAGAACAGATCAATATTTGTTCTTTGGACTTTCTGTAGACTTTCTCTGACACTTCTGATGTGGGCATCTGAGTTATCTCTAAGAACCAGTACTGTTGTGAACATATTTATGGCATCTTCTGTTCTGCTGTAATGTAATGCTAAAGGAATAGGCTTTCTGCATGTACACTTGGACTGGAACCAGTGGTGAAGAGCTGAGAAGCCTTATATTATCCCAACACAGCACAGTAATTCTATAAAATAGCTTTGTAGTGTTCCAAGTTAAGAGGCATTTTATGAGCATTAAGGGAGGACAAGTAAGAGGAGACTTGAAGGAACTGCTACTCCATGAACCAGGGTGTTCTTTCTTACTGTGGTACTGAGGCACTGCAGAGTAAGGTGGTGGAGACTGCACATCTTAACATGAAGGCTGAGCTGCACTTACTCAGGAGAGTGGGATTTCAGGAAGATTTTCAGAGGTTTATTGGTAGTTTCTCAGATCGTGGAATTGGTTTTCTCTTCATGAGCAAAAACTCTTTCTTGTTAGTAAAAACAAACAAATGAACAAAAGTACAGTGATGTGAGCGGGGAACATGCATGAGTGAGTTACCACTCTGAACTGCTCTGAGTTCCTGCATGATTACGTTGCTCAGTTGTGCATGCTCCATGTGGCTGATAGATTACATGCACTCCAGCCTGGAGTCATGCATCTTTTGGAGGTGATCTTGAACTTCAAGTAATTGACAGTTCTTGCACACATTTTTATTGCACTTAGCTTTTCTGTAACTCCTATATCTGAACATAGTCTTTTAGAGCTGTATTGTAGTATGGAATTAAGGCAGCTCCTCCCTAGGGTAAGAAGCAATAGGCTGATGCATCTATTTAGTTCAAGTATTAGAAAAAGGGTCTGATTTGTGTCATCTTATACCCAGTTATATACTCTGCAGTGAGTGTATCAAAGAAGTACAAGCTGCTTTTCGAAGCCAAGTTTCCAGAAGCCAGTTATGAACAGACAGTGCTACAAGCAAATTTTCCATTTGTATCATTTTACTGCTTTGATCATGCTGTTGAGATACCAGTTGCAGAAAAGACTATAACCAGAACACTGAAACCAAATATTTCTCATTAGTGTAATGAAATGATGCATGCATGCTGTTTCTTAAAGGGCAAATCTTATATAATAGCTTGGAGAGCAGTGCAGCATGCTAACAGTGTCTTTGTCTGATGTAGAAACCAGGTAAGAACGTGGCTGCTATCATCCAGGACATCCACTCACAGAGGGAGAGGGACCTGCTGCGTGAGGCAGACAGGTAAAGTGTAATGAGCATAGAATGTATGCTTCCCTTGTGTATCTCATTCCCCTTCTGATTTTGGATTGCATTCCAAATTGCTGTAAAAAATGTAAGTGGGTACAATAGTAAGTGCAGAACCTATGTAATGAGTTCAGATGGAAAAATTGTACTTGTTAAGAAGACAAATGATCTCATTACTACTGATGATGATGACTCAGAAAATATGCCTGACACATGAAGAACACACAAAATGAAGCCATTTCTCTTTCCACCCTCCATAGTGAAAAGCATAAAGGCTGGAGATGTGGTAACACTGGAGAGGAGGAAATGTTTTTGGTATATTTCTGATCTGTCTGGCTTCATTAGTACTTTTTGGACCTCTCAGCAAAGCTGGGGAAGAATCAGAGCCTTAAAACATCTATTTTAAATCTATTTTTTCATTTTTATCTAGCTAACTAGAGCCTTGCTAATGCGAGGGTTACTGTAAGGGTATTAACACATACACTTTCAATGTTAAACACCTAGGAGACGTTTTTAAGAACAAATGAATATATTCTTGATAGATCTGTGCAGTGCATGTCTGTGACAGGCCTGGGATCTCAGGGTGCAGGCACTAGGGTAGTGCCAGAGTGTTTGCAATGCACAAGACCTCTCAGCAGCTTGCTGTTACAGCCAGTTACAGCTGCCTTTTCCCTCTGCAGCAGGTATGGCGCAGAGAGGCCCCGCTCTCGCAGTCCCATAAGCCGTTCCTTGTCTCCCCGATCCCACACTCCCAGCTTTACCTCCTGCAGTTCACCCCGCAGCCCGATGGGGACCAGCAGGACCGACTGGGGAAATGGAAGAGAGTCATGGGATCAGTCCCCATATTCTCGACGGGAAGAAGAAAGAGAAAGCAGAGAATGGCGAGAGAATGGGGATGAGAAGAGAGACAGGACTGACATGTGGGTACACGAGAGGAAACATTATTCCCGACAGCTAGACAAATTTGACTTGGATGAACGGATTGAAGGAGTCAGAGGGCATAGAGAAAAATATGTAAGGAGTGGTTCTCCTGGCTCCCTCCACCCTTTGTCTGGCTACAAGAGCAGGGAAGATGACTATTACCGAAAAGCCTCTAAGTCAAAATCTGACAAATTTCAGAGGCAGGAGTTTTCTGGGAGATCCAAGAGAAAGGAAGAGGCAAAGTTCAGGGAACACAGGCATTCTTACAGCGAGGACGCTGTAAGGGAGGAGACGGCTGAACAGAAGCATAGCAAGGTCTCTGAGAGCTCCAGGCAGAAACAAAGCGATAAGAATAAAGCGAAGAAAGCTGAAAAAGACCAAGAAGATGCTGTTGCTGAAGGCAGTGATGTGAAGGAAACCAAACCTCCTGAGAATAAGGTAAATAGAGATCCCAAACTGTATGTAAAGAGTAGGTAAATGCTGATGTAATATCTTTTCTAAAGTATTTTAGGTTAGTTGTTTTGGGGCGTGGTGCTGGTAATATGCAGTGTTTTGCCATGATGGGGTTAGGGAATATATTCCTAGAGTAGATCCTGAAAGGTCACTTCATCCAGGTCTTTGCCCAGACCTATGCAAATCTATTACTCCATTCTAGTGTTAAGTACCTGGATATCATCTTTCACTGTTGCATGCGGACCCTTTTGGTAAGCAGTGAGGGGAAGGGAAGACACAACTGAAAACAAAACCAAATGAACATCTCCTGTTTGTATGTGGGTTGCCTATGCAGAGGCATATCTGCTGTTCCATCTTCCAGATCTGTGCTAAGCCCCCGATGGCTGCTCCCTTTGCATTGTTACCTTCTTCAGCTGCCTGTGGAAAGAATCAAGTCATCTAGGAATCAAGTTGTCCAGGAATTTTAGAGGGATGCATGATATATATAATTATGCTACTATTGCTATAGGCTGTTATACTGCTTAAAAGGGGAATGAACTTTCAATAAGGAGCATTTTGTTTTGGTCAGCTCAGTAGAGCAATTGGTTTCTATTAAATAGGTCACCTGCAGTAGGGATAATTCACACTGCTCACTTCAGTGTGCTGGAGGATTGTCTTCCCATGGTATAACCACTGAATCAGCTTATCTATAAAGTTATGGGATCTCTGTAGAAGTTCTCCCAGTCAGTGAAGTGGTGGTGTTTGCAGGTTTAATTCTCCACAAGGAAAGAGTGGACAGGAACAACAGATCAGGATACATCATTTGTCCCAGTACAGCCCATGATTATATTCCCTCCCTACAGGATTATGATTATTGGCTTGTGACCACCTTGCCTTCCCCAGCCCCTGAGTGCTACAAGGCCTCCACCACCCACCGGGATGCAGTGCAGGGGGCTGCAGAGCTGCCTCACTGACCAGGGGTCCATCTCTAGCTAATGGCTTTTGTTCTGCTTGAGCAGTCTTTGGCTGGTTTGAATTGACCGTTGCATTTGTTCTTCTTGTGTGGGGGCAAGGTTGGTGGAAATATCTGAATTTGTAACTCAGTTAGCCTCTGTAATGGCAGTAGCACTGGCTCATGCCATAGAAATGTGCTTCTGTAACCACCTTTTGTCATCTTTCTCCTGTTGCCGATATTTCACTGTGACAGATGATTCCTTGGGAGATTTCTTTCACTTAAAGAAAGGTCAGGCAGCTTCCTGAATCATCAGTGTTGCACACCCCTCTGCATGTTTTCGAGTCATTTTAAGCTGGCTTGGTAAAAGGCACACCTCCCCAGGGACTACTGCTAATAGTGTATTTTAAATGGCAGAAAAGGTTTGACTGCTCTTGAACTCATCATATTCACGCTCCACTCCTCTTTCAGTAACTGCCAGGTAATATTGTGGCTTTGTTCTTCCAAAGTATCAGCAGCGTAAGTAGTTACATTCTCAGCTGATCCTGCATCAATAAACAGAACATTTAATGTCTTTTGTAGAGTTTCAACACTGCTGGTCTCTTTACCATATCTGAGCCAAGAATAACAGACGTGGGTAAAGAACGGGGGAATGGAGGCTGGAAATTTTAATGAATTCACATTCTTTTCCACCTGTCTTCTAGCCTCTCTTCTAACTATCATCTCTATGATATGAACTGAATATCTTTAGTTTTGTTTCAATTTCTTTTTCATCATTCTTTTTTGTGCTGCTTTTCCAATGGAATCCAATTCTTGGGTCTTTTCCCACAGTCCAGTTGACTTGCATAATCGTTAGAAATAAAGAATGTGACCTTGTGAGTGACTTTGCTTCCCTAAACCCAAAATAGAAACATAATAGAGCAATGCTGTGTATTGCTATATGTGTATATGTTGTATCTATTTTAGCTTGGTAAAGAGGAGCAAGATCCAGAGAAGAGCTCACCTTCAGCTGATAAACAAGGAGGAGAATCTGGAGAGACTCTGGAAAACGCAGGAAAAGAGAAGGTTGGTGACACACAATTAGTACAGCTTCCATGATAAAATAAGTGAAAACCCAAGTTTGCTAGTACATTCTCCTAACTGAAATATGAAAGATCTCTGGAAGGGTGTGTAGAGGGGCAACAGAAGAGAGATGTCTAATTTAACTTGCCTTATCTTGACCTTTTCCCGAAGTCTCCAGAACTCTTTTTTTAGTTGCTCTTTGCCAATGTACATTGCTTCACATGCATAGCCCTTGGCACTGACAACTGTAATGTATGCCTGAGTGAACCACGTAACTTTGTGAACTGTGCCCAAAAATAGGAGATGCAGTCAGTTAGTGGAGAAGGGGAGGGGGGGGGGACTAATGATGAAAACTTTTCAGAACGTTGGCTTTAGATGGTCTACAGATAGTAGCCTCTTCTGATTGCTTCTGGTTTTAATTAAATAGTGTTTTCACAACAACCCTTCTGCAGCATAACACTTGGGAACAGCAATGTCCTTGGAATTCCTCCAGCTTCATATCTGTAGGGTCATGGGTTGATGATCAGATACGGAAGCTATTGATATCTCTTGCTGTAGAAAACTGATCTCCTGGCAAGAACAGTGTCAACTCCCAGAGTTTTTTTGCTGTTTTAGGACTCTAGGAAGGGAAGTGTGCAAATGGCTGAACAGGAGGAGAATACAGATTATTAACAGATTATGTACTCACAATGATTCTGAGAGCTGAAATCTAAACTGCACCAACTATGTATGAAAAAGAAGCATGGGAAGCATGTACATTAACATTCTGGTACTTCTTAAGTCCAGTATAGAATCTGAGCATCCTACATGTCTATAATTTCCTATGTGAAGTACATCATATTATATATCTTGGAGTATAACTGTAAAACTGCTTTTTCTTAAGGTCTAGGGCAATCTCTGCCAACACAGTCTCTGGCTGAGGGCTCTTGTAGGTGGAAGGAAACAGCTATGGATGGTAGCTGCATTTTGTCATTCACTATAAGAATTAAAAGGATCCAATCCAGAAAAGTCAAAGCCAGGGGCTAGATTGATGTTCAGTGTATTCTCATTGTGGTTCCTATTTCTGATCGCTCTGGAACAGAAGTAGAGGAGAGTTAGAGGTTCATTTCCTTGGGGATCTCACGTAGCAGAGTCAGTCGTGTAATAAGGTGTATGACAGGCTGTGCATTGTTCTTCTGCTTACAGAAAAGCAAGGAGTGGGAGACTGGAGAGACTGCAATCTCCAAGGCAGTTTTAGAAGCTCTCAAAAGTGAAGTTTGTATTATTATTATAGAAAAACTACTTTCATGTGTGCATAAGGTTTAAAATCATACCATTGAGGCATGTCATCCATTGAAACTAAAACATGAAAGGGATTAGGCATGGCCAGATCAAAATTTTTCCTAGTTGCTGATGTTCGAAGTCCACTGATCTCTCTCTTTTTTTTTTTTTTTACATCTTTGTGACAGGACCAAGACTGGGAGAGTGGAAGTGAGATAGAAGGCGAGACCTGGTATCCTGCTAATATGGAGGAATTAGTGACAGTAGATGAAGTGGGAGAAGATGACTTAATTATGGAACCTGATATAACTGAGCTTGAAGAAATTGTACCGGTCGATCAAAAAAGTAAAGCTGCTACAGAAATGTGTTCCTGTATGACAGCCATGTTAGAACTGGAAAACGATCACAGCCACCTAACCAGGAATGAAGAGAAATTTACCCATAAACCTTTAGAAACAAACTTCAGGTCAGCAAAGGGCAGTGTAGCTTCTAGCATCTGTCAGGATGACGAGGAAGATGATGATGATGCTGTAACTGAAGCATCGAGCATAAATCTGGATCCTGAGCAGAAGCCAGAGGAGTCGCAAGAAGACCAGTCTGCTAAGAAGTCTGACCACCAGCAGAAAGAAGTAAAAAATGATAAAGGCTCTGACACTCATGTAGAACCTGAAGATCAGCATACACCTTCTGTTCAGCTAAAAGAAGAGGCTCTCCAGCTCCCTGATGCATTTATAGATGATTACAAACAGATGGGATCACAAGGAGCTGAAAGCAGAGAAGTTATGGAAATGCTTGTTAAAAACGTTAGTGAAGAAACAAGACGTGAAAGCCAAGAGTGTCCTGAGGGTAACTACTGCTTTTTTTCTTTTTGGCCTGCAGGGAGCCTTGCATGTTTTCTCTGACAGTAGGCTGAAATTTATTGCTAACAAGAGTAAATGTTGCTAATAGTATCAAGACTTGTCCTTGGAGCAGCTCAGTAAAAGAACTCCGGTGCCTTTTGCCAAGCTAAACCATTAGAGGCTCTTAGCTGAATAGTGTAAATGAAATATGATAAGCAGCCTGCAAGCTTTCTGAAAGGCATAAGCTGCTATAATTGTCATGTCAAGGTTCACATGAGTTTAACTGAACGCTTTCAGTGCTCTGCTAAATTTATTTTGAATTGTCAATGAAATGAATGACAGTCACTGAAGGTCAACAGAAAAGTATCTGTAATGTCTGGCTGGCTCCTGGACAAGGTGGGTATTCTTACACACTGTACTGAGGCATTAGTAACATGGAAATCATCTGCAGATTGTTACTTCTTAGTCCCTGTTCATACAAATACATGCCTTTTGTCAGGACTTGCCTTATCATCTCCTCTTATTTACTGCCTGCTGCCTTTCATATATCTGATAGGACATGCTGTGAGACAGTGCCAATAAATGTAATCATAGCTGTCTATTAATATTTTACTGTCAGGAAAAAAAAAAAAAAATAGATCTTGAATGTCTGAAATTGAGGTTGGTTCCTTGTCAGGATTTCAAATGAAATTTGAGCAAATGTGTAATGCATAAGGAGTGGAAGTGGAAAACAAAATAGACCACATAGGTCAGGAACACTCTTCTTTGGTTGCTACTGGAGCCCACGTGTTGGAGAAGGGTTTGTGAGCAGAAGTTGCTGGAAGTTTTATGAATAACATTTTCTTGCAGAACATTTGGTGTGGATATCTGATCTTGAGCTAACTTTTCCCTCCTGAATAGACTTGAAACTTGTTCACCTTTCAGTACTTGCCTTCTGGCCTGAAGACAGCTTTCCAGGCTTTGTATGTTTGGAGACAATCTGCTATGCCATGCCCTGCAACTGGAGATGCCAAGCTTGGCTCCCCTGGCTGCCTGCTTCACAGGCATTGAGCTCCAGTAACAGAGGCTTTTGATGTTTCCAGCATCTCAATTTGCCAGTAGGGAGCCTGGAAACTCCAGGAGAGCATGTGTCCCAGGTGTCTGTCATGGATGTGCAAGCTGCTGTGCAAAGCTCTGGGCTCTCTGCAAAAGCAGCTGTCAGCTCAAAAGCCCAGAAATCAACTGAAGTGAAACTTAAGTTGCCAGAAAGGCCCTGGGTGTTTTAAGAATACCCAACTGAAGCTCTTGAGTTCTTCAGGATGTCTTCAGCACATTTGGAAACTTGGAATGGTCTTAAAAGTTAACTTGAAAGCCAATCAGTCAGGATTTTTTTTATTATTTTCTTTTAAATCATGTGATACGTACATTTCAAATTATGAGGAAGAATTCATTTTCATAGTCAGAAATTGCAAAACCTTGAACTGCAGACTTGAAAGTCAGGAAGGGTTTGGTTTCGGCAGAAATGTATTTGTTTTGTAAGAAAATGTAGCCCTTATCTACTTGAAATTTGCAATGCAGTGGAAATTCCATTAGGTTAAAGGAACTGGTTCCTTGATGTAAGAGCTGAAGAGTAGGAATTATACCAGTTTATCAGTAATTCTGTTGCTCTGTGGAAAAAAGAAAAAATCTTGTCTGAGTCCACTTACGTTGATCAGTAGGAATCAAACCTTTCCTTCCTGGCCAGAAGCCAAAACCTTCTAATAGCCAAAAGCCATAAAGCAGAATCCATCCCTTGGGGAGATGAGGATGGGAGAAGAGTGGTTCCAGGAAGAAGATGGCAGCAGTGCCATGAGGGTCCTGATGTTGGAGAGTTTGCAGTAGAAGAGCTGCTTGCAGCCAGTGCTGCTGCCCACGTGCAGCCCAGGTCCAGCCCTTGTCACACAATGCCATAGGTGGCTACGGGGTTGCAATTCAACTGTGCTTGTGCTGGAGGTGTGTGTAATATTATGGATCTGTTTAGAATTTAAAATATTAAATTTTAAAAAAACATAGCAAGCATGATATGAAAAATAGAAAAATGATCTGGAAGAAATAGGATCAACTGTGTCAGCTGTTGAAGTAGCACTGAATTGGATTTGAATGGAAGAGCTTCAGTCATAGCTCCACCCAGAAAGTGTTCTAAGAATTCTACAGATGTCTGTTTAAACTAATCAACTGTTTTCATTCAATACATTTATTCATTTGTTAAGCAAATTCTAGGTACCTGGAAATGAGATCTCTGGAATACCCAGAAGTAGAGTCTAGGAGGAGGCACTCTCCGGCACGCTGGGAACAAGAAGATGTCTTCACTGAACTCAGCATTCCCCTGGGTACGTTGGCACATTCAGGCTGAGGGTGGCTGAGATGCCTCCCACTGCAATTCCTAGAGCTTACAACAAGATGTCACTTTAAGGCTACTTGCTATATTTATTTCTCAGAACAGATGTGAGGAGAGTGAGGGAGCAGCGTGTAGGACAGAAGGGGAGCTGTTGAAAGAAACAAGCTTTTCATTGTAGACCTTTGCTGATTTCTTTCCGGATGAATAGCAAAAGATGTTAATGTCACTGAAATCAGATCCATTGGGCTTCTTTGTCTCAAACCTGAGCCTGATGCGAGGAATCTCTGCAGTAATCAGAAAGAAGAGTAAACTAGCATGGTTTAGCCTTGTGTACCCCCCACAGGCGCAGTGCATTCATAAGGGACCTGGTGAGGCTGTGATAGAAATTCTGATCAAAGTCAAGGGATCTTGAGGGCAGAAAGATCATCCGGGAAATTCTCTAGGAATTAGAGAGTTGAACTCTTAAGACGTATGGTATGAAAAATACTTAGTAATTTTAAAAAGCGCCTGTCATAAAAGTGTTGATTATACTCTCAGTATTACAGAAAGTATTTGCTTTACTGTGTAAACACTGATCATAAGTAAAACGCTTTGGAGAATGCATCTTTTAAGGAGCAATTTGCATGATGTCAGTGTGAATTTGCTGCTAATAACTACTATAGCTGTTCTGGCCCTTGAGGTTACACAGTGAGATTTCCAGTCAATATTATGTGAGAGGAGGTCCACGTGTGTGATATCTGCCACAGAAGTGCAAGGTGTATTTGTAATGCACGGGATTTTATGCTGCAGCTCAGGCGTTCAAAGTCAGGCAGGATGGGGCCATGGACACCTGGCTGCCCTACCAATAGCACAGCGTTGGGGTTTGGTATTTAAGATAGCTTTCAACCTGAGCCATTCTATGAATCCAGGATCAGTCTTCATATCTATGCCATTTAACTAGCTTATTTTGGAGGGGAAGGTTTTCAGCTGACGTGTTGAATTTCTCAATAGGTGTGGAATTTGTGGTGCCTAGAACTGGGTTTTACTGCAAGCTCTGCGGACTCTTCTACACAAATGAAGAGACAGCAAAGACAAATCACTGCAGAAGTACTGTCCACTACAAAAATCTTCAGGTAAAAGCACAGGTGAAAATAGCCAATAACTAGATTTTGGAATGGACTGGGTATAAGACAGAGATGCTAGCAAAAATCAGTTTTTGTGCAATGGACAGAATTCAAAGTTTAAATTCCAGTAAACAAAACTTTTCAGCAGTTCCAAATTTTAATACCCTAGTTTTTGAGTGCCAGGTCCCTGCTTATGGATCATAAAGTAAAATGGGGCCAGCTGGTAATTGTATCTTCTCATACAGACTGGATCCTTGTCTCCAACTCAGCAAGCAACTCAGGCCTTTAGTTAGCCATTGTTAAGGCTCCCAGGTGTTTGCACTGTTGGAAGTGAGCTCAGCAGCAGCCTTTATTATTTCCTAGTTTCAGGAGAAGAACATGCCACTTGTTTAATAACTTTGCCATTCTTGCTTTGTATGAGCATAAACTCCTGCTGCGTGTTTCGGCATGCAGTACTCTGTGATGCACAGGCTCTCCTGCTGTGACCTGCTGAAATCACCTCCCTGTGCTGCAGAACAGCATGGCAGTTCAGCCACAGGGAACACCACCACTGAATAATTTCTGTAAGGATATGCAGAGGCATGTAATCACTTGTGTGGTTTCCATAGGTGTATACCATCAGCCCTTGATAGTAGCATGAAGAGACCATGGGCACTTGCCTTTAAATAAAGTTTCCTGCCTTTATCACTTTTCAGATGTACAGTTGATAGTATCAGTCATGACAGCACAAACATCATTCCTAATGCTAAGGACTCACTGGAGGAGCCAGCCTTGCATCACATCTCCTTGAGACCATACCCATGTGTAGGGTGTATACACTGCAGAAGATACTTTTATTTAGGATGCTTTGAGACAGTTAAGAGTTCTTATTAGGCACTTTTATTGGAATTGACATGCTCACAAAAAAAAGCATGAAAGAATATGACTGTCCCTTCTTTCTCTGTTCCTTCCCTCTGCCCATAGCAAATGCTGAGCTCTGCTTTTCTTCAGGTAATAGCCAGGTAAATGGTGCAACTCCAGCCCCGTGTAACCAGTCCTATGAGAAGAAGAGGCAGTTCTCACTTTCTAAGTTATTTTGTCAAAGTCATAGAAAAAAAAAGTCCAAATAAAATTGGGAGAGCGTGGAAAAAAAATCTTTTTTTTTTTTTTTTACAGTGTTCCCAGGGACACTGTAGTAGATATGTTACAATGATTTGAAATAAAAGCACAAAGACAGCAAAAGCTATTAAAATTAAATCTGTCAAATATGGCAATGAAAGCATAATATTCTGTAGAGCCATTATCTCCTTAAACGGAGGAAGTATAGATCTGATAAATAACCATTCAACTTTTGCCCACTCAAATGGAAGTTCAGCAAGATTTTATTTTGTGTTTCTAAATCCACGTTAATTATGTACTCTGCAAGAAACATCAATCTTTTAGGGTGGTGCAATTTAATGAGTGTATCCAGCAACATAAGAACTGTGGACTCTAGCTGTATGGAGAGCTCTGGTACTGCTCTACAGACTCATTCTGTTGTCTTGCCCACGTGACAAATGCCACTGTCTGCCAGCATCACTGTCTCAAATGCTTTCATGAATATGAGTCTTTTCCAATTGATTTGCCACATGATGTCTTTTGCACAACCCTCTTGGAGCCACATCCAGAATAAATATTCAGTGCTTGGATTTTAACACAAAACTGAACAGTTTAACAGTTTTCTTCCAAAAACCTCACTTAAGTGACGAGTAAATAAGTCACCTTCACCTCTTCATCTCTCTGTCTTGCCCTCGAAGAACAGTGACCAGTGAACAAATTTCAGCTGTTTCTTGTCAGCCTTGCACACTTTTTGTACTTTTCAATTCTCTGTGGCTTAATACATAATTTCCCAGGTGATATTTATATTTGCAATCAACTGCATTTTCCATGTCCAAAAGATCTATCATTTGGCCTTCCCTCCTACGAGTATCACACCAACCTGTCAGATTCATCTCGTGTAAGCTAGCTTTGGCAATTCAGTGCAGCATTTTATCCTGTTTACCCCTAGCTTTATACAGTATTCATCAAAAGTTGTATTTAAAGGAAAAAAAAATATTTTTTTCCAAGACTTTTATTTTCCTATAAATGAATGTGATTGTCTGATGTGTGAACTTCAAAACTGGTGACAGCTGACATGAATGTTAGCTAAAGGTCATAGATAAACCTCAGTCTTACTTTGGTGGGTAATCACTAAAACCCAGACGTGTGTGGGTTATTTGATCCAAGGAGTGTTAGGGATTTGTTACAGTTCATGATGTACAGACCACTTGTAATCTTTATGGATTCTGTATCTCTGTACTCCTGTAACGTTAGCCTTCTGCCACATGGTATGTTGTACCTGGGAGCCACAATCAAGAGTTGTGTAATTTCGACTCCCAAGTCAGGTTAATGGGGGTGCAGTCATCATTTTCTCACAGTCACACCTACTCTTACATTTACTGAGTCTGTTTCAGATGTACCTTTTACGTCCACAACTTGTATTTATGTGAGACAGCCTGGCAGTCAGAACATAGCCCCTCATTTTTTTATATTCATTTCCCATTCCTCCTGTTCATCATGGAGGTCAAAGAGGTTGAACTCTAGAGGTCAAAGAGGAGGTCAAACTCTACTCTGGAAGAATCCTTCAACTAGATAATGTTAGTATGACCACCTCTACATTACTGTGCGGGTGTCCCTGTAGACTAGCCACTGATGAAGAAACTTCTTTCTATCTATTTACAAATCTGTTGACCATGAATATATACTTTGAGCACCATTTTCCAACCTACAATCAATTGTTTATCTTCCATTCCTACTAACAGTGCTTTCAGAAGGTTGGAAGCCTCACTGGCCGTGTCTGTATTTTCAAATGATGCTGAAATGCTTTTTCTTAGAGTAACGCAATACACACAAATACTCCAGCCAGAGTGCTAGTGTTAATTATTAATGAGTTTGATTTGTCTCTTAATATAAATATTCTTGTGCACAAGATACATGTCTGAACTGGAAGTGCAGAAAATTTAATATATATGCTTTAAATTCTGACTCAGAATCTGTATCTACTTTCTGACACAGCAGCCTTACCCTGGTATAATTTGGTTGACTCAGTGGGCTTAGTTCCTGTGTTATATCATACAGGAGCTGTGAGTTTACCTGCAAAGAGAAGTGAGGTCTGGTTACACAGACTGATGGGGAGTTGTGATCTTTCTGATTCTGACAGCAATTCCCCTTATGTCACAAGGGTAAATAACAGAACTTTCAAATCCATGGATTAAGCATTCTACCTGGCTTGAATTTTGACCAGGAAGAGGGTTCTATGTATATTCTTCCATTCTGAGGTGCTGGGATTGTGTAAGAGCTCTGAAAAGGAGTAGAGCATTCCGTGCTGAGTATTTTCAGTTTTAATAGAGATGGTTTGTTTTTGTTGTGATTGCAGAAATATCTGTCCCAGCTTGCAGAAGAGAGCCTGAAAATGAAGGAAGAAGACAGCCACCTGCTACAGGATGACACTGGAATTGTTCCTCACTTTACAAAGAAAAAAATATGATGTGTGTGAGCTGGAAGAACCATAATGAGTGAATGCTGATATATTTTTTAATTTTATTTTCTCTGACATAACTGTCAATTTGCACTGTACAGAGGAGGGGAAATAAAGAGCATCTTCCATGCACCTATGCCCAGAGTGCCATTAAAAACCAAAATGCCTGAAACTGTTTCCCACGGTGAAGCAAAGCTGGCATATCTGTACCAAGTGGAGCAATTCTTTCTCACACTCTGCACGTTGGGAGTGGTTTCCTAGATTAAATCAGAATTCTCAGGGATTCTTCAGGTTTTAATTCTGATGTGACACATCAGGTCAGGCAGAGTATTTAGAAGCACTCAGCATCCTCCAGTGGACGCTGGGAGGAAAGGAGATGTGACTATAAATAGGCTTTAATGTTGCTTAAAGTGTCTGCAGTCATTTTGCTCATTACCCCAGTGAGTAGGATTAGCGAGTAGGATTTGCATATAGGACATCTAAAGCCATTGTGCTAAAACTAATCTGTAGATGGCATCGCGTAAACCCCATCAGCATCCATCTCCATGCATCTTAGAGCTGGCTGAAATGATAGATATTTGTGTTGTTAAGCACTGATGGTGTTGTATGAATGCAGAGGGAGCCACAGTCTCTGCCCAGGGACCTTATAGCCTGAGCCCAGCACAGCGAGAGCAGTTCAAACACACGTGCTGGCAGCTCTGGGTTTCAGCATTTTCTATGATGTGATCAGGGTGTTCTCCAGCTACTGTTCTGTTTAAAACTCCTCTCTTTGACGAATCTAAAGAGTGCCAACTTTGAGTCTTACAGACTTGAAACTCATGGGAAGCTTTTTGAAGTGCCATGTGTTTGGACCATGTTGCTTTTAGACATTTTACTTGAGACTCTTGCTTTTGGAGTCTTTCTGTTTTCAGAGCTGCTTTTCCTTGGCTTGGCGATGTTGAATTTTCCTGGTTTTCATGGAAAGATGCCAGACTTTTAATACTGTTTTCGTATTTTATTGCCCTGATTTTTTTAAGGTGAACGTCACAGCTCACGGCTCACAGGGCTGCACTGAGAACACAGGATGCACCGGCAGCTCTGGCATTATTATGAGCTATTGTTTCTGTGCAGTTGTTTCTTAGTATTTTGCTCAGTCCCTTTGAAATGCGCTGTACAAGTTTCTGGTTCATTTCAATGGGGCTTTGTGTTGTATAGTGAATGTGTATGCAAACCATTGCCAGAATTGATCCCAGAGTTATGCTTTTATAAAGTGCACCATGTAATCTAAGCAGATGAGGATTTACAGACGTGTTTCTGTTCTTTGCCTGACTCTCATACTCATCAGAGTATGTTCTGTAAAAATTGCTGGTGCAAGGTGTCCTGTTTAGATGTTGTAAGTGGAAATAGTTTCCCAGAAGGTTCCTGTCATCCCTAAGAATGGCATGGACATTGCAAACTATTACAGAGTGACTAAAATGCCCAAACCGCTTCCACCAAAGTATTCGTTCCATTATTTCTTATGCCAGCAGTCATGCTTGTTCTCTGCAGTATCCTGTGGCCAGGCAGCGTGTCTTAGAGATGTCTGGCGTTGTTGCCTGAAGCCCTCTTCCATTTCATGGCCTGTGCTTTCCATTCGTTTTTACCAGAGGTGAGTTCAGATTTCATATTTGGAATTCCTGTTACAAGTTGAGGGATTCTTTGCATCCCAGATTCAGATGTGGCCTATCCAAAAGACAAGGGGAAATGAAAAACATTGCAGCATAAATCCTTCTTTATCCTCACTTGAAGTATTTTTAAGATTTGGGTCCATCTGTCATTTAAAACAGCCTTTGTTTTTCCCTAAGTAAAAATAAATAAATAAATAAATGGGGAAAAAAATGCAAACAAAGAATTTTTCCTTCAAAGGTTGGGCTTTCCTTTGGCTGTTTGTTTTTCACATAGCAGTGAAATTTGAGCACAGAGCTGTTAGGGCAAGAGCTTATATTGCAAGCTATAAGATTACAAAAATGGCAGCAGAGATTGTGCAACCATTTTCTAAAGCACAGCTCTCAAGCTGGTCGTGTATCATCTGAATGTGAAGCTCCCCTTATGCCCTTCAGCACAATCTGGGTACAGGGGAAGGAAGTCACTCCAAATGCAAGCATTAGGTTTTTGAAGCTAACCCTGCTCTAAAACTGGGGCTCTCACTGCCCTAATGGCAGCTTGTTAGACCATGTGGTTAAGTTTAATTGGATGTGAGACACAGCTGACTATATATCAAAGTCATATGCCTCCAGCAACTTTATCCCCAGGTAACCTCAAATGAGAAAAGTATCACTGTTATTATTCTTTATTTGTATTGCAGCAGAAGCTACAAGTCCACTGCCTTTATTATAGGCATGACACAAATCCACAACAAAGACTTTCCCAGGCCAAGGAGCTTTAAATCCAACTTTCAGAAAACAGACAACAGGTGGATACAGGCAGGCAGGGAAAGCAATGGGCAAGCAATGAGATTTTGACTGGCAGCAGGAAAATTACTAAAGTGAGGTCTTGCCCATTAGGCTATTTTTCACCCCTCCTCAAATTCTTAATCAGGATCACTCTCATTATTCATAGCTTGCATATTTAACCTTCTTTTTCCTGTCTGGTTGCATTAGGTATGCAGAATTCCTTCTTGACAGAGTAGACTTCAGTATCTTTCAGTCCTTGATCAAGATGTGCTCATCTAAGTTTTGGTCTCCATCCAGGGCTCCAGGAGCAGGAGTCCTGACAAAGGATCACCAAGGCCTGTCATGGCTCCAGGTCCTTTGTTTTGCAGCAGGGTCCAGGCCACTGTTTTGCAGCTGAAGGAAGCAGGAGGAGGACACTCTGTGTAGCACCTCTACCCGACTTAGTTTCCTCTTCTGGAAATGTCTCAAGTGAGAGATGCAGGAGCCATACCCAGCCCCGCAGATGTGACCTAACCAGACATTTACAGAGATGGTTTGGTGGCCCCATTCCTTTGAGCATTGTCCCACACAATAGCAATCTGTAACATCTTAGGTACAGCCAAAGGGACAGTTTTCTTTCTGAGGAGGTCCCTTCTCACCCTGGAACTCAACACTTGAAAGCAATATCAAGTCTCAGTTACCTCCTACTGATTCCTATGAGCAGCTTTCAGCCCAATTCACTTTGAGATCTCAGAGATAATCTCCTTCCCTTCCCAACAGGCCATCATGCAATGCTGACAGGCACTCAGCTCCTCAATTTCTACTACCTATTCTGCTGAGGAAGAAGGCCACTGTAGGCAGTTGCTTGCCTTTCTCAGCTTACGTAAAAATGTGTTGTGTTTTTTTTTTTGTTTATTATATTTTAAATCTTTACTTTTTTTTTTTTTGGCAGAATTCATCATCACTATAATCCACGCTGTTTATTAATACATATATATATATATACATACTTTTTATATATATAGCACAAAGCAGGCTCAGGTCTAGCCAAAAATATATTGATATTTAAAAAAACAAAGAAGAGCTTCCTTAATATATACAAACCATTTCAACACATCTTAACCAAAGATCGCACTTTTTGAATAGGGACTGTTTTCATCTCTGTGAAATCTGTATTGATCTCAAGTAGTCTTTAATGTCAATCTGCAACTTACTTTCCTTGAAGTATAAAATAAAACAATTAAACATTTGCCCCATAAGATTAGACAAAGTTTCACACTGGCTTTAACACTAGATTAGTGTTAGGCTGGTTATATTCAGGGTTTTTCTATTCTCTAAGGATTAAGGCTGTGATTTGTTGAATTATACTTGAACTGGACCAGATGTATTATTTATTGAGCTTATATAATCTTGTTAATTTAAGTTTTGGCTTGTAAACAGTTGGAATTTGTTAGTACTTGTTTAATTATGTAGGAACTGTCATCAATATTAACTGATCTGTGTAACTGATTGCAATTTGTGTTTCCTAAAAAGAAAGATTTTAATAAAGAGAATTCAAAAGCGTAAGTAGTGGTGGGCAATTGTCCCAGCAACAATGTGCTTCTGGCTTTCCAGGAAATCTGTTGCAAATCAAAATGAATGAAAGCTAGTTTGGGGAGTAAGGTGAAAATAGGAGCCCAAAGTGTTTGCTGTTCAATATAATTTCTAGAAGTTGTGATTCTTACCAGGTGGTTCCTGCCACACACCACGGGTAACTGCAGTCATTGGGTGCTGAAGTTGAAGTGAACACATCTTGGCGTTGCGCTCCATAATTATTTTTAATTGTTACTACCTGCTCTAATATCTACTACCTGTTACTACCTGCTGTCCCTCCAGATGTGCACTCACTTCCCTTTTTCTCTTTATTTTCTCAAAATAAATTTGGCAGGCTGGCTGTCCCCACTGGCTATTCTCTGTTTCCATCCAGACTGTCTTTTCATCCTTCTGAAAGTACCATAGAAAATAACTGTCCCCAACAAAGCTAAGCATACCTTAAGCATTCCCTACCCGATCTCAGCCTGAGTCCCTCCATTTGCCTGTTAACCTCTTTCCTGTGTTCTCCTTTTGCTGAAACTCCCTCTTTTGGCACACTGCCATTGAACAGCTGGGGAAATGGGTCATTGGCAATAAGGCTGGCACTCTGGCTTTCTGACTCTCCAGTTCATTAAATCAGCACTTTAATGTTTTCTAAGTGTTTTGCAGCCGAAGCACACGTGTAATGTATTTTAAGCACAAATGGTTTCGGTTCTTCTGCTGTGGATGTACTGAAACCTTCATACATGTGACTGTGGTATCATCTCTTCACAACTGTGAATCTCTCTCTAAAAATCAGGAGAGTCAATTTTATAAGTGTTTATTTGGCATCGCATGTCCCTAGCTAACAGAAATCCAAACTGCAGGGTGCAGGCTGCTGAGGACATCAGTGTTAGTGTGGCAGGAACCCTGCCGTGTTTGTGCAGGTGGCAGCGGGACAGCCCCAAAGAACAAGTTTGCCTTTGCTTGCTTTTCTACCTCTCCCTCCACCAACCTCTGCTTATCTGTGTCAATATGCTGAGTGCTCCCCATGTGTTTGGCTTGTCTGATGCAATGCTGTGCTGTGCAAGTATGCACCTGGAGGTAAGGTGCCTGTGTTGTGGAAAAGATGGGGACTATGCAAACACAGGGATCTTCCCTGCCCTCTCTGGACCATCCTCAGTGGCATGTGGTAGTGCAGTGGTGGAACAAAAAGAATCCTTTTCCCTTGCACTAAAGAAATACCCACAGGCATCAATCAACCTTGAGCTTGGCAGCAGGCGTCAGAGCTGCAGGGCCAGCAGAACCCATTTTCCATGCTCAAAGGTTTCTTGTTGGGGCTCATCTGCACACAATTGCATCAGCCTACTGCAGGGTGAGATTTCTGATCAGATACCCATGATTAAAAAGCTGGGGAGCTCTCATTTCAGTTTCTATCATGCTGACTCTGCTTAAGCAGCCCTCCGTCAGGAGCAGTGTCTGGCTACCAGAAGTAAGCTTCATTTAAGCTGAAATGGCAGCATACGTCAATTTTTAATTAAATGGGTCAGATCTAAAGGAGTGGGCATGTCCAAAAGCTTTTTGCGCACTAGAAAGCCCCATAGGGCAGGCTGTATCCAGCCTTTTAGACCAGTGCTGGGCAGAGCACTGGCCAATATCCCTCCAGGTAAGACAGCACCGGTGGTGCAGCTCTGGTTGGAGGTAGCTTTTCCAGCCTGGTTTCTTACCAGTGCCTTAGCAGTGAGGGATCCTGTTTGTTAGCTGCAATAATGTTGTTTGAGGACATGTATATGAGTTCCACCTTCCTCAAACAAAGCCTTTGTGTCTTTAAGAGGGCACAGGAAGCCTGTTTTGTTTGTGGGTTTTTACTCCGGTTTGGTTGTGTTTGCATTGCAGTTGGGTTATCTACAGCACAGAGCAGCGTGTTCTTGGCAGCAAACTTTCACCTTGTGCTCAGGGGGTGTAGCCAGGCAATACTGTGCACACCTGTGCTGGGAAATGAGGAGAAATTTGCCTGCTTGTATCACTGCTGTGATGCTAAAACCAGTTTCACAGCAGTGCTATTAGTGAGTGCTTAGCAGCACCCAGCTTGCAAGGCATGGGTACACTGCAGGGCATGGGGAGTGCATCTCTGTGTGTGCATGTGTGTGCAAAAGTAAGACTTGCACTGCCTTGCCTGGACTTTAGCATTAAGCACTTTGCTCACACTTTGCTGCCATTACAATAACAAGTCATGTTCTGGTGCCCAAATTGTGTTTCTAACATCCCTATCTACCCTGTTGGCTGCTACTTCCTTGACGCAGGGATCCACTGCAGTGGAGAGCAGTGTGTGCGCTGAAGTATATGAGGGGAGCAGTGCCTGTGTTCCCCAAGGTGCCCCCACAGAAAAGTGTGGGATCTTCATAAAAAAAGGCAGATCTTAACCTGGCATGCCCACAGAAGGAAAATGCACTGAGACAAACAGGAGGGTCAGCCCAGCTCTGTCCTGACACTAAGGGCAATCGGTGCTGCTCTGTCTGGGCTGTTCCAGGGCCCACTTTCAGCTGATTGAAAGTGGGACAAGTTAACTCAAACACAGTATGCTGGATATTAGCCTGCCAACTGAACAACAAGAGGCTGTAAATAATCTCTTTCCTTCTGTGACCGTTGCTGAGCTGTGTGTGGACCCAAGAGCTCTGAATGAGGCCAGTAGGACCCATGCTCATGGGCATTTCCCAGCAGTGGGCTGGTGGCTGTGGCTGTGTGTTCACAGGTTCTTCTGCTTTCATCTTCCTGCAGAGGCACATACTGCTGTCTTTTCCCAAACCTCCTACACGGGCTCTGAGCCCCAAACTAGCAGCAAGTCTGGATGAATTGAGAGCCATTGAAGGCTTGAGGTTAAGTAAGTACCCATTTAATGCAGCATCAAATGCAAGCAGTGCCTCGCAGCATGAGAAAGTGCAGAGCTCAGTGAGATGAGAATAAAAAACACGAAGTGAAAGAAACCTGTCAGAAATGCCATTTGGGTATGTTTCCTCCGGAGAGCTGCTTTATCTCTTGGCATTCTGGGCATGCTCACAAACTCACTTTCACAAATTACTCTTCAGCCAAGCAAAGTGAGAAGCAAAATGTGTTTGTTTAAACCAGCATGCAGGTGGTCTGAACAAGTGAGTGCTACCCCTGATGGAGCATGTGAGAGGTGACTACCATGGGCTGACATGGGGAAGCTGATACACCAGCACTTGCCCTGCTGTTGTATCTTGGTTGCTTGTGACTGAGTGAAAATGCCTGGAGATGCATCTGGGACAAAGCACAGCAGTGGTCATGAGGTGTTTGAAGCTCACGTCTGTTCCTGTTGGGTCTTGGCAGCTTTCAGCCATGGCCACTCACTGTAATAAGAAGAATTGCTTTCCTAAAATACAAAGGACCGAGATATATCTAGATACATTAAATGTCCTTCTGTGATCTTGTGGAGCCTCTCAATTCCTCTCTGCCTAAAAGAGGTTTACCAAGGTGCCAAATGAGTACCTAGAGCAAAAAGGCACTCCTTTCTAAGAAGATCTAGGGTGCTAACGTTCCAGGTCTTTTGTCTTCAAATATTAATGCCACAGTGTGCGTTGTCACAGGTTGCTAAAATAATCTTTTTCCCACCATTTTCCTCGTGTCAGCATTTCTGGAGCTCCACTGCATTGTGGCTGCTGTTATTATGTAAGGATTTATGAATGGCTGCAGACTTCAAAGGCAGATTGGCAACCTCCAAATCCTGAGAAGCCAGCAGTCAGCCCAAGCCCTGCCCCATTTCCCAAGTCATTTGCCAGCTACTTCTTTTCCCAACCTAAAAAAAAAATAAATCTTATTAGCCAGTGTAATGCAGGATCTCTTTATTCAGTTCCCAATTTTTTAAGTTATACTAGTTTCATATTTTCAAATCTTTCATCCTTGAGGGCTAGGAACATAACTTATTTATAAATGAAAGCTACAGTTCCCTTGCTTCAAGAAGCTGGGATTTTATGATACAATCCCCAAAGCTCAAAAACTGTGATAAAATCACAGGAGCTGCCAGCAGTGCACAGAGTCTCCTCTGTTTGGGAAAGGTGTTGGGCTGCAGTGAGCTGCAGGCATCGGCTCCAGCTACTGCTGTGTTAGTGAGTCAAATAGAAAGAACCCCTTGGCTAAGTGCAAGCTCTGCAGGCCTGGCTACAAAGACAACCTCATCTCTTTTTATCTGCAGTGCCGCACAAAATAGCTCCCTTTGTAAAACTCCAGATTAATTTTTATACTGAAAGGCCCCAGAAGGCCCCTGCCACCCTGGCAGACTGCACTGGGGAGAACACTGGACATGCAGAACACAGGAGGATGCAGGCAGGTGCCAGCTGGACGCGTGGCTGTGGCTGCTTGCTGTCTGTGAACATTTCAGCCTGAGTAATCTTCCCTTCTTCCCTCTCCTTCCTCCTCATCACTGCTTTAATTGTGGCTCCCTGCTGCCTTTCACGTAGTCCCCCTCAGCTTGAATCAGATCCCTATTGTCTGTGTTGTCAACACAGCTGTTTAAATCCCTTCCCCCAAATCCCCATGCTTTCCAGAAAGCTTCTGTCTGCAAGGAGCTCTGAGCTTCCTGCTTTTCGTTGGACACAGGCTCAAGTCAGATTCCCAGGTGGAGCTGGATGTGGGAGAATCCTGCACTCCCCCAAAGCCTTGCTGCTGGTAGCTGCATGCTCACGGCTTCTGCAGCGCTCCAGCCTGAGACCGACAGGCAGCTCAGAGGGAAGTGAATGATGAGCATTATTAAAAATGCTTTGCAATTATACGACGTCTTTTCATCTGAAGATTTCAAAGCTTCATAGTGCTCATGCAAAGTTACTTATTATCCCTGGCATTTAGCAGAGTCAGGAAATGAAGGGGAGCAGCTAAGTGACTTGCCCTAGGTCATGTAGTAAGTCAGCGTCAGAGATGGGAACCCGGCCCTGCGGTGCTGACTGTGCTGTGCCAGGCCTTGTCATGAGGGCACCAGCCCGGGGGGGCTCAGAGGCTGGGGCAGCACTGCCGTGCCAAAATCTGCTCCAAATTATGAGGCCTGTTGTGCCTGAGGCTGTTGCCCAGATTACTGTTACATCAGCAGCAGCCACAGCTTGAAGCACACATTGTGAAGGGCAAGATGTAGTGTGGGTCCTGTCTCCAACACACTCCCTTCAGCCCGCTGGACCTTCCTTCATGGGTGCCTTCTCCAGAGCCCCCCGGAGCTGGATGGCCCAGAACGAGTTGTGCAGGAACTGGAGGGGAGCAGGAGTGGTTCTGCTTACATCAGCACTGCACTGACTGCAGCTGTGCCGAGAGGGAGGCCCAGGTGCCAAACTTGTGTGCCTTGCAGCAAACCAGTTGAGAAAGCCAAGCCTTTGTACGTGGTCCCTTTTCTATCTTCCCATTCCATGCTGGGACTCTGGGGGCAGCGTGGTGGGGCCAAGAAGAAAAGGCTGATGGGGAGAGGAAGATTGATGAGACAGGTGAGCTTCAGCTGAGGCTCCAGGCCTTGTAGAAGTAAAATACCACAAAGAACTCAGTGAACTACCACAAAGGGCCACCCACACAGCTATATTTTAAAGTTAAAACTGATTTCCAAAAGGAGCAGCAAATCTACATCTGCCCTTCTATTTTGTCTTGCTGATATTTACCCTAGAAATATTAGAAATACCTACTTCTGTCAAGTTGTGGGGTTTTTTTTGTTTTGTTCTGCTTTTTTTAAAATGGAAGACTCAGAATGCTTCAGGTTTTTTAATAATAAACAAAGCTCTGCTTAAAACACTATATCCCTGTGATGAAGACGGGCATCGCTGGTACAGCTTCACTTTTCCAAGGGATATATTTAAATAATAGCAAGAACTAATCCATTTTATCAGCTGTTCTAGGAGCCTGGGGATTTTCATGTCTTAGCGCTGCTGGGATGAAGCTCCAAGACCAGTGTTCATTATGCATTACCTCACTGGAGATAAAACCCAGCAAGGGGAAAAACTGGAAAGTACAAGCTGCAGTTAAATCAATTTCAAATGTAGAAATGCTATTGAGAATAAGCAGTCATTGCAAGGAGTTATTTTATAAAAGCAAAATAACTGAACAGTCATAAAACCTATGTTTCACAAGTTAGGCAGTTTGCTCTTCTAAATGGCATTAATGAAAAGGGGAAAACATTTTTCCCAGTTGCATATGGCTGAGGAAAATGGGGAAAGATGAAAAAGAGAGAGATTGCTCTCCAGTAAGAATGGTATAGAGGTGAATGTACCTTAGGTGTGTGCAAAATCCAAGTTCTTTTAGCTTTCACTGAGGGTGAGGATGTTAATCATGTGGCTGCAGATGAGCATGCTGGTGGGATGGGCAAGGGAAATGTTCACAGGCAGGATAGAAGCAAATCCCAGGGATCCCTCTGCAGGCAGAGGAACGGGATCACCCACATGCCAGAGCTCCTGCAAGAACTGGGCTCAGCATCTCCAGCACATCCCTGCAGACAGGGACTGGAGCAGAGCACAGGGCCTGTGTGCACCGAGCAAACTGATGTGGGCAAGAACAGGCACGAACACTGCCGCTTCATGGTGTATGGAGAGCTCCAGCACAAACTGCGACGGAAAGGATAGCTAAGGAAAGGGGAGTAAACAGCATGAGATTAAATGTGTTTACTAAACCTGTTTATCTTTCTTGGGTGAGGAAAAGCATTTACTTAGTGAGAGAATTGGGGTGGATCTCACCCCTCTGGATTTAGATTCCATACGGTGCAACATGGAAGGTTCTTAGGAACAGGGAGATTTAGGACAAGGTGTAAATGCAGTGAAACTTGCTATGAGAGGGGTGGGAGGCCTAGCAGGAGGCTACTGGGGGCTGTTAGGCAAAGTGCTTTTGGGAATGAGCCTGGCACAAACACTGGGGGAGAACTAGTGAAAATTGCTGATGACAGAAAATATGAAGTGACCTCGGGTCAAAGGAAGCTTGAAATGTTATACACAGAAAAAAAATAAAAATAAAAAAAATACCAGCTGCAAGGAGAACAATCAACAGAAAGGGAAGGTCATAGGTCTGAACCTTTTCCTACATGCACACTGGCAGCTCGTACTTCGATCACAGAATAACTAAGCTGCCAACGCCATGGAAGCATGAGAAAAGCAATGAAATCGTACAACACAATGGGAAAAGTGCAGCCCAGTGAAAGCTGGGTGTACCCAAGGAGAGGCTCTCCTGCTTGATTTTGCAACCAGGAGGATTTCTCTCTGTAAATGCATTGTGGAAGTGTCTCGCACGGAGGGGGAGGAAAGACTTAGTGGTACTAAAGGCCAGTGCTGGTAAAGAGTAAATGAGCAAAAAGAGGCATTAGAGATTTTGCTTGCTGCTAACCATCTGATAATCTGGGAAGGAACAGCCTCCCAGTTGCAGTCATGCATGCAAAGTATTGAATCGCTTTGAGGACAGAGCTTGTTAAGTTTATGAAAGGAATTATATCACATGTTGCCGTGACAGGAGACCTGGTGGCCCAAAAGTTCCTGCCAGTCCTATGCACATAGGTAAATATTTTGTAAGCTTCTGTCAATATAAGTATGGAGCATGTGATTATACACACACAAAAAGCAGGCACGTGATTTATTAATCACAGTACCTCAGTATGTCAAATAATAATTACAAGGCAGTAACACAGCTTGTTTGTTACAAGTGGCTCCTGAAGATTTTCTCCCATGGTAAACCAGTAAGAAAAAGACAATTATTCTGAAGTATTACACTATTATATGTTTCTGGTTGTTAGCTTGTACATGAACTCACTATCTGGAACACTTAACAGCCAATCAAACGCTCCATTTCTTTGCACATTTCACAAGTTCAGTCCTTCCCAGTAAAATGTCTTTTCATAGGCATGAGTCTTTGTTAAGGCAAGAATAAATAGATGACAAATGTAACAGAGGAAACATGCCTGAAACGGTTTTAAAGAGCAAACCCAATTCCAAATTGCCTGACAGGAAGGTGCACACAGAAACACAAAGGGAAAAAGGGTTTTGTGCACTGTCAGGGGCAAGTCCTGGAAAGCCACGGCAGAGACAGTCTGTGTTTCATGAAAACGTTTGTCCAAAACCATCTCAGCAACTGACGCTTGAGCTTCCACACCCAGAGAGATATGACCTGCATCCCCCCTGTTTGCCCATGCTGGACAGGGGCTACAGATGCGGAATGGAGCTGCAGCACTGTTGCCAGCTCATGTACAGAGCTGTAGGAGGGTGTTCAGAAGCAACTCTAATTAATGAGCATTAAAAAAGCGAAGGCGTGTTTCAGTATCCTTTCAACCTGGAGCTGATGCTGACTGGTGAGGAATGGGATTGCTGTGCTTGCAGTTCATTTGAAGAAGGCACCTTGAAGCCAGTGCAGAAGATGCAAATGAAAATGCAAGGAGGGAAAAGAAACCAGAAGGCCAAGAGACAGGCAAGTGAACAGAGCAGATGGATTTAGCAGACTCGGTATGTTTTTGCTCTCTGCATTATGTGTGGAAATCTATATTCTAACTGTCGCTGCAGCAGAGTAGATTGTAATGAAACAGAACTGCTGAGGTGTCAACATCACAGGTGCTGCGTTTTGAAAACAGCCAAAACAGAAAGCAAAACTCTATAAAAACCCACACTGAGGAGTACAAAGAAAATGCTGGGTGATGTTTTTAAGTAAACACAGCCTCTCTGCTTTTCACTGCTCTCTAGGTGCTGGAGGGCAGATAAACAGCGTGAATCTTGCTGAAGTGGGCTGAGAAGGGAAGGCTGGCAGCAGGCGGGTGCAGGGTGTGTGTGCCCCCGACCCCGGGCTGGGGGAAGGGTTCTCCACGTGTTTTGGGGAACTGCAGCCAACGGATCCCTCCCCTGGGTGTTCTGGGAGGGCTTGGCCAACATGTGAGAAAGGGAGGGGAGAGTTTGAAAACAACCCAGCCAGCGCTAAGGGAGGAAGAGAGCTGGGAAGTGGCCTGCTCGCCTCTCTCCCAGCAGTTTGCTCCAGGTGGGAGGGCAGGAGAAGGAATCCCTGCAGTTCCTGCGTGGCGAGGCACGGCGTGGCACAGTGGAGCTCGCAGTTCAGGTAAACGTGGGCTGCAGGCAGACACACCGCAGCTTGCGTGGGAGCTGAGCACTGGCCAGGAACTGGGTTTGGTTTGGTTTTTTTTTTTCGTTTTTTTTTCTTTTTTTTCTTTCCCCCCCCCCCCCCCCCCCCCTCCCCCCCCCCCAGTTTGAGTGGTGGCAGATGGGAAAGAGGGGAGTTTTTATGGGGATTGAGTGCTGTTCATACAGCCAGGGAGGGAAGCATGGAAGGAGCAGGCTGCTCTCTGCAGCCTGGAGGTTAGTACGTAATGGACTATGTCTTTTTAATATCAAGGTTTTGAGGCAAAAAAAGGCAAAATGGGGATATCTTTGAGTAGTCTGCTTGATACACAGGAAGATACAAGTAATCTTGCATGCACATCAGTCCTTTTTCAGGTCACAGTGTTTTATAAATCAGAAAGTTTGTACTGTCAAATCTAGACAAGATTTTCAGTGTTTGATAACCAGGCTGCTAATAGAGACATGCAGCAGAAGAAAGGCAGAACACAGTTTCCTTGTCTGGAAAAGTGCTGGTTGGTTCAGGAGTTTTCCTCTTCTTTTGATTTAATCAGATAGCTTTTGGGCCTTTGGAAGTGATCCAGCCCTAAATATTACAAGAAAATCCTCCAGCAATTTTACAGAATGCTTTAAAACAGGTAGTAGCAACAGGCAGGATGCACTGAGGTGTTATTTGGTGGCATCTTCTCTTGTGCGGGTTCCTGTTTCTGTTTCATCTCTCATTCTGTCATCTCTCCTAGCTGCAGAATCTCTTTCAGTTCCTCCGCTGTCTTGCTGTGGGGAAGATGAATTCTGCGATCTTTGTTAATGGATAGATTTTATTTTCCACATCTCAGTGATGATGCTGTAGCATCACAAGCTAGGCAGCGAATGTGCAAAGAGAAAATTTGGAATTATTTTTTGATTAATGAGAGAAACAACATCTTTTGAGGCTGCCCCTTATATGAAGAGAGGCTTGTGTGAGCATGCCAAGCTGTCCTGCCTGGAACATGGCTGGAGCCCAGAGTTATTACGAACAAGAAAGATTTTCTTTCCATCGTGTCTGATGGGGGAAGTGTTTATCACTGAAAATACAGCAATCATGCCGCACAGCCCTTTAAAAGATCACTGTTGTTTTGGTTCTTAAACTTCCTTCTGATGATTCATGCCGAACAGGGCCAATAAGTGAACTCAGCAGCTCTTACACAAGGGAAGTTTGGCTGCAGTTCAGACTGATTTGGGATAGAAATACATTGGAATAATATGTTAAAGCAAAACAAAACAAAAAAAAAAACAAAAAACCACCACCAAAACCAACAAGAGTCAAGTTGTAATGTTGTCATTCCTTTGCTGGCAGCTGGAGAACCCTGTGGTGATCTGCACTGAGGCAGAATGGCTGCTCAGGGCTCTCAGGCTGGACGGACTGCAGAGGGAGAACAACGGCTGATGGAGTTGTTAGGAGGGGCTGAGCAGAAGCAGAGCACTTGACAATAAACCAGGCTGCCAGCTGCACTCAGGTGCCCGGCCTTAGGCACTGTGTATAGAATAAAGAGGGTTAGTGCAAACTAATGTGAGGTAGAAGATCTGTGAGGCGGTGGACGGGTACACACGGTTTGATTATCAGCGTGTGTTAGCTGCTTTTTCCTGACAGGCCCCACAAAGAGCCGTCGGCTCTGCGGCAGCCGTGGTGCTCCTGGGCAGCCCCAGTGATGCCCACACAGAGGAGGAAGGGCAGAGAGGTGCTGTGTGAACCGAAGGGGCCTGAGCCTTCCCCCATTAGCAGCACGGAGACGAGGCGATAACCAGTTTTCTCCTGATTTTATTTAAAATATAGCAAATATTGATTTTTCGCAGTAAGAGCACACACTACTGAGCGGCCAGGCCCTGTGCAAGCAGGTTGAGCAGGCAATGGGTGCAGCCGCACAGGGAACCCCGCTCAGCACCCCCCCCACACGAGCGACTCTTCCCGCCCCCCGACGACGCGGCCGAGATGGTTCCCCCGCCACACACACACGTCGTCCCTTTCCTTTCCAGCGGGCCATTGCCCCACCCACCTGCCTGTCCTTCTGCCCGCCGATTGGCTGCGTCGGCGGGCGGGAATCAACCAATCGGCGGCGCCGCTCTCCTCCGTGTCGCTGGGGGGAAGAAAACAAAAACAAGCAGAAACGCGCGCGCGCGGCCTGGGGGCGGGGCGGGGCCGGGCCGAGCCGAGCCGAACCGAGACGAGCCGCCGGCGGTAACAGTCCCGCCTCGGCGTGAGGGGGCTCGGCGGGCTGCCCGCCGGGTATCCGGGGCCGCGGTGAGGAGCGGCTCCGCGCAGCCCTCGCAGCCCTCGCTGAGGTAACCCTTCACTCGGGGCGGCGGGAGGCCGTGAGGCGGCGCTGGGCCCGCGGCGCGGGGCAGGCCAGCAGCGGTGCCTCGGGCGGCCGCAGCCTGTGAGCGCTGTGAGGGCGGTTTGCGTGGGAGGGAGGTGCTGAGCTGCTCCGCGTGCCGTGGCGCGGCGAGCTGTAGACGGATTTTATCCGTACGGCGATAAAAACTGACGTGCTGGAATTGGAACGGGGCAGGGGCCAGGCTGGGAGGAGGCGTTGCGGGGCTGAGGACGGTCGGCATGGCAACGGGGATGGTGGAGCTCGGTTATTCCGCGTCCTAGTTACAGACAAAGCCGGGGGGGGGGGGGGCTGCGTCCCGGCGGCACGGCATATGGGGGCTGTGCTGGCTGTTGTGCTGCCGTATGTGGAGGATTTCAGTTAGGGCTCCGTGAGGAAAAAGTATGCCTCTGCCTCGGAGGGAGAGCCTTGTTACTAACGGTGGATGCCGTCCTCTTGATTGTTATTTAATGCAGGCTTTGTGTTTTGTCTGCTTTTTTTACGAGAGGTGGACCAACAGATGGAACATTCCACTAGGAAGGACAGAACTGTTCTTAGGAGGTAATTTGCTCCGGTTAGATTGAAGTCTGCTCGAGGAGGCTTGCGGTCAGCAGCGACTGGGAACGCTGGGAACTCCTGAGTGATCAACTGAGGTAAGCTGGGAGCAGATTTACTTAAAAAATAGAAAAAGTCACAAACTGGGGAACACCTCATAATCCATTAAGTTGTTAACTGTTGAGATAGATGTTGGGAAATAACCAGATCATGAGAGCTCAGTGCTCTGCCTTAAAACGGTTACTTTATTTTCAACGGTCTGGGATGAATCATGAGCAGTTAATAGTTCTGTGGTAGGAAAGTGGGCATAAGAGGGGAAAATAAGGAAAGAAAAGCGGAAGGGAGGGGTGTCACTTGGTGTCACAATCTGACGGCTCAACTCTAAGCAGTTTTCAGGGCAGCAAAAGGTAAGAAAGGGAAAGAAGTGCCACTGAATTCTTGTGAGATGAACACGTGCCAATGATATTTGCAGTGCTACAGGATGATTAGTGAAAAGCTTGCAGGTAAAAAGGTGTGTGGGGATTCATGAGGCTGCACTAGTTTTGTGTACGTAAAGATGGATGGCGATCCTTTTCACAGTTACCTGTGGTCGTTTGTAGAATAGCAGCTGCTAGGAAGAGAGAGTAACAGGAAGAAGAGAAGTGTTGGGCTATATCCCTTGCTGATTGGCACAGGAACATGTGAAAATTTGACAGCTGTACATTGACATAGTGTAAAATATAAAAACTGAGTTCCTGAAGAGAGCAAATAAAAATGTCTTGTTTTCTAAAGTTTTGTCTGAACTTGATAAAGTGGTATTTTATCAGTGTAGTTCAGCCTGGGCAGTGTTTGTCTTATGGTTGCAATTACAACATTAATGTTGTATGCCTATATAGATAACTGCTCTGCAGAAGTGAACAGTCTCAAATTGATACAGATGACTTACCAACATAAGAAAGCTTCATATGGAGGGTTTTTATCCTAAATGTAATGGCTTTTATCCTGGTTCCACCTTTATAAGCAGCAGAACTGACAAGTGCTAAGACATCAAGGCTTAAGTAGACGTGTTTAAGGGTGGTGCTTTCTCATGTTACATCTTCTACCTTCCCAGGAATTTTTCAGTGGATACTGGTAGTTAATTATAACTTAAAAAACATTTATTTTTGTGGGTGAAGCCTTTGCAGCTCTTTATTCCTTCAGGAGTTAGTCTAGTGCTTTTATTCCCCCTAAGCTTCTCCGTTTTTGTTTAGGCCTTGAAGGGAAAACGTTAATTCTACATTTCATTGCCAGTTCTGTTCAGCAGCTATGGAAATAGAAAAGCAGCATGTTTACGTTAGCACAGTAGGTAAGTAATGTATTCAGTATTCTTTTTATCTAAAATTGCTTATCTAACCTGAGCTGTTCTCTGTTGTGAATTGCATTTCTTGTTAATTTTTTAATAATACTACTGGTGTATATATCTTCATCACATATTTACAGAATTGTAAAGGTACATTTAAGAGGTGCAGGGTTCAGCCTTACCTTTCTGTCTATCTTAAGATTAGAAGAAAGGCTTGGCTAAAGTGAGCTGCAATGGGAAAACATTACTGAAAGCTATCTTAAAATTGATGACTTTGTCTATATAAAAAGTGCTATATTATGCTTAGTCCGATTACTGCAATTTCAAGTTGTGATGGTCTGCACGGACCTTTTTATACCAATGAGTTTTTGTAGGTCTTAAATGATTTATAAAAAATACACATATAGGTTAAAATAATATGTGACACAGCTGAAGTTGCATCATTTTTCCTATGAACTCTGACTTTAAACCAGATTGAGTTCACTGTAGGAGGTTGCTTTTCAGCATTTTAGAATTACATTTGGGTGGTAGAGAAGAAGCTGTGAGATATCTGAACTGATCGAATTTGGTCAAATGAAACTTGTGGGTAGGGAAGTACTTGCTAAGTGTTCTTTTTGGTACTTCTTGCTGCATAGTACCATAGATTTTAACTGGCTTAATAGCAGATTAACAGGAACAATTTGGATAACTTTTTAATACGTGGCAAGCAAAGCCTTAAAGCGTATAGGACGTGTTGTTGCTTGTATGTCTGTGTATAGATATGATGCCACAGTGAGAAGTTGAAAAAATGCACTTCATTTGATGTATACATTTTATAAAAAATGATTTTTTAAAAATAAAAATATTCAAAATTAGTTTAAGTTTAATCTGTTTTCTCCAGAGTAACTAATAGTGGAGGGGCAGTAGG
This sequence comes from Perdix hodgsoniae, assembly GCA_035772895.1. Lineage (NCBI taxonomy): Eukaryota > Metazoa > Chordata > Aves > Galliformes > Phasianidae > Perdix > Perdix hodgsoniae. The sequence continues at coordinate 3,061,795 of JAPSGF010000013.1, forward strand.
TCACAGTGTTGTGGAAAAAGAGGCTGCAGCTCCAAGTTATATGCTGCTATATTACATAATAAATATAATACAGTGTGCAATTTTAAGTCACATAGGCTGCAAAGGATTGCATTTAGTCTCAAACTTGAGATCAGGACGGTGTCTGGAGACTGCTGTAGCCTCACTTCTGTCCTTAGGAGTCAGAGCAAGGAGTGACTTGTTTTCATTAATTGGTGACCATTTCCTTTGAAAACTGAGGGAGAATGAAGTGATCAGTGAAGCGTGGGGTCTAAACTGGAGAAACAAATGGGAGGCTGGGCTGGGTTTAGAGTTCAGTTATCTGAGATGAGCTGGTTCTGAGGAGGGCTCCCTGGGGAATTCATGGAAGGAAAGCTGTTCTCTTCAGTTTTGCTTTTTTGCCCAGTGCTAGCTTTATGCAAATCTTTCATTGTAGTATTAAAGTATTAGACAAACTGAGAATGCTTGCTGTGGGAATGTTTTTCTGTACAGGTTGCGTGGTTTTTCTTTTAGCTTGCTGCAAGCTTAAAGGGAATACTTTTGTGGGAGTAGAAGCTTATACAGGAGTGTCTGCATTACTGTTCAGCTATAGCATTCACAGCTGTGTACTCCTGCATGGTGGTTCTTTGATCATGAAGGAGGCAGTTGCATCACGCTGTCATCATTTTGTAGTGCAGTGTCCTCTTTGATATGGATATGCACTTTGAGGTTAGAAATATTTTATTAGTGTACTTTGCTTTCAAAACCCATTTTCATGAGCCTGTTTTGAAATGAGAAAATACAATTCTGGAGCTATTGTCAAGTGGACGTTTGTAATTAGAATGGATTGGAATGGTAAAGTAATATATTCACCTACGTTCAAATTGCAGTTTAAAATATTCTCCAGGTTGTGGGTTTATGGCTGTGAATGTTTCTGTGAAGCAGGTTTGGCACAGCTGGAAAAGCAGCTCCTGTGTGCCTCAACAATGTGCATCCTTGGGCTGTGGCTGGAAGTTATATCTGTGAGTCTCCTGATTGCAAGAAAAAGAGGTTGCGTAACAGAGCTTAGGTTGTTGCCTTTGTGTGTGTCTTTTAATTTGCAAGGAGTCTGAGAGTGCTAACTGGAATATAAAACAGGTCCTCAGTTGCTTTTCTTTATTATTATGTATTATTCATCTTCACAAGTTGAGGAAGATGAAGAAATTACAAAGACTTTGGCACTTAAAACATTCTACTGATCCATAGTTTATGTGGCAAGATTGTTTGTGAAATAAGACCTTAATACACGTATAAAATTTGGATCTGATTTCACGAAGGAGTGACATTATTGCACTTCTCAGTGCTCTGAGACAGTTATGGGTGTTGTAAGAAGATTTTTTTCATTCTACAGAGGGTTTTTTAAAAGGAGACCAAGCTGGTTAGTTAACTGTTACATATGACTGCAGTGAGGAATAAACCATGGTGACTTTTAGAAACAGTCTTGACTTAGCAGACAATAAGGAACAATCCCTAGGGAAGTGAGATCATGTTGTTTCAGAACATTTATTCTGAGTCTTTGTTTTCAAACTCTCCAAGTTTTGTATTAAACTGCTTTTTTTTTCTTTCTTCAAAAACAGAAATTAAAGCAATCTCGCACACATGCTCTTGTGTGTCTGTCATTGATTTTCCAGATGGTGAGCTATGTTTGAAGTTCCTCAAATGAGAGGAATGTTGGTTGATGATTTAGGAAATTAATTAAAAGGTCACTATGGTGACTATTCAGTTAATGGCACTGAGTTCTTACAAAATTCACTGCATTGACAGTTGTTCTTTTCCAAAACGAGCAGTGAGTGGGTGGAGTGATAACCAGTCACATAGATCTTATGCACTGTGGAATTCTGATAAATTGTTTAACAAGGGTGGAGTTTTCTGTGGTTTACCCATTTATAAATGGTTTATTCGTTTGCTTTCCAACTATTAACATAAGCTGTGTTTAGATTGTGGGTAGTATGTGTAGGGGGATAAGGAACTCCTTATTACTGTGATGTGTGGACACATCTAAATAAAACGTCACCATTTATCTGTTGAAAGTAAGAGTACTATGTAATGTTGTAATTCATTTTAGATGCAGCGTGTTCTGGTATTTTAACATAAAACAGTTGAAAACAGTAACAGATTTTTCACTTTGTTTTCTTTTTAAGAAGTGGAGAATCTGAGTGATGCTCTGTTCTCTGGTGATGAAGAAAATGGTGGGTCTGAGGAACGAAAGACTGAAATCAATGGCAATTGGATTCCTGCAACTTCAATTACTGAAGCCAAAATAAATGCTAAAGCAAAGAGGCGGTTGAGGAAGAATTCTTCTAGAGATTCTGGGAGAGGAGACTCTGTTAGTGAGAATGGAGAGACACAGAAGGCTGGGCTGGTTGTACCAACAAGCCCTAAAGGAAAAGTCCTGGACAGGCGCTCCCGGTCTGGGAAAGGAAGAGGTCTTCCAAAGAAAGGTTGGTGTAGTTTGGTGATGAGAGTACCATGATAAAGGTTCTGTCCAAAATGTAGTGGTGGTGATTTTATTGAGAATTGTATTCACAATGCACAGTCTTTGTGCAGGCATTTGGTCCTTTGTTAGGTAGTGGCAATAGGAGTTAATAGTAGGTGGAATCTTACCAGGAAAAAATTGTGTTTATTGTTAAATAACTTCAGACTTTAAGTATTTTTATTAGTAAATTGAATACTCAGGCTTTAACTGTTGTGGTCAGGTGGTTCACAGAACTCTTACCAATGTAAACTGAAGGCTTGACTATATTTACAAGTACAGTTGTTCCAGCCTTCCGTAATTGTTGTGCACTTCTGTGCACACTGCTTTTAATATCTTAGTTGGAAAGTAATGAAAAGACTAGCTGCTGAACGTGTCATACAGATGCTTCTGCCATTTTCAGCATATGTTGCCAGAGTCAATGGCTACAAGCACACCTATGAGTGAAAAAATGTTGGGTTTTGTTCAAAGTCTTGTTTGTAAACTGTCTGTCCTTGCTTAGTTTCTTACTGTTCTGTATTTTGCCAGGTGGAGCAGGTGGTAAGGGAGTCTGGGGAACACCAGGTCAAGTGTATGATGTGGAAGAAGTAGATATTAAGGATCCTAATTACGATGATGACCAGGTAGGCAAACAAACTTCTTCGCTCAGTGCTTGTTTTGATTTTATATTAATTAAAATTACTGTGATGGTCATATTAATAAATGTTTAACCTTACAAGTTATATGGATGTTTGACTGGCTGGTTTAAGTACTTGTTTGTTTGTTTGAGAATAGATTACTGGCTTACAGAAGACTGGTGTAGAAGTGTTGCAGTATTTAGCATGCACAGGTCTTACACCCAAGCCCTCCTTCTGTGCCTGACTAGACAGTGTGTTTTCCCAAGTGTGTTCTTCTCTTATTGGTTCTCATGGAGGTGAATGTTGCAGTGCTGCTCTGAGTTTCAAGCAGGCACCGTGTTAAAGTGCAACACAGACTGCAGTTGGGAGTTTAGCTCATGATGTTATCTTCTAGGGATTTCTCTCTTCTTTGTATCCCCAACACCGTGGATACAATACGTTGTATCTTCTTGGTACAAACACTTAAAAGTAGTGTGAAGCTGAGGACCTGGATTTTCTGTTTATTTACATATGTTTATTTAGGATATGTTGTGGAAGATTCTGCTTTACAGCTATGTTATCAACAGCAACGAAAAGAAAGCAATTTTCTCAATAAATTTTTATCAGATTAAATCTCTGAGATTACAGGCACAGATTATTGATGTCTCTGTGACAGATGCTTTTATGAGGCCATTAAAAAAGCCCACGTAACAACAGCAGAGTGATGGTGGTCTTTGAGCTGCTGCTTTTTATTGTAGCCATAGCTGCTGAGATGATGCTCTGTGGGTATGTTAGAATCACTTCTTCCACCAATTCTTCACAGATTAGCAGATAGCTATTGAAAATGAAGTTGATGATTGCATAAAATAAGTTTGTATGAAAATTGACAATTGCATTAAACTCCTGCTTAGCTTTTCTGAGATTGTAAACAAAGTGATATGATAGAAGAATAGGCTTTTATTACAGGACTTCTACTGTAATTCTTGGTCCTAGAATATTTCTTTTCTATAAGTATTCGTTGGGAATTTCTTCAAAACTGCAGCTATCTGTAATATTGCTCTGAATGTTCGGTACTCTGTGAGGAACTGAATCATAGTGGGGAGTCCTGCCAGTGTTAGAACTCTTCAGGACCAGTTTCTACATAAGGTTTTCCTCTTAGGGAATAGCTTAGCTTATAGATGTTCTGGAAGTGCTTTTCTCTGTCTGGCAGATCTGTACATGCTGTCACCTGTCTGATCACGAAGGCCCTCTGGGGAAGAGGGCAAACAAGCAGGCTTGCTGTCAGGGACAGAAGTGTCAGTTGCAGGGAGGGTTGCTAAAAGTTTTATCTTGTGAAACTGACAACTCCGCAGGGCTGGGGTAGGAGTTTCTGTCACCTTCCCTTGAGTACCAGGGTACTTGATTCTGTGTTCACATGGTGTCAGAAGGATGCTAGGAACAGAGTGTGGAGTATTTACTGTCATTTAATGGTGAATTCAGTTAACGACTCAAAATACAAGAAGTTTGACATTTAGCCAGCACTGTCCACACTTCAACCATTGAGACACAATCTGATATTTTCTGGTGGAACACTGACTGTGGGGACTAAAGTATCAGAGGTGTAGATTGTGTTTTGTTGCTGTTACTGCTTCTTTATAAAAGTATTTATGTTTTTGTTTCCTTTTGAAATAGGAGAATTGTGTCTATGAAACAGTAGTTTTACCTCTGGATGAAAGAGCATTTGAAAAAACCTTAACACCGATCATACAGGAATATTTTGAACATGGAGATACAAATGAAGTTTCGGTATGTCATGTGCTTTACACTTATTTTAGGGGGCAAACTTAGGGTGCGCAAGTGAATCCCAGGTGCTCACTGTAAATGAGTGTTTGTCAGAAAAGTGCATAGGTTATACCTTAGCATTAATTCATTACATAGGTAGAAGCATGTTCGTAACTCTGGAAATATTTGTTAATAATGTACATTTCTATAATGTTAAAAAGGTGAGACCTTAATCTGTTATGTTTCACAAATTTTATTTTAGGAAATGCTGAAGGATTTAAACCTTGGTGAAATGAAATACAGTGTGCCAGTGCTGGCTGTTTCCTTGGCGCTAGAGGGGAAGGCCAGTCACAGGGAGATGACATCTAAGCTTATCTCCGACCTTTGTGGGACAGTAGTAAGCAAAACTGACGTGGAAAAATCATTTGACAGACTGCTTAAAGATCTACCTGAATTGGTGTTGGATTCTCCTAGGGCACCACAGGTATATTGGCAGATTTTTATGTTGGTTGTCAAGAGTTTTTCTTTTTGAATTGTGCCTAAAATTAATCAAGCAAAATGAAGTAAGACTTTATTTTGAAAAATAGCAATGGAGAGTCTTCAGTTTGTAATCCCTGTATCCAGTTTCCTTAGCTTGCTTTTACTTTGGGATAAAATAAATAAAATCTGAAAACCAACCACATTATATTTGTCTGCTTAAAACTGTTTTCAGGTTCAACTTTTACTTTAATATGCTTCTGTTTTGTTGTAGTTGGTGGGCCAGTTTATTGCTAGAGCTGTAGGAGATGGGATTTTGAGCAGTACTTACATAGATGGCTACAAAGGCACTGTGGATTGCATCCAAGCTCGGTAAGTTTCTTGCGGTATATAGCTGTGGTTTTTCTATTTCAAATGCCTAAGAAAATCAGGAATTTAGGTCTTGGGGACAAACCATTTGGTTCTCAGACTTTGTTTCTAATGTCAAGAGATCAAAAACGCACAGTCTGCAATAACAACAAAATCCAGATTTGCTCAGGTCAGCTAAGAAATGCTGGAAGCACCTTAGAAACATATTGATATGTTTTAGGTCAGTTTGTGGGGTTTGTTGTCCCACTTAAGTTTGAATGGGGAGCCTGAGCTGAAACAAGAAGTGGTTATAAAAGGTTTTGTCTTTAGGAAAAGTTTTAATGTGACTAATGAGTCATAGCGTCAGGACAGCTCTTTAAAGATGTTGTGAAATACGCAAGGGATGGAGTGTTTTGCCTCATAAAGGTTTCAAGTTTGTGCAGTATGTTTTCCTAGAATGTGGCACTTTATTCATCAATAAATGTTTTCAGTTCCAGGGTGAGATGTTTCGAGGAACATCAGAGAGAAAAGACATTGTAATAAATAGCCATGTTTTTTTATTGTTTGTTCTCCCATAAGTGTTTCAGACTTGGATAATGGGGTGCTGAACTCCTAAAACTTACAAAAGTTCCATTTGTTATGATTAAAGCTGCATACTTCTTGGAAGAAGGCCAGTGCTGAGCTGTCTAATTTGGGGGTTAAAGTTGTGAAAATTGGTAGTCTGTTACACAAGTTTCCCTTGTGGTATGAAGGATTTTAGCCTGCATGTTGCACATCTGGGATGCTTTGCTGCCAGTGCAATTTTTTGGCCAGTCTTTGCTGCCTTTTATATCTCAGTGAATAGCTGTTTTTTCACTAACATTAATATGAGCACTGGGAGGTAACTGGTCCTTCTTTAGCTGGATAGTGCTTTATTGGATCTGCCATTTCTTCTTTTTCTCACCTACTTTAGTTTTCTCATCTCTTTGCAACTATGCATTTGACTTCTTTAGAGTTCAAGCCAAAACAGCACTTCAGTTTCACAATTTTGTAGATAGCAAACTTATTTCAGCACAAAAGCCACTTCTGTTTTGAGACGTACCTGCCAAGCTGCATCCTTGGAGCAGTCCAGCTAAAATTCGTATCTGGAAAAACTGTTCTTTCACTTGAGAGCCCTTCAGGTTCTGCATTGATGACTCAGACTGTACTGCCTTTGCAGGATTCTTCCCTGTCCTGAGTTCAGTATAACGAAGAGTGTAAAGGTCACTCTTCCCAGTCAAGATCACTTTGACTGAAGAGAAGTGATAGATGTGGCGGGGGGTTGCTGTAGATGTTACAGGTGTCTTTCAATGAAGTTTCCTAACTTCCTAAAACACTACCGTTACTTCCTAGAGCTGCACTGGACCGAGCTACTGTGTTGCTAAGTGTGACAAAGGGTGGAAATCGCATAGACAACGTGTGGGGCTCAGGAGGTGGCCAGCAGTCTGTGAAACATCTTGTTAAAGAGGTAGCTGACTTTGACGAGTCTCTTCTCTCCAGAGTTTACTCTTTAAGCTTATCTTGTTTGGGATGGAGCAGAGAAATATACATCCTGCAGCTAAATGATGTTTGGTGTCACTTTAAAAGAAAAAAAGTTCTTATTTCAGTTTGTTTTATACGAAGTAGGTTTTGAAAATTGATCATTTTGTAGATGGAGGTGGCTATTCTTAGTGACCAATGGTGGAAACATATTGGTTCATATTCTGCATTGCAAGTGCACAGCTATTCTTGCTTCAAGCTAAACTTCAAGCACTTAACTGTTACAGTTTATAGTACAAAATGGTGAAGTAATATTAGATTACAAAATAAGTTTATTTTTTGGCGTCAGTGACTGAAAGCACAGCAATAACTTGAAAACAAAAGAGGCTGGAAGGATTGTGAAACCTTAGAGATTTGTGCTATGAAGTAGGCAGAAGGTTTAAAATAGTCATGATGTAATCTCTTATGTTGTGAGTGTAGCGGATGATAAAGAGTTCAGGCATTAAGATAAACTGACAGTCATCACTTGCAGCATCGCTTTCAGTGCTAGCACATCTGCATTCTGCTACAGAGAGAGGTATTTGGCTTACATCATGTTTCAGGTTGCTGTTCATGTTTCAATGTAATTACATTTACTAGAACTCTAGCTGCAGGTTTCAGGAGCTGGCTTGCTACTAGGTTGATCACAGATCACCAAAACATTTGACAGCTTTTAAATCTTGTATCTAACTAGTGATGGATTTTTTGTTTGTTTTAAAATGCAATAGATTGATATGCTGCTGAAAGAGTACTTGCTTTCTGGAGACCTGCTGGAAGCTGAACGTTGCCTTCAGGAACTGGAAGTACCCCATTTTCACCATGAACTTGTATATGAAGTAAGGAGAAATGAGTCCCTTTAATAACTGCCAGTAACACCAACAGGTTTTGTTTTGATGTGGGTATGCATGCAACTGGAATTTGAAGCTCAGTTGCAAGTTTTGATGTTATTTAAATAACTAAATAATTTCATGTAAAGTTAATGGATTTATGTGCTCGCTTGTGTGCATGTTGTGCAACAAGCTGCTGGTCCCTCTGGGAAGATCCAGAATTACATTTTGTTTGTTGGGTTCAGACAGATATCTGACAAATAAGAGCCTAGCTTACTTTCTGCTGTTGTATCCCAAGTTGTATTGGAGTTTATTTCCTTTTAAATACACATTAGAACAGATTTCAGACATCTGGGTATAATAATGGCTGTTACCTGCTTTTGTTAAGTTACAGTTTCCTTTTCAGTGTGGAACCGTTCCATCTAAGTACATCTGTAGAAGGCTGAGATACTCAGAACCACACTACATGAGAAAGAACTCTGCTGTATCTAGTAGATGAAATGGTTGTTTACCAAGAAAGCCAAACACTCAAAGTCTATAAAATTATATTTTCAATAAATTGACTCCTTATTCTAGGATAGAAAACAGACACCTTTTGTTGATGGGGTTTGTGGAGACTGGTACATTTTAAACTTAGGCGTTCTTTTAATAAAATCCTAGATACAAAATTAATTGCCGTCAGTACTGCAGCAACCATGCAGATACAGCTCTGTACCCCTCAAGCTAGGTAGTGCTCTTTACTGTCTAGTTCTTTCTCTTTTTTCATACCTTTTATCTTCATGCAAATAACTTTTTATCAGGCTTTCCTTTCAAGTAATAATACCCTGGAATTGGGACTGCTTGTAGCAAATGGACTTGTCTCCCAGAAAACACACAGTATTACGTCTGCTCTTTTTTGCACTTGGGTATGCTTAGACAACATGTACTTGAACCAGTATTTTCTTTTTAGTTAAAAACCTTGCATGGTTTGTTTTAGGCAATTGTGATGGTTTTGGAGTCAACTGGAGAAAAGACCTTTAAAATGATTCTGGATTTGCTGAAATCTCTCTCGAGGTCTTCAGTCATTACTATGGACCAAATGAAGAGAGTAAGTATAGCATTTAAAGAATGCTGGGCAAGATCTTCAAGTAGCTTCTATTTTCTTTTAAATGCTACTTGTAATATCTGTCATTGAGATCTGTGGCCTTCACTCTATCTACAGGGCAGAGCAATTAATCCTTCTTCCTTGTGTTACTAGCAGCTAGGCTATCATATGCAGTCTGTACTGTCTGCATTTCTGAGTTTTTAAGAAGCTGAAATATTCAGCTAGTGTATTCATACAGATATGTTGTTGTGTAACACCAGCTCTTGGAACTGGCTGGTATTACACCCTGCTTTGCCACTAATTTGCAGGTATTCTGCTTTCAGTTTGTTGAAACTGCTTAAAGAATATATGAAATTGCATTAAAAAGAAGTCATCTTCTGGGTGCAAAAAGATGTTTAGGAAATTGTAATTCTAGAACAACCAAACCATTATTTGCATTCTTAAACTACAGGGCTATGAACGAGTTTACTGTGAAATACCAGACATTAACCTGGATGTGCCACACTCCTATTCTGTGCTTGAGAAGTTTGTAGAGGAATGCTTTCAGGCTGGAATCATCTCCAAACCACTGAGAGACGTCTGTCCTTCAAGGTACTTGTTTTATTACAGAGAGGTGCTGGCGCTCAGTTTGAAAACAGGATCTTATAACCTGGGTATGACAGGCTGGTACAGAGAGACTAGGGAAGGTGGAGGAACAAAAAGAGCAGGGTGGATACAGATCTAAGGGAAGTGAGCTTCTGCTGGAATCCACGGCAACAGCATGCCTGCGTGCTGCAGCAGATGAAGGCCTGCCTCTCAGTTCTGCTCATTTGCTTGGCAGAGTACTGAGCTGGAAGATTCAGGAGTTTTAATGATCCATGCAGACAAACCTGGAAAAAAGAAGTTTTGAAACAGTTTAAACATTGTAAACTGAATTAATAGAGTTCCAGGATTAGACAACCAATTGTAATGTTTTTATCAAAAAGCAACAAAGCATTTATGTGGCAAAAGCTCTACATACCTGATTAAAAAAAAGACAACCATGAGATGCACATATATTGCAGAATTCTCTGTTTTATTATTATTTTACTGTAGCTAATCAGTATTCTGTATTTTCAGTCAGAGTGCAACCTGTAAATTTCATTTCCATAGGGAATTTGTAAAAGTTTAAATTTAGTGCTAAAACTATTCATGATTTCATGCATCAGAAATGCTGTCAGATATTTTCCAGTTAGTCTGTATCTCAGTGTCAACTTGCACGTGGGTTTGATAGGGCTGAAAGTCGTTGCTGCGACAAAAGCTTGTTCATACTGCAACTCTCATCAGTATACAGAGAGACGTTTTGAGCTTGTATTTCAGTTTGGGGTAGAAAAATATCATTTGCAGGCCTTCATGCTAGCAGCTTTTGCAAGTGTGAATGGTTATGTTCAACGCTAAAAGGTAAGGAAAGTAGAAATTCGAAAAGCCTAATAACCTTAGATGTAGGATTCAGATGGCTTTAGATTACTAGTGATCAAGAATGTCATTTTGCTCAATCTCATACACCTCATATCTGACTCCCAAGACCAAGAGAAGATTCTTCACAATGACAGATGAGCAAAAGAAGTGATGCTACTCTAAACTTGCTGAAAATATACTTTCTACTTTTTTTACAGGGGCAGGAAGCGTTTTGTGAGTGAAGGAGATGGAGGCCAGCTTAAACTAGAAAGCTACTGAATGTTGGAACCAACTGCTGAAGCCTTAGAAGTTGAAAGGGAAAAAAGATAGGTATCTATCTATCTATATATATATATATATACAAACACACAGGCCTTTTTTGGCATGTGTGTATGTATGTATGTATATGCATATATTATATACCAAATTTCTAAGAGTTGCTTAGCACAGTTCATATTTTTTTAAGAGCACATGTTTTGGGTACAGATCATTTTTTTTGTTAAATAGTTTTATAAATTTCAGAAAGAAAAGTTCTTTCTTTGGGCATCCAGTAGACCAACTGTCCACTCTGTTGTGGTGCCTTCAGATAAGCTATCTTTTTGTAAGTGCCATGTTTATGACCTATCATTCCATGTTTGCATCCACGTCTGACTGCCGCTGTTTCTTTCAAGGACAGTGTTTTCATTGTAAAATCCCTGATTTATACAGAGCTTTCTAGAAGGGTCAGGTTAAGCCGCTGTGATCCCCCTCGTTGCTGCTGCTGAAATACTGTGCTTTGGGAGGAAAAATAGCTGTTTCTTTGTCTTAAAGAGCTCAAGAAAAGAGAGCTGGGTCATTGGACAAGTTCACACTGGTCGGTTTTAGATGTTCCAGCCAGCACGTACCAAACTGGTCCTTTTTTCTATGTAACTGGAAAAGTGAAAAATTCTGGTAAAAACACATTAAAAATATTTTTTGTGAAGCTCTCCTTCCTGCCTTTTTTTTTTTTTCGCTGTTCCAATCTCTGAAGCACGTGCACTGCGCGGCACCTTTTGTATGACAGTAGCGAGTAAGTACAGAATGACGGACAGTCCTGGAGGGGACTCTCTCTCCCCGCCCCCGTCCGGCCACAGCTCCCTGGGGCTCCGTCGCTGCCGTCACAGCGCGGCAGAGCTCAGCGCTGCCCCTCCGCTCCCTGGTAGCAGCTGGAGGCTGAAGCAATTAACCTAACGGTACGAACATACGGTGCGGAATTAACAAGCCTTTTATCACAGTGCCGCCGCTCGCTCTCAGCACTGCACCGCAGCCTCAGGCGCTCGACCCCTTCAAGCCGCCGGGGCGCAGCTGCGGCTCTGCGGGAGGAAAGCCGCCTCCTCGGGCCGCGCGCGTCCGTTCGCAGCGCAGCCGTGAGGGAAGAACGAGGCGAAAGGAGGCTCCGGGCCGCTCGGCCGGTACCTGGCGCCCGCCTAGGGCTGCGGCTGGGGGCCCGCTGTGCCCTCGGGCGGCCGCGACGCCTCCATGGCCGCGCGCTGCAGCTGCTCCAGCTTCTCCAGCGACACCGATTTGAGGGGCAGCACCTTCGGCTTGCACAGCACCATGCCGGCCGCGTCCTCCACCGACAGCTGCCCTGCGAAGGAGACAGAGCGGCGCGCCCGTCAGCCGCCTCGCGGCGGTGCCCGCGGTCGCGTCCCGCCCGCCGGCCGTACCGTGTTTGGGCAGCACCTCCCGAAACGCGCCCTTCCCCTCCGGCATAGCGGCTTCCACCCGAACGCGCATGCGCCGGGCCGCCCAGAAAGCCGCAAATCCCGGCACGCGCCGCGCCCGCTCGCAGTGCATGCTGGGGGTTGCAGTTCTTACGGGGGGGGGAAGGCGTCGGCCGCCCACCTCCGCGGTGGGCGCCGGAGGGGGAAGCAGCTGCTTCTGCAGCGCGGCGCCACGCCGGCTGCTGTCGGCGCACGCTGGCTCGGCTACGGGCGGCCGGCCTGAGCGCGTGCACCTGGGGTGACCGCGAGGCGCGGGCATCGCCGCTTCTCATAAAAAAAAGCGGGCTGTGCCCGGTCTGACGCGTTCCCGACTTCGTCGCCGGGCAGCGCCTCGGGGTTCGCCCTGCCGGTAAAAGCCTCGAAGGCTGAGGGCGTAAAGGCAGCCAAACCGGCCCGGCCGGAGCGCCGGGCTCCCCCCGCAGAGCGCGGATTTGCATTTCCGAGGATCCCTGCAGCGGCTCGGCGCGGAGCCGCCTGCAGCGCGGGGCGGGGCGGTAGGTTCGGCTCGCAGCCCTCGGGACGGGCCCGGCGTGCCTTCCGGAGCTGCTGGACCCCCGCTCTGGCCAGTGGGGTTGCCTGCGCTCCCACACGTGCTGTTTGTGTTGGCCGTGGGTTACCTGGAGGGTCTGCAGGTAACAGAGTATTGATAGTAAGGGCGGTGAGGCAGTGGCACGGGTTGCCCGGAGGGGCGGTGCGTCCCATCCCTGCAGGCGGCCGGGGTCGGGCTGGATGGGGCTCTGAGCACTGATGGAGCCGTAGGCGTCCCTGTTCAGTGCAGGGGGCTGCACCACATGGCCTCTAAAGCTCCCTTCCGAAACTAGCTTCTTAGGATCCTGTGATGATTTCTGTGCTGGCCGTGTGCTTCCCTCTGCTGTCTGCTATGGAACCTAAGGCACTCCAGGGTCTACAGTAAGACCCGAGATAAACCTTTAACTTCCAGTAAGCAGCACCTCTCTGACAGTTATTTAAAGCCTGTCTGCATTGTTCCAGAACTATTTCCTTTTTCCTCTAAGGCAACCTACAGTAGGAAACTGACGGTCCCTCAGGTAGCCAGCTTCCACTTCTCTTGAAGTCTTGCCTGCTCGTTGCATTTGGGGCCAGCAGAGCAACCTGCAGAGGCTGAAAATGGGTCCCCGACTTCCTGCCTTTTGTGGAGTGGGCCAAAGATAACACTTCTGGTTTGGTTTCAGATGGCCCAGAAGCGGGCCTGCTTCTGCTGTGATTCATGTGTTCCACTTGCAGGTCGAAAGATTGGCATTGGTGAGACTGTGGGGATGTGCTTGCTTTGGACATCCTTCTGTACCCTTTGAAGTGTTCTCACTGATTTCAGTGGGAAAAGCAGTCTCTGGTGTGCTAGCTGGTGTGCCAATTAGTATTTCCCACTGATTGGAAGGGAAAGGACAAGGGACAGCGCTCTGATTTATGAAGACAGTGAATGTTTGCAGACCAGGGTGTTTTGCACATTACATACAATTTGCAGATCAGTGACTTGGTAGTTTGTTTTAACTGATCCATCTAACATCTTAACTCTGGTTGAAAATGAATGGAAAAGACAGCCTGTTATGAATGCAGATTGTGTGCTGCGAAACCAGCAGTTACTCCTGTGGTAACAAATTTGGTCTGCGGAGAAACAGAAAATGAACTGAAAGCAAGACGTTGAAATCAAAATTGTGGGATAGGTTTTTTGACGCTGTGGATGACCATGAGGATCGGCATCTGCAGCAACCAGAGCCCATCTCAGTCATGCAAGGAGTCACTTTGTAAATGCAGTTTTCCTGCCGACGAGGTTTGTTTGCTTGGTGATAAGAAACAATGGTCAACTCGATGTGCTACTTAAGCATTTTAGTGCTTGAGAAGAGGAATCTAGATTTGTGCTAAACCTATTTTCTTAGTTAGTCAAATGCCGGCTTGGCAGCCTATCTGGAAAGCTGGTAACACCAAGACAGAGTGATTATGGGGATTGTTTTCAGCAGTCTCTGCTAAGTCTGTTTTTAAGAAACTTCTTTCCGTTAAGGAAAACACAGTTCTTATCTTCAGGATTGGAAGGACTGCATGAGAGAGAGGCACAGGCATTGCTGGGTGCTCAGGATCATACTTTTCAAGGTGCCTGAAAAGGGTGATGGTTTTGGCTTTGAGTAAGACTAGTGTCCATCCACTAGAGTGATATTAGCTGCAGTTAAACTCACACAAAAGGCATGAGTTTTCCATTTATATATGGAGGACTCCATTTTTGTTCTGCTAAAGAAAGCATAGTTATATTGGTTTAGGTTTGTTCTTTGTTTTCCCGTTTCCTACATCTGGGGGTTGCTGTACTCTAATACACGCTCTGTTTCTTATGGCAGCAAGACATATGCTTGCAGTGGGACGACACGATCGGTGCGTGACCTTGGGCGGCACCCAGGTCTGAAGCTGTGCCCTCATTGTGTTGAGAGCTGGCCTTGGGATGAAGCCAGATGGTGTCTGACGCTGGGTGAGCAGGCTTCCAGAGAGAGACAACACACTCTAGGTTCCATCCTTTTTTTACTGGTGTAGCAAACAAGTTATTCTTGTACTCTGCAGAAAGCCTCACGACCACAAAACCAGCAATAACTGTATAAATGATAAGCTTGTTTTCCTCCTCCTCTCCCCAGATATTCTGAGTGTGACAGACAGCAGGGATGTGCATTGCTGGAATCCAGAGAGTTTCATAATGTGGCAGCCGCTTGCTGCATATGCCACTGTATACACAAGACAACGTTTATGTTAAGTACTGAGAAAGATTCTAAGTAGAAGAAAGAAGCATTTAGGTGAAGCCAGTCCCATTTGTTTACAAGTCTTGGTTTTTGTCTTCAAGCATTTTAAATGCTTTTCATTTGTATTCTAATTTTTTTTGAGCCTTTCAAGTTCATATTTTCCTTTTTTTTTTTTTTTTTTCCACGCAACAAGAAAGTCTGGATTGAGTCCTTACTTTAAAAAGGAAAATCTGGTTGAGCGTCCCATAGAACCATGCAACCTCAAACAAAGGGTGTTTAAAAAATACACTTTTGAGAGGATTGCTCATCTTGAGAGCAGTTTTCAGCTCTAAGTTTAAGTAATTTAAGTAAATACTTTGTTGACAGTTTAAGAAGCTTTTAACAACACCTATCTCTGCTTTTCAGGGAGGTCTCTCTTCTACTCTTCTGAACATTTAGAGCTTGTTTCACCTCTGTATGTGCCGATGAAGTCAGAAACCTAGTGTACCAGCGTGACTAACGTGTGTTGAATAATGCATACAAATGCTTTCAGAAATGCACGCACAGATTTCATGCAGTTGTTCCCTTAAGCTGCTGAGCAGTAGGGAAGGTGCAGAGCCGTCCTCGGGGCAGCAGGAGGAGGTGGGTTGGCATCCTGGGAGGAGCAGAAAACCTCTGTGATTCCCTGAGGAAATCATAAATGCCTTCGAGGCCTTAGGCTTGGTAGGCTGATGTTTAACCCTGTGCTTGTTTTTGGAATGCTGTTAACATAAAAGTGATTTATTCTAGTTCAGGCTGCTGAATATACTCATTTTAAATTCGTTGTTGTTTGTTGTGGTGCTGTTCTCAAGCTGTACACATCAGGACAAGGAGGAGACATCCTTCCTCAGCTCAAAGATTCTGTCTCTCCCTGCTATGGATACAAGTACGAGCGCCTGGCCATACATTCCCCAGGGTGCACAGACAGCTTTCTGACCAGCTGCTCTCTCTGTTCTATCCCTACCAATAACATCCAGGGAAAGCAGAGGCTGACTGCTGTCTCGTGGCTGTGTAAGAGTCCCGTTCTGGGCTCCCAGGCTAGGTGCTCCAGAATGGCATTTCTAGGAGGTTACTGCACCACTTGTGTGGTTTCAATCGCTCAAGTCTTTGGCCTTGTGCCTTGAAGTGCCAGCAGAGACATGCTGTAATTGCCCGTAAACGCACCTTCTGTCATATCATTGTTTAATTATTCCAGCTTCTCACTGCCATGCACTGCTTAGTGTCTCTCCTGCTATCTTTATTTAATTGAGTGGAAAAAATCTGAGACTTGTGCTTCACTTACGTCACTTTGTATTTATCCAGCATCACTGGATCCTGCTTTGAAGTCCCAGCTTTTGTATGCAGAAGTCAGTCTTCTATACAGAAAAAATAATGTCCATGTCAAAAGCATATGTTAGAAATAGAATCAATATTTTAACATATGGTAAACTCTGGCCATAAAGCTCTTAACACAGTCAAATGATTGTATTATTATCCTTTGAAACTTGGCTCTGCCCCTGAGAAACAAGAAAGGGAAAGAAAACTCTCGAATAACCAAGCCCTTGTCCTCACAGTGCAGGACTGTTCTCAGTCTGTCGCTTTGTCTGTGCCACTTATTCCTTTTCTGTCTCCCAGCACTGTTTTCTTTCACACTGAACGCATTCAGCTCCAGGAGCCTTCTTTCCCCAGCCCATCCCTATGGATCTGTTTTAGTGTGGTACCAGATGTCAGTTCCATCCCAAGATCACCCTGCAACATCCCCGTGGCAGATCCACCACCATTTCAGACAGCTCTACGCTTCTATACCAAGCTTGCAACTAACCAAATATTAATGTGTAGAAAAAAACAATCTTTCTGAGATCTCTCCAACACTCCCCTTGTCTGTATGTCCTGTAAAAGACTTGGCAGCATGTTGGCTGCTTTCCTTTTCTTCCCCTTCTCTGTGTCAGTGACAAATGCCCATTGTTTTTCTGGTCTTCAGTTCAGTTTTCAGCCTCTGAGCCAGGACAACACTTTGTGCAGCACCTAGCACACCAGTATCAAGGCAGCTGTGTGCTCCTACACCAAAACAAAATATTAGGGTTGCTGGCACTCGCTCTGGCCTGGTTTGCCTCTCTCCTGGCAGGAGTTTCATGACGTCCTCCTGGAAGATCATTGTACATCTGAACAGATCTAGCTTTCAGGATCCTATTTTATTTTTTCATAAATCCTCAACTGAGATTTTCATTTGCAGGTGTGCTCCTTATAATGCTCGGCTCCTTGACTGAGCCAGCATCATTTTTGGGGTTGTACTTACTGGCTTTCCATATCTGTAGGATTATTCATTTCATACTATTTTCTGATTTGTTTTATTTTTCATCCATCTTTTTCCTGCAGGAGAGAGCAATTTATATAATGATTTCGCTGTGAAATTGACTTCAAGCTTTACTTCTATTTGTCACCGTTCAGGAAATCCATCCCTGGCTCCAGAAGAACACTCAGTCCCTGCTGACAGTCTGAAAGAGGGAGAGAAAATAGACAGCAGAGCTGCAGCTATTAAGACCAACAGGCACATATTTTATTCCAACTCAATTTTCCATTCCCAAATGCCTTTTGAAGAAAATCTTTTTTGTTTGAGAGAACATGAAGGAAGCTTGTGGGTACTGGTGGGTTTTTTGGGGGGTCCGGGGGGTTATTTTGGTGGTGATGGTTTGTTGTCAATGTTGTTTCATAGGGACTCTCCTGTTCTTGCTGATCACCGTCTTCTTCCACGTTTCAGGCAGCAGGCTCACAGCAGTGACAGGATGTTATCGTAAGGAAAGCTGCTGCTGCTGCCTCTGGCCTTGGTTAACCTGTTGGCAATAGTGCTTGCCTGGGCATGGGGCAACTGGCTTTTCACACAGCTCAGCATGGACGTGCTGCCACTCCCAGTAACTTTTAGGACACAGTCGAGTTGTTTTTCTTGAGATTACTGTACCCATTAATCTTAAGAAAAACATGTAATAAAACTGTTCAGCCTTCCTGGGGCCACCACTCCCAGAGACCTTTCCTCCTTTTGGCTTCTGCAATAGCTTCTTTCCTTTGGCTTTGCACCTTTATCAGCTAGAAATGATAAACTACAGAATTGGTTGGCTTCAAGCTCTCTTTTTTGCAGGACAGGCTATGCTTGTGCCTATTGAGGAATGGAAGATCACAAAGGACTAGGGGGAGATGGAAGGCTGCTCCCTCTTGTACACAGTGCAGGGGCAGGATACAGCCTTTTATGAAGTTCAGCAAAGAAAAGCTTGGGCTGCACACCGTACCATACCAGTCAGCTTGGTACTAATGTTCCTGGACCTTTGAAGGCAAGAAACAACATGCAGTGTGAATGAAATCTAAGCCTTGCCGCACCAGAGCACTGGTGCCAGCCAACTTTAGAAGTCTGACGTGAGAGTCAGGTGGAGCAGGTACCATGGCAGGAGATGCCATGTATCACCTGCAGGCATGTAGATCTGCAGTGCTGCTATAGCATCCAAGTCCAACCACAATGTGTGGCATACAAGAAGCTGGTGAACCCATGGCCACATTCAGCTTGAATGCACTTTCCTTGGGAGGAAGTGGCTTTTCCCTTGAAAAGCTTAACTCCCCAGGGTCCCTATGAGGTCAGTGGAAAAAGTGATTTCATCAGAATATGTTCCAGAATGCCTTGACAAACGCTTATCATTTTGACTACGGTGTCAAATGTAAGCAAACTTAACCTCTGTAGTTTTAAAGCCACTTTTGTGAGTACCAAACCCCTCTTCCTCCTTATCTCTGAGAGTTATGCTGTCCCTGGTGGGCACATTGCTTGCTGTCATTGAGGTGCTGCAGAACCAAGCTGAGGGGAGCTTATCCGCCAGTGCACAGCATGCCTTTTTACATCCTGCTTCATCCTTTTGGCTTATTCTGGAATAGGTTAGCAGGTACCAGAGAAATGAAATGAGTCAGGAAATGTTGGTTTCTTTCTGGATAGCCTGAATGGGTTGGAATAATCAGCATCTGTTTCAGTTTAAATGAGTTTTCATTCCAGCCTTTTTCCCTTTTCAAAGTACAGACGACTGAAGCCTTTAATTTGCCCTGTCTTTTACTGTAGAGAAAATTAGAAGTTTCTGTCAGCTGATAGTATCCCACCTAGAAAATCCATACTAAAAAAAAAAACAACAAAAAAACACCAATGTGTTGTCTATTATGAATGAAAAAGCTCTTGCTGGTTTCTCTCATTTGTAGTGTTGGCTTTGAAAGATAAATAGTTTGAACTGGTTGACTCTCCGTTTGTGTAAGTGAAGATTAGCTTGCTCGATAGCCTGATGGATCTGCAGTTTCCCCTTGCACTAAATAAGATACAGAACTGCCGGTCTTGGGGCAGTTAGGACACAGCACATACTTGAAAAAAATTGTCACTTTTATAGTAAATAAGAGAAAATAATCTCATGCATGACATCCTGGATGCTTCAGGATTGATCCACTTGGAAGAGCCCCTGTAGGACCTAGAAAGTGTGTCTGAAACTGACAAACATATGTAAGTGCTAATGAGTTTAAAGTTGAAGCTGACATGCCCAGAACAGTTTTTACGTGGTAGTTTTGCAACCCTAAACCATGAAGCTTCGTTTTGAGGACAGAGGCGTGTTAAACAAACTCCATCCTTTTTTTCCTATGTGTTTGCTTTGTAGAACCAACAGCAAGAAAAAGTAGAATTTCTTGTCTCTCAGTTGAGCAGACCTGACTGAACACAGAGAAGGAACAAGGTAAAAAATAGTAACATCTTGCTGTACTGTAGTCTCTCAGCAGAGAACCACATTTTGAGGTTCCCCTTCTTTGTGTCTTTTGTATTGCAATAGAAGCTTTCACTCTGGTGGGCAGTCTTTCTCTTCAGTGTGGTGGATCTTGTTGTTGGCCATTCTGTTCCAGTGCTGGTTCCTAGGCATTGCCAGTGTTTGTAGATGTGTATGTGCATCTCCCAGGTATGTTTTCTGTGCTTCATACTCTGCCTCTCTCCCTTTTTAGGCTGTGCCAGCTCTTCCAGCCTCCCCACTTTCTGTATACCTGTGACCATGGCAGTACAGCCAGGATTACATCTAAGGTGAAGACAGAAAAAACATGATGAAGGCTTTTGCTCTCTTTGTGATGGATATGATGCTCACAAAAATGAAAAGGTTGTTGTCGTGCCATCAGCCTTCCAAGCTTTCTTCTTTCCCACAGAACAAATGAACACGCAGCAATGCTTGGCTGAGAGACTGAGGCCAAGGTTCTCATAAACTGACAGTTCAGGAAAAGGAATAGGATAGGATGGGAAGGTCTGAACAGAGTGAGGTGTAGACGAGAGGAAGGTAAAACCTTAAACTGGGAATTTGGAGGTTTGAGATGAGATGGAGGGAGGCTGAGATTCACAAAGAAAGCGCAATCAGAATTTAGAGGAGTTTTATGTTGAGACCATCTGTGCAAGGAACCAGTAGCAGGGGAGGGACAGGAGTCAGCAGAATTGTTTGTCAGTGCAGAGAAAGTCATAGAGGATAGGAAGTTAGAAGAAGAACTGGACAAAGGAGACTGAATGAAGAGCTGGCATAGGGAACTGGAGCTGGAAGCACTGTTGGATGCTAAGAAAGGAGAGGCAGGTGGAGGACATCTGAAGGTGTTAGTTGGGCATAGGCAGGGGGAAGGGATTGCGGTACTGGGGAGAGCTGCGGGCTGGGTGGCGGGGAAGGCTGTGGGATGGGGGAGATGTGCTCACTGGGCCATCTCTGCTCTCCAGGCTGGCAGCCAAGCAGGGCTTACCCAAGGCTGGCCTTCACTGTGGCTCAGCCAGCAAAGAATTTGCCTCTTGTTGGTCTGCCTCAGACAGCGAGAATTTAGTGCCCTGGGATGAGGTGGCAGCAGCTGCCTGCTGGGGGAGGAGAGGGCTTGCTTGTAGTTAGATGAAAAAATAAAATTACAGTTGGGAGGAGGCAGTGATAAGGCCACATGAACAAGAGAGAAAAGGTCAATTCATCAGTCCGGCACCCAGTAAATTAAGAAAAGGCAAGTGGGGCTATAATATCAGAGGTATCTGAATTCAGTCAGATGATTCTGAAGTTGCTGGATTGATCTTGTGGTCAGCTTAAGCAAGCTTAACAAATTAATTGCAGTATTTTAGTTCATTGTGTAAGAGCTAGCTAATAAATCACAGTGCTTTGTAGAAACATGCTTGAGACAACTGTGCAAATACTGAATAGCCTTAGGAATGGTCTTATGAATCCACGGAATAATCCAAATTCCAGCACTCCTCCCCCTGCATTGCTGGTCTAGATATAGGATAACAGTCACTGCTGTTATCTGCTCCTTTTTGAGGCAGGGGGGCAGAGGTCTGTATCAGAAATGAGGAGGTACCAGCACTGCTGGGGACCCCAGGAAGTGCCATGATGCTGTGTGATCTGCACCACAGCAGTCCTTTTAGGAACATGGGGAATGCTATATGCTTTAGAGGAATATTATTATGGTTGCAAAGTCAGGCATTTAAAAGTTAGGCAATGTCCAAATGAAATGCCTCTGAAACCTTAATTCAGCCTGTGTACACACGCAGTTATGAAATGCTTGTTAATTATATTTGCCCTGCTGTTCATTTCAGCGTGAATGGCAGTAATTCAAGAGCCTCTCCCAGTTCTATAGGTTTTCCTACAGAAATGGAGACTGAGCAGCCTTTGACTTGCTGTCTGTAGACCTGTCTTACAGAGAGGTACTCAGCCACAGTAAATACTATGAGGTTCAAAATATGGGCCAGCATTTAATCTGATGCTAAGGGACCAACTAACACTGCTTAGGATGCTGACCTCCCTTACTCATCTTCTCCCCTGGTTCAGGTCTGTGTCAATGAAGATCTGGGGAGAAACGGTGCTGCTAGGGGCTGAAATTGAGCTGGAGCTCAGCTACCCGGCATCCAGTGGGAGGGTATGAAGTTAACTACTCAATTTGTGCAGATTAAGAACAAATCTTGCGTGTACAAACTCTTGCAGAAATGTCTGTTAGTTTTGATTGTTGGCACAAGCATTACTGTAGGATCGGCCTAATCTCACAGTACATACTTAAGGAATTGCAGCAGAAGGGTGGAGCTAACAGCGTATGTTTGCTGGCTGATTCCCTGCTGGCTGACCGTTGTCCTGCCACGCTTTGTTTCGGATTTTCAGTCTCATGTTTCACCCGCTTTCGGCTCCGTGCCCCACAATACAGAAGGGCCGACCGCGTTTCGAACGCTGCCCAGCATTTGTTAGCAAAAGAACTGAGAAACGAGCCGAGGAGAGCGGGCAGACCCCGGGCACGCCGTGTGCACAGCCCTGCCGGGGCCGTGTGCTGCGGGCACGACCCTCCGTGAGGCCCCGGGCCGGCTCGGGGCGCGGCCGGGCGGCGGCACCGCGAACGGCGCCCCGGCTCCCGGACGGCCGCCAGCGCCGCGGCGTCGCCAGGGGCGACCGGGCCACTTCCGCCCGCGGCCAAGATGGCGGCGGCGCCGTGACCCGGAAGTGGATGGCCGCCCCGTGCCTCAGCGGGCCCGCCCCCACGGTGCCGCGGGAGGGCCGTGGGCGGGGAGTCCCGTGACGGCTCGGTGCGCGCAGACGGTGGCCGGCAGGGGCGGCCGGGTCGGGCGGGGAGGGGGGGGGCCGAGCGAGCCGCAGGAGGATGGCGGAGCCGCACGGTAGGCGGTGCGGCAGGGGCCGGGGCTCTCGCGGCGGGGGCCGCGGGGCCGCGCCGAGGCGGTGGCGGCTGACAGCGGGCGGGGCGGGCCTGGCGGCGGGAGGCCGCGGGCACAAAGGCGGGGAGGGCCCGGGCGGCGGGCACCGGGCCGGGCGGGGGCGGGCGGGCAGCCTGGGGGGTGCCGGGCAGGGGGTGCCGCGCCTCGCCGCCGAAGGGTGGCATCGCCCCGAAGGCGGCACAGAAAGAAGAAAGAAAGGAGGAAGCTGAGCTCCGCAGCCTCACCTCTGCTCCTGCCCGGTACCGGGGCTGCGGGCAGGGAGGGGGGCAGGGAGGGACGGACTCGGGGCGTCGGGCCGGGCGCTGCCCCAGCACGGGCGCGGGGTTCTCCTCGTGCTTCACGCTCTCGGCTGTTGTTCGTGGCGGCTCCGGGCGGCCGGCGTCCCTCCGAAGCCCTCGCCCTCCCGCCTGGCACTACTCGCGGCTGGCGCCCAGGGCACGCCGGCAGCTTTCCGCGGCGTTCGGAGCGTGATTTTGCCTGGCGGTTCTGTGCGAAGCGGGCGCGGAGCCGTGGGAGCCTTGGGGAAGGCGAAGGGCCGTGGCAGCGCCCGGCGGTGCGCTGCGGAGATCCGCTGGGCTGAAGTTCCGCGAAGTGCTGCTGCTTGGCAGGCTGATGGAGCAGTTGGCGTGGGAATGAAGCGAAAATCGCGGCGTGTGACAAAGCCGTCACTGAGTGCCGGAGTGTCAGTAGTGATTTTTGACGGATGTGTTTGGGATGGGGCTGTGGAAGCTCTAGGTGGTGTGCAGCGTGCACATGTGCGTACACAAAGGCACTTCTGAGGCAGAGCGTTGCTGATAAGGAGTTGTGATTATGTGTGGTGTCATTGCTGCGGCACTCGGTCTTCGTTTTTGGACTGTTGCCTTTAATAATTAGATTCAGGCTCTCGGTTTTCTCCTATCTGCTTGTTTTCACGTTTCACTTTCTACTTATTGTTTCCCTTTTTGCCTTCTGAACTGTTTTTATTTTTTTAATCACTCGGCGTTATTGGGTGCTTCTATTTATAAAATTGAGGGCTTAAAGTAGGAGGTGGTCAAATTAAGTCACACTTATTTACAGCCGTATCTCAGACATATGTTGTATGGTGATCTCGATATAATCCTAGGCTGGTTTTGGGGAAGATTTGCTGTATCCTATGAATTTATTAATACGCTGTTGTGCATACATTTTAATTTTAGTAGCATCCTTATCCTCTTAGTTCCTTTTGAATGATTTGAGCTTGACTGTTTTGGTTTTCTGTGCACTTATTCTTTGTTCTGGGTAAGGAGAGTGGAAGGCTATTTTCATAACGTGAGGCTGGATACCTTTTAATTTTAGGCTAATATTTGCCAGCCATCAGCACTTGTGTACGTGTGGCAAGGCAAAACGTGTACATCAGGCAGAACTAATTTGTTATCTAACCTTGTAGCACAGCACGATGCTTCCAGACAAAGCTCTCCTTGTACCCGCAGCCTTTGAGGAACACATCCCCAGTGAGGATGCTGCCTTCTGCCGTGTCCCTCTTCTGCTCTTTCTGGAATCACAGAGCGATCCTAGGGCGATGCAGGCAGAGTCTGCTGGGAGCTTCCCTTCCCCGTGTGCCAGTCTGGGGCGGGAGATGCAGGAGGGGACGTTCTTTGTTGTGTGACACTGAGATCGCCCTGACGGCGCATTCTGCTCAAGGAATTGTGTGTGGCACGGGGGATTCCTTCAGCCTATGGATGTTTTCTCTTCACGTGCTCTTAGCTCGTACACAGAAATGATTTTCTCTGAAGGTTCCTGTGTGCATTCCTTTTAGGAAAGCCTTGGATTCATTGTTTCTTGGCTGTGGCTTTCTAGAAATGTGTGTTTCTGCATGGTGATCGTTGCTTGTCGCCGTGGCCAGCTGCTCCCAGTGCTGTGTAATGCCAGTGAAATAGGTGGATGCATGTGCTTAGATGCATACATAATGCTCGTGCTTGTTAATTGTGTTAAAGTATCTCCTGTTTGTTCTGCTGCGAGTGATCTG
The DNA here is from genome assembly GCA_035772895.1 of Perdix hodgsoniae. Lineage (NCBI taxonomy): Eukaryota > Metazoa > Chordata > Aves > Galliformes > Phasianidae > Perdix > Perdix hodgsoniae. Next base: position 3,086,500 of record JAPSGF010000013.1, read on the forward strand.
TGCTTGTCGAGGCTGAGGAAGCTGTGCAAATAGCTGCACTCCCTTTTGGGAGAATTTTGCTGGGCGGTAAGGAGGTGAAACTGAATTTCACTTGTTTCCATTGCATCGCCATACGGAATTTGGGTAGGCGCTAAACACGAGCCACTTTTTTCTTCCAGTGGTGTCTGAAGAGGAAAACTCCTGTGTTGCAGTGTGCATGGAGGACAGGAGCTGCCTCGCCCCGCTGTGCCCTGCAGCTCGCCCTCAGCTCAGGCACTGTGCTGTGCTCCTGGGCCCAGCTCTGCCTCCAGCACTCGAGGATCACTGTGAGCTCCCCAGTGGCTTTGGGTGGGTGAGTGGTGGTGAGGGCTGGTGCTCAGGCAGCCCCCAGCCCGTGGCTAGCCCCACTGCTCAGCTTTCCCTTCCACTCACAGTGCTCTGAGGCTCATTCCTTGCTTTTTATTAGAATATATATGTATATATATTTTTTCTATGGCAGGGCTTTTTGGATCCTCTTTTAATGGAAATGCTTCGTGCTCTCCTCTGTTGCTGTAATATCTTGTGTTTATTTGTATTGAATGCAGCTCTGCATATTGGCGGAGATATTTCTGCTTTTTTTTTTTTCTTTTTTTTTTTTCCTGGTGGGTTTGTTTGTGTGAGAGAGGGCTGGGGAGGACACAGCAGTGAAGATTAAGCAGCCAGTTGTAGCTAGATTGTGGAGATAAGAAGAGCCCTTGTTTACACTAAAATCCTACTGCTGACATATTTTAGTTTGTTTGATACAGTAGTTTTGCTGTGTTACAAAACCCACCCAGATAAAACATATAGCAAGAAGGTAATGTTTGCACTACTAGCCACTGACCTTAATTTGCTTGGCTTTTGTTTTTGCTGCATTGCTTGGGCTTGACTGTATTGTGAAATGCAAATAATGCGCTATTAAATCTAAGGGTTGCCTGACACAAAGTTTTGTTCAGTAAAGGCAGTTTGGGTACAGTGGAACAATGATCCCGTGGTAAAAAGGGGACTTTAATCAGTACAATTTTTTTCCATCCTTAACCTCTAGGTAATGGATACGCTTTGTAATTGTGTACTGTTGACTTCTTTTGAAATAGTTGAGTAGCACGTGGTTAACGTTGGGGTGTTTTAAGCTCTGTGCGGCTGAAGCCCTCGGTCTGTGTTGCTGTACAGGAGAAATAGGGAGTGTGACAGAGCTGATGGTGGCCATGCTGTTAGTGGTGTGGTGAGGGGCTGTGGGTTGGTGCAGGCACACGCCGCTGAGCGGCCAGAGAACTTCTTAAACCAACCTGACACGTGTTTGAACTTGGTTCCCTTAGTGTTGCTTTGCTGCTGAGGTGGACGTATAAAATAAACCAGGAGGACTTGAGGGACTTGAACGTAACGGTTTGCTTTTTGGCTTTCTTCTGAAAGGATGGCTGTGTCTGAGTGGATGTAGAGAGCCTGGTGGATGTAGGGAGCCTGATTCCCTTATTGTTGCACAAATGGTTGCGCTGGGAAAGCACGCAGCTATGGCCTGTGTGTGTGTCTGTGTGTGTGTCTGTGTGTGTGTGTGTGTGCGCGTTCGCAGCGAGCTGTGCTCCTGCTTACCTTCCCATGCTCACTTTCCACGTGCCCTCCCGCCTTGCCGAGCTGTGTATAGGATCGTGACGCCGAAGGGCTGCAGAAGGCACCATTTCCACGGAGCCCGGCGGTGCCGTGGATGCTGTATCCGGACCTGCCTCCCCTGTGGTCGGAGGCTTTGTGTTAGGCATGCATCCTAATTGTTCTTCTGTTGGCGTTGTGCTGCGCTGAAGGGCTGGGCACCGATGCAAATGGCCTTTCTAATACCTTCCGTATTTGCATTATAATGGCTGCGTAAATACTGCAGCACGTCTCGGTTCGCTCTCTGCTTTGACTGCTGGGGTTTCAAATAGGCTCTTTCTGGAGCCTGGATCCTGTTCGTGGCTGGGATTGCTTTGCAGAGAGGTTCCGAAGCTCATCGTTCCTAAACGCTGAAATGCGTTTGCGATGAGGTGCAGTTTTCACTTGCCCGTGTTCTGGTCTCCCACTCCTGCAGCCCGCAGGCTGGGACAGGCACTGGGAGGCAAAACCCCCCGCCAACAAAGCGTAACCTCGAGCAGTTGGGCCACTTCTCACCAGCTGTTTCTGAACGGACTGTATTTGGGGTTACAAAGGATGCTTGCTTGAGACTTGGTTTTGCGTGTGTTCTATCTGCAGAACTCCTCTGAACGTCTGTGGGAATATTTGATGTGTAAGGAATACAAAATATTGTGCCATCGTTGTTTTGGTGCTGAAACGTTCAGTGGCTTATGATTAACTTCATCAAAAGCAGCCTGAATTTCCTTGGAAAGTGTCGACACGGTGATGTGACTGAAACCAGTCTGGTTTTGGGAACAGGTGGCAAATTGCCATCACCTCTCCCTCGTGAGTTTGCCTTACAGAGTTGTTAAACAGGGCAGTGATTAGTGACACTTACGTAACTCTTACTGATCGGTAGTTGCCTAGAGATGTTGTTATCCTTGTACAATGCCATCTTCTAAAGGTTTGGATTCACTTCGTGTCTCTGCCACCTGGCTGTTAATGCAGTAGGTGTCAAATGTAGGGAAGGGCAGAGTTTTATGCTGCTGCTTGTATCTTTGGCTAGCCAGAGCGAACCAGTGACAGCTATCTGATGTGATGTAGTTTGTGAGAACTGCAGCGAGATGTGCTTAAATCAGACGTGGTTGTGTCTTGTGTGTGTGGCTCTGATGTTAGGTTGCTTCCAGTTAGCACATAATGAAGCAGCAGCAATGATATGATGAGTGACCTCGTTGGAACTGTAGTTAAGAAAATGCAGTTTTCTGAAACAGTGATGTTATTGCAAGAAACCACAGATCTGCTTGACTTCTTAGGTGTCACTGCGTAGTGCTGCAAACAGTCTTACTGCAACACAGCAATTTTAACACACCGCCAAGAGCTCGTGCTTTGTCTGCTTCAGGTTTAGAAGTATTATGCAGATGTGAGTTTAGATCTTCACCGTCTCCATTCTAATAGGGGTTAGTAATAAACCAAGAAATTGAAGGGGTGGTTCATGACTGTTTAAGTGGCCAGAAGAAGCCATCGGGATGTCGCGTGTTGACGAGGAAGAAAAAATAAGCATATTTATTACTTTTGTGAAGAATTAGTTGACTGGCAGCCAAGAAGACCGAGGCCTGATATTTATTCATAGACAAGGGGCAGCAGTGGTCATAGAGACTCGGACTCTTTCCTTTTCCTTCCTCTCATCTGTGTCCTGTCGTCTCAGTGTTGGCAGGCAGGGTTTGGCTTTCTGCAAGGCTTCTCTGCAGTGCCTGGCACTGATGGCAGCCCGTGTGCCACAGCACGTGAGCTGTCTGGTCTGCTGGGTAATGAGACAGTCGCTGCTGTGCTTTTTTGTTGCTGAAAGTTTGGTTATGATCTATTTTGTAATACACAGCATTCATCATGTTTATTGATCATTGTCCCGAGTGGAAATATTCGTGTTGTATCAAAACATTTGAAGCAAAAACAAATATTCTCTGCTTTAATTGTTGCATATGTGTGTTTATATGTGTGTATATGCATATAGATACATATATAGTTGAACAAGATTCAGTATGTCACTATGGTTTAAAGTTTGTATAGCACTGCAGTGAAAGTCTTAGTAAATCTGTAAATAGTTGGCATATAGTGCAGCTGGAGGTACCAAGTGGTGTGCTGTGCTCTGGGAACATTCAGATTCTTCACTGAGCCCCATTCCTGCTTTATTATCATATTGTATCTATTGCATTACTGTCACAGAATCATTTGAGTTGGAAGGGACCTTTAAAGGTCATTTGATCAGCTCCTCTGCAAGGAGGGGGGTCAGCTACACCTCCATCAGATTGCTCAGAGCCTGGTCCAGCCTGAAATACTGGAGTTTATTCCATCTTCATTTAAAGCAAAGCAATAATAAAAACCCTATAAACTCTCCCTCCCCCCTCCCCAGCTCAGAAGCGAACAACCCCAGTCAGTGAGTAATCCTTGCTCTCCTCATTTGATGAACAGTTGTATTTCTGAACTTGCAGTGGTAGTTGTGTGCTTTCTGGATGGTGCTCTTGTATTCCCTTCCCCCTGCCTTGAGTCAGCTGCTGCAGAAAAGCACAGTTCTGCTTTTCTTTTAATTCTCAGTGATAACCATGCAGAGAGGATTCTTCTTCGGATTCCTGTAAATGCTGACTTCTGTTCAGAAGTGTTGAGTTGCGTGGGGTCACTGAGTGTAACAGAGAGAAAATGACTTACAGGCAAACTCCTGGAGGCATCAGGTGGCTAAATGTGTAAACACAATTACACAGTGATCTGAAATGGGTCCTTATAAAAAGAAACAGTGCAAAGAAGCGACCTCCTAATCAAGGAAGTCAACTGGAGAATCCATCTGTGTAGTCCTGCAAAGTGCTGATAGTGGCAAAATATGAAGGACTTGCAATGGAAACCCATCCTGCTGTTGCTTCTGACATCGCATTTACGATGTGGGGTTTCTGTCTTCATGGTTCCTTGTAGCAGCGATGGTACAATCAGAGGCTTTAAAGCCAAGAAGAAATCCTATGAAGCATGCATAGCTTGAAGTGATCTGCATAGTTTTCTTGTCGAAGGGATGAATGGATTAAAGGAAGCCTTAGCTCAAATGTTAACAGACTTCATCTGTGGCAATTACCTTCCTAATACATTTAAACATTCTAATGGCTATGCATATTGTGTAGTGTTTGCAAAACCTAAGATATTTCTTATTAAAGAGACTTTTTTAACACTGTCAGTCAGATTACAGTGGATTTAAGATGCTTGGGGGTTGGTTTTCCTGAAGAGGGAAATTTATTGCTAAAAAATATGAATTACGAAGCATGGGAACTTGTGGTTGTGCAGCAAAGTTTTGTTCTGGTAAGTCCCCCCGACGCCTTTGAACTCCTGTGCAGTGCAGTTTGGGGCAGATCTCAGGCTATCGGATTTGTTTTGCTGTGGTGAGCTCCATGTTTGCTTTTTGGAATACTTAAACAATTGTTTGGCAGCTTTCTTGACAGCATATTGTGTGTGGCAGGCCTTGTTAGGAAGGAAACAGAAGTTTAAATATCAGAACCATGAGTTGAAATTCACATACAAGATACAACGACCTATTTATTTTTTTTTTTCATGACTTCATCCATGAATTTATTTTCCGTGCTTTAAGCTGTTATTAAGTACATCTTTACAACAGCAATTTCTCAGCCCATCTCTAAAAGAAGCCCTCACAGAAGTGTCAGAGCCATTCCCCGCACTCAGGCTGTCTGCTGCTTTCCCTCTCAGGAGCGCAGTTCTGTGTGTGGCTCTCAGGAGCAGCCCTGCTCCCATCCCAGCAGGCAGGGAGGTTTCAGCCGCACGCTCCGACTGCAGGTTTTCCTCTTCTAAACCGAGATTCTCTTTGTTGAACCAATTAACCCGCTGGGTGCAGGCCAGAACTTTCTCCTGAAATCAGAGTTAATGAATAAACAAATTAGACTGGAAAGGTTTCTCTTAACAGACAGTGACAGTGTGTGACAGGGATACGGCTCGCATCCCGCAGCCACGGTGTACGTGTGCCTGGTTCTCACGAAGCCATCGGGGTACACTTCTGAGCATAGATCACACGTTTGCATCACTCATCTGAAGGCATGCCTCTGTTGGAATGCTTCTGAACCGATTCCAGCTCCTCTGCAGCAAGCAGATGGGGTGCACACGCCTTCGTTAGTGAGCAGTTTGCCCTGCTGCTGGGGCTGCGGCTCCCTGTGCTCCGCTCTCTGCCTTGGCTCTTCCTGCTGCCGCTGCTTGCTCTGCTCAGGGAAATCGGGAGCTGCGTTCCGTGCTCCTGCCCTCCTGTGGCAATGAAAACGTGAAGGCTTTGCTCAAAATCACGTCGTGTAAAAATAAAAAAGAAAAAGAGATGAGAATAAGGAACTGGTTTGTTTCTTCTGTAGCAGCTTCTCTCATCTCTCAGGATACACGTTTGTTTTGGTGAAGCCTTCTGTGTCAAAAGCACTAAAAATATCCAAGTACTTTCTAAACTTGCTGTTAGAGTTTCGAAGGCATCTTTCAGAGCTGTGAATGAACCTTCTGGCCTCTCGGTGATACGTGCTGTCCCTCCGGCGCTAAGAAGGCACAGCAATTAGAGGGAAGGTTCTGCCAGGCAGAAATGGAGATGGGATGCTGTGGTTTCCCTGCTGAGAGCTGGTGGAGCCGAGTGCCAGCGTGCAGCTGTGTCCTGGTGAGCAGGGAGCGAAGGCGGGTTACCCCCAGCTCCTGCTGCGGCCCCAGAGCAAAGCTGGTGGGTGCACGCAGTTACTGCTGCCAGATCTTATCAGCAATTAAGGCCATGCAATGACGTGCTGGCTCTCCCAGCGCGTGGTGTGGATAACAAGTGGTCGTGTTGGCTGCAAGGATCCTGAAGTGGCTGTAGTGCGTGTGTGTAAGTGACCTCTTGTTTCTTTAGCGTGTCTGGGAAAGGCTCTTTCTGTTTCTTGTGCTTCACTCTCGTTGTAGCCCAGAATTCTTCCTGCCAAGATTGGCTGCCCTCAAACACGACCCACCTCATCTTCTTTGGAAGTATTTTTTCTTCCTAACTGCTTGAATCTGAGGGGATAATCCTCTTTTAAAAATGCTCTAAGAAGTCAGCTGGCATCTCAGTTTTAAAGTGTATGTAAACATGTATGTTGTATGTGGACGTACAGCTCCTATCTCTAGGCTGACATTTCTGCGTTGTTCTTCATCTGTGAAGTCTCTAATCAGGTGAATTCAATTTCTATGAAAATCTTTTTTTTTTTTTTTACACTTAAAGGTGCTTCGCGCTAGCAGTTTCAGAAATATGGAATATATTCAGTAGTGTGCTGTGATGATTTAAGGCAATGCTTTATGGTTGTACCCACTGACCTTTCCGCTGTGTTTTGTTCATTTTCATTTTGTCTTTAAAGACCCTTAACCAACAGTTTTAATACAGCAGACAGGGTTTCAACAAATAAGAAGTGCTCTAAAGCAAATTGGTGTAATCTTTGTTGAAAATGTCTGATCTTATGATGGCCAGGTGAGTTAATTCAAGATCAGGCGGTGTGAATTTGGAGCAGGAAAGCTCCTCATTGCAGCTGCTTGTCTGTGTTCCCATGTTCCAACGTGATGTGTGCAGCCTCTGTGCACCTTGGCCAGGAGTGAGTGGTTGTGTGCCCCAACTTTTTCCAGGTAACTGTAATGCTGGAGCCTTCAGCCGTGAAGTTATTGTCTGTGAGCCTACTGGGCAGGTAGAGTTTTCAAACAGAAGTGAGGAAAGGGTTTGTACGCAAGTTCTGGCTTCAAAATACTGCTGATAATTAGCCTGCTGTTTAGAGAAGGCATTAAATAATGATGTAAGCTTCTCTCTCGTGCTCTTTCACTGGCAAAGCTGTGACTTTGCCCCAGTTGGAGATGGTGAGCAAGGATGCTGCAGTTGTGCACAGGCTGTGTGTGGCTGGAGGAGTTCAAGGGCTGACTTTCAGGTTGCTGCCTATCGGTGCAAAGTGGGCGCTCAGACCTTTGTGTCCCTGTCAGCAGCAAGCTTACCATCTGAGCTCGTTGTTCAAGCAGTGCGGGGTGGGGAGGGTGACAGCCTTGCCTATCTATTTTTGTTATGATTTTAAATTAAACTTGGTGTTGTATAAACTGTTTTATGGACTAGATGAGAGACTAAGGAACTTGTTAACAAGTTTACGTTTTTGCAGTTGCACTTTGTTGGCTGTTCCATGTGTGCTGCAGGTGCGTGTGTTCATTCACTACAAACATGTGCTGCCTTTCACTTACTGGAAGCAAATGGTCAGAGTTTAACACTGGAAACGTTCCTTTTTGCTCAGATTTTTTTTAAGGTGGCTGCTCTCATACGAGGTTTACCATAGTAGAGATGGTAATTCCGCAGCTCCAACATGTAGCATTCATTCAAACTCTGATTTTTCTTGCTGTCAAACTCTAACTAGCAGCTCCTGAGCACTGCATTCTGTTCTCAATCCGATCAAGGGGGCAGCTGTACGATCCTTCATCTAACGAGATCAGGGCACTGCATATCTGAGAGCACTGTCTGGCTGTGGGTGTTAGCAGTACACAGTTTGAAGCACTTGTAGTGCTCACAGCCCAGTGTAAATAAAATGCCTAACATTGAAACGTAATAGAAATTTTTTCTTTCTTAACCATGTGACCACAGGGCAGAGTAATTAGGAATTTGGTTTGGTTCTTTCAAATCAAGCTTTTCGTTTGTCTGTAAGGTTTGTTGTTTAGTGTCAGGTGTTCTCGTATGCTGACGCTGTCGTGAGTAAAAAAGAAAAGGAAGAGGGGAGAAAAGAAAGTGATTTTGCAATGTGCTGGGCTGTGATGCTTGTCAAATTCACTTGTGGGTTGCTCCCTGATTTTATTTTCTATTTTTTTAGTGGTGGAACACAGTGATTTCTGAAGAAGTAAGGCGCCTTTTAAGCAGGTTCTTTTAATATTTGAAGAAATATCTAGAAATAATGACTAATGAAACGAAAGCTTCTAAGAAAGGAAATTATAGTTGAAACAAATGGCATTTTTTAGCTCCGCTCAGATTTGCTCCTTTATGTCTATTTATTGGAAATAAGAATTTGAGGCTGAAACATACTCATTGGAACTTGCTCTCTGGAAATGTCTGAAACTTTCTTTGTGGTTTGGGTCTGGGTTGTGTTTCTTTTTTTTTCTTTTCTTTTTTCTTTTCTTTTTTTTTTTGTTTGTTTATTTTCTCTGTGCTTGATCCATCCCTTAATCTAAGCAGTCTGCTGTTGTCCTGGTGCTTGAAAAACAAAAAGGAAGCTCCAGGAGATGTTGAGTAGGTGCTGGGTTATGGCTGCAGCTTCTACTTGCTTTAGTTTTCCTTAGAAAACATTGTAGCTATTAGATTATTAATAGTTAAATTTCAGTTAAATCACAGCATTTAGTGGCTCAAAATAACCCCTTAACCAAGCATGGTTGCATTTTCTTGCAATATTCTCAGACTTCAGTATTTTTTTCTTGGAGTTAACCATGGTGAATGGCTGTTTTTCCCACTGAAGTTCAGTTAAAGAACTCAAACTGCTTTGTGCTTGCTTTTGGTTTGAGTCTCCCAACAGTAATCAATTACTATTTGCAATTACTTCTGATTCCAGAGGGGAAACCCAGATAAGTGTCTTTCTTGCCACAGGGACCTGTCCTCTCCATCTCCCTTGGAATTGGCGTTCTGTGTCTTTTTCTCTTATGTTCCCACTGTTTGGGGAATGGTTAAGTAAAAAAGAACGCACAGGTATCATTTTTTTTTTTGTATAAATAAATAAATATATTGAGGTTCAGGTTCTTTGTCTTTCTGTGGAGGAGCTCTTTTTTACATCTCCAGGTGTTTTTCTTGCATCCTCATTGTGTTCCTGAAATGTGGATGGCAGAGACAAGCATGTATGCGTTGTACCTGAGGAGCTGGGGAGGTTGCATTTGCCTTCCTCCTTTGCTTCACGACTTTAAGATACTCGCAGACAGTTCAGGTGATCCCTTGGTGGGTTCTTTAGACCTCTGTCAATGATATCTGTTTGCTATTAGGAAGGACAGTAAGGTGCAAGGATGACATCTAGTATAAATAGGCATGCAGAACATGGTTTGTGTTTTCTGTTCTGCTGTAGCAGCTCTCAGCTTCCATGCAGCTCTCAGCCTGGATGTATTTTCATCAGTTTTTCTAATTTCCATTATCTTATTTAATTCATTAGAAAGTGATGAAGCTTATTATTGCATAACACCTGTAGTATTATTTCAGTTTGTCTGACTTTTTTCCCATGACTTTTTTTAGATGAATGTTGCTGCTACTTTCTGCTTTTGCAGCAGACAGAGCTCTCAAGCATACTTAAGACAGTGTCATGCAGTTGATTTTTGGCAAGCAGAAATCATGTTTTTCACTATTTCTAATAAAAATGTCATTAAAAAAAAAAAAAAAGGATGCCTCATCTGAACAGATTTTGAAGAATCTGTTTGGAAGGGATCGCAGTGGTTTACTTCTCTCTTTCTTTCTTTTTTGTTTCCTTTTGAAGGAAAACATCTTGTTCCTGTGAAGATACCCAATTTATCGTGTTTTCCAGAATTGATAGCGCATGAAATAATCTTTTAACCAGGCTGCTTGTTATGAGCAGAACAGTATTCAGCTCATTAGCTGATAGATGTCCTGATCATCAGACGAAAAAATAGCAGCTAAAACCTAAGTCTCGGGAAACCCACATATATATATATGTATATATAAGACATATATGTATATAAGACATTCAGATGTTGTCTTTGTTTTTATGATGCTAGTGTTAAATGTTTTTTTTTTGTTTGTCTGTTTTTTAATAAGAACTGAATAAAATTACCATTATGACAGAAGTTATGACAGGTTGGCAGTGTGAAGGACTTAAAATTAGCCAGTTGTGAGCAAGATGGCCTCTGGTGCTTTAGGTGCCTGTGCTTGTTGGAGCGTTTAATGCTCTTCAGTTACTGCATGCACCTGCCTTCTGTAAGGCCCCTGTATTGAGTGTTGTGCAGGACTGACACTTGTGGGATGATTGCTGTCTTGATAATTCTGTATTTGTGTTACCCTCCTGGGTATGGTTTCTGGTCCCTTCCATGGTCCCTATCCCCATTCCTGCCCCATGTGCTGCTTCCAGCGCTATGTTTTTACAGCACGCTGCTGTTCCACAGAGTCATAGAATCATTAGGGTTGGAAAAGACCACTAAGATCATCCAGTCCAACCATCGGTTCACCCCCATCATGCCTGCTAACCCACGTCTCTCAGTGTCACATCTTCATAGTTCTTGAACACCCCCAGGAAAAATGACTCCCCACCTCCCTGAGCAGCCTATGCCAGTGCCTCACTGCTCTTTGTGAGAGTAAATTGTTCCTAATATCCAACCTGAACTTCCCCTGTTTCAGCTTAAGGCTGTTACCTTTCGTCCTGCCTCTCCAGCAGGCTGTTGGTGCTTTTTTCCTTGACACAGCTGCTGTGACCCCACAGAAAGCCTGGAGGTAGGAGAGCACTTCTCAGCCATATAGGAAGGGTCTGTTCAGCCACTGTGCCTTTGACTTGCTCTGTGGGAATGCCTTGTATCAAAAGAAATAGGTGTGTAGGAGTTGAGGAGGTGAAACAGGCTCAGGGTTTATGAAATATTCAGTCCTTTGTTGCCAGAGGAATTCCTTGCAGCTTTCTTATTACAGGTTTTGAGGTGGCCTAAAGTGAACATGGTGAAATTCAGCACTGCACAAGGCAACTTCTTAGCAGATTGCAAGTCCCTGATGTAAAACAAGAGTACACCATAGGGTTTTGTGAAATCATTTTAACATTATGTTCAATATGAACGCTGTGCTTTTAGCAGCCCTTGCTCTCATAACCCCCTGAACCAAGTAATGTCCCTCTGCTGCCTTTTCCCCCAAACAGTGAAAAAAACAGAACTGTAAAACAATCAGCCTAAAGCCTCAAGGATTGGCAGGCAGCTACTAGTAAGCATCCGCTTTGAGGAGTGAAGTCTAAAAAAGGTCAGTGCACTTAAAAGAGCTCTCACCATAGAGAGCACAGGCTGTGTATAGCTCCACACGGCGCTACCTGAGCCACCCATAATATACATTTATTTGCTTAAATAGTCTTTCACTGCTTTCAGCTATTATATTTAATTTTGCTTTGCTCTTGGGGGGGGGAAACATTTGAAAGCTTTGGAAAAGCCTTGGGAGCAATTTTATTCTGCGTCACCTTATCGTGGTGTATAATGAGCCTACGTTTGTGTGGTGCTGCTAATTTACCAGGTTCCCCAAGGTATCTTAGAGTTGCTGTGTTTCTGCAGCTGTGGCTGAGTTCCATTCCAAGAGGTGGAATGGAATAGGATGCTGGGCTGTCCCTTGGAATGTGGAAGTCATTTAGTTCTGGAGCTATGCAGCATGGGGTGAGGACAGGAGGGCCATAGTGCAGCATCCAGCTGAGGCTGTGGGAAGTCCAGGTGAGCAGAATACAAGTGGTGGAAATACAGGGAGCAGCTGCAAGTGAGAACTTAGCTGGAGCAGGCACACGTACAACGGGGGAAAAAAGTCATGTCTCTTTGGCAGTCAGTGGTTCTTACAGCTCAGTGTGAATGCTTGGATAGTAGAAGTGGTCCCTTGCATTGTGACAGGGTGAGTGTTTGATGGAAAAAGAGAGGAGAGTATCACAAACGCTGTTTGAGGCACAGCACTCTCTTATAATGTAGGTAGGAGAGTACAAAAGTTAGCCTGAATTTCACCAATGCATCTGTTGGACATGGTCAGATAACAAAAACAACTAGAAAAATCTCACTGCAAAGACATTGGTTAAACAGGAGTGGGGGAAGATGGGTAGATCATCTTCATTTAAACTTTTCTGACTTTTTTTCCCCTCTGTAATTTTAAATAGCACGAACTTTTGAAAAATGTCATTCTGAAGGAAACAACTCCAGCTCATGATTAAGCAGTTTTCAAATAATTTTTATTTCATTTAGTTGTAAATGAGGTGGAAATGTACATTTAAATGGGAATGAATTTGTTTCCAGTTATGGCTGTTCCCTTTTCTATGGGAAGAATGCAGATCTTTTCAGAGAGTTCTATTTTCTGAGAGCAAGTTTGCTGCAAGATGTGCTAATGAATTTGAAAAGCAAGGAGATTTATAATTGGAAACTTGTAGGTAAATATGTACTTTCTGGACTCTACCAGACACTTGCTTGTCTTCCAAACTCATGTATGTTGGTTGGAAAGTGAATCGTACTGCGTATGTCCTTTTCTCTACATGAGTTATATTTATACAAGGTGTTCAAACAAACCCAGGTTTTTCTCTTAGTTGAACATCAAGAACTGCAAATTATCTTAGCTAGAAAAAAATGTAGCGAGGGCCAGACAGTGTGCAGTAACAAACTGCCATATGTACTTATTGTGGCTTTGGCTTTTCATGTTCTGTGTTCTTGCAGACTTCATTCCTTTTCATCTTCAGGATTACGTTAAAAGTGCCTTTTAAGTAGATTTTCAGATAGGCTCTTTTCCTAGCATGGTAACCCTCTGCAAAGGGATCTTGTGACTTACACAGTCACTAATTATGGTCAGAAAATGCAAGGACTGAGAGTCATCCAGCACTGAACTTTGCAAAATGGTCATAATTATTACATAAAAGCATGTTGAAAAAGATGAGCAAACTTACTGGATCAAATTCAGAGGCAAAGAAATGAGGAGAAATGGTAAGAAAACCAATAATTTAGCTTTTTTATAAGGTAATTGTGTTGCTGGTAGAAACTTGGGTAGGATGCTACCCTAGGTAGTAATAGAGAAATGCTGATTTAGCTGAGCTGAGATTTGTGGTTGTGCCTATTTCTGTAAGATAATGTAATGTAAGTTCATACAGAATACATCACTCCATTGTTGCGTTGTGTTTTTACTTTCTCTCCTGCCTGTCATTCTTGTTTTGTCTCCTGTTTGGTTTTATTTTGATGCGTTGTCTTGATTCCAAAGAGGAGATGATGAATAGGAAAGAAGATCCTTGATGCTGGCTTAAAGCTTGCACCATCCCCTCTGATGGCACCAATGACATTTTCTGTGCTGTTTGTAACAAAGCAGTGAGTGACAGACTTCATCCTGTTTGTAGGATTTGATGAAGAACTGTGATGGATCACTTCTGCCTTCTAAAGACCACTGATTGCCAATGAGAAACGACAGAATCTGTGTGCTGCGTGATGGTGACAGCAGAGCTTTTTGTGGGGAGATGTTGGCTTTTGCCACAACAAAGTAACCTTTGATCAAATGAGTGTAGTGGGTGGATTCTACCATTTGCTTTTATGGAAGGTAGGGTATGACCATAGGTGCAGAATTTGTAATGAAGTAACCTACAGGTAACGGAGGTGCTGCTTATTGCTTATCCTTTCACATATCTCAATCCTAGTTTATATGAACTGAATTCATTCCTGTTTTGCTCTTGGATTTTCCTAGTCTGATGACCGTTTTGGATAACCTTTTTGGAATGTCTAGTTTTCAGGACATATGCTAAGACCAGGAAGCGTGCTTTATTGAGCAAGTTCAGCCGTTCACATTCCACATACTATGCAGGGTTGCACTGCTGCTGGCACCACGAGTTCCCCTGGAAATAGGACATGCAGCCCCAAAGGTCTGTGTGGGGGGACTGGCACCTCTTTGCTTTTTAAAATAAGCTGCTTCGTGGTGTTAGCAGAATGCTTTGTACTTGCTCTTGGAATCTATTTCTGCGAACATGAAATGGCGTTTTATAACTGGGCTAACAACTGGTGTTTTTTTTGTTTTTTTTTTTTCTTTCCTGTAAAGGAGAAAAAGAGCAAATGCTTCATTAAAAGTAGTGTTGGAGCATGCAGCATGAATCACGATATGTGTATTTTTGTACTGGTTAGATATGTTCAAAGACAGGGCACAAAAGATTATCCCTAGGAACAGAAGGTGTGGATGGTTTTCGATCTGCTAGCAGGTGGCCTTTTTTGTCCTGGTAGGTCTGGACTTTGGTATGTGACATGGCACTGAGTGCAAGAGCACAGTCAGTGAGCAGGTGAGCTCAGCAGCTTTGTAAGTGACACCACCATCCTGTGTGACTGGGTGCTTGCTGCAGAGCTGGGCTGGGAGGACTCTGGGGTGGGGTGTCCTGGGAAATGTGCCTTGTTCTTGAAGTACAAAGCAATTGGTGTCTGAGCACCTGGTGAAGCTGAGTTGCTCATTCACAGTACCTTTGGCTCTAAGTGCAAATTGATGTGTAATTATGTGCCCACAGTTACAGATTTATGTAAGTGAGATATAAGGAAACCTCTGTAAAATGGTCTGTTGTCCCTGCTCTGCCCTGATGCTGGTGTGGTTATTCCCCCCCATACCTGCAGGTTTTGTTCAAATGCAAACTCAAGTTTGCTCAGCTGTCCTTGTGCATGAAAGGCGCAGGCAGGCAGAATGGACTTGGCTGTGGTCCTTTAGCAGTTAGGATATCCCAAAGGGCTTGGTGGGCAGCTGTGGTCTGTGCCTGCCCCAGGGCTGCGGTGGAAGGGACTGGGGGGGACGTGGGATCACCTGCAGGTGTACTGAAAGCAGGAGGGTCAGACGGGCGGCAAGCTACCATCTGCTGCCTGTTTGCTTATGAGGTGGAGGTGAGTTTAATAGTTTCCCTTTCTCTGTGGGATAAGGCAACCCTTGCAGTGTTGTGCTGCTGCTATTGGCGGTCCTGTGCTCTGACAAAGGAGATGTCTATCCAAAGAAGTAAAACAAAGCAGTGTCTGGCCAGCATCTCTCAGAAGCGCTGTTTTTGTCGATACGGATTGGGCTGCTCTCTGGTCTGTGGCTGCATGCTGGCTCGTTGTTCTGATGTCTGTGTACCTCGAAATGAGGTTTTGTGTGCAAGGAGCGGTACAACCGCTTGCTGACTGAGTCAGCACTTTGCTCTCGGCTGGTCTGTGCGGCTGCAGCAACAGAGCTCAAATGCACTGACACAGATGAAAACTCTGTAGGTCAGATGTTCGAAGCTCATAAATCATAGTAGGGAATTTGCTTTGTTTGCAAGGGACCAGTTGGCTTCGGCTTTTGGGGTTTAGAAATGAAAGCAGTGGCCATCATTTTTTTTTTGCATATGCGGTGTGGGGAATGGAAAGTCTTTGTAGCCACTTTGGCTAAACTTGAAGATACATCCATGGCTTTTTTGTGCTTGTGGTGTAGCATGCGATGTGATGTTGGTGATACACTTTCTAAGTGAAAGGCAAGTACACAAACAAACAGATTTTCTTCAATGCTTTGTGAATTAACAGGTGTTGCTGCAATTACTCTGCAGCATGAGAACTCTGCCTTGTTGGTAGAAGCCACCCTTTCTGACTGATCAAAATTTCCTAGAGCAGAGTTGCCACCTCAAATTTATGTTTTGTTTCTTTTTTTTTTTTTTTAATTGCTGTGTAACACAGTCACTGTTTGCCAACTCTGTTTGCTGTTTCCTTATTTCTTTGGCACGTTTAATATTCAGTGATCTTTGTGATTTGGATTGAAAAGCCGGAGCTGTGGTGTGTGCCTTGTTGGGTTTGGTCGAGTACAACTGGAACAAAGAGAAAAATCATTCCTGTTCCGTGAGATAAATTCATTATTACATCAATAATTTCTCATTATATATATATATATTTTCTCATTTCTCTCTATTTCTTCCTCTGGAGGTCTTAGCTTTCATACTGTACAAATGAAACCTACTGGAGATCTGGGAAACCTAAGGAATTGTTGAGAGGTCTGTTGTTAGCTTTAGGACCAGAGCTTTGCCTTTAAATAACTTGTTAAAACTAGAAATTTCTTTACGTTATTCACATAAAGACAAATTTAAAAGATGGAGGGAAATCTTTGCTGACCTCGGAGGTGATATTAGCAGTGTATATATATATATATTTTTTGTGTGTGTGTGTGGATAGGGAGGTAAAATTGCTCTGCAGTGGCACGTAGGACACAGTTCTGTCTTTTACAGCCTTCCCTGAATAGCAGCTGGGTGAGATCCTTTTGCTCAAGCATCATCTTGTATGAGATAACATCTAGGAAACTGTATTTATTTACCAGGTTGCAGGTGATTGCAGGTTTAGTCTGCCTATGATTGCAAATGTTACTATTCCTACTTCAGTGTGCTTCTTATAAAGCAATTATTGCTTGAATGTTTCAGGTTGTGTTTTTTAGGGATACAGAAATCTGCTTCAGTTACTTGTATATTTCAGTGTGTGCAAGGTAGGTGTGTTGCTGTTTCAGGCAGCTGAGGAGGGTGACACATTTCAGGATACAATCAGTTGTTTCTGTAACTGTAATAGGAGCACTTTGGGTTCTGTGTGCCGGGCCCCAGTAAGGATGAATCAAAATCCTGAAGCTGGTTATTTGTATCTATTTACAAAGGGTTTTACATTTTAAAAAGGGATATTCAGAACAGGGAAGGGATTGTATGCTCTAAAAGTTGCGTTTTCCTTTATGCGCTGCACCACGCAGGAGCCTTACTCCATTTTCCAAGTTCTCCGGCGCATCATAGTTGAATGGCTGTATGTCAATTGAATGGCTTTGTGTCAATTAATATTGACAGGAAGTCAGTTTGAGCAGCATTAAAAAATGGAAGTGGTTGGCAGAACTGGCTAATTTC
The DNA here is from genome assembly GCA_035772895.1 of Perdix hodgsoniae. NCBI lineage: Eukaryota > Metazoa > Chordata > Aves > Galliformes > Phasianidae > Perdix > Perdix hodgsoniae. The sequence continues at coordinate 3,103,626 of JAPSGF010000013.1, forward strand.
ACTGAGTTTCCTTTTGCTAAAAATATCTTTAAAAGAAGCCCTCCTTTGGCAATACAATGAGTGCTTGTTTGGCTGTGGTTTGGAATTGATGGTGACTCTTGTCCTTTAATGAAAAAGGGCTTGAAAAATATGAATAACCTTTTGAAAAACACTCGGCTTCCTCTGTGCAGTTCGTGGTTGTGCTCATGTCCTCCAGGAGCTCACATGGGTAATAAGCTTACATAGCACCTTATGTAGGTGCTTACCTTCAGTGCACATGTAGCTCTATGGGCTTGACGGGTTGGCAGCAGCAGTGAAGTTGTGTGGTGGTGCCTGTGTGAATACCGAGATGGAAGGGACCTGTGAGCATCATCGAGTTCATCTCCACACATGACCATCCGGAAAGACTACCTGGGATGTGTTCTGTGGTCTTGGGTGGTAGCTGGAATCCTTGGAAAAAAAAGAGAAATGCTACAGGTGCAGTCTGTTTAGCTGTCAGCCTGCTGCCATGGCTTTGGCACGGTGCTTTGGAGGTGTGCTGCACTCTGCGCGCTGCTCCTGGTTCTGTTACAGAGCCACAGCTGCCTGTTGCTTGCTTGCAAGCTGCCTCCTGGCATCCTGAACGTGGAGGGAAGGTTGAGCTGTCTGGCAGTGGCCCTTTGTATTGCTGCTATTTTGTGCCAGGAATTGTCTTTGTCTTCTGGATGATGATTTCAATCCTTCTTTTTCAATTTTTATGCTTCTGTGTAGGCAAAAGCGTTTGGTTTTTAATAGAAAATGCAACATTAGGTCAGCATGTTGTAACAGGGAGCACCATGCGTGCTTTTTTTTTCCCCAGATACAACTGCATGTCTTTGCTGGTGAAGGCAGTGAAATGCTGCAACCTGTTTGCTCCACTGAGCTCCTTCCACCAGCACCTATTTCCAGCTCTCTCCTTTCTCAGTCTCCTTCAAAACCTGCTCTGTGTTGCCCATGAGACATTCTGCTGTCTCTTAGATTCAATTGAACTGCAAAGAGCAGCCTTTTAGAAGTTTATTTTTTATCTTTTAAAATATTCTCTCTTTTTTTGTGTGTTTGTCACTTTACAGCACTGATCTGTGTTGTAGCTGTTGGGCACTGCTACACGAGCTGAGTTTACAAACATTTAGAAACAGAGTGTGTTATTGCTGAAGACCAGCTGACAGCCACTGGAGGCACTTACCCTGCTGTCAGCTGGGTTTTTGCATGTAGCCATTGCATTTCCTATTGCTGGAGGTTTGCAAGCATGTAGATTATACAGCACAGAGAAGTTTTAAAATAGAATGTAGCGAGGCTGGTAATCTTGAGATTAGGACAGGTTAATGGATGGTTTAAAAGCTGGGTATAAAATCTTAAGTATGTAGTAAGGAACCAGCTTATGCTGCTTTGGAAATCTCTGTGCTGGAGAGAAGTTAAAAGCTGCTGCTCCCAGGCTGCTGTAGCCCTTTACAGCAGAGTGCTCCAGAATACGGTTACTGGGAGCAGCAGGGCTTTGCTGTGGGCTTTGTAGCACAGTCTGTGATGCTGCCACAGGAATGAATGCGGGCAGAGGGCTGGGAAAGGTTTTGTAGTTCTAGTTCTTGCTAATGGTTCAAGCATGCAAAATATTATTTAATTGATTTTGGTTATCGGCCTTTATGAACTTATGCAGAGGGTGGAATGTCAGGGAAGAGGCAGAGCTCCTGTGGTGGCCTTAAGGAGATTCTAGCAGCTCCTGTGCCTGGGAAAAGCAAGGGGCTCTTCAAGATTGTCAGCAGCAGAACTCTGTCAGTGAATGCTGCCCTGCAAAGAAAAGTTACTTCCAGGTTAAATGGTGGGCTGATGTGGGAGCATGCAATTCTTGCTGCTGTTGATTGTCCTTTTATTTTCTTCCATGGAGATACATTTGAAAATCTCTGGAGAGTATTCAGAATTGTGAAGTCCTTGGGGGGCGCCCAGCGTTCTGAATTCACACGCGAGTCTGTGCTGCCGTCTGTGACACGTGATGATGATTTTGTAGAAAGGTAAAAGGAGCTCTGCAGGTTTCAGACATCTCTTCAGTTAGTCTGCATTATAGCCGTTGGTGGGAAAGGTCAAGGTACCGTTAAAAGACGCGCTATAACCTATCCTGATGAGAAACTCCTCCCTAATTTCGCTTGTCTGGAAGGATAACATGATCTATTCCTTCAGAGCTCCCAGTTGAATGTCTCAGTAGGCTCATTTGAAAATGAACTTCAGTATTTTTTTAATGTTCCAGCTCTGCAGGTGACTGCTGACTGCGTGCTGTCCCGTGCTGGAAGCAGAGCACAGCTCGTGGCTCAGCAGGTCGGAAGGCAGATCTCAAAGCACAGCGTTGTGTTGCAGTGCGGCGTTAGATTTCACTGCGGATTGAATCGAGGCTCTGTTGTGCTGAAAGAATGAGGCTGTATGGGTTTGTTTGAAGAGACAGGCACTTAAAATTAAAGCAGATCTCTCTTCCTTCAGGTCAATAAAGAACATTCGTGTTTATGACCAGGGTGTTGTGTTGAGAATTAGCGATGATGCCAGAGGGTGGCTCACAACTGAAATGTACTACTGTACACAAATACATATTATGTTTAAGAATTAATGTTTTTATTTTTTTTTCACGTATACTAATTACTATAGGTCTTCTGCAGTGGGTCTTCAGAGCCGTGGATGTATTTTGTATTAACACTGGGCTTTTCAGTTTTTTTACCAATGTTTAAGTGGTGGACAAATATTAACCTGAACGAGTGCTGGCTTGAAGTAGAAACATTCAACTCTTAACTGGAAAAGAGATTTTATATTTACGCTAACTTTGGCTTCTTTTCTCTCCTGTGTTACAGAAGTACTAATACGGAGCGCTTGACCTTCTGATCTCTAACAGCTGAATCTCCTGAGACCAGGATTAGGAAAAGAGTGCCTTCAGAACCAATATGTAGCAAATGGGTATCGCACCTCTGAAGCTCCTCCCTTGGTTCAACACTTGCACGTTTTAAGGATCCTTGTAGCCACAACAGTGAATTGCTCTTGTTAACTTCAGAAGTGGATTTCATGCGGTGCTTGCTAAGTGTTGAGTCACCATGAGTAGTAATCTAGGAAAAGAAAAGGACTGTAAAGAGAAGGATCCAAAAGTCCCATCGTCAAAAGAAAGGGAGAAGGAGGCCAAAGCCTCCGGAGGATTTGGGAAAGAAAGCAAAGAGAAGGAGCCCAAGACCAAAGGGAAAGATGCCAAAGATGGAAAGAAAGACTCCAGTAGCACGCAGCCTGGGGTAGCTTTTTCAGTGGACAATACGATAAAAAGACCGAATCCAGCCACAGGTACCCGCAAAAAATCCAGCAATGCAGAAGTGATCAAAGAGCTAAATAAATGCCGGGAAGAGAATTCAATGCGCTTGGACTTGTCCAAGAGGTCTATACACATGCTTCCATCAGCTGTCAAAGAGTTAACGCAGTTAACAGAACTTTATTTATACAGTAACAAACTGCAGTCTCTACCAGCAGAGGTGGGCTGTCTTGTGAACCTGATGACACTGGCCCTGAGTGAGAATTCACTCACCAGTTTGCCTGACTCTCTTGATAACTTGAAGAAACTGCGCATGCTTGACCTGCGGCATAACAAACTGAGAGAGATTCCTTCGGTGGTGTACAGACTGACTTCTCTCGCCACTCTTTACCTACGCTTTAATCGTATAACTACTGTGGAAAAGGATATCAAAAACTTGTCTAAACTCACCATGCTTAGCATACGAGAGAACAAAATCAAGCAACTACCTGCTGAAATTGGTAAGCGATTGCACTGATTAAAGGCTTAATTCTGTGCTGAAGTTGATCTTGCAGGTATATGTAAACTACCTCTTTTTCAGGTGCTCTGCTCCATTTAAAGTGTGCATAAAATTGTTGTCTTGATCATACTGTCGCAATGTTGGCTTATAGTGAGAGTAATCAATACCCTGGACGTAATTTTTCATACAAAGCAACCCTCCTTTTTCTACATCTATCATCTTAAAACCAGCTAGATCTTGTTTTCATCTCTCCTTGTGCTTCCACATATTGTGCCTTTGGAGCCCAGATGGTTTGAAAGAAAAAGAGAAGATACAAGGGCACATCTTACTTTCAGATTTCTTTATAAATCATTTATGAGCTGTTGTGAGTTATAAACACATTATGGGCATGTTACAGAGGGATATGACCATGGTTAGAGAAGGTAGAAAAGGTGCCACATGCTATTACCATGAGCAAGCTGTTGGATGCCATAACAGTTAATAATGCAGGTTAATGATTTGTGAAAGTTTCTTCTTTCTCGAAGTTCTGAATATATTAATGTGTGGAAGCTTAGTATAATACGGCCAAATGTTGTATGCATGGTTGTTGATTCTTATGACTTTTTAATGGATGATATTTGCTTTTTCCAAATGTTGTTACAGAATGATGAAAGATGGCTACGTGAAATGATATAGAAGTGGTGTATTGATTTAAATAGTGCATGACAGAAAGTGTGCGGGAATGGCTGTATTTCAATAACTGCTAAGTTGTTCCTAATAGCTTCAGATTTGTGGGATACATCTCTTCATCAGACTGTTTTCAAGCAGTATTTCAATATCTTAAGTGCTTCATAAAAGGGAGAGTATATCATAAGCTTTTTTTTTTCTTTCTTGTGTGACTCCAGTTTTTACAATACAAGTGCTGGTTAGTGCTGTTAGGGAGGGGACACAGAACTTCATGCATGGAAGAAAGTTGAAGCAGCTTCTTTAAGTGGGTAGAAAAAGCTTCTGCAAGATGCTTAGCCCTTGTAACACTGTGGGTAAATTCCTGTACCTTTATTTGTTTATTTATTTCTAAAGTGAATGTGGGTCTTCCTCCTGTTAACACTTCTGCACTGGCTTGGGTACATGTTACTAAAGTCGGTCATGACATTCACTAACTTTTACAAGGTTGGGAAATGTTTTTGTTTTGATCTTTTTCAAGCCAGCAGTATTTGTCTCCTCCTGCACTTTGATCTGGAAGATGTGTGATATCACTTCTTCTGGATAGCGGGAACTCCTGGAACTTCTTGAACACCTGTCAAATTACCAGCAGTGTGCACTACAGACAACGTGTACAGCATGAAGGAAGAAGTGTAATGTTGCTGGTGTCAGTCTTTGGCTCCCTGCAGGTGCTGTTGAAATGGATTCTATCATAGCCACAGAAACAGGATTTTCCTAAGCAGAAATTAAATAGTTAATGTGGTATGTTTTCTGATGAAACGATTTCTCAGTTGGCACTGGCATTTCAGCAGTCCTAGGAATTTCCCCTGAGAGAACTAAGGAATGGTAATTTTGGCCTATTATTTGACACTTTTAAACCTCACGGCCTCTGAATCTTTCACTAATTGAAGAATCATACTGGAAACCATGGAGCTGATGTTTGCAACCAAAACATGCTGTGTGTTCTTACATCCATTGGAGAAACTGTGACTGACTTAGCTTCTTAAGTTATGCCATGCATTGGTCAGTGTTTTACCCATGTCCATTCTGTGGCTCGGTTATTAAATGTAATCCAGCAGTCAGCCCATGAAGTTCAGCTGGGGATAGTTCTGCAGAAGTTTAAATTAGCAGCGTGTGAGGAAAAAGCTTTTCAGTGTTGCATTCCAGTGCTTGGTGTTGCCCTCTGAAAACCTTTTGTAGGTGTGTTTGATACTGCAGATACTGTTGCTGCTGGAAGTGCTTTGTCTCTCAGCTGTTTTATTTGCTGTTAAGTTTCCATTTAGGTATGTCCTTTTTGTATGTACTTGTTCACAGCAGTCTTGAAAGAGGTGATATGTAACAGTTTCATGTAGGAACTTAGATAAGTGAATCATGAATGCATGTGTGCATTACTTTTTATTGCTACGGGTCAGCAGCTCAGCATGGAAGGTGTTTTAGAAGCACAAATACAGGAGGCTATCGCTCTGCTAAAGCTTCAGTGGGGTGTTCCCATGTTCAACTGCAGACTTGATGCAGAGCAAACTTCTCTGATGTGGTTGCCTATAATTAAACTGGTTGAAAAATTAAAGAATTGTTAATCTTAAGTAACGCAGTTACAGCTGCCAAACATACAAAATAAGTGTTTGAAAACCTTTTTCCTCAAGTGGTGAAAACAGATAAGATGGTTTCACTTCTGTGATTTTCACTTTCGTGTGTCTTTGTTCTGGTACAAAGATGAAATGTTTGAGTTGGACACAGCTGAGAAATGTATTTCTTACTTTCCAGTGGAATTTCTGTTTCTTTAAATGCTTGTTAGTTCTCTGCATTTTGTGTGCACGCTTTAAAAGCTGCTGGTCTTTTTGGTTCCAACAATGTTAATCTGTACACTTATAGCACAGCTCCTAAATATTACATGCCAAGTTGAACTTAACAGTAAGCATGCTTGTATTATCAACTTGTAAATTACACAGAAATTCTCATTGCTCCAAAGCAGGAAGTAAAATGAGGCCATTATCTTTTATAAAACAATATCACAAGGAACATTTCAAATTCTTTTCAAAAATACCCCATTGTTCTATGGCCCAAGGCTCACATATCTGATGGTAAGCTCGTCTACTTCTTTGTGTTTTTGAAAACTCACAGATTATGTGACCTGCTGACTTGTTGGGGGGTTGGAGATTCATGATCTTTGAGGTCTCTTCCAACCTGGGCCATTCTGTGAAAAGTCTTGCAGCACCTAGCTGTGATGTGCTGGTTTAGCAACCCTGGTGGGCAAGTGTGCAAAGAACCCATGGTTTGCTTTTGCTAGTAGACCTGCTGCAAAAGGTTGCTCTTAAAAAGGAAGGAAAAAAAAAAAAGAGCCCAAGCATGCTCTTGGAGAGCTGGGGCTCAATGCTCTGCACAGCACTCAGGTGCCCTTTGGAATCTCCCCTTGTTTTTTCTCATTTCTTAAACTTTGAGTTGATCTTCTCTTCGATCCTACGGTAGCGTTCCTCCTTTGACGTTGACATGTTGTCTCATTGACAGTATGCTGCCGGTGATGCGATTTTGATTGATTGACCTAGAACCTTAGGTTCTAGAAATGCTTATCTCCTGGCAAGTGCTAGTATTTGTTAGAAGGAGATTCTTTTAGGGAAACCTGAAACTAATGCTAAAGCATTGCTTAAAAGCTTGAGTGAAGGTAATATATTTTACAAAACATTTGTAAAGCATGTAGTCCATCAGATTTGAAGTAGGCTGTGCTATGAAACAACTGGACTGTTAGTGTAGTAGTGTCTTGATAAGGATCTATAAGGGATGAACCTTCAAACATAGAGCTGTTGGGGTACAATCTTGTATTTGGTTCTGTTTCGGACTTCAAGGTCTCCTTAGTCATTAGGCAGTACAAACTCAGATGTGTGACCACAGCAGGGGGAAAAGTTCCTTTGCATTCCAAATGTCTTTATATGAAAGAGGAATTGTTATTATCTAAAGTTAGTGAACAGATGTGTGCATTTCTGGTCTTTTTTTTCTCTTCAGAATGTAGTACCAGCTTGGTCCCTTGCATCCAGTTGCTTTGTAATGGAGAGGATGATGATTTAAATTTTCCAGTCCTTCCAGTATTCAGAAGATTTCTTAACTCCAAATAATAGCTTACTGTACTCGCTCACACAGTAAATCAGTAAATGGTAAAAAATATTCTCTGTACTTTGGAAAAAGATTTTTAACTCAGCAAATTCAGGCTCTAGGTACATAGCAAGTCATTGTTATTTGTTGGACTTCCCTTACTACCTTTCCAGCAACAAATATATTGCCTCTACATTTTTAATGCAATGATTTTAGTAGGCTGCATGGTAACTGAGGTCTTGATATGCACCATTTTATTTTTAAAATATAAATGGATTTGTTTGAATGAGAACTAAACATGCTTAAAAAGAGTTTGACTGAAAGCATTCAGAACATCCTTTTTAACTCATTCTGTTTTGCAGGCTTAGCTAAAAGCTGTGTTGAAGGACAACTGAACTAATGCTCGATCCTGCCTCTTTCATCTGAATCCCTGAAACCCTGGTCAGCTGATTTCTTTCACTAAACCAACAGAAACATTTGTGATTTCTCTACTTTTGTTTTCTGTTACTTTAGTTAGCTGAGTACAAGGAAGTTTTCACTCAAAGTGGAACTAGTGGAGGAGCAGTGGGCCAGCATGGTCTGGAGTGAGAGAGCAGGACCACTGCCACTGGTAGCACTCAGCTGCTAGATGAGCTTGGGAAATCTTAAAGGTAGGATTGCATGGGTTAGATGACAGCAGGTGAAATGCACTGCACGTGGCTTGAGGAAAGATGGGTTACTGACTACAGAACCATTGAAATTGCACCAGTTTATCATTTCAGAATCTTCTTCCCCCTTTTTCATCCCTGCTGTCCGGAAAATCCTGTGTGACACTACGAGTCCTGGTAGCAATAGCTGTGCTTCACATTCCTGAAGAAATTTTTGTTGCGTTTGTGTTTTTATAATTTTTTCTTAGCAATGAGAACTTATTTACACGTTTTTTTAGAGCAAAACTGCTCTACATTTCTCTTTGTGTACCTATTTTTTCTTGTAAGAGTGCATCCTGCTCCAGTTGTGGCCCTAATAAAATGTCCGCATAAAACCAGGACAACTGTACATACAAGACTTAACCTGACCCCTTTCCCGGATCCAAACTATTTTCATACTGGGGATTTCCTGAGTCTGGTGCAGCTTTTCTATTTAGGAATTCTCAATAGACTCCTTGTCCAGGGGCTTGACCATTTTTTCCTTTAAACTCTTCTCATCCTTGGCAAAGTCCACCAGTTTGCTTTGGACACAGCTTTTGACTGCTACATTTAATGAACTTCAGCTCTTGCATTCGAAGGTGCTCAGCTGTCATCCTTATCTGCATGCCATTTACAGTGTGTAAATTGGTCTTCTAAGTTCTGCTTCTGACCATGAATGGAGTGTTTGAAGCTGATCATTCCATGAAGCTTGACGTGTCTTTCTCCCAGTTCCCTATACGTATCACTTTTGTCATGTTAGTTGAATTCACAGAATCACAGAATTGTAGGGGTTGGAAGGGACCTCTGGAGATCAGCAAATCCAACCCTCTGCTAAAGCAGGTTCTCCACAGTATGTCATTTCGTTGTTTGGTGACTTTGTCTTTTGAAGTTCTAAAGTGCTTGACCTTGCTCTTGTCCTTGTAGTCATGAATAATTTGGTATTAACTCTGCTGCTCAGCCTTACATTTGTCGAACATGTATACGTTCCAAGTGCAAAAGCAGAACTTACCTGTTCTCTTTGCTGTTGAATTCTCTCATTGGAAAAAGTGTTAAGAGGAAGGATTCCACGTGGATGCTTTGCCAAAACAATCTCCAAGAATAAATGTGGAAGTGAGGTCACAAGGTGGACTCTGCCTTCATCACCATATCTGGTAAATTGTCCTTTCCAGGGAGATCAAAAGTTGAAGTTTAGAATGGAAGAATGTGAATGCTATCATGAGTCAGGCAGTGAGCACGAGAAGGATGAAAGCTGGAGGAACTGCTTTGGGTTGAAGCCAAGCAAATGCTTCAATCTGCAGGCTGTTACTTGAGCTTGCCTTTTGCATTTCTTGTATCTAGATTTTATTGCATTCCCCCACGCTATATTGAAAGACTTGTTTTGCATAATCAAGTTGATATTTTCTTTGCAGAGACTGTTGCATCTTGTACAAGTGTTTGACTTTTTTTTTTCCTTTTCTTACATAGAAATAAAAATACTGTTGTCAACGCAGTCGAAATTGCATCTACGCAGCTTCTGCAAGTTTCTTAACACTCTAAATATTGTGTTTTCTGTCTGTGAATGCAACTTTTATTCTATGGAGAATCTGGTCAGGGCTGTTCTGCAAGGGAAATATTTTTAGATTGTAATTCAGGGAATCTGCCTACACCAGACTTGGAATGTCTCTTAAGGCTCTCTTCTGTTCTTCCCTTCCCCCATCTACCCATTATTTAGATCATTTGTGGTTTCTTCACTACTTTGAAACGTTTTTCACAAGACTGGCACCTGTTCTCAGTAGCATAGGCAGCAAACCAGATGTGTGCAGCTGTGTTATTTCGTATTTATCTCACACTGAGTTTAGTGCCACCTTATTCGATGGCTGGCTAGTTGCAGAGCTTCTCAGTGATGCTTTTAATTTCATTTCCCTTTTTTTAGCAGATCTAACAATATCGAGAAGAAATTATTGTGGTTTTATCTAAAAGCCCCTTCTTCAGTTTCAGCAGTTTGAAAGATGCCCAGCTGTGTTCCTGGGTTTGCCTGCCATGCTAATACCTGCAAACACAGTGCTTGAGAATATTTTCATATGTTTGTATTCTAATGTGGTTAAAGCCTGGAGCTGTGAACTGCAGTGTAATAAATAGAGGCTCTGCTACGTGTACCCAAGGAGTCAGAAAATGACTGATGCGGTTCTGGTTGCTTTCTCGAGCTGCAGGAATGGTGAACCACTTGCTTTTGGCTAGCTTCAGCGTTAGAGTCTGGGTTCCAATTCCTGTCAGACCCTTGTGGGGCTTTGGTGGTGTGTTGTCAGTCGGGCAGATTTGTCCTTGCCTTTTTTCTTTTCTTTTTTTTTGGACTGGCTTTATGATAATGATTAAGTAGACCCGCCTCTTTGATCTTTACTAGGTTGATGCCCTGGATGTTATTCCAGTGAACGCTGACAGCTTGGTTAAAAGTCCAGCAATTTTTTAATAACAGCGTTGCAATTATTTGAACTTCTTGAACGCTTCTTCAGTGCTGAACAGAGGGGAATATTCAACTTCTCTACGCCTGCCCTTGCTAATGCAGTGCTACGTGGTTAGCCCTTACTATATGTCAGAGCACCGGCTGCTCCTCACTCCGAGTGCCCAACACCCAGGACACAGCCTCCCTGGGACCCCGGCTCCTCCATCTGTTCTGAGCATCCTGAGCTGCTCCACGCTGTCCATCCCAGAGCCCATCTGTAGCCTTCTTGTGTCTTTCATGCGCTCATGATGGTGTTTGAACATGTTTTCATTCGTATTTCTTTATTTATAACTGAAAGTAATAAGAAGTGGTTTTGCTGTTGTCTTGTCAGAGCTTGTTTTAAAACAGATTTATAGGGTTTCTTTTTGGTTCAGCTTAGCTTCTGCCTGTTTGGTTCCCATAGCAAGATTCTGTTATGCGTTCGGTAAATTGTAAATATTGCACCATGCCTAGTACTGATTTGTATGAATATTTTAACTTTGATATGTAATTTCTGACCTTGTTAAGATTTCATTCTATCTACTCCCTAATTCCTCCTTGTAAGCTTTTTGTTGTCAATAATAATTCAGAATAACTGTGTGACTTCTTAACTGGAGGGCAGTTGGCTATGTGTGGCAAAAAATCCGTTCTGTCTTATAATGATGCACTCAACCCTTGTAGTGAGGCAGAAAGCTCTGAAATTGTAATCTCTTTGTTTCTAAAATCAGAACACTTCAAATAGATTTATAGACAGGCTAAGAAAATCTTTTGCTTTTTTGCCCAGATCAGGGAGCCTAGTGAGAGATGAACAATTATCACAGCAATGGGAAATGTTTGAAATTAGTTCACAGTGCAGCTGATTGCAGATAATTGCCCTTACAGACCAGCTTGCAGGCAGAGCACCGGCACACCAACGTGCACCTCCATCACTGCCCGCGTCCTCCTCTTCCTCGCGCTTTCTGCAAGTCTTTATCCTCTTGCTGTCTGGCCCAGGATTTGTCATGTTGTAAAGGATTTCACAATTTTCAATCTGCTTAAGCATGGGCAGGCATGGAGTTAATCCGCTGGAAAACAGGTTCTGTTACAAATAGTGTTTGCCATCCAGGAGAGTTGCCTACTGGGTGAGTTGGTGGTTGGAGGCACCGAAGCCTGTTTGATATTGCCCTATGCTGCCTGCCTACGTTATTATTAATTCGTGAGTCCTTTGATATTTTTTAATGCAGCTGTACGCTGGTTTTAAATGGCCATGAGGAGCAGTGGGTTACGTAAGTCAGGGCAAGTAGCTTGGTCCTCTTGTCACAACAGGCTTTTGAGGCTGGCCGTGTTATGGGGCTGCTGCTCTGCCTCACTGGGTGGAAAACACCGGGCTGTCTCTTCATCAGGCTGTGTTTTTCCAGGAGGTATATTTAGCTGTGTCATGCTGTAACATTTTGTCTCTGTGTACCTCTCAGTAGTAGTGAGGTGATTGCTCATAACACCTTGCTTAGGGTTTTTTTTGAGCTGCACATTTAGCTGTATTTTTAGCCATGTTTTTAACCAGAAGTTAGTTGGGAGACTGCAGAAACGTTCTCTTAAAAGTGCATGTGAATTGTCTGCCGTTTGTAAGATTTTTAAGAACTACAGAATATGGTGTAATTAACCATTCTGTGAAGACTATTTATGGGCAGTCTCTTTTATGTATTTCACATGGACATTACTCCTAATTTAAAACTTCTTATTACCAAACCAGCTAGTACGTGCAGTTTCTGCCTGCTGTCTTGGCCGACTTTATTTAGATAGCTTTTCTTTTTTTCATGTCAATTGCACCAAAATATAGTATTTTTAAAAAACAAAAAACAAAAGATAAACAGTCCAACCCCAGCACTGTGTCTAGCTTGTTTCCCAATTCTACAGTACAGTTGCAAGTAGTCAGTAAAGAATCTTTTCTTTGCTACTCTTATGTTAAAATCTATTTTGGATATTAGTTGTAGTGGGGCAGGGAATGGGTAAGGTGAGGCTTCTTTCCAGCTGTGGGCAGTGCACTTCTTTTCTTAACTGAGTTGACATACAAACATGTTTCAGCAAAGTTTATCAGTGTTGTAAAGTAGAATGGAGCAAGCTTTTGGTTCTTTTAATATGAATGAGGTCTTGAGTGCCCTTCTCATTAGCAATTTTGTTTTGTTTTGTTGTGCCTGCCAGATCTTTTCTTTAGTAAAACTTCAGTTTTCATTCCTGACATAATTAGAGAGTGAAGCAAAGTTAGCGAGAAGGCAGGCCAGGTTCTCCTGGTTGGGTGGAAGGCATGGCTGGTGTTGGTTTTTAAAGGAGCAGACCTTTTTTCCTTATCCTCCTTCTTTCCCACTCTTACTTTTCCCAGACTGATTCCTCTCTTTTCCCAACCCTAGAGATCTCACAGTAAGTCTTGCAGTCCCCAGGTGCTCTTCCCTGCATCCACGGTAAGTGTCAGAGCACCGCTAGGGTTCCCCCTCCAGTGCTGGAGCTCTGTGTGCCTTTATGTATGCAGGTGAGCCTCTACCGCATTGCCTAAATATTTTTACCCTTGCTAAGAGAAGCATATCTGATCTAAGAATTCATGTCACGGGGTACATTCACTTTACATGCTTTCTATTAACTTGTACATTATCAGTTTTGTCTCAGCAATCTCAGATAAAGTATTGTTAGAATTTTGCTTTCCCCCCTATCTCCAGCCTGTAGGCTAAGAAGGGCATTTTGGTGAGATGTTGTCAAACCACAAATATCACTATGTCCAAGAGCAGAATTCCTTACAGATCAATGTGAACGAAAAGCTGAATAATACAACATCACTAGAATGTGATCTGGCTTTAACTCTTGCCTGGTTTCTATTTCAAAATCTAAAATTTGTTGGGCAATCCCCAAACTGTTTTAACATTTAATATTTTTATCAAATATGTTTGCCATGCATACATCTTCAATAAGGAGATAATCAATAAAGTGTGCGTATCCAAATCAAGCTAAAATATTAGCTGACCTGTAGCTGGCTAAATAACCACAGGTGTCTCTTTATTTCTTTTTCCTCCTTCCCGACATTAGCTATGAGATGTTTGTGGCAATGTGTATCTCACTGTTGTCAAAGTTTTCAGCAGGTGCAAAAGGGAAGCGCAGCAAATGGTGCTGCAAAAATCCACGTCTTTCTTCAACAGATGTAGAGTGGGAAGAGTCAAGTAAATGAGAAATCGATGTGATGAAATGAAGCTTTTGCCACATCTTGAGTTTGACATCATTGCTTTAGGTTTGCAGTGAAAACAAATCAAACCAGTATCACCAGGACTGAAATTCAGCAGTCGCAATGTGAAATCTACTGCTTGAACGTGCTTTGAAAAAGTTTGGGTTATGTTATTTAAAGATGTATGGAGTTCTTTTTGGTTTGTGTTAAGGGGAGTTAAAGTCTTCCTCTAGTTTTTCCTCCTCCTCCTACGCTTTGCCCACTTGTTTTCATGAGTATCAGGCAGATGCTGCTGTCACAGAACGTTAAATCTTGCTCAGCCTTTTTCTTATATTTGCATACTTCTGGGTGCAGCAGGATTTTGACTTTTGACTCTATGGCTGACCTGAAATCCGCTTGAATGCTGACCTGAGAGGTGAGCACGCGTAGTGATGGAGGTGGCAGTTAAGTGTCACCTTTACGTTTTCATGTGCCTAACTTCTAGAAGAAACATCTCAGTTTGGATCAATGAATACAGGAAATAGGATCAGTTTATGCAAAACTTTTTTTTTTGGCTGGCCTTTAACAACTGTTCTAAGATACATAGGAAGTATTGTGGATAAATGCCACTTGCAGCTCAGAAACAGAGTCTGAGTTTGTAAATCTGTTACGATTTAATAAATCAATGTTTGTGATCCTACACTGACCTATTGGGTGAGCAGTCCATGCATCAGAACTTGCAGGCTTGTGGGAAAATCCTTAGAGGATTGTGCAAAAGATATCAAACTTAAAAATAGACATTCGCCCCTCAAAGGAATTTGCTGCTCTTCCAAGTTTGCTACTGTCTGAGTGATGCTCTGGTACGCAGAAACAGCGACCTGATCTTTACTGAATAAAGTTGAAGTCATTCAAACCATTTCCATTAATTTCATATCTGCCAGCTCCAAAAAATACAGATGTCTGCACCTGTGTTCATGCATGTACACATTTTCTTAAAGCCAACAAACTGTTGCTGAGAACGCAGTGCGTTTGTCATTAAAACAGGTGGAAGTGCTGTGCTTTGGGAGCTGTGCCTAGTTGTACTTTTAGACTGGTATGTAAAAGTCGGAGGTGAAACACTTCAGTGTAAAGCTGCTCTGAGCTCTAGGCAAGTCCAGTCCTTTTTAAGGCTGAACAGATGTCGTTTGTTTCAAACTTTCACTGGTTATACCTATGCTTACATACATGGTGTGTAATAATCTGTATAGTTGGTTTTACAGTTGCCTTTTTTGATGACCAGAAATGATGAAAAAAGTCAGCCAAATAATTTTGCTATCTCTTAAGTATTGATTTTCTGTCTGAAAGTAATATATGCTGTACAAGCAAATCTTGATTTCTTGTAATTCAATACAGCCACTCACTCTGAGGTTCTACATTTCTGGTCAGGATGAAACAAGTGCGCAGTATAGATTTTATATTCTTATATTCTACAGCTTGAACTGTCAAAAGAAAACCAGTAAATAAAGTTTCTTCAGAGACTATAAAAAGCTTTATCCAAGTTTTTTATCCCCTAAGGCCTTACTTTATAAATTTATGGTAGCAATAGGTGATTTTTTTTTATTATAATGAAATCCTCCTTGTACTATCAATTGTTGTGTGAAACTAGGCCTGTATGTTGGAGATTTTGATGTTTGGATTTTCTGTGTGCTTTCAGGTGAGCTGTGTAACCTCATAACGCTGGATGTAGCGCACAATCAGCTTGAACATCTTCCAGAGGAGATTGGAAGTTGCACGCAGATCACCAACCTTGACTTGCAGCACAATGAGCTCTTGGACCTGCCAGAAACCATAGGTATGTTAAGAGGTTGGAGAAGGGAAAATAGATGACTTATTCAAAATGTCTGGTAAGAGGAGTAAATTTAAGAATAAGTGGTTGATTGGTGGCTGTAGAATGACTGGTGTTCTGCTCTAGGCACCTTCACGCTTGAAATTGCAAAGAAGGCTTGTGTCTTCAAACAATCTTACTTTAAAACAATTAAAAGCCTTCCTGGTCCATAAAGTAATCCTGCTGCAATACAGGAGAGGGTTTGCAACATAGCTTGGGAGTAACAGACTGAAATAAATGCTTTCCTGGTCATTTTCAGAATCTCACGTAGGTTGTGGTTTCGAAAAGACAAAACCAAGACGGTCATAATTTTAAGCCGTTATTTGTCACAACTTACTCAAAAGAATGTATCTTATCACCTAGACAATATTTAATTTTGAACTTTGAATGTTTTCTTTTATGTTTAGAAATTTTGGTGTGGAGTTGCTCTGGTTTCTGGTTTAGAAAGTTTGACCTGAACAGAATTTACATAGATGAACTATCCAGTGTAGCTAAATTTCCTTCTTGGTTTGATATTTTTATATTCCGGCGGCCTTATTCCATCTGGAGTTTGCATCTAACTTATGTACTTCGTAATCACAGCCTTTATTTTTGTATCAGTTTTGTAAATCTTACTGAAAACTGTTTTAAAAACACTTGTGTGTATTATCAGTTTCATATTTAGGGAGAGTTCTCTGGATAAAGTGCTAATTATGGGAAAAAATTCTGTGAGCAAGTTGATTTCCATCATCAGTGCTTATAGACCACTGTTGTTGCTCCTTGGTAGGAAGATGTACCCAGCTGTTGAGTGTCTGGCAGTCACTGAGCTTCTCAGAGGACTTGAAAGATCTTGCTTATAATGTGCTGTGTGACTGTGCTTACGGGAAGGATTTCTGGGTAAGAGAGACAGAGTTACTTAAGCAGTTGAGCTGTATGTGATACATAGGAGATTGCTGACTCTCAAGTTTGGACTCTTCTGTTTCTCTAGGAAGTTACAGTAAGCCTCGATTGTTTGCACTGAGTTGAGTCTGTACCTAGTCAAACTGGATTTCTGCATGTTTTCTTTGTTTTGTTTTCTCATCACAGTGTTTTCATAAGGTTTTGAAGTCAATTATTTTTAAATGTATACACTGTCTCTTTACGTTGCTTATCAGAGCTGAACATCACTGCTGTGCAGCTCAGCAAGCTACCGAAGGCAGATGAATAATTACAGCATGCTCTCCTGTCTCCGCACACCAGCTAAGCGTGTGCCACTGGAGAACCCCTGTTTGTACTGAGGAATGTGTCTAGGAGCTGAACACTGAAGTGTAAAGCTTAAAGTCAGAAATCCGTACTTGTGCCACAAATAGCTCCCGAGCAGCCAGACTTGGAAACTTAAAGGGAAAAATGTTAAACTCCAGTGTAAATGATAACGATCAACCTACATTTCTGCCTGTTACAGAAAAGGCAGCCGTAGCCAGTTCAGCAACATTGGCTTTATTTCTTAGTCATCACAGTTTTGGTTCAACATTAAAGCAAGTTGTGGCTTGATTTCTGTATTACAGCTTACTTTGTGGTTACGATTGTTCAGTGAGAGAATGCGAGCGCTGAGAAAAACACCCAGGGCATGGCTGCTGCTGTGTGGGGCTGGGCTGGGCTGGGCTGGCACGTCTTCCAGCCTCACGCTCCCACTCAGGTTTTGGCCTTTCCTTTCCTCACCGAGATGGGCCTGGCGCTCACTACACTTAGCGCTGCCAGTTTTCAGAGTGCTGCATGTAAAAGCTCTGTCAATGTTTCACCAGTTTACTCCAAGTGCTGTGGGGGTTGCACGCTTGGTACAGAAAAGACCAAACTCTTTTGCATGTTGTAAATATTTAATACCCTGAGCCTATGAGCCTCCTGCAATGGAGAAGACAGCCAGAGCTGTCCCCTCCTCCTGCACCAACACCTTTGCTGGAGGCCAGCTTCAGTTTGCGAGGGGGCTTTTGTCACGGTGCTGTGAAAACCCAGCAGCTCCTTCCTTCCCTAGTGATGGAAGGAAAAAAAACCAACAAAAACAAACACCCAAACTTGCAGAATGCTTAAATTTACTGCTGCGCTGTCTAATTAAGTTTTGGTTTTCCCACTGAAAAATTTCTGAGTGTGCCAATATTCTTCTAATTTTTTTGGTTTTTTTTAAAGCTTGTTTTCTAATTCCCAGCTCTGTACTGGAAGGAGGTGGCGTTGGAAGGCAGGGATGTTGGAGGGTGACATGCAGGGGAGTGGCAGGGAAGGGATTATGCATCAGCAGTGATTACAGAGGTAGCACAGCCAACATATTCACTCGGTAAAAATACAAAGTTCTTATTTCAACTAACACTTCATAAGTGCGCCTTCTTGCAGTAACAAATGTCAATTTTAGATATTAGTTGTCAGGAAGTGACCTCATGTCTTGCTTTATAGATATTGGCTTAATACATTCATATCTGTATTTCTGATTGAAAACTGTGAAGTACTTTGTATATTAGGTCACTTCCTGTAAGAAAAATGAGCTTTGTGGAACAGTGTGGTACATTCCAAGAGTCTCAAGTCTAGAATCAAAATCGTAGTGGGATCTCAGCTTCTCAGTGGTGTCGTTGCAGATTGCTGTGTGTGTGTGAATTATGGTATGCTTGTGTTTTTGGTGTCTTATCTCTGTGTGCTTACCTGGCACACTAATAAGAGGAAAAAAAACTATGTATAAAAGGAGATAAATTATTAAAACTAGTAATTGGACTTCTGAAAGAGAGGAAATTTTGGGTGGAGTAAAGTGTTTCTGTTAACTGCTCATTGGATCACAAGCTAGCTTAGAAAATGTGCTGCAAATTGCACGTTGAGTGCTCTCTCGTTTGATAATTGTATTTTAGCACTCTTTATAAATGTGTTTGCGATTTCTTATTTAAAAGTCAGCAGCGATTTTTTTGAGAGAGATATTCAACAAAAACAGAACTTCGACTTTTAAAAAATCAGATTCTTCACCTATTTTGTAATTTTCCACTTCTGTGTGTTTACATCTGCAGCTTGATTATAGTCAAATGTGGCATATTCGTAGACATTTAAGGCAACAGACGTTTTAATAAGAAAAAGAATAGTCAGTTGTAAATGTTCCAAAATGATGCTTTAAAAGCACAAAAAATACTGTCAGTGGACACGCTTTCCAGTGTCTGCCATGGCACCGTTCCTAAAAGATGGTTAGGAAAATGAGAGGCACATTCAGAGACTACAATTCATGCCCTTCGCTTCAACTGAAGAGCTCAGAAACTGAAATCACAACTTGCATGAAAGCAAATGTTCTCTGGGGAAGCTTTGCCATTTGCGTTGGTCGACACTGCACCACAAACTGTGCTGCTGGCTGCTTTAGCTTCATTTACCTTTCAGAGCACTGTTTCAGTTCTGTGCCATTACTTGATAAAATGGGAGCCCCTGTGAGCAGGGCTGGACATCAGTGACTCACACAGCTTAGGTTCTACAAATTGTTGCTGAGAGCTTGAAGTCCCCACAAGTCCTCGTAAAGATTTTTCTGTAGAAAGTGGAACTACTTGTAAATGGGCTTTTAAGTATAGCAGGCTTAGCAAAAGCTTGAGAGGTCTTGCTCTGAATTTTCAGAAAAATGTGCTGGTCTTAATGAAAACCTGATGGAGCTGTGGATAGACTCCAGCTTTGATGACAGTGTTTATGTTCTTAAAATGTAAGCGTGTTGACCTGGTGCTTTGGTCAGGCGAGGTCTGAGCATTTGGTGCTCTGTAGGATCAAGCCTGTTTCCAGTCTCAGAATGAGAGGTCTGGTCAGATTTCACTCTTCTTGTGCTGTGCTGTTAATGAAGCATTCTTTTATTGGGTTCTGTTATTATTTGGCAATCACAGTAACCTTTTTGCCCCTTCTTTACCTCCTTGAAAGCAATGGCTCCCACTCTTTTGTTCTAGTTTTTGAATTGTTGTACGTCTTTTTTTGATTTCATAGCATTCTCATAAAGGAGCTTCTGCTTAGCTTCGCTTCTAGGTTTAGTCAATAGAAAGCAGTGAAACTGCCCAGAAAATCCTGGGTGGCACTGAGGTGGTAGGTGGGTCGTGACAGCTCACTGCGTCCTCTCACAGCACAGCCAGAGGGTACGGGGCAGAGCCGGGAGCTGGCAGCCTCCAAATGTCTTTGGGCATTAAGGCTGCCCTTAATGCAGCGCAGGTAACGCCTGGGCGTCAGTGTTTGCACAGCTTGGGGTGGATGCCAGAGCTCAAAGGACAGCTTGACAATTTTGCAAAAGAAAACTGTATCAGTCACTGCTAAATGCAGGCAGTCATCGAACCACGTGCTGCTGAATCGTCCCAGGCTCCTGCAGCGCTGTCAGGAGGTGCTTTCCCTTTCCTCAGCTGCTTCTGTTGGCGTTGGCTGTTGGGTACTTCTTTCTAAGAGAGAAGGCATTTGTGATCTGGGTATAAATTGTTCTTGGTGATTTACATTTTTTGTGAAATGAGAGATAAGTTACAAAGGTACAGTTGAATACATACATACTATTCTGTTAAAAAAAAAAAAAGCTCGCGTCTTTTGGCTTATTAATTCTGAGATCATTGATTTGATCTATATTTATGAAAATATTTCTTATATTGTATTTTAGTTGGGTGTATTTTCTGTTAGGACTAGGATGGGACTGCTTATTTTAGTGAATGCATGTGCCATCACACAGCAGCTAGATGCAGAAACCAGTATGCAGGTTATAACTGCAGCTCAGCATTTTCAGAGTGATTTGTATACTGTAGGGGAAAAAAAAAAGCCCATAATCTTATGTGTAAGAAGCAGGCGTGAGGGAATAGTGCTTCAAAGGAACGTATCAGAACAGAGACAAGCAGGTCTATTAGCTAAGTGCGTTTTGAACATGTGCTAAGAAGGCTGAATTTTCAGAAACACATCACTAAATTTGTGCTCTGCTGCCTTATACTGGTGCTGTGTGTGTTACATGTCAGTACTTCAGCCTTTGTCACTTGGTTCTTGCCAGCATCTTCACACAAGCAGTTTGCAATGATTATGGTATTGAATCACAGTTTAAAAACATCTGGCAATGTGATCATGCTTTTGTCTGACTTTTGAAATAATAAGGAGACTTGTCTTTGGTTGATACTGTCAGATTGAAAGTAGGCAGGAATCTCTTTGCTCTCTCCAAATGGCATTTAACTCGATAAGGATGGTAGAGATGCATTTTGAAGTGATGTTAGATAGTTTTTTTTAATAGGTGGATGTCTTTTTAGAGAATTTCTAGGCTTCCTGTAAATAGGATAATAAGCTTTGGTTTGAACAGAACAAGAAACAGTGGACCCTGTTGACTTTGTAAGTTGGAAGCCTGAATCTGCCTCTTACACTGTCCTCGTGCATCAGGAGGCATTGGTGGCCAGGAAGAAAAATAGCAATACATTCAAATCATGTTGCTATCAAGCCAGTGAAATCCACAGTCTGTAAGTCAAACTGTGTGTTGCTCAGTGATCTGAAGCTCACTGTACCTTTGCATTTTGAAAAATACAACTCAATTTCTTGTTTTGGCTTTGATAGTTGGTAGCAGTGGTTAGGAAGGATTCTCTTCTACACTACTGCTACCCTAATGTTCCCACCCTTTAAGTCACCTTTGTTCCCCATCTGCAGTTTCCCTAGAGCATCAATAATTAGGCAGAAGATATCTTAAGCGTGAGGAACGTTTCAACCCTGCAGGTTAGAGAGAGGATTTGACCTTTCTTGGATAAAGTGCTTTTACATTCATACAAATGTACGGGCTTTGGTTTAGGGAGGAGTTGCCCACAGATCAGATGAGAACAGCTATGGGATTGTGTCTGCATTCCTCTGCAGTGAGCTTACTGAGCTCACATCCAGGGCATCTTGCCTGCCCAGCTTCTTGCTGGAGCAGTGCTGGACATGGAGTGGCGTGGCCTTTGCTCGTGGAGTGCAAGTGGAGATTGAAACGTTTTAGCTGAAGCCTTTCATTTTACTCTGTAGCTATCAGGAGGAATGTTTTGCTTTCTGACAAGAGATTAGATTAAACATGTCAACAGCTCCTTTCACCTAAAAATCTGTGAAACTGTTCAACAGTCATTGTGGAGTATGGCTGACATCTGGAAAAACTGATACATAATAAGTGCAGTGTGTGACACAGGCATCTTCTAGCCTGCCTCGCGACTATTTTAGGTTCCAAGCACTGCTGAAATATTTGAACAGTGTTTAATTTATGTCTTTGGTTGGCCATCTCTGGCTTGCCCAATCTCTCCCGTGAAGTTTTCAGTTCTTCTATGGTCCTTGTTCCCATCTGCTTTGGGTATGAACCTCTTGTGGCTTTTTCTTCTGTACTGTCATTGTAGTTATTTTATGCAAAATTAATCCAATGTGGTGTTTTAAGGTTAATCAACGACATCTGGTACCTTTTGTATGCAAAAGAATTCATTTTCCCAAGAAGAAAAATACCTCAGGGAATCAAGTGAACTGAGCTCTATGAAATGATGGATAGTAATAGAAAGTAAGCTTTTTCTCAGGTGGCTGCCTGCTGTTTTTGGGGTTTAGTCAAATAAAAATCTAAGAATATTTATCAGATCAGAAAAATACTTAATGCCATCTCTGTAGTACGTTCTTGTGAATATCTGTTCCATGAAGAAGTTCTTGTATGCCTTTTATCATAATCTTAAGGGTTTTTGAGGTGCAAGCTCTTGTCAGTCCAATTGTTAATGTTACCTTCAAAATGTTTTTTTTTTTCCTATTTAACAGATTTTAAATTGATCTGTATGTTTGGACAAAAAACAACTAGCAAGTTAGCTTGATGCAAGCTAAGTTGCATAAATCAGAGTAATGGCTCCATCTTTTAGTAATGATGCAGCAGTATTTTGCGCTAAGTAGTGACCCTTCATCTGAGGACAGGGGATCTGAAGGATTATTTTAACTAAGGGAGGAAGAGAAGAATGATGAATTTCAAATAGGAGAGCATGTTTCAACTCCTTTGAAGGTGGTAGTAGGACTTTGGAATAGGAATTTAAATTTCTTTATTTTATTTGATCCATCACAGCCCGTTTCTCTTGATTCTGAAATATTCAAGAAAGAGATGTGTTGCTTCTAATTAGAAAATTGCTTCAGGTGGTCTTTATAAAAAGTGTGTGGATAAGCGTGGTGTTCTGCTTCAATTTAATCTTCTCTCTGATGAAATGATGGAGCTGAGCACCGAGAGGCAAGGAGTTGTGCTGGGAGATGCAAGGCCTGCTGCTAGATGTTGTGTGCCTTAATTATGATAAAGTCCAACAGAGCTGCTGCAGAGGTGGTGATGTGAAATGGGACTCCCCAGGGCAGCTTATACTTGCTTGTGCCTGGCTTGATTTTAGGGTTTAGTTAGTCTATAGTATGATATTTTAGAAGTATCTTTTCACGGGGCAATTGGATTCACAAATGCTTTATTCTGAGTGGGCTTCCTAAGAAAACAGATTGGAAGAGCTTTTAGTTGCATTTTTTTCTGCCAGTAGCTGAAAAAAATTGTGGTTATCAGACTGTCACGTTTGTGAGCATGTAGTTCTGCTTCTTCTGAGTCACCCTGCCTGCCACCTTGCTGCTGAAGAGCAACCAGGGAGGTATGATTTCAGCAGCAGAAACGCAACTGCAGAAGATCCTCATCGTATAACTGACTGAACGGATCTCGATCACCTGTTGCCAACCCTGCAGAATGTGCAACCTGACTGCGTGTCAGTGGAGAGCTTCATGTGGCTCCGTATAAGACATCAGTAACCAAACTGAAGAAGGCAGAGGGGCAATGAGGTGACTGCAGGGCTGGCTGAGGGATGTGACAGCATTCTTCAGCTTCTCTGGGGCCCCTTCTAGCAACAGTGCAATTTTGGGCAGGAAAAGCGAATGTCTGGAAATGAAAGGAGTGCTCACTGTGGTTCCCAGTGAGGAGTGAAGGGTCTGACTCCGCGATGGCTGCCTCGTTGCATTTTTCTGAAATGCCACATTGCTGTAGGAACAGAGCAGAGCTGTAGCCATGCAACCTGTGCTCGCAATCTGGAGTCAGCACAGCGACGTCGTATTGCTAAGCAACAGTTGGCAGCATGCTGGCTGCTAGAGCCGTGCCCTGCTTGTTCTCTTGGGGGGAGCCTGAGAAATCAATACTGGAGCCTAGCTCAAGTTTATGTGCTGAAAAAGAATGAATTATTATCTTATCTGTGTAAGGCTTGTCAATTGTTTAGTAAGAGGAGTGTTTGTTAGATGCTAATTCAGAGAAGTGCAGTCAGGGTATGCTTTGTTCATCCCTAGATCAGTGAATCCTCTGCTCTCCATTCCTGACAATAGAATGCAAATCTCTCGAGGTGAGGACAGGTTCCTATGCAAACAGATTGTACTGAGTAAGGCATGAGATATCCCACTTTGCATACATACATGTGTATCAGTATTGGTGAATTATAGGATCAAAGCAGCTCTTAATTACTCTTGTAGGTGTATGTACTCTAGGATTTAACATCAGAAGATGAATATTTGTGTACTGGAGTGCAATATCGATAGCCTTAGATTTTAAATGCCTTTTTGGATTAAGGGAATACTTTGCTGCTTCTGCAAAAGCAAATTACATACTTCCTTGGAAAGAAAGCACTTAAAAATAAAAATCCCAGTGGGAGATAGAACTGGGTAAGCAGCCTATGTGGTACCTGTTTGAGTTTTGGTTTCATTATTGACAATACTAAGTGAAATTTGTTGCTAAGCTTGTTACGTTGTTATCAGATATGTACTGAAAATTTATCCTCTCTTCTCTCTTAATTTGTAAGACCTGGAGGTTTTTTGTTTTTGTTTTTTTTTAATGCGGAAAGCTTTTTTGATGTTTTTTTCCTTTTCGCTGTTCTTGTGAATCTCCATTTTAGTAGCTCTGAAACCATCAAACATTCCCAAAGTTCAGTTCTTATTAGGTATGCACCCAGTCTAGCTACTCAGTGGTGCAGGGTCATTTTTACAGTATAGTTTGACCAGTTCAGAGAAGTTCAGGAAAGGTATTTTGCCAGTTCCTTTTCTGAGATTCTTCCCTTGTCTAGTGGACCTTGTTGTATTATTTGTATTACTTTTCATTCTCTATTTCCCATATAGTTAGTTTAATATGCTGCTTCCAAGTTTCATACATTACATTTGTCTCTTTGCTGTGTTCCAATAACCTTTGTACAAGTATGCATGTATAGATGTTAATTTATCCTTCAGTTAATGCATAACTACTTAGACTATAAATATAAAGCTCCCTTCATATTTTTACAAAAAACCTTCTGATTACTCTTGCTGCTGTTAAACCTTCTATTTCTTTCCTAATATTATCTTTCTGGTATTTCAGTATGTGGAAGAAATACGTTGTTCCATGAGTGGCTGTAAAAACATAAAAGAGGGAATGTTTTTGCAAGGACTGATTATGTGGATTTGTTTAGAACTTTCTGCTATTCAAACGTGCACTTGTGCATAAATGCTTTCTAAATATATGACTGAGTCAGAAAACTTTGCGTTATTCTTCATACTATGTACTAGTTGACATTTCAGTGAAATTCAGTACCTTCTTACCTGCAGGAGAGTACCGAATGCTCCAGTGCTAGAAAGGCTATGGACATCCTTAAGTTGAAAGCTTCTTTAGATTTTTTTTTTTAAACTCGCATATATGCCAACTGGAACTGTTGGCCTGGCAATATTCAAAAAATATATTTTTTAAAATGTCCTATTGTCCAGATTTTCAAGGACATCCTCCAGACTTTTCCTTAAATGATTTGAAAAACTTGGAAGAATTTTTTTTCCTATCACTTTTTAAAGGCTGTTGCTTCTGGAGGATGGTAAAGATATTTTGGGGTATCTGGAAAACATTTACAGTTCTTTGTGGGTGAAAAGATCGGAAGAGAATACTTGTTTGAGATGATGTAGACATTCCTTGCTTACCAGATCATGCACAAGTTAAGAATACGTGCTATGGACAATGTACTTCTCCTGCATAGTTGATCTTAGCATTGGAAAGCACTGCAAGCTATGAGCATCCTGTTTGGGAATGATAGCCCCATTTCACCCTTTGAAAAGCTGTGAAGTGTAGAGTGTGAGACAGCAGAAGAATCAGAAATCAAAACTTGTTCTGTTCCTTGGTGTTAATGATGTATTAATCACTGCTTCCTCCCTGTAGGAAATCTATCCAGTTTAAGTCGTCTTGGCCTGAGGTACAATAGGCTGTCAGCGATTCCGAAGTCTTTAGCAAAATGCAGTGAACTTGATGAACTGAACCTGGAGAACAACAATATTTCCACTTTACCAGAGGTGAGAGATGGGGTGGATTTGGGAGACAGTTATTGGAAGGGGTCTTTGTTTTTAGAGGCATATATGGAACATATAATTTCATCTTGCCTTGCAATTCTGAGGAATACCATTTGTTTTAATCATAGAATCACAGAATGGCCTGGGTTGAAAAGGACCATAATGTCAATCTAGTTTCTACTCCCCTGCCATGAGTAAGGTCGCCAACCACAACACCAGGCAGCCGAGAGCCACATCCAACCTGGCCTTGAACGCAGCCAAGGATAGGGCATCCACAACTTCCTTGGGCAACCTGTTCCAGTGCTTCACCACCCTCTGCGTGAAAAACTTCCACCTAAATCTACATAAGTAACATGAAAAATAGCAATTCTGTTCATGTTAGATATATGTAACTTGTGTGGAAGAATGTATGTTACACAACTTCTGTCAGAAGTGGGACTAGCATGTGTGATTGTATTTGCTGTCCTGAGTCTCTTCAGGAAACCTTAAATAAGGAGCCCAGCTTCCCATCATGGATACAAAGTGTTTCATGGAGGTGGGGAAGATGTAGAAGTAGAGAAAAGTAAAAGTAAAATGCTCTATCAGCATCTAGTTAAGTCGAGAATGACCTTTGAAAGAATGGGTAAAGCCTGCTAAGGATACTTTGCTTTAGCGTTCCCATTTTAACCTGGAAAAAGAGTGTGCTGTTGACATGCGTCTGATATCATCCGGCAACTCATTGATGCTGAGGGGTGGTCAGCAGGGATAGGGAGGTGATTGTCCCTCTCTACTCTGCTCTTGTGAGGCCCCATCTGGAGTACTGTGTCCAGGTGTGGAGCCCTCACCACAAAAAAGACATGGAGATTTTGGAAAGGGTCCAGAGGAGGGCCACGAAGATGATCAGGGGACTGGAGCACCTCCCCTACGAGGACAGGCTGAGGGAGTTGGGTTTGTTCAGCCTGGAGAAGAGAAGGTTGCGGGGTGACCTCATTGCAGCCTTTCAATACCTGAAGGGAACTTACTCCCAGGAGGGGTGTAAACTCTTCGAAAGGGCTGATAATAGCAGGACTAGGGGAAATGGTTTTAAGTTAAAAGAGGGAAGATTTAGGTTGGATGTTAGGGGGAAGTTCTTCACTAGGAGAGTGGTTGGGTCCTGGAATAGGCTGCCCAGGGAGGTTGTGGATGCCCCGTCCTTGGAGGTGTTCAAGACCAGGTTGGACAGGGCTCTGGGCAACCTGATCTAGTAAAGGTGTATGTTTGGTGGCCCTGCTAGGCAGGGGGGTTGGAACTACATGATCCTTGAGGTCCCTTCCAACCCGGGTGATTCTGTGATTCTGTGATGCTCATTTAATCAGTTACAAAAAATAAAAACATTGTACTTTTTTTTTTTTTTTTTCCAGTTTGCAGTGACTTTGCAAGGGTCTCAGGAGAAAGGGGAAGAGAATCAGTTTTTGTGCTTTTCTTTTCGTGATTGCTGTCCTTGATTGTTTTACCTGTTGCTTTAGTGCTTGAGCAAAGAAAAGGACTGTAGATTTAGAAGTCGTGGAGCCACATTTTCTGTCTGTTCAGGCAACACATTTACTCTGAGGTGGAGTGCATCTTTGTTCCTCTCTATTCCTCAGGAACTCCCTGAAACACAGCCCTGAGAAACAGAGAATTTAATAAGGGTTTGGATATAACTGTCATTTAGGAAAATGCAAATAAATGAGAGCCACCAGGCTGCTTTCAGTGTAAGAGCTAAGCTAGCCCATCCTACCCATACATACTATAAAAGCAACTACAGTGTAATCACAGAAAGATAATGTGGGAGTGATTACTTGCTTTGAAATGTGTTCAATCCTAATACAAAACTCTTAGAGACTATGCTGCCTTCTTCACATATTTGCCAACAATATGTTAACATTTAAGCTGCTAACTTGCAGAAGTGTATAATTCATACTGTAATCTGTTTAAAATAAAACATTTCTTGCTATAATATAAAGAACTGCGCTTGTAAAAGAAACTTTGGAATTTCCAAACATAACTGAGGTTGCTGACACAAAGCCTAATAAATATTTTATCTTAAAAGGATGGACTGGGAGAAGGCAGCACTGCTACAGGTTTCACAGACATAAGAGCATTGTCTTTTTGCACTGCCAAAGCTTTCTTACTTTCCTTCAAATGTGGTTAATTAATCTAGGCTGTTAGAGTGTATTAGCTAACATATTTCTAATATTTTTTGCATGGATACAGGCTTTAAAAAATGGCTTCTAAAAATGCCAAGATCCATCTGAAGCCATAAAGTGTTTCTGTGACAGAGCTCAGGGACTGCTTAATCCTAGGACAAAGAATATCAGTTAATTAAAGAAAGTACAGCTAGAAGGAGTATTTCCTAATCAAAGATTGTACTAGTTAATGATTAGATTTTAATGACTAATACTGATTTAACAATCCTTTATTTTGTCTTTGGGGCAGAATTGCTTCATTGACTCTTACTGAGATGCCCCCAGAATTATATTTCAGTGCTAAAATGTTTTAGCCATGACATGTAGAAAATTCCTATTAAATCTCATTTTACTAACAGTAATGTTAATAAACAGAGCAGAAAAATTACCCAATCTTCCCTGATCAAAGCAACAAAACCATATTCTTAAAGTTCTTACAGAGCAGTTCAGAAATACTGATATTGGAAATAGAGTTGGAATCATTATCTTGTTACTGCTCTTTCCTGATTGCAGATGTTGCATTATTTATGGTATGTAATGCCATGCATAAATCTCCAATTTCTGTAATACTTAAGCAAATGGAGCTGAATTCAAATTGGCATAGTAATAAGCCAAGGTGACACTTCAGCAGTAATTTAGCTCTCATTATTCATCCCTATGGTTCCAGCAGCATGCTTGGCACGTATCTAACTTAAACTGTGTGATCCTTGCTGCTGAAATTTCAGAGTCTGCTTGGATTATGAAGGGGGCACAATGAGCCTGCGGACTCAGTGGGCAACCATTGCTATCCAGTTTATTTTTGAAGACAAGACAGGTGGAGTAATAACTATTTAGGGATATTTTGGAAACAGGAAAGAGAAAAAAAAAAAAAAAGGGAATTTCCAAAAGCTCCCCCGTTCTTCTCTAGACTGTCCAGCTATCTGAAACTGTTACAGCCTAAAAAGAAACCTCTACCAGATGCTTTCACAGTATGAGTTGTTATTAAATTACAAAGATTGGAATTCGAAGTATCAAATACACCTCTGAGTGGATTTGGTGGTTCTTTGGGCCTTACTGTCATTTGTGAGCGAGGTTAAGGGAAGCTCAGCTCAGCTGTGTAGGTTGTGCTCCTTCAGAGCCTGGACATCAGGATGGGCACACTGCTGCCAGAGTTACCCAAGAGGTAGCAGTGTGTTATTAAAAAAATTCCATTTGGAGGAGAAGAAAGTTAGAAAACCTCCTGAGCTTCCTGGTGTGATATGTTTGCTTTTTTTATATCTGGAAGTATATAAGCAGAACAGAGGAAACAAGGTGAAGGCTGACAACTGCAGGGGAGTTTGCTGCTCTTGGAAGTTTTATCAGATTTAGCAGTGGTTTGAGTGTTGCAATGCTCATTTAGACTTGGGGGATAGCATTTCTAATTAGACCCATGAGGAAAAAGAGATGTATTCAAATAAATCTGTCCTAAGTTCCTGGGTGGTTTTCTTCTCTCTACAGGGTCTTTTATCCAGCCTTGTCAAGCTGACTAGTTTAACGCTGGCCAGGAACTGCTTCCAATCCTATCCTGTGGGTGGCCCGTCCCAGTTCTCCACAATCTACTCTCTCAACATGGAGCACAACCGCATCAATAAAATCCCCTTTGGAATTTTCTCTAGAGCTAAAGTATTAAGTAAGCTGAACATGAAGGTGAGGCACAGAAACATGCTACAGTTTGTAAAATCAATGAGGGGCACTGTTTCCTATTCCATTAATTCTGGCAAGCATAATGATTTAAGGAATGAATTTATCATGATCGAGTAGACACTGCTGCCCTTAGATATAGAAGCAATTCTGGATTAGTTTAAAAAATTTACTGTCACACTGTTATTGATCTGTCTTCATGTGTTGCTTACACAGTTGTGTTTGCAGGAATGTGAACAGCAACAAAGTGGGCTGCAAAGTTCTCTAATGTTCAAATAGGGCATAAGCATGCAGAGTAACACATTTCTTTCCTCCTCTGCACTGTTGCAGTTTAGGCTAAAAACAAAGTTATGTAAAATGTCTTTGGAATATTCTATTGCAAAGTCTAAGTTTGGAGGATTTTGGCAGTAGCTGTAAAGCACGTAGGAAAGAGGACCTTTATGTGTGTGCTATGTACACACAGAGTGATGAGAACCTGGGAAAAGAGGTGACATCTTTCAATGAATGGGCTTGTTTTAAGTTTTTAAAACAAGTTATTAAAAAAACTATTTTTGAGCAGTAGTTATGCTCAGCAACTATTTTTTAAATATTTTTTGGTGCATGTGGATTCTCAATTTGCCTTATTGCCATTTTTAAAAATCATTTAGCCATCTGTAATTTTACATTTACCAGCACTTTGTATGATACACATAAATACATACAGACAGATATATTACTTTGTGGTGTCTGATCTAGATAAAATATAGCAACATTTTGAGCACAAGGATGTTTAGTTTAAGATGCTTTTATTCTTTGCAATTAAGGTATATTTCCCTTGTGTTTTTTTTCTCTTTATTCCCCTCTCTCTTTAGTCTCCTAAGCCCCATGTATTTATTGTTTCCAGAGTGAGCTATGAAGCATTGCTGGCTGCTCCTTGTTCCCCAGCTCAGCCAAGTCAGAGCCTTGAGTAATGTGTTTGCTTATGTTGTTTATTGACTTCTTATTTTTTAAACAGATTGAAAGAGGAGGATTTTTTGTATTTTTTTTTCCTAGCAAGCTCTGTGTATTCTTTGTATTTCAGCATTGCTGATAACAGCTTTGTACATTATGGTACAAATTTGCTGTTCTTTTTTCTCTCCACTGTATTCTGTAACAAAATGAAAAATGTTTTAACTACTGGAGCATGAAATGTTTTGAATTGTATACTTGTTTGTTTTCCATTTGAGTTCTTGTTGGTAACACAAAATCAATTCTGCAACTGTAAATTCGGACTGCTTATTACATTCTGAGGAATTAAAAGATATTTGACCAATTGTCACCATTTTATTTTAATGTAATTAGCTGCTATTTTATTTTGAAGTTTAGTCACTCAAATGCCTTGTTGGTCTCTTGTAAATGCAGATCCTAATTGTTTGCTATGTTAAATCTCAGGACAATCAGCTGACCTCTCTCCCCTTGGACTTTGGGACTTGGACTAGTATGGTAGAACTGAACTTAGCAACTAACCAACTCACAAAGATCCCTGAGGATGTATCTGGGCTTGTTTCTCTTGAGGTGAGAAGAATATGAACAGCTATTTGAATTCCTACCAATAGACATTTTCTACTCTAGGTTTAAGTAATGATTGGGTTTTTTTTGTCTGTGTGTGTGTGTGTGTGTGTGTGTGTGTGTGTGTGAAATAAGGCCAAATAAATGTGTACAGGTATGCTATTTGAATAGTTGTTTTTAATCTGTGGTTGTTCTGAATGGCTTTTTGAATGTTCTTCAGGCTCTAGGCGAATGTCTGTGCACAAAGGGTTAAGTGCAGACATACTTTCAACTGTGTGGAAAGAAAAATATTTTCAGCAGCAAGTGCTGGAAATGAAATGGCACTGAGCTGGGTTTGATTCCTGGGGACACCAGCGTGGAAACAAAGGGGTCAGATAAATGTAATGAAATGGTCTGCAGTCAGAGATGGCTGCACTGTGAACCCTGTAAACAGCTGGGTGGGAAATCTCCTCAGCCCTGAAGGGAGAAGAGCTCTATACTTGGAAATCATGAACTAGACCCATCTTGTCTCTTAGTCCTGTTTCCCAAGGTAACGTCAGCAGAGAGAGTCTAACATAATCATCTTGAAGGAATGTAAGGACAGAGGTCCTTGTTTGGGTAGCTCTGACATGTCATTGGGGGACTTCACAGCCTCTGAGTCATTGGAAAAAGTCTGTTAAAGGACAGTAGCAAATACCATGTTTGAAATCGATGGTTTCCAGTGTGATGGCTGCTCTGAGTGATTAATAATTCCTAGAGTTGTGGCAAAAGGATATGACAGAACAGTAGCTATTAAGCAGTTCAGCTTTCTTTAAGTTAAGGCTCTGGCTGATTTGATGGGGAAGGTGTTAACAACTGACAGCTGGATTTGCAAGTGCTCTGCCAGCTGCTGAAGCTGGAGAGCTGGGCTGTCCACAAAGCCATTACTGCTAACTTTCTCTGTAATTAAGGAATCAAATACAAAAAGCTATTTGGGCAATGTTTACCCTGAAGTTAAGGTTCCCACAGCAGTGCTAAGTCAGCTGTGCTGCATGTAGGTAATATTTTTTGTTCCTGCCTTTGTTTCTTGATTTGTGAATATAGCATTATTATTCTAACCATTATGTGTCTTAGCACATAAAGGAGAGCCAATATAATACATCTCATGCTAATGCTAAATTTTTAATTTTTATTCACTTTGATTTTCATTTTTGTTTTAGCCTTGTTTTCTATTCTTTCCTGCTCTCAGTGTTTCCAGTCTCCATGAAGCTAGTGAAAACTGGGATAATTAGATCCTCAGCATCTGTAACCCTGGCTGGCTTAGCTGGGATGAGTGTCTGCACTGGTTCACTTTCACACATTGGTGTCTTGGTGTACCTTGCTAGATAATACTATTGTTTAGACAGTGATTGATTGTATTTGTGCTTGCTGTGTTGTTATGAAGCTTGATTTTTTTTTTTTTTTCCTAAGGACTACTGGACTACTTTGGTGAAAAACAGTATACTGGTATGAGTTGTGGCTTAATGAGTAACTCTATTAATTGACATTGCAAATAAGAATACATTTCCTGAATGCGGGTTTCCAATTTAGAAAGGAGAAATAAAGGAAGATAACACTTTGGGAAAAGCGAGTGTATAGTAGCAGACCAGTGAATATCTTTGCAATGTGCTGCTGGGGTGCTCTGATCCATGCATTTATTTGCTGCTATTCCAACCTGAAGAGAAGCAGGAAAAAAAGGAAGCATGTTGCTTTTCGAGGAGGACCTGGCAGTCACAACAAACTGTGTAAAATGTGGCTTTGAAATAGCTGTGAGAAAGGGTAACAGGGTGATAGGGAAGTATAGGAAATAGTAGTTTTACTTTCCTTGAACAAGTAAGATGTGCTTTGTTTTTGGCTTACACTTATTATGTAAAATAATATTTGTAATAATTATGTAATAGAATTATGTGTTTGTACCAGTAAGATTTTAAAAGTGTGTGTGTGTGTATATTTACATCTTTTCCGTAATTTGAATGTAGGCTAGTCTTGGACTTCACTGCTTGAAAATTCAAAAGGATCCTATCTTGTTACACATCCTGACTTCTTATTTACTTATTGCATTGCTGAAATTGTATCTCTTTTTTAAGGTTCTTATATTGTCAAATAATCTCCTAAAAAAACTGCCCCATGGAATTGGAAATCTCCGGAAACTCCGAGAGCTAGACCTAGAGGAAAACAAACTGGAATCCTTGCCAAATGAAATAGCTTACCTCAAGGATCTGCAGGTGAAACAATAATGGGCAGAGATGAACATTTTATGTCCTTAATTTACACCATACTAACTTAATTAGAGCTAGTTTGATGAAGGAAACTATATGGGACTGGATATAGAACCAAGAGTTAAGAGTCTCATATGACCTCCTCTGCAGTCTGTCCCCACTAATTCTTTCCACAGTTTAATCTGTTAATTTTGAGCAAACAAATTTTCAAGAGCTTAACCATGTTACACTACGAGTACACTTCTACCACAGGAATAGCTTCTGTGGTTTTGGTCACGTTCATGAAACTTTCATATTTTAAGATAGAAGGCGTATGTTCGACTGTGCATTATTTTATTTTTATGTTTAGTAAAGGTTTGAAATATTGCAGAGCAGAAGTTTTTTTTTGGTTCAAATGCAGGAGGATGGAATTCATCACTTTATAAGCTATATATCTTGTTACTTGCTGTTATTTGAAGACACAAGTTAAGTTAATTTTTTAAAATGTGGGTTTTTTTTTCCCTTAGAAATTGGTTCTGACCAATAATCAGTTGACCACCCTTCCCAGAGGTATCGGTCACCTTACCAATCTGACTCACCTTGGGCTTGGAGAGAACCTTCTCACACACCTTCCTGAGGAAATTGGTAAGTTTTTTCTTTTTTTTTTCTTTTTAAATAATATTTCTTTTCTTTTTGTGTAGTGTGGCTGAACCAAGGCAGTTACTGATACAGAAGATAGACATCTATTGTACTCACAAATAGAGACCACAAAATTCATGTGAAACTTCCAGATAGACACAACCCAACATGAAATGTGTGCCACTGAAACAGCACTATAAGTGTGTGATCTTTATCTCTCTAAACTGTACTGAAGTGAATGGTCTAGCTTTTTTTAGCTGCTCTGCAAAGAGCTGCCAAACACACACCTAACTTGGAATGGTGAGATGCCATTTTTCTGCATAGTATTGATCATGTCATAAGCCTACTCTTATTCTTGGAAAGAAGTCAGCGTTAGAAAGAAAATGTACAAGTCCTATTCTAAATCTGTGGTTTAGACAACTGAAGTTCAGTTGTAGACAACTGAAGCAAACATTTCTGCTGATAGTCCTTCTGCACACAATTCCATTTGTAAAGCACCGTACTGCTTTTTTTGTCTCAAGGAGATACAAGTAGGAATGGAGGAGATCTAAGGAAAGAAGAGGAGGAATGGGATTGTTTTATTCAGTCAGACATCAAGCCCTGGCTTCTGCTCTTTCTCTTATGGGAGATGGAATGATTATCAGGGCATAGAAGACATTTATGGGGTAATAGATATAAGATGGGAGGGGATTGTGAGGTGCACTTGTATGTTTGCAGTGTATTCAAAGTTGTATGTTTATTTTTATAATCGATTGCTCTGGAGGTAACTGGAATCTTTAGAAACTTTGCTCCGTGTTCAAACATCTGGTTAGTCTGTATTACAGTATCTGTAGTAGAAGCATTGTAAAATTTGGATTCAGAAGGAATTTCACACATGGATTTGTTGCATTTAGTAAATCCACTGCTGTGATCTCTCCTGTTTTCTTCCTGTGGCACATCATAGTTATATCTTAAGCTTCTAATAAATGTGGTAGCTATGATACAGATATTTTATTAGTGATAATAGATACCATGTAGTAGAATGTTTTCTAGACCCTTCTAATTTGGTAGCTCTTCATCATTGCCTGCATTTGTAAAGTGCTGGACTGAATAGTTAAGGTAAAAAGGTAAAAATCCCTATCTGCTCTGTTACTCTGCATATTTTCAATTGCTATCTACAGGAGATGTTTTAATGGCCCTTTTCACAGGAAAACTAAAGCGTATGTGGCTCTCGTTTGAATGCTTGCAGACAGAAAACATACTGGGCTTGAAAATAGGAATTTAGATGAGTAACTGTCTCTAGATTTTACATTGTGAAGAGTCTCCAAGTGGACTTACTGCTTCTAACAGTTAAAAACTGCGTGAACCAAAACATACTTGTCTGTATTGTTTTATTTTAACCAGGTACACTGGAGAATCTGGAAGAACTGTATTTGAATGACAACCCCAATCTGCACAGCCTTCCCTTTGAGCTGGCTCTTTGCAGCAAACTGTCAATAATGAGTATTGAGAACTGCCCACTCAGCCACCTTCCGCCTCAGATTGTTGCAGGAGGACCCTCCTTCATCATTCAGTTCCTAAAGATGCAGGGACCATACCGTGCCATGGTCTGATGCTAATTGGATTGTCCAATACACTGTACAAAATACAAACTGCATTAATGTTTTAATTGTCTGCGTATGTATATATAATATAATATATGTGGTTTATATTATATTATATATATATAAATATATAAATAATATAAAACGGCAAATTTAAGACTGCATTATGTGTTTCTGCTAATAGAGGAATCATAGCCATTTAGATTTTTTTTTAATCTGTAAAAATGCTTGTCTAAGTTTTCTTTGCTGAATTTGATGGAAGTTGAGTAACCTGGACATGCCAGTTCATTTAAAGCAATTGCCAATGAACTCAAATTTAAGGGACAAAGATAGTTTTGCTTAGATTTACTTTCAGTTAAGAGAAACATATAACCTTTATATAATGAACTTTTCTGTTTTAATCCCTCTTTTTTTGTGTGTGTGTGTCAAAACCTGAAAGGGTCACGTGTCCTGAGGTTGGGATTTTCTTTTAACTTATTTTGAGATTTGAAGCAAATGGTGTTTTTATATTGTTTACAGTCAGAGTAAATCACTGGATTTTGTTTTATTTTGATTTGCTCTGTTTTAATCAATCATATCTAGAATTTATATGCCTCTGCTGATGAATTTTTATCAACCGGTTTGTATACTAAAGACATATACTCATCAGAACAACTGGCAGGTAAAAAGGATGCAGTCAAAACAAAAGGAAAGTAGAAGAAAAAAAGAAAAACAAACAAAAAAAAAGCTTGAATTCTTTTAAGTCTTGCTTCCCTGAATTATCAGTTGCAGGCATAACATATCTGAACTGAGCCTTTTGCGATTGGTCTTTTCTAGCACAAGTGAACCTTTTCAGATTGGTGAAAACACGGAGTGTACTCAGTGAGAAGCGGTTTTCTTTTTTGTGAAGTAACGACTCCACGAAGTCTAACAGTACAGTTAAGTGGCAAGGAAATAATATATATGTACATTTTTATTACAGTGTTGAGTCATAAACTACAACAGGCAATTTTAAGGATTCCTTATAGTCCTTGTACAATAAATGAATGTGTCTTACTTTTGAACACTGCAATATATGTAAGTTTTAAAGTTGGTAACAATGTACTATGGTTTTATATCTTGACTTGCCTTGTACCTCCTTCCATTATGGAACTTCTGTGTCCAAGCACAATATCTTCACACTGTGCTGTTTTGCTGCTGAACTAAATGCACTTTTCCCCACAGCTGGGGCACTTGCTTCAAAATATTCAGTTCAGTACCTTGATTATTTTTATTTTTTTTTAAACTTCACCCTATCTGTTTCAGTATTAAACCGATCTATTAAAAAAGAGGCACCTTTTTCATTTGTGCATCGCTGTTGATAGCTCGAGAGAAACACTGTAAGTGGTAGACATTCAGTTTTACTGCAACTTCCTTGGTTGCTCACAAGGCAGAAGATGCTTCAGGGAAATGTACGCTGTTGCTGCACTTGCAGGGCCTGTTGCCCTTTTCCAGGAGGGCAGGAGCTCGAGGCGTTTGCATTCCACGTTTACTAAAGAGCTGTCCAGTTCGTACTCGCTGGAGTTGCTGCTGGGGTAGTGTGGTTTAGAGGACTTTATCTTCTGAACGAAATCAAATCAGCTGATGCTATGAGAAATTTATTTCATGTGCAGAAGCTTGGGGGAATGTTATTTCTGGCTTTGAGGCATGCTTACTTACATGTATTGCCTTGATCTAATTTTGCTTTTTTTTTTCTTTTTTTTTCCCAGCATTGCATTCTGTTTTGTCTTATGTCTTTTCATTAACAAGGAGTAAGTTTTAAATGGAAGGCAGGTGGAGATATAAAACCTTAGAGGGCTTAAATGTGCTGTAAAACTATTGTAGATGTCACTGGATTTTACTAAGTAATGCTCTTTTCTTTCTCACACAATCACTCTGCCCCCACCTCTTCCCCCCTCCCCCCTTGTTTCTTTTTTACATCTACTGTAGCTTTTCAGTTTAGAATTTAGTTTATAAAAGGCTATTTTCTTACAGTTCTGCCTGAAGTTAATCTTTCTCAGCATTAAGGTGTTAAAATATGAAGATGCTGTGATGCATAATTTCAAGACCATAATCTAACTTTGGAATACATACTGCTAAACCCACATTTGTGCCCTCAGGTCACTGGGGAAAAATGGTTTGATTAATATGGTTCTTTGAAACAAAAGTGGCGACCCCTTGTGTTTTCAGGCATCTTGGTCTCATTCCATGTCTGCTCCTCAATCTCATTTTCATAAGAGCTGACAGGATTAGATTTGCTTAGTTTGTAAATACGTCAGTTATTCACCTTGTTAAGGTACATGGTTAATGACTGTATGATTGCAGCTCACCCTCTCTCACATAAATTCTTGTGGGTGGGTTGGCTACCAAAATAGTGCTCGTTACACTTGCTTAAAAACGAAGTATTCTTTTCATTACACTTATAGGGATAAATAAAGCTATGTTTGAATTCATTACTATATTAAAAACAGGATATTTTTTCAAACTCTTTGTATTAGTATGGTTGTTACGATGCCAGATAATCCTGAGCCCTGTTTTAGAAGTTTAATTTTATGTGCTATGAAGGGAAAATTTGAAAGGTTCTTTAAAATTGTCCCAAAGTTTAGATATTAACCATATGGAATGGATTGGGAGTAGGCACATATAAAGCTCCACATGTGCACACGTGGATTTATGTCCAGATCTATTGATAGAGCCATACAGATCCAGCTGTTCCGATCATAAGAGACTTCTACGTTTGCCAGGATGCTGGCTTGTTAACTGGTGTGGTTTCTAAATGGCATTTAATGCCTGATGACATTGGGCACATGCTGGTTTATTTCTACGTGTTTAAATATTTTGTTGGGCCTAATCAATTCAAATATGAACGGAAATAACTTCATCCTGACAAGTGTATGTATGCATACATACATGTATATATGTATCTATGTTTACGTGAAAGCATTGACAGAGTGGTGAAATGAACTCTTTAGGGCTTCTTCCAAAGCAGAATGCAGAAACAGGTCATTCCCAAATACTCATGTTTTTGTCTGCCTTGTCCTACTGTTGTCTCTCAAATAATTTACAGGGGTAAAACGTGACAATCTTTACTTTAGGTGAAAACAATGACCTTTATATCTGTTTTGAATGTCCCCCTGCAGTGTACATAAAAATATGTGCATATACATATGCTCTTTAAAGACACTGTCCTGAATCATGCCTTGACATAGCAGAAGCTGAATTACTGTACTACAGACTACACAGTGTTATGGAAATTTGGTAAGGCATAAAACAGATTAGGGATTTGTTAAATAAGAAAGAGAAGGTTTTATTGCCATTATGACTCATTTTGGTTGCGTTGCATTTAAATTTGCTAAATAGAAAGCTGTTATTCCCTGCAAAAAAGTTTTCTTTAAGTTTAGATAGTCTAAAACCATTACAGTTCTGTCTCTTCTTGCCCCGTATTTAACTTCCTGAACAAATTTTCTGGTCTAAATGCAGCAGAAGGGCTGCGTGTAAAGCTGGGCCACAGAGCTGTATGATTGGCACTTTGTAGTTTGTCAGATGCTTTTGGAGACTTCTAAATTCATACGCCCCTTTTTTGGAAAGAGATTTATGCTGTAAAATATTTGCTTCAGTGCCTCTTTTTGGTTTAGGTTTTCCCTGCAGTTTGTCCATCTTTTGCTAATGTTGTGTGAGAAAGTGCATGTTCAGACTTCTTGAAGGTCGTGTTTGTACATGATTTAGTAAAGTAGTACTCAAACTGTCTGGCTGGTTAGCACTTAAACCCATTGTATCACGTGAAATTCAAGTATCATCTCTGATCCTGGGAGTTGGAAAAATAGCTTTTATTTAAAAATCACAGAGCTTTATCAGAGTGGGTTTTTTTATTATTTTGTTTTGAATTTAAATTTCTGAATCAGTACAGACTTAGCTGGAGAGTCTTCATATCTGGATTCAACTAAGAACTTTTGTATGGTCAAATCACACCTCAGTTGTATCCAATTGGCATGCTGAGAATAGCTTCTAATTAGATGTGCAGTTGGCAGTAATTTGCACAACACAAACTTCAAGGCACGGTGAGGACAATTACAAACAACCGATAGTATCTACGAGTGGTTTTTGTTTTTATGCTGGCGAAGGTCAGAAAATGATGTTTAATATTCTGATGTTTAGGTCTTAACCAGGACTGCACAGGACTTTTACTGTGGAAAAATACCAGACCACGCTAATTTTGTGGTTAAAAAGCTAAACAAGAGTGTAAACAGTCTACAAAAATGTACTTTTAATCTGAATTATTGTAATGTTGATTGTTATGTCTATATAAAAGATTGCCTTGCTTTTTTATAAGAGTCATTCTGTATCAATGCATTCATTATAAATAGTATATTTGTAAATGAGCTGCCGCTGAGTCTTTTGGAAGTTTTCTAGTATTTCTAGTCCAATGTGAGCTGGATGTATGTTGTCTTTTGCAGTACCCCAGGTGATAAAGAAGTGCTTCCTCATTATATATTTGTAACTCCTCACAAGATGGTTTTTCAAATACAGTACAGGTTGGTTTTTTTTTTCATGCGTAGCAATTAGAGGAAACTTAGTGGATTGCTTCACAGTAACTACTTTATTCATCAGAGAGATAAATTACGCACCCTTATAAAGCAGATGTTGGTAAAATCTTTTACTCTTCTTTTCTACAGTACAGGAAGGCATAAAGCAAAATAACTACAGAACTTTCTCTCTGAAAAGGGAAATAAATCTCAGGTTTAAGTGCAAAATGCACTTGAGCAATGACAAAATTGAAGTAAGTATAAAATTGCTGCCTGTAAGGCAGCCACCTGCATTTAAACTTCTGGCTTAATAAAAGGAGGTATGTCAAAGGTGACATGACAGAGACCTGAAATGCATTTTTTTCTTTTGCTCTGTACAACTCACTGAGATAGGTGCTGTTTCAAGAAGGCCATGGTTATGTTATGTCCTGTGAACAAAGAAATAGGTTGCTATCCTTTGAAATCAGAGTATAAAGGCTTCAGCTTTTTGGATGTGGCATTGATGAGGATGACCCCAAAGTACTTGCTATGGTAACATGGAATCAGATTCAACTGTCCAGCAGTCCATGTCCAAGTGGAGGACATCTCTCTTGCTGTGATGTAGGGATCTGAGCTCGGTGAATCCAGAGGGCTCCCCAGTGCCCCCTAGCAGTGGCTGTCCTGTGCCACGGTGATGGCAGTGTCCCACCTCTCCCCATCTAACAACACTGAGTGGTGGTTAGGTGTGTGAGGGCACTCTCCTGCACCTCTGGAATACTGCTCAGAGCTTGCTAGCCAGAGCCTGTCGAGTTTGCCAAGAGAGAATCAGCTTCAGCAGCCCTTGATAAATTTGGCAAATTCACAGAAGTGCTTTTTTCTTTTTTTTTTCTTTTCCCTAAATCTATTTACTTCTAGCCTCTACAATATCCTGTGTCTAATAATGGTACAATGTAATTATGCGCTGGGTGAAAAAGTGCTTCCTTCTGTTTGTTTCAAACCACACCACCTGATTTCATTTGGAGAGTCCCCAGTTCTTCTTGTATTCTGAGAAATTTATGAAGGATCTTTCCTCTTCATTTGCTTTTTACTGTTCTTCACGGCTTTTCATGAGGGGGAGTGGCTTTCCATCAAGTCATGGTTCTAGTTTTTTTAATGCTCAAACAAACATTGATCCATTCTGGCATAATTCTTGTTATGTTTCTCCATAGTTTTCCAGCCCAGGTCCGACTCCTTTTCCCCATTCATGGTCTCTAGCAAGCTGCTTTGTTCTTTGCACTCCAGTCTGTAACATGAAAGTGCAGCTGTTACAAAAAATTGGAATTGAGTGGGTGATAAAGTTCAGTGCAAAATTTCGGTGGGGAATAATCCTACTACAAAATGATCCGATTGGGGTTTAGATTTCAGATGCCAACCACCCACTGCAATAATAAATGGTTTCCTCTGATCAGCTGTAGTGCTGACTTTCATCGTCTCTTGCGAGTAGGTTTGAGAGGCAGAATAGATACCAACTTTACGCAGGGATGTTGATTTAAATGTTGCCAAAGTTTAAAACTGTATTCATAGTAGCAAGAGTGTGTGGTTTGGGAAGATTTGACTTTGAGTGTTTCAGCTGGCTTTTTTAAACTGTCCAAGCTCAACGTTTTCTGAAAGCATTGAGAAATTTCTAGTATTGTTTAATTTTTCTTTTCAGTTGTAGATCGACACTGCACTGGTTGGGTTCCATTCTCCCAGGATGGGACCTTGCCAGCCATGATCAGTTTGTATTCAAATGCATCCACAGGTGAGCCTGGCCTCAGAAGAGCTCCAAATGAGTGAGAAGAGAAGAAAATTTCTGTTTCTGGCACGCTGTATCCTAAGGTCTGTATTAAGGCCTCAAAAAGAACGCAGGAGGTCACTTGGGCAACTCAGCTGAGACAAATGGATTGCGTTTTGGTGTAATGAATACAGCCTACATGCTTGAGGATACTGAGTCCAGTGGCATGTCCCAACTCCCCCTGGGAAGTTATGGATTTCTGTGCCTCGGTGTTTGGTGTGCAAACACAGACAGTGCTTTTGGGTTGGATGTGGTGGCAACAGCAGCCTATGCCAGGAAAAGAAAAGGTGTTAAAGGGATGGAGATGGTGAGCTTTGATACAATTAGAAGAGACAGGGTGCCTTGAAAACTCATTTATATTGCTTTTGCAAGTCATTTCAGTCGAGTAAAATATATCATCTCTTTATACGAGCCTTGCCTCACTTAGAATTGTAAGAGTGGGAGATAATTTGATTACTAAGATCAAATGATGATGTTTTAGAGGAGGAGCCATCTGGAGTATTTGAGTGAGCAGCTGGCAGCCTGGGCTGCACAGTTAATTATCTGACTGTATGCCTTGCAACTATTTTTCCACTGTAAAACCTTTTTAAGAGTCTTTAGAGATCAATCTACCCCACTCCCTCTGAGTAAGATGCTATCTGCAAAATTGCACACAAGTGTTCCGTTTTAAAAGCTCTTTCCACAACACCATCCTTTTCTTTCTGTTGGTAAAGTATTTCTTTGTTAAAGCTCATAACGAACCCTTAATTTGCTGTCCTTTGATAGTTTCTTCAGTTGACCAATTGGCTGCTTTGCTTTTTGTCCTGTGTTGTTACAGCTGGCTATGTGAAGTGATTTCCAAACTTAGCATGTGCAGTTTTAATGGAAACGCCTTTTTTTCAAGAAAATTTCAAAACACTGCTTGAAAGCAGGCATGGTACGAACAGCACTGCAAAACTCTTCCCTCTTTATGACCTAAGCTTTGTTGGATGCCCTTCAATTTATTTTCATTTTTTGTCCTTGCCAAGTATTTTAACTGGGTGGGAAGTTACAACTAAGAAGTTTGAGTCATCTGCCGTTGCCAGCAAGCAAAGGGCAAGAAGTTCAGCTGGGCAGGGAGCTGCTGGTAAGAGACAGCTCTGATGTCAGGCTTTTTTAGTCTGTGCTTTTGGGGTCTGCTGAGCTGTGCCAGCCTGCCAGGATGTGGAGTCCCACATGGTGCTGGTGTGGGGGCCAGTGTACTCCACAGTGGCCTCAGGCAGCTGGAAGTTTACCTAGAAGGGGTGAGAGTAGCTGGAGGAAATCCCTGAGAAGAAAGTTGGGCCAAGTGGTGAGTGGGTCCGTGCAGCCAGCCCTCCCTAGTGCCGTGTGTTGGAGGGTTTTGGTGCATGAATATCTACAGGATGGGTGGTTTGTCTTGGGTATCTATTGAGGCTCAGATAGGGACGTGTTTGGATTCAGAAATTCTGTGGCTGATCTTTGTCCAAACCTTTTAGGAAGAATGGCTTAGTTCCTGAGATGACACAGCACTAAGCAGTACTCAGAGTTCTGGAATACGTGCGATGCTTAGTGCTCCTCGCTTTTGCTTTAGGAAAACCCACATGCTCCCACAATTAAATGGTTAGTGAAATATTAATGAGAAAATGTCATTCTCATTTCATAGAGACATTTAATTCCCCATAAATATTTATTTTTCAAAAATTAGATTTTCTCAAGATATGTATGAAAGCATTGCTTACCCCTCCTGTTTCTAGCTCAGCTGAAGGACAATTCACACCAGATGGTGCCGATGGATCAGAGGTGGTTTTTAGCTGCTGAGGCCTGGGCTGTGCTGGTGAGGAGCTTTCTGGGGTGGCCCAGGCTCAGTTCCTGCTTGTGTGGCCAAAAATGGTTTGCAGGGCTGTTGGTTAAAGCTGGCTGAAATGCTCAGTGAGCTTTCTGGGGTTTTGGGGGCTGCTTCTAACCTTGCTGAACTGGAAGGGTGAGGTGAAGTCCTGATTCCGGTTGCAGTTTTCCTGTCAGTGCAGTTGGGATATGCCTCATGTAATGCTCAGGCACTACGTGGCAGTTTCTACTTCTTTGTGGGTGTGAACCAGCAAACTGCTTGGGCTTCATGAGTGGAAACTGGAGTTCAGGAAAGTTTGGTACTTCCCATCTCTTGAGAAATCAAGCATCTCTTCAAATTTGCTTTCCCTTTCCATCCAGTGGCATGAAGCTGTGATGAGGGTCAGGTTGG
Organism: Perdix hodgsoniae; assembly: GCA_035772895.1. Taxonomy (NCBI): domain Eukaryota; kingdom Metazoa; phylum Chordata; class Aves; order Galliformes; family Phasianidae; genus Perdix; species Perdix hodgsoniae. The sequence goes on from JAPSGF010000013.1 coordinate 3,147,854, forward strand.
ATACCAGGAAAAGGTTCTTCACCAGCTGTTGGTGGGCACAGGACAGGCTCCTCAAGGAAACGGTCGTGGCCCTGAGCTGCTGGAGTTCAGGAGGCGTCTGGGCAACGCTCTCAGACATATGATCTGATTTTTGGGTGGTCCTGTGTGGAGCCGAGAGTTGGACTTCTGATGTTCCTTGTTGGGTCCCTTCCAACTCGAGATATTCTATGTTTCTATGACCCTGCCCTTCATTAATTCATGCTGAAGGCTGGACGGCTGATTTCTCTTTTGTGTTCTCTTTTTGTGTGAGTGTTTGTAGCAGCAGAGATTCATGGTTGTTGGTATGCACTTAGTTTCCCGTGACGCTTCAGAGCAAGTCATGGATTATTTTGCTCTTTAGTTCGTGTGGCAATAATTTACCTTGCTGCCTTTGGTGTTCATGGAGAAAAAGAAAACTGGAATCAAAAAGGCACAAGTGCGGATGCATTATACCTCTTCTCTCAGTATCTTGTGTACCAGCCTGTCTTCTCTGAGTGCTTTATCCTGGTTACACATTACCGCCCTCAGTGTACAGTTCCCAGATAGGATAAATGTTTCCTGGGGAGAGAGAGACTTTGTGTAGCTGAAAAGCAGGTCATAATGCTGAATAAGCAAATAAATCACATGCTGGTGCTTAAACTTAATTTGAGCCTCACCGGAAAAAAAAATGTTGTACCTTGCAATCTGTACAGGGTTAATTGTATTGTAACCAAGGAGGGAACAGGCTCAGTAAGGATGATGGATTCCCCTCTGCGATGTGCTGCGCGCAGGATCTGCAAACCAAACAAGGATGGAAACCCCACCTCTGGAGAGAAGAGTCAGGGTTGGTTAAGTCCACTGAGGTCATCTAGTCCAACCATTGACCCCTACCACTGTGCCCACTGAACCGTGTCCTGGGGTGGCTGTCAAAGGGGGCTTTGTGCAAGGCTGTGGTTTAGGACTGGGGGAACAGTACAGCTCTGGATGCTGCCCTGCATCCTTGTCCCCCATCCCCTGCTACAGGAGGGTGGGAGACAGAGATGGACAGCAGCTGACACAGAGAGAAGGTTCCCTGCAGGTCCAGCTGCAGCTCCTGCATGATATCTCAGCGCTATTTGCTTTTGCCACTAGATGGTGAAATAAGTAATAAACGAAAGCACCTCAAGTCTCGCCGTGTTCCCTGGTGGCCTCCCTCCTCGTGGAGCTGTGCCAGTGTGCTCTGCTTTCTGGGAACGCGGCAATTCCAGGCAATTATGCTCAGTGCAGCTCAGCCTACAAGCAGTGCTGCTGCCACCCGGGGTGCTTTGATCCCCGCCTGCAGCACTGCCATGCTGGGTTCATTTTGGCCAAACTGGGTTAAACTGAGCAGACCTTCCTGCTGTGGGTGTGCCTGGAACGCTGGTGCTGAACATTTGCCTGGGGTGTGAAGGGGTGGAGGATGCAGTTCCCTCCCCACAGCAACCAGAGACAGGGACCTGCCAGGTGGGTGCTGCAGCCTCAGGGTGCTGCTGGCTGCAGCCTGGAGCATGGCTTTCATGGCTTTGGATGAAGATGGTGAAGAGCAGAAAGGGAAAGGGTAAAGATGTGGCGGGACCCAAGGGAGAGCAACTCGATGGAATGAGTTATGGCTTCTCAGCTGAGTAATTGAGTGCTAACCTGTCTCAGGTGTGAAACAAAAAGCTTCATAGAGAGGTAGCCTCAATATTCCCTGAAACATGGGCTTGCTATGTTGGTGAAAGGCGACATGCTGAGCTGCTGGGTCAGGGTTGGTCCCATTGAGGGAAGGCTGCAGGGAAAGCTGGCAGCAACACTGGCCTCTCTTCTTCACTTTCCCCACTCAGCATGAAGTGCCTGAGTGACATTTTACAGGAAGGTAAAGCAGTGGACAAACGTGATGCTCACATGAGCGCTGTGCCTGTGCCCCAAGCTCCACCACGCTGCAGCTGGTAGCACGGCAATGTTTGTCTTGGCTGTCAGCATTGAGCTGCACAACCCAACCTGCTGCTTAGAATCCTGCCCGACAGGGCTGGCAACCTGAGTGTGGCCCATGGGGAAACACGAGCAGGGTTTTAAAGCTGTTTGCAAAACAGTATGGAAGAAGCGGGTGGTTGCACGGGGACTGTCTCACGCTGGTTTGAGCTAGCTGTGAGGATCTGCTATGGTTGGTGATACTCAGCGTGCTGCTTTGCACAGCCAGCAGCAGGGTGCTGTCCCTGCGGCTCTTCCCATACCTATTTGTTCAAATAACTCAGGGAAGCACAGCCAACAGCCAAAGCTGAGCAAACCCTGTTGCAAAGCTCTGCAGAAGGCACTGCTGTGAGGTGGGGGGGGGGAAGAAGCAAAATGCACATCTGCGGCATAGCAGTGGGTGGGGAAGGGGAGGACTGTGGGGCTGTATGTGTGGGCAGGGCAAAGTGCTCGAGCAGCTGGTAGGGATGGACAGGGGGTGGCCAGGCCTGCTGCGTTTGTGATGATTTTTTTTTTCATTTTCAAGTGTGTTTTGTCTTTCCTTTGAAATAAGGAAAAGATGAATCGCAGCACTCGCAGTGCCCTCCTGGAAGTGGGCAGTGCTTTCGCTGATGGTGGTGTCGGGCAACAATGCACCCATCGGGGCCAGGTCTGAGTGCTGGAGGTCTGTGCCTCCTCCATAGCACCTTCTGAGGTATAAGAGCAAAGGAAAAAGAGGAAAGCAGTGTTTGTTGTGGCACAGCTCGGCTGTGCCCTGGGTCTGCAGCTCTCGGGGCTTGAACAGCTTCCTGGGCTGTCCCACTGGCACGTGCTGATGGAGCTGGGGCTGCAGAGCCCTTGCTGCTCTCATCAGCCTTGTTAGTAGCATGCATCCAAATGCTGAGCAGCTGGATGCCAGGGGAATGATACCAATTTTTTATTTACTGTTATTCCTCCTCCCCCCCACACCTTTTTCTCTACAGTCTTCCACAGACTACAAATGCACATTTCTCACCAAATCCCAGGACTCTGCGCACCGAGGCATTATAATTACCCTAACGTGTGGGATGGACACCTATCACAGCCCTCCTGCAGGATTGGGTGTGCTTGGGGGCTGTCCTGGGGGTCTGCACCTGCCCTGGTGCTTCCCACCATCATGGCAGAGCTGTTAGACAACCTGGACAGAGGCTGAAAGGGAGATGTGATGCTGCTGATGTGCTTACAGGTGCTGCTGGGGCTCCAGCTCTGCTTTCTTGATGTCACAGCTCAGAGTGGATGTGGCTGGGTTGAGCTTCAGGTGGGACAGGGGTTTCCAGCTACAACAGGAGGGAGAAGATTGAAGCAGCTGTTGTGATTTCATCATTTACGGCTACGCTCTGCCCAGGTTGAGGAATTTTGCTCATGGGGATGCGATGGGTGCTCCAGAAAGGCATGAGGTCCGTGTGTGTGTGTGTGTGTGCGCGCGTGCATCACTGTGGCCTCACTTTACAGACTGGAAGGCACCCTCTGCAGCTGGCACCTGCAAAATAGGCATCTCCCCCACTGCCCTCTCACCTGTGTCAGCTCTGCAGGCTGTGCCCAGCAGCTCCCACATCCCAGGCCCTGCTTTGAGCCACTGCTTAAAGCACAGTGTGGTGATGAGGGAACAGACCTCCTGCACAAGAACTACCTTTATTGGCTCAAACACCTGGCATGGTGGTTAATTGAGAGCTGCCTGAACCCTGGTCATCCTTAGAGACATCTAAAAGTGAGAGCAGAGAGCCCGTGAGTGTGAAAGCTGGGGGGCTACATGGGTTAGCATTCTGTGCGTGCTGAGACCTGGGGGCCACCACGTGTGCCACCACTGCTCTTTGCTGCTAACGAGGTTCTGTGATGCTGCTGCAACCCAGGGAGCGAAGCCAGCACACGGGGGTCTGAAGCTGCTCCCCATCCTCCTGCGTGGAGGGGGGCTACGAGAGCCTGCGAGGAGCTGGGGTGTAGCAGGAGAAACCCCCCGGCACCGCTTGCGGCTGCTGGCGTTCGGGCGCCGCGAGTCGGGACCTCGCGTGGGTGCTGGGCCACGAGGGCCGCTGCGTGCAGTGCGGTGCGGCGGCCAGCAGGTGCCACTGCCCCCCCGCGCTGCCTGGGGCCGCCGCCCGGCTGCTTCCCCCCGCCCCACGTTCTCCCCACTCGCGACGGCCCGAAGCAGCCCCACGGCCGTGTGTGCGTGTGCGCGAGAAGGGGCCGCGCGGGGCTCGGAACCCGTGCGGGATGGGGTGGCACCGCGCCGTGAGGCTGCGATGCTCGGGGGAGGGAGGGGAGTCGGGGCTGGGGGTGGGCGCGGGGCTGCGGGTGCCGGGGGCAGCGTGCAGGGGGCGGATGGGGCTGAGTTTGTCGGCGCTGGAGGAGAAGCTGCGGGGTCTGTGTGTGTGTGTGTGTGTGTGTGTGTGTATGTGCGTCCGTGTGTGTGTGCGCGGCGCGTCTACCCGCGTCCGTGTGTGTGTGTGTGCGTGTGCGCGCACCGGGGGCAGCTCCCCACGTGGGGCTGACGCGGCAGCCCCGGCCTGATCCGGGGCTATAAAACGGCTCAGCGGCGAGTGAAGCAGAGCAGCCTCCGCCGGCTGCAGCCCCGGCTTCGCTCCGCTCTGCTTCGCACCCGGCATGAGCCGCGCCCGCCCGCGCCCCCCCGGCCACCGCCGCTCAGCCCCCGCCCGGGCGGCGCCGCTGTAGGAGCGCGGAGCCCCGCGGAGAGCCGGGAGCGGCGCGGGTGGGGCAGGGGGCGAAGGGCGGGGGTGTCCGCGCAGCGGGGTTGATGTTTAACCCGGAGCGCCCGTTCACGGAGAGGGGCCACTTCTCCTCCATGGAGTACCAGCGGCAGCTGGAGGAGGAGGAGGGCTACCCGCCTCCCGGCGCCAACGGGACTTTCAACGACAGCGGGGCCGGGCTGGGATGGAGCATGCCGTACCCCCTGCACACCACCGTCACGCTCATCAGCCTGGCGGGCTTGCTCATGCTTTTCACCGTCTTCGGCAACGTCCTGGTCATCATTGCCGTCTTCACCAGCCGGGCGCTCAAGGCCCCCCAGAACCTCTTCCTGGTGTCCTTAGCCTCGGCCGACATCCTGGTGGCCACGCTGGTCATCCCCTTCTCCCTGGCGAACGAGGTGATGGGCTACTGGTACTTCGGCAAAGTCTGGTGCGAGATCTACCTGGCCTTGGACGTGCTGTTCTGCACCTCCTCCATCGTGCATTTGTGTGCCATCAGCCTGGACCGCTACTGGTCCATCACGCAAGCCATCGAGTACAACCTCAAGCGCACCCCGCGCCGCATCAAGTGCATCATCTTCATCGTCTGGGTCATCTCGGCCGTCATCTCCTTCCCGCCGCTCATCTCCATAGAGAAGAAGAGCGGGCAGAAGGTGGACCAATGGCCAGCAGGGTGCAAGATCAACGATGAGAAGTGGTACATCATCTCGTCGAGCATCGGCTCCTTCTTCACCCCGTGCCTCATCATGATCCTGGTCTACGTGCGCATCTATCAGATAGCCAAGAGGCGAACCAGGGTCCCGCTGAACAAGAGGGCGGAGCGCCCGGAGAAAAAGCAGAATGGCTTGGCTGACAAGGAGGACCTGCCAGCTTCAGCCCAGCTCAATGGGGAGAAAGCGGCCGGAGCTGGAGATGGGCAGGAGGGAGAGGTCAATGGCATAGACATGGAGGAAACCTCCTCCTCTGAGCACCAGGAGAACAGCCAGCCTAAGAAGTCAGAGAGACCCCTGCGGGGAAAGACCAAGACCAAGCTGAGCCAGATTAAACCTGGGGACGCTTTGCCCAGGAAGACGGAGGAGGAGAGGAGCACCAAAGGGTCCCGGTGGAGGGGCAGGCAGAACCGGGAGAAGCGTTTCACCTTTGTGCTGGCGGTGGTGATTGGGGTCTTTGTCATCTGCTGGTTCCCATTCTTCTTCACCTACACGCTGACCGCAGTCTGCAAGAGCTGCTCTGTGCCTGCCACCCTCTTCAAGTTCTTCTTCTGGTTCGGTTACTGCAATAGCTCCTTGAACCCCGTCATCTACACCATTTTCAACCATGACTTCAGACGGGCCTTCAAAAGGATCCTCTGCAGGATAGAGAGGAAAAGGATCGTTTGAAGGACCTGTGGGCAGGACTAATAATTCAAGACTTGTCAAGAGAGTAAGGCATGGCTTCTTGGGCTGTGCTTGCATGGGATGGTTTCCTTCAGCTTGTGATCAGGAAGCCTTCCAAACCTGAGATGAGCCCACTGAAACGCCCAACAGCGGCAGCAAGGAGCGGCAGGCAAGTGGAGGTCTGAGCCTGGCACTCAGCTCCCAGGGGAGGACGACTTTCGATTCGCTCAGTTTACTTTGTGAGGTTTTTTCTTTTGCCACAGAGTCTCTCAGTGGATATTTTCATGACTGCTCAGTTTGACTCTTTAAAGACAAATGACGCACAGCTCCGTGAGATGAACAGCAAAGAGGGAGTATGCCCCTTCAGAGGTGTTGGCTTTTTATTTTGTTGTATCTTCCCCTTTCTCTCCCCCTCCCCCCCCCCCCCCCCCCCCCGTTGTATATGTAATTAATTTTAACCCCCTTGTAAAATACAGTATTGTATCTCTGCATCTGAATGTCTTAATTTCTGTAAGGCAAGCAGCTTTGAAACTGTGAATGCTTTAATTATGTTTGACACCTGAAAACTCCCTCTTCCCATTCCCCGAAATCCCCTTTACTCAAAACCAACAAAGAGTTAGAGCAATTTCCCCTGCCTGGCAAGTGGATATTACCAGCATTTCCATTTCCAATGTCCTGCTGTTCTTTTTTTCTATTTTTTTTTCCTTTTTTTTGGCTATAGAGCTTTTTTTTTCTTCTTCTTCTTCTCATTTTTCTATTTTCTTTTTTCCTCTTCTCTCTGTCCTGCCTGGTTCTGTTGAATTCAGTGCTGCCCGTGGTATGATAAGGCTGAGCTATAACTTCCATGTCCCTACCAGCTGGAGCAGAGCCGTGGGGCGGTTGCCGTACAGGCGGGCACCCAAGGGCTGCTAAGGGCTCTTTCTCACACCGTGCAGAGCTTGGGACCCAGCCAAGCTCCCAGCAACTTCCCCTCAGCTGATATTACACCGTATGGAAGAGTCAAAGTGTGTTCAATGCTAACTCGGTTCCCCCACCCCCGACTGTAAATAGATAACATTTCAAAGCAAACGTCAGCGCTCCGTATATCACGCTGTCTTGTTTCTATTGATTTTCTGCTGTTTTAACTCCCGCTGCGTTTCCTGAGTGAGGGAGAGTTAAGTTCGCAATCTGAAATGCTGAAGCATTCCTCTTGCAGTCTTACACAGGGCAAAGCCCTGAAAGGGGGAACTTCACAACAGGTTCCCCAGTATTTTATAGTGTAAGTGAGCTTTTTTTTTTTAAATTAAAAACAAACAAACAAATAAAACAACCACAAAGTGTAAATAGTGAGGATGGAGCAGGAGAGGGAGTTAATGCTGCCTTTACACTCCTCTCTTGAAGTGTCTTTCAGCTTTTTCTGCTCAAAACTAAAAACACAAAGAGAACAAATGTCACATCCTTCTGCCATGGAGAAATTTCTGGAGAATGCTGAAAGGAAAATCTTCCTGATCTCTCTTAACAAACAAGTCTGCAAGCCTCCTAACGCCACCCATACAGCTCTTCAGTGATGGCAGACCGTAGGAACTGTTTGGAGAAAGCAAAGTTTAAGTCTCACGTATGGGATGGATTTGCCTTCTGTAGGGTTGTGTGGTGCACAGGAAGAGACTTTAAAGCGGCCCCCTTCTTACTTTTGGATGTGTTCTGTTGATTTTGCGCCCTTCTGACTTTGTATTCACTTGGAGGGTGCCTGGATGCACCCTGGGACCTGGCGAGCAGTGTTTACATTCACTTGCGTTTTCGGAGTCGAATCCTCAAAAGGTGAGGAAAGCAAATAAACTGTGCTTGACTGTAAAAACAAAGCAGAAAACACAAGCAGGGGTTGCTACAATGGATGATTATTTTTAATAAATAAAAGAGTGTTTACAGATCAAGCGTGAAAGCCTTCTGAATAATCTGTTTAGCTGTGTTGTTTTTTTTTTTCCAGCTGCTCACCGATTCTCAGGCAGCTTTGCTTTTGACACTGCTACAAGAACACGTTGGGAAAAGCAGTGGTGCTTTCTGAAAGGCGTTGTGACAGCAGGTAGGGAACAATGGCTCGCTTCATTGCGCAGGGGCAGGGAAACAAATGAGTCCTTGGTGTTTCTTGTTCCTCCCACCCCCTTTCATGGCATGGTAAGAGCATTCATGTGTTTCTTAGAGAAAAGAGCTTAGATGTGATTTGCTCCTCAGAAATGCAGCCTGGCCCTGGTTTTGCTTCTCGCTGGGGCTGCCCAGCTGTGGCTGTTTCATAGCTGATTGGTTGAGAAGGTTCGTAATAATTAGGTCGCAGATGGGATTAAAAGTGATCGGGCTGGAAAGAGCTATTCCTGCATATATGTGGGAGTGCCCACATGGCCAGAGTGTTTCGCAGGCCTGGAGGGTGTGATGGAGGCAGGTGTCCTGCTGGCTGCACCCCTCTGGCTGCAGGTACACCTGTTGGCTTTGGTGGGTTTTCACAAGCAGACCCCGGGGGAGATGTAAGAGTTGGCAATTGAGTGGCCATCAGTCACACATCCCCATCCTTCTGTCTGCTGGCCTCCTGGCCAAGTCTCTAGCTCAGCCGGTGTTCTGGTGGGTCTGGGCCCGGGCCTTTGATGGGCTGTCACTGTGCGCAGCTAAAATATGGCGGCTTGGTCCCAGTTTTCCATCAAATGCAAAAGCAAGGTGCTTTTGGGGTTATATTCTTCCCTACCCCTTGTGGTTTGGCCTAGCCAAATAAAATGCCCCAGGAGCTGTGGTGGGTGCAGGCAGTGACTTTTCCATCTGCCATGCAGAGCTGCCTCTCCATCCCTGTGGCTGATGTCTCAGTTTCCACTATCCTGCTGCCTTTGCCACCTGCTGATTCTTTTGTGTTGAGCTGCTGGACATTTGTTTTCAGATCTGTCTTGAGCCCTTTTTTATTGGCTGGGGGGATGTGTCCAAGCTGCAGGGTCCTGCAGGCTGTGTCATGGAGGTGCTGTGGTGGATGAGGAGTGGCCCTGAGGCATTGGAGCTGGTAAGACTCAGCTCCAAGATGTCCCTATGGGTGAACTGCAAGCTTTTCCTGCAGAGCCAGCTGACAGCCTGCCCAGAGCTTGTTTCTGACCCCTCTCTGCTGGCACTCACACTTATTGCTGTGGGGTTTTGCCCTTATTTTCTGAGGCACAAGGGGCTGGTCATATTGAGGAGCCTTTCCACGGTGACTCAAGCAGAGCTGGACTTGGTCCTAGTCACTCTACTTGCAAATCGTGCATTTTTCAGGCCTGAGAAAGCTCCTGTGGGTTTCAGCCCATGTCCCTCAACTGTGCTGTGCCAGGAGTGCTTCTGCCCACACAGTATCTCCTGTTCCAGGGCTCACTGGTGCTGGTGCCCCATGCTGTCCCTCTTGGGTCAGGTGGTGGAAGGCAGCCTGGGAAGCTCTCCTTGTGGCTCTTCGTGTTATTTTATTTCTGAATATTCCTTGCTCTTTTGCTGCTGGAAAAGTTCAAAGTCTGCAGAGATTGCTCCTGGGTTACAGGCAGTGCCCTGGCAGATGTGGTACTGCTCCTGCTGCAGACCTTGCTGTGCAGCTGGTTTGTGGTGATGCTCTGTGAGGTGCCAGGTCTGTGCAGCTGCTGAGCCTTACTGCCAGGTCAGCAGAGAGCCCAGCCCTGCGGCACTCAGCTCACAAATGGAGCAGATGCTGACTGCTCTGTGAACTGCAAGGGCAACGGGCTGAGCCACAGAAGTACAGGTGAGATTAAAGCTGTGGGAAGCACCTTAAATCACACCTTGGGTTGGGCTGCAGCTCCTGAACCTGGCTGGTCCCAGGACTTGTGCAGCAGATGGCTGTGGGGCCCAGCACAGCCCCGATTTTGGGCTTCTCTGTGCGGGGAGGGAGCTGGGCCCAGGCAGTTTACTTCTGCCAACCTGTGCTCTGCTAATGCAGAGATGGCTTCTGGGTTTTCTCCCACCTTGTGCCATGCCCAGCTTTTCAGATCTGCCTTGGCTTGAACATGAGGTTTGTTTCATGGCAGCAGGTCTCAACTTCTGCTTGGGGCAGGAGATGGCAGGCGGTGTTGAATGGAGATGCTGACATTTGAGCTGGTAGTTCAACATCCTTTCCTTCTGAAGGGACCTTTTTTGGTATTTGAGCAGTCCCCCAGCAGTGCTGATTTCCCACACGGGACCACCAGTGTGTGAAGCCAACATCGCACACCAGGGGTTGCTGAGGTGAGTGGGGAGTGGTACCCAAACTCTACAAAGCAGTGTGAGGATAAACAGGAAATGGAACAAGAAGGCTTCTCCACTACTTGAGCAGAGGCATAGGTGTTTGTCAGCAAAGGCATAAACTTGCTGGTTTTTACTGGCTTCAAGGAGCTTGCTGGCTCTGGGTTTGTCTGTGTGGTGGTCAACTCCATATTGATCAGGTGAGGGGACACTGTGTTCATGGGAGGGCTCTGAAGTCCTGCATGGCTTTGATGTCAGGGAACACAGAGCAACAAGGACCCCTCCCAGGAAGCTTGGGGGCTGCTGGGTGTTCAGGGACTTTGTGGGGCCAGAGCTGCTTTCTGTGCTGAGGGAGAAATTCCACTGACACGTGTTTCCCTTCAGCATTGCTCCAGACGGGAGGAGAAGCTCTCAAAAATGTGTTTTAAGTCAAATGCAAGAATAAGTGCAAGCGGGACTCATCAGGAGGTGAGCTGACCTAAACATCCCTCCTTCCCCATTTGCCATTCTTGCAGCATCTGACTTGCATTGGCTCAGGCACAGCTGGGATATGGCATTGGTAAGGAGCAGCCCTGCAGTCCTCCAGAGCCCTGGGACTCGCTGTAGAGTTTGCTCCCAGAGATGAGAAACTTTTGTTTTTAATCAAGTGCTACATGGAGAATTGATTGCTCCTTTGCTGATTGAAACAGTGGTGATTTGCTGGGCCGTGACTTTATGGCCTTTTTCCTGTTTGCTTTTCAATTACTCTCTACAGGAAAAAAAGGAAAAAGCTCTCCACCACAACCATCTCTGAGAAAGCAACGCCTGCTGGAGGCTGCCTTGCCTTCCATCCGCATGCACTGAGTTGCTGCAAAGCATTCAGCTATTAAAAACCAATCCTGCCCTTAATATTTTCAAAGACTGACTTTTGATTTTGTGTGGCCAGAGGAGTTAAAATGACTGGTATAAGCAGAATAACCTGACTTGCTTACATTGAAGGCTTGGGATCAGGGCCTTCAGCATTGCTGTCTCGGGACAGTGGAGATGCATCCATTCCATTCTGAACAGCAGTATAATTGTTTTCATTGCTATTTCCTATCATTTGAGTGAAATGGCTTTAAGGCAGCACAGCAGAGAGGAAAAGAAGCTCAAAGCTGCTCTGCTCAACGGAACGTGCACTGAGGAAGGCAAGGTAAGTAGTGCTGTGTGCAGGGCAATCCTTCATTGCTGACTGCTCTACCAGGGTTAATTAGGAAACGAGTTCTGGCTGGTGAGACTGGTGTGAATGGACCTTAATCCAATAGGGTTTCCTTCTGTAATATAAAGCAGTAGCGACTGCAGGTGTAATGGTGGCAGCTGACTTCATGGTCTGGTGTTAAGTGAATTAAATCCTTTTGGGGTAGAAATGATCTGTTCCTATTTTAGCCCTCCATCATCACCACCTCACCCCAGAATTCCCCTTCCTCCAGCTTAGCTTCATGGATTCCTGCTGCACCGCCTGGGTGTGTGCATTTGTGGGAGGTACAAATGAAGTCCTTTGAAGATGAGAGGTTGCCAAGCAGGGTGTGGAAATGTTGGTGTAAACCAGATGATGTTACTGTATATTGACACACAAGAGATCCTGCCTTAAAGGGCTGGAGGAGGCCAACAAGGAGGTCAGCTCTCTGCCATTGCTGTTAAGATCTTAAAGGTGGAAAAAAAAACCCTTATTCATTGCCACCTCAGTTGGGATGGTGTAAGCTGTCATGTTCAAGTTATCAAATGTTTGGAGAAAGAGGTGAGTTTTTAGCTGTTGTTTATTCAGACCAAGATTTAATTAATATTAAATAGATTAAATATTTGATGAAAGAGCCTGAAATTAAATATTTAGCTCCCTCTTCCCCCCAGACTGCAGCCTCAGTGGATGTTTGTGTGGGCATCTTCTGAGCATCAGGGAGTGTTAAAGACCCAAGCTGCAAGAGAACATCACCTGCAGATGGGAATTACATTGCTCTGGGATCCTTATCAGTCCGTGTGGGAATATGGCCGTCCTTTTTATGGAGCTCTGTCCCACTGGGACCTCAGATCTTGCATGAGTGGTTGTCTGTCTGCTCTTCTGCCGCATCCCTCTCGAACCAGCTGGGAGGCTTCGCGGTGGGGACGGGCTTTCTCTCTGTGATAGGAAATCCTGCAACATGCACTGTGCTTTTTTTTTTTCCCCTGCGGCTGCTGGTGATCTCAGTGCAGGACTGTGAGTGTGGCCATGTGAACAGCTGTGCTGCTCTTGGCGGCACTGCTGCCAGCCAGCAGGTCCCCAGGAATGGCCCTGCGTGGGTGGCTGTGGCTTAATTGGGGAAGAAAACAATAAAACTTAATGCAGTTGGCATTTCCCTCTTTGTCAGACCTGAGAAAGAAAACCGCAGCAAAACCAAGCTCTTCAGCCCTTGGCTTTCTGTTTGCAGCACTGTTCGAAAAGGCCAGTGGTAAACCAAAGTATCTGGAAATTCATTATAATCTGTGTGAATGGTCTTGTAAATTAGACATGGGCCCCTTGGAGAGTGCCCTCGTACCTTTTGTACTGGTTAGTTGGTGCTGGTTGGGTTATTTATTTATTGACTTGTGCTGTGGGTGCTTTATTGCCTTTGGAAGGATTAGGGCTGTGACCTCTACATTCACCCTGCCCAGGCCTCTGTATGCCACTGTCAGAAATCAGCTGCTGGGCCTCCAGGGAAGCCAAAATATACCTGCTGGTGAGAGGAGGCTGATACAGAGCCCGTGGTTTGGTCAAACCAAAGATCTGCATGGAGCTAAAGGTGCTGCCCACCTGCATGCTGACTGAAGTTCCCTATGGAAGAGAGAGGAATTCATGTCACACTTCACATACACCAAATTCAAATATCTTATAAATATTGCAACACCTTGCTTTATCTGTAAAAGCCTAGCTTTGCTTTATAACCTAGAGTGACAAATCCATTCTGTTCCTGCAGGAGTAGATATGGTTTCGTTTGTTAGCACAAGGGTACTTAGTTAAATTATTTAGAATTTTTCATGCAAGTTAGAGCATGCTGGATGGGCAGCCATGGCTTCTCTTCAGCCACTTAGAGCATAGAGGAAGATATATAGGTTTTATGTCCCATGGTCACCCCTACCTTTTGCTGGATGATGCCTGACCGTGCCTGGTACCACGTACAGGGTCATGCCACCTCCATGTGGCTGACACAGGGTAACTCACAGGGCCCTTTGAGGTCTCATTCCTCATCACACGTCAGATGGAAGCTTCCCTTTACATGCCATAGCTGGTGATCCTCACAGATTGATGTGAAAAGAGTGTGCAAGGCACAGAAGTAATAGGACGTGCGCAGCTTGTGGGAGCTGTTTGAGCTCCTAAGAGGACTTTGAATGTCATCCTGCACATTTGGGCCAAGGAGATGGTCCTTGCTTGGGGTGGCAGTGATGTCCCCAAGGCTTACAACATCACCAGAGGAGTTGATGGGCCTGTAGGCATCTCCACACCGCAGCATGTGTGTGTGCAACTTTAGGGATGCAGGGAAAGAGCCAAACTCCATTCTTCCAATTCCTCCCTTGCTGCGGGATGCTGCTGCAGCACCTTATTAAACCCAGGCCCTTTTTCCAGGGATCTGATAAAAAATACCCAACTTTGTCTTTGTTTCTATTGATCACCTCCGTGCTTCTGGGCCTTCTCCAGCTCAGTTGCCAGCAGGCAGCAGAGCCCCAACAGCAGGCAGAGTTCTCTTCTATCTCACCCTGCCAGGCTTCCAGCCAGGCAGTGAAAATGGTTCCCAAAGCAGATTTGTGAGTGCCCCTGGAATGACACAGCCAGGAGGACAGGTCAGAACCTGGCACTGCAACTCACTTTTCCTTCTCGTGTCAGGTTGTCAATCCATGTTTAACTGCAAAGGACAGGTAGGGCTCCCTGCAGACTGGGCAGCTCCTCTTGTTGCACCGACTTCAGTGGCACCATGAATGGATCACTATCACCCATAAGTGGCCCTCAGCTTGGGGCTCCATCTGCTCAGTAAGAGAAGTAGGCTGTGACTGAGCTGACTGTGTTCTTGCCATCTGACCCCTATGCAACAGGAGCTCAAGGACAGTCTGATTAATGCTCTTCCAGGATTGGGTTGTCTGATGCAAACAGTTTTAGAACTATGACTAAAGTGGGAAAAAAAAGTTGGAAAAGACCCCATTTGTGATAAAAGCAAAGAAATCTATTTTTTGCAAATACCAGTATAACTTCTTCTAAAAATATTATCTTGAATGTCTGCTAGAGAATGTGAACCAAATGTGATTCCAAACAGTATGACACAGCTGCCACTTCAGAAGAGGAGGAGATGGGAACCTCACGGTGGCAGGAGATGTGCTTATGGGTACCCTAAGCTATGGGTGGGTGCAGTCCAAAGCTGCTAGCTTCAGAGAGAAACAGGGATGCTGGTGAGCAGGGATTGCCTACAGGCAGCAGAAGTGTCCGTAGTTCCCACTTTGGTGAATTGGAACCATCTGGAGTATGCAAGAGTGTCTCAGAATCAGGAGAATGGCATGTGGATAGCTATGAATTCCCATAGGTGATGGTGTCTGCTTAATCAAAAAGAGGAGTCATACTGTTCAATTCTGTTTATTTATTATTATTATTGTTATTGTTATTGTTATTTTTATTTTTAAAGCAGAGGCAATATCAGTGGATGGGGGAGAACGAGGAATGATCCTTGCAAGAGAGGCGAGAACAGAGCTGTCCTTCTGCAAACCACTCATCTCCTTTTTGCCATCCTTCCCTCTCTGTGCCCTGCCTGAGACTCACAGAAGCAACAAGGTGGGTTTTTTTTCATCCTTTTCACATATTTCTTTGCCTCAGCTTCCCAAGCAATTTCCTTCTTAAGCCGGTAGCTGCAGCAGTGCTGCCAACACCGTGTTCAAAGTGAATTCAGGTTGCAAACATAGATGCTGGTGCTAAAGCCCTGTGAATGATTGAAACCTGCAGGGTACCCTATGGTATTAACTCAGAGAGTGTACGAGTGGGTTTGGATTGTCTTCTGTCTGAAGTTCTCACTAATACAATATTAATCTCCGCTTCAGTTTTGCCCTTTCCAAGCAGTGATCCAGAAGTCCTGTGGGTCTCCTAAAATCTTACAGGGGATTTTTTTTTTTCCTTTGGAGCTGACAAATGTGAGTACGTTTTATTTGAAACGTACTGAGCACTCTAAGCAGCACAGAAAAACACGCCCTACGAAGTGCATACTTCTTTAGTCCTGTCTGATGGCTCCATTTCATCTTCTGTGTGTCAGGGAAAGTCCTCCCTGCTGCCTTTACCGCTGGAGAATGTGGAGCACGCACATCATGGCACTGGGGGCTTTCCTAAGTGACTTGGAGCAGAGTATGGCTCCACAGGGGAAATGTTCTCTTAGTCCTGATTGATGGAAATCAGTTCATCTGCTTCTGCCTGTGTGAGAACGTAGATGATGTCATGATGGGACCAAGAGGTCCAGATGGCATCAAGAGTCAGTAATACATGATCTAATGGAGGAGGTCGGTAGGCGTCAACTGCATTTCCCAGGGGGCTTTATCAGGGTCTCACCTTGGTGAGACCATTACACAAATCCTTTGGTATCATGCATCAGGGCAAGAGAGAAGTAAGTTGGAGCAGGGAGGGCTGGACTGCCATATCTACCCAGTTCCTTGGGCTGAGGACGGTGAGCAAAGCATGTTCTCACTTGGCAGCTCAGAGCATGCTCTGTGCCATTGCCTGGCATACTGGTCCCCACACGACCGGCCCAGGAGCACCTTTATGGGACTTAAGTAGACCCTGGAACATCCCATGTCCTGTGAGCTGGATGTCCTCAGAGAAATTCTCATTCCTGAGGAGAAGAGTCATTTCAGCCAAAAACACACCTGATCATAAGGAGAAAGCCACAATATTCCTTTAAGCCATTTTAAACAGATTGAATAACTGATGGGAGTGCTGGGAGACTCTCAGAGCCCAGCTGGGCCGCCCCTCACTAAACCAACAAACCAGCACCAGAAGGCGTTTTTCTTGTGACATGTTTTGGTCCTGTCACTGGGTGTAATTTCTGTGATCGCTTTGTTGTGCCCGACTGCCTTGTTTGGGGCGTGACGGGGAGGAAAATCCATCTTTCAGTAAATACTCTTTGAGCCACCTGCTGTCACAGCAGATTGCTGCGTGCTTCTGTTTGCCCAGAAAACCAAAGCTGCACGTCTGAGATGTCAGGTCTTGTTGCTTACCTGATGCTGGCCTGAGCCTTATGAGATGTGGATTTCCAGGCGGGAGGAGTAGAAACATCCTTCAGCAGAAACATCCCTGGGGCCTGGCCTGTCTCAGGCTCTGCCTGCAGGAGGAGAGGCTTCAGCACTTACCTGGGAAGTACCCAGGCGCTGTGTACTCAGTTCTCCTCCTGTGCTGACATCTTAACCCTTTTGCCCTTTCATATGGAACGTGTGTGCTCAGCTGCATTAGGACCCTTGGGGGGGTTTCTTATTTGAGTTCTGGGTTTCCCCCCTTCGGGTTCTGTTCTGCAAAGGCAGGGGCTAGAAACGTGCTCCTGAGGTTCTCAATGGCTGTATCTATGCATGAAGCAGCTGGCTTCGGAGGCAAATGCTCACTCATCTTTATGCATGTCACAGATTATTAATGTATGGCATGGCCACAATGCATCTGGAAACAGCCCAGCTCTAACTGTTTGCTTCCTGGCCTTGTCACCAAATCCCTTCTGCCAGGTTATTTCTGCTTTGTATCTGCTTTCTTCTGGAGGAAATTTTTTTTAAAGTGACAGTACTCTCATGGATTTTGGCAAAAAAAATAAAAATAAAAATAGGGAAAGGAAAAATTTTCCTGGCAGAATCCTTTCTTGTGATGTAGCAGCTGCTGGGGGAGGAGAGCTCCCTAACTGCAGGGCTTCTCTCTGGAGGAGTCTGTAGGCTGAGGATCAGAGCTTGTGCTTCTGCCCATGCTTCGTAGCACAAGCTGCCTCCCTCTGGTGATGGCCAAATCAAGCTTGAAATGTGACATTCACAGCTCTAAATTAGACACATGCAGTTTCACTTTGCCTCCAGAATCCAGGCCAAGCGGATGATGTTCTTGCAAGATACCTCCTCAGTGACGTGCTGGGTTGATCCAGGGCTTGGGGAGTTCAGCTTTAGCTGTCAGCAGGAAGGCAAGCTGAATCACTTGGAGAACTCAGTGTTGGCAGGTGGTGAAGGGAACCTCCTGGCCAGCTTGGTGGGAAGCAGTCAGGAGTGGATCTCTGGCCAGGGACTAGAATGAGACCACAGAAGATGACAGCAGTTGCTCATCACTTGTCTGGATTTTCATGAGCTGTAATGTGCAAATATGCTATGCTCTCCAGTTTTTTTCTTGCTCTGATAAGCCAAAAGCCACGTCTAAGTTCT
Organism: Perdix hodgsoniae; assembly: GCA_035772895.1. Lineage (NCBI taxonomy): Eukaryota > Metazoa > Chordata > Aves > Galliformes > Phasianidae > Perdix > Perdix hodgsoniae. The sequence goes on from JAPSGF010000013.1 coordinate 3,165,498, forward strand.
GAAAAAAGTTCCTTTTCCCGCATCTTCCCATCTTCATCTCTTCCCATTTCACACTGCTAATTGCACCAGCAGGATGCCCTCCAGGCTGAAGGCTATTCTGGGAGCAGGGTGAGAGGAGGGTGTTGAGAGGGAACAGCAGGCTGTGCATTTTCCTTCTCTAACATGATTTGTCCATGATTAATGCACGTGGAAAATAATCAGCACATTCAGCTTAATTCTGTCATATTATTAAAGGGATGAGAGCAGGGGGAAAAAGAAGAGATTGTTCTTATTTTATCCCCCTTTAGGAAGGAGGTCAGATGTTGTGTGAACATGGCTGGGTGGCGGTAGTCGAGAAGCAGAGAGTAAAATTCGTCACTGATGGTTGTTTTCTTTTTTCTTTTTTCTTTTTTTTTTTTTCTGGAAAAGGCAATGTTTGTGGTGATGCCAATCTCAGAACCGTGGGGAACGCAGAGAGGGATCCCTGACCCTAGCAGACCTGCCCCTGAGGGGCTGAGAGATCTGTGAGGGAAAGAAACAGGCTCTCTGCTCCTATTATCTGCCACAGAAGTCTTACCCCTGGCATGCACTTTGCTTACTCAGTCATGCTTTACTTCAGGCTGATATCCTGGGCTCAGCTGAGCAAGTTTGAGTGCCCCTCTTCCTTAAACCCATCCCAAATCTATTTTGTGTAAACCTAGTTCAGATATATCGTTAAATCACAGAATCCTTTGATTTGGAAGGGACCTCCTGCGCTGAACAGGGACACCTACAGCTCCATCAGTGCTCAGCGCCCCTCCAGTCTGACTCTGGGTGTCTCCAGGGATGGGGCACCAGCACCTCTCTGGGCAACCTGTGCCAGTGCCTCACCACTCTTTAAGTTAAATAATGAAGCACTGGCTTACTGGAGAGATTGTCATATTTCCCCTGCTTTTATAATGCACTAAATAAAACACAGAAATGACTGATATGAAAAATATTAGAAAATCCTGTTCTGTGATTATAATTGCATTTCTTTCTGATTCAAAAAAACTCTGTTGGCTGCTTTTTTAATTATGGTTTTTTTTTTATTATTACTTTCAATTTGCATTTTTATTTATTTTCCATTTCTGATAATTCCCATTTACCAACACAAAATTAACACTCCTTGTCCCTGCTGAGCTTACTGCTGTTGATTTTTTTTTTCTTTCAGTTTTCTAATTTTGCAAACAGTAGCTAGACTTCTAGCATGGTGCATTCCTACTGGTGCCCATGTCTGATTAGAGAAATTATTGCCCATAACTGCTTAGTACCAGAGTCCACAATCTCACTGAAAAGTGAGACAGAGATCTTTTGATCTCTGAATCAAGCTATCAAGAGTAATGGGGTACTATAGCATTTAACAGTCAGACTCTTGGATATTGGAGTCCAAGGTCTGGGATGCTCCTGCTTTGCTGGAGAGCTGGTGGTAGTGTGGGTGTCAGCTGCCTTTTGGGGCATGGCAAAGCCTTGGGAATGATGCATCGAGGGAGCAACCCCTCCAGCACTGGGCCTGCTGTGATGCTGGCGGGGCTGGTGGGTGGGGTTTGCAGTGTGTAGCTGGGAATGATGCTGCTGCCTGGGGAGGTGATTGCCCCCGGGGGGCTGGGACCTAGCACAGACTGTGCTAGGGCTGGGTTTCTGGGGACATCATTGACGGAGACCAGGTCAAGACGTTAGGTTTGTTTTTTCAAATGCTCTACTGTGATCCATTTTGACTACAGAATGGAAATTTGCCTTTGCTGTTAAACTATCCTTGCCACTGAAGGTGCTAGACCTGGCTTCTGGAGGCTCCTCTTCTTGAAGAGTGGGGTGAGAGGCTCTGAAGGGGCTGTGTCCTTCTGCCACTGCTCTGGGACAGGTAGGACTGAAGCTTTTCCAAGCCAGATACAGCAAAGAAAAGCTTCAGGACCTCTGGAGAGGTGTCAGGGAAGGAATCACATTCTACTGAGAGCTTAGAAATAGGCTGAATATTTTTCTCCTGTCAGGTCAACTTCAAGAATGTGCAGCAGGTATGGAAACTGAGATCCTCCTTTTAAATGTTAGGGTATAGGAACTAAACCTCTGCCAGGCAGACCTGAAGAGCTTGATCCACAGCTCTGCAGTGGAGAACCCACAGGAGAACCCACAGGCTCTGCCACATGATGAGATTTTCTCAAAAGGTCAGGTTGGCATTGAGGAGAGTCATTTTGAAGGATGCCCTGTGGTTGTTTTACCCTTGGTGACAGCAGTGAGCTACCAGGTGCCCTTGGGTAGCCAAAGGACAGCTCAGAGCACCTTGCTGGAATGGCATCTGGTGGCAGTGAGACCATCCCTTAGATCCCCTCAAAGATCAAAGAGTCCATGTGGAAAGAGATGTTTGGCTCCAGCCACAAGAACAAGTACAGGGGTTTTCTGTCCAGTTTTTTCCAAATGGGTCTATTGCCTCTGTAGGGCTCGCTGGTCCTGTATTTGCTAAACGTATCTGAAGGGGGAGGTGTTTTTTATTGGAGAAACCTGCCCTCACAAGATAAACCCTGCTGACCTTTTTTCTTCTCTTCCATGTCAAGCACAGGAGCCCGTGGTGGTGGTCACAAGATCACTTCAGCAACTCAAGCAGTTTGTTGTGTTGTTTGTAAAAGTCCAATTTTCTTTTTGAGGAAAATCAATACAGCTCATTACTTACCTGAGAAAAGATCCCTATGTCAAGCAGCTCCTCATTCCACTGGAAGGCAGCCCCTGGGAGGGTTTGGCCACTTTTCCGAGGACAGACAACAGGCTGATAGCCTTTGTCTTAAATTATCCTTTCTGAACCAAAACTGCCCCACTGAGAATACTGATCAGCTTCCCACAGGCTGCTAAAGAGTTGCTCAACAAGTGAACACCACCCACATCAAGCAAAATCCTGGAAAAAAAAACAAAGCAAGACTTTTTTTTACAGCTGACATAATGACTGTAAGTTCTTATGCTGCTTCTGTGTTAAATTCTTTCTTCTGGGCTCCGGCTGCATCATTTTTGGCTTCAGCGCTAGGAGGTGGGAATTATCACTACGAGGCTGATAGCCAAATGTTCTTTGTCTAGCTGGTCCTGAGTAGTGAGATCTAGCCCAAAGGCTTGGATCAAACTTGCAGTGTGTGTAAAATCTTTCCACAAGTGCACAGAGTGTTTTAAGGTTGGATATTTTGAGAAGTTTAGTCTCCAAAAGAGCAGTGAGATACTGGCACAGGCTGCCCAGGGAGGGGGAGAATCACTGTCCCCAGAGGTGTTCAACCATGGAGATGTGGTACTGAGGGGTTAGTGGGCTTGGGGGAGGGGTGGGTTGGAGTTGGACTTGGTGATCTTAGTGGTCTCTTCCAGCCTTAATGATTCTGTGAAAGCAGCTTTGGAGGCTGAGAGGGTTTGAGGCTAATGGATAGACAGTGCCTTTGCCTGTTATGTATACGTAAAGCAAAACAGGAAAATTCTGTTAAATAATGCAGGACACACCTCACAAGCTGTCCTTAAGATCTTGTTTCCGACTGCAGATCATTTCTGGTTGTATGGGCTGTGAAGAGACCAAGTGATACCAGACTCCTCTGGTGTTTGATGGTGGTTATGATTACAGTGTGTATAACATCATTATTTGACTGCAATCACAATAGCATGGGTGGTGTTATGTCTGACTAGCTGATTAATCATCTGGAGCAATGAGCAAATCTTCCACTTCTTTAATGATAATTAATATGTAGAGCCAGATCACAGTTGTCTGAGGGTGGAAGAGATCAAGGCAAACTGAGAACTGTTTGGCACCTTCAGGCTACAGGAGGATAAACACATGGAGCAGCTGGGACAATTTTTCCCTTTTTGCTGTGAGGTCCGGATTGAGGTGGGTGTCTGAGCTGCTGGAGACAAGTTGGTCTGGTCGGAGTTATAAGGGGATGCTCTGGTGTGTAGTAAAGCTCAGTAAAACCCAGGGCAGAGCCTCTGGGCCATCTTTTCCTTTCAGCACTAAATTTTTTTTGGCAGTCTGTTCACATAGGTGTGTGTACCTCAATTACACCGATCATTACCAAAAACCATGCTGTGCTTTTTAAAAGGTCTGGCTTTGAGGAAAGAGCTATTTAAGATTGTGGGATATAAAGCTCTCCTCCTTGCAGTGGTTAACCAGAAAGCCTTATGCCAGCATGACTGTAGCTACCCAGGAGTGAAGGGAGGAGAGAAATTCATTAGTATGATTGGATTAAATACCTGCTGTGCTGGGGACCTGCCATCATGGCTTAGTGCCACCGTTGTCTCCAAGCAGGTGGAGTAGCTTTCTGATTCTCCCTGCAATCTGGGTCACATACATACTGTTCAGATTGTCTGAAAGTAACTCATGGGTTTGCTTGTGGGAATTTACAATTCAAATCAAGAGAAGTTGCAGCCTCTCTCCCTCATATTGTGATTTTCTTTCCTCTCCTGATACAGCAGTGATCAAGATGAAACATTAAATGTCCTCCACAATGTAATTATATCTGGTTGGTTGCAATCAATTCTCTCTGCCTCGTGCAGTTTGCTTCTTCTTTCTTTTCTCTTCCTGTAAAATAAATGGGGCCGATTCTCATCTCCCCTGTGGGCTGGAAAAGAGACACAGCCAGCTCCCACGTGAACCTACCTGCTTAACAGGAACAACTTATGGAAATGAATGCTCATCAAAAACCCCAAGCAGTGCACACAGAGTGAGGAGAATGCAACTAAGCTCAGATTAAGGAAGAGGGAAATCAGTGCCCTTCCTTATTTTTCTGCTGTGCACTCATTATGTGCCCACATCAACATATTTGGGTCAGGGAAAGCGATAATGACTCTATTTGCCAAAGATAACCTGGAAAGTTTGTTGCAGAGAGACTGGGCTCTAGCTTTCCTAATGCCTAAAGCAATGCTCTTGCTAGCAGGCCACAGTTAAACAATGATTTCCAAATCTCAGTCTCTTCCAGGCTGTTTAACAATTCTGTATATTTTAAAATGGTCTTGTGTGAGCATAGGTCTTGAAAGGCTTTGTAAGTCAGAAAGTCAGATACGTTGAACCCTGCAGGACACAGCTGTGTTCCCATTTGTATTAACGTAACTCTGGTTGCATTGTACTTGGAATTTTATCATCATATGTTGAACACTAGATCATGTTCACATAGCATCGGGTGGAAGATAGAAAACCCTGAGCACAGCAGCCCCCAGCCCTGTCTATCAGTGCCTCTGTCCTGGGAACCATCAGACCTTCCTGTAAAAGAGGTGTATTAGAACTACAACCACTTGTTTAAAAATTAATCAGATCCTTTACGATCCTTTAGTCCTTGCCTTATCTACTGGAGCTGTACAGATTGCTGTGTTTACAGCTGCTCCCCACTGCCAATGTTGCTTTGTTTATGATACAGAAAAAAAAGCAACAAAAGCCATGTCATTTTTTATTTTCTGACTGCTAGTATTACTTCACTTGTTTTATATTTTTTCCACATCCATCTAGTAGACCGGAGATAACTCAGATGAAAAGGAGTCAATTATGTGGTGCCTGGGATACTAGAAGTCTGGACATTATGACCCAGGAAGTTTCTCTCTGCACCATGCTCCCAATTTGTTGGATTTTTTTTTTCTTTAACATCAACAAATAAAACAACATATCCTGGATACTCTGCCGGCAATTACAGTCAGCTTATTTGCAATAACTGGCTTGGAAGCTAGTATATCTCCAAGACTTCAATTTTAAGCATATATACATTTTACACATAGTTTTAAAATTAGGCTATTTTTACTCTTTTTTTGTTGGTGGTGTTTTTGTTTGTTTGTTTGTTTGTTTTTTGGTGGTTTTTTTTTGGCTTATTCTGCTTCTCATCAAAATTTGAAATCTTGCTTACACCAAATTTTTGCACACGTTCTGAAATGAATCCAGGCCAGCAATTTTCCATGTTTCCACTTGAGGAGAGCGTGGTATTTTACAAAGCTTTCTTTCCCACTTCATGCTTGGTGAACCTACTGCCACTCATACCAAGAGGAGAAAAATTAGGTCAGCGCTGAGTCCTTGGAAGCTCCGTGCCAGAGCCTGCTGGGGCTGTCAAGCTCTTTGTCCAACAGATGAATTTATCCCTGATGTATTGCTGTTGGCTTCAGGAAGGTCTACGCCTTGGGCAAACGTCTCCTGCCAGCGTGATTGCAATGCTTATGTCTTCCTTCCTGAGCAACGTTCTGCCTGGAATGGTGAGTGGCCAAGCAGTTATGACTGTGCTTATGAGACTTGCATGTTTTTATTAGTGTTTTTAAAAGTCGAAGAGAAACTTACACATTTCAGTATTAGAAAGTATTGAGAAGGAGGCTTGGAGTAAGGTCACCAAGTTTTTGGTGACTAAGTTTTGACCAAGTTTTAGGATACTATGTGTGGGAGGAATTGTGAGGGCCTGGGGGAGGCACCCTGCCCTCTTCCTCAGGACAGCACTCATCAGCAGTCGCCTTCCTGCAGGGACACTTTCTGAGAGGTAAGTGAGGGAGAGCTGGTCTGCAGACATCATCCTGCAGGCTCCAGAGCTGCTGCCTAGCAGACTTCTTCAGAAAGATATATTGCTGAAGGGAAAAAATGACAAGAAAACAAGCAAGCAAATGCAGAATATGACGGGAGTAGCCTTAAGTAGGTTATCTTAAGTGAACTGAAAGTCCTCTTGCTGTACCACCCCATTTTAAACAGCCATTATTATCAATCTTCTTTTTAATATATAATAAAAGTGAAAGAAAACACAACACAACCCACACTTCTCTTGCTGACACGTATCCAGGAGGTAGAGTGAACTGAAAGTTTAAAACAAAAAAAGAAAAAAGAAAAAAAGTAAATAAAAATTTATTTATAAAGGTAAAGTAAATAAAATCCTGAGGGCAGGAATTAATCGATGTGAAGAGTGGCAGGTAAAAGTAGTGCAAACACTTGCTGTAAAAGCATTGGATACAGTAATTCCCACAGGCTCCAAAGCTGTTAGCTAATCAGATGGCGATGCACCATATGGTTCGCTGTGTAGTTAAAAAGAAGAAAAGACTGAGAAAGGGAGAAAATCTCCAAGAATCCAGACAGTAAGCATCGAACTTCCACACTGGGGCTCTCTGGAAGAGAGGGAGGCCATGGCCGAGGCTGTGACTCACTCCTTAATTAGCAGGGCTAATGGCACCGTGGGGGCTGTTGGCGGGGTTTCATGATGGGACCAGCCGTGTGGCCTTGTGCTGCTACACACACATAATACACAGTAGGTTAAATATATACAATTATATATTGTATGTTATACACATACATAGATTATATTGTGCTCCTTTATGTAAAAACTGTATTGCACATCTCATAGATCATAATTTATTACAGCTAATACATACATTCTGCTTGTTATATATGCAGGTTCAGATCAAGAAATGCTTAAGTATTGCCACTGTCTTACCAGGTTTACAGGCTAAAGGTACTATAAAATGAGGTAAGATCATCTTCTTGCTGACTACTGATCACTGATCCTTCAACTTCAAACTGGCTGGTAAGATGCTGCCAGTTATCTGCGCAAGTTCTGGAACCTGTAGGACTTCCTTTATTCAACTCACTCACCTGCCAAAAAATCAACCATAATGGAAAAAAAATGTGGTTAGTTTTGAGCTGAGTTCATGAGCAGAACTCCTGGTCTTTGCACAGGAAGAATATTTCTTTCCCAGCATGATGTGGAGCTGGGCTGCAGGATGCTTGGGGGGTGGATGAAATGCACACCTGTAAATACTGGGGACAAAACAGTGGTCAAATAAAGGAATTGGATATTTGTATGCATCTGATAGCATCTGACTCTGTCATGTTGGGCACCAAGGGGCTGTTTGTTTCTCCTTATATTTGTATCTCCTAGATCTGTTGTTTTTTTTTTTTTTCTCTTTAAGCAATTATTTGACAGTACTTAGCATTTGAAATACACTTGCTGCATAACTGCTGGCCTGGTCTGGTCTGATCTGGTCTGGTGGTGCAGGGAAATATCTTTCCTGCAGGACAGGGGCTCTGGGTTGCCCCAGCCTTGTTGTGGGACTTAAACCCTGTGGAGGAGTCAGGGCTGGGCATGTCCTAGCAGGACTGACTGCATGAAGGAAGCATCTCTGTTGGTACACATGTACAGCTGCTTCTCTCAGGTCTGTCTTGTGAGCAGGTTGTCCCCTGGGCAACCTCATCTAGTCCTGAACTAGTGGTTGGCCACACTGCCCACGGCAGGGGAGTTGGAACTAAATGGTCTTGATGCGAGAAGGATGTCTGACTTCTGGACTATGAGAAGTTGTAGTTCAGTTGTTCAGTCCTCAGCTGTTTCTCTGCTACGAAACCTCTTCTTTTGTTCTACTTGAAGCCCCTCTGAGAACCCTCCCAGAATGATGTCTCTCTATTGCCCTATCCAGCTGCCTGCTTTATCTTTCTGCAGAGATACCTGGAGCAAACAGCTTTTCCTGGACTTCAGCCCATGAACCCACCTACGATCTGATTCAAGTGCAATCATAAAGGCTAATGATGCTCCATTGTCTTGAATTATATCTACATTGCACAGTGTAGCAGAGACCTATCAAACTAAGCATAAGTGAATTTAGTCAGCACAATAAGCAGTTTAGCTAAGCTACCATGGGGCTGCTAAAGGGTAATTTACCCCTTCTAGAAACAGATCAGCAGAGACAAATCTTAAGGAAAAAAAAAAAAAAAAAAAGAGTGAAGAGAAGGCTCTTGTATTATAATTGCAGTTTTTGTAGTGGTAGAGCAAAAAGGATACTTCACATCTGTATTTAATCAGCAGGTAGTATTCACTGTAGTTATACAGTTCAGTCCATGGGCAATGAGTATGTTCATTCTGGTAGTGGAAATAGAAGTATTTTCGGGGGGGGGGGGGGGGGGGGGGGGGGGGGGTGTAGGAGGACTTAGAGCAGCTTTATCTGAGGAAATCCTCATGTGTGAGAAGTGCTGAGCTGGATAGGAGCCAGCATGCAACCAGTTTGTGGGAGGAGCTGATTGAGGTCATGGCTGCAAAAGCAAGTAAGCGCTGTTGAACAGCCTGAGAGCTGCCTGGGATGAAGGATAACCAAGCGGCCAGGCATTCCAGGCAGTGAAGGAACCAACCTCATCCTTTCCCATTTCGTTAGTATTCCCAGTGATTTCTCCACCTGTCATAGTCTGTATTTGACATAGAAGGATGAAATCATACTCATCGCTTCCCCTCCTACTCTGCTTGTGCTTTGTTTAATTAAAATACGCTGTGGTTGATTTCAGGATTAATTAATACTAGGATTAATCCATAGCTACTGCTCAAAGAGAATGTTCTGGCACTTTTGACAAGATGCTTAAGCTGACACAGGTCTCATGTGTGACGTCTGGGCTTGAAGACAATGCGGCATGTGCATTATCCTGCCTTTGGACATGTCAGTGCCTTGTCTTCATTTAAATGGTCCTTGGAAGAAAGCAAAGCTTAAGCACTGAGCACCTTGTGGACCAGTGTGCAATGGACATCTCTGGGTTTTAGGAAGGTCTTCTCCAAGACTAAAAAAGCTGTGAAGCTGAGAGCCAAAGAGCAAAAGACTGACTTGCTGCTGCCTGAATTATAAGTTGGAAGGCCAAGAGCAGAAGTGCTACAAATACACCAAAACTCCTGTGCCAGGAAATTTGGCATCATGAGAAGCAGACAACACAACTTTTCTTTAGATACATACAAATGGACAGCTTGACGAAAGCAATAGATAAGGGACCACAGCTTAATGCTGTTTGAGTCTACTTTATCCTTCAGCAATGTCAAAGGCTATGTTTGGTCATGAAATGTGGATTTGTCACCACATTCCAAGTTCTGACTGCAATTATGGATGCAGTAGATCTCTTGCTAGGACATGTGGTGAGAGATTTCCATGTAAAGATTCCTTCTTGTCTTATGCCCTGAGCCAAGGAAAACAGAGTACTCGAACAAAGAAATCTCATAGCAGGAAGAAATGAGTTCATGAATGTATGCTGACCCTTCACATGTGTGGGGAAACTGAAAATGGGCACTGGACATAGCCCTGCCCTTCAAGTGGCTATTTTTGATCTTGTTTTTTAGTAGAAGATGGAGGAATCTGTAAAAGCCTCCCTGTGGGTGCAGGAAGAAAGAAAGGAAAGGAGGAGAATATAGAAAGACAGAAAGAAACAAGGAAAGGCAGAAGGAGTGCAGTCTTTAAAGAAGGGTTTACATCAATCCCTGTATTACTGGAACAAGCACAGTCAAGTGCAAAAGTCATTATGAGAATTCATTACTTCTAGCAACCTATGGCAATTAATTCTCTCTGCCAGCAATACCTTACAGCAGTGTCCAGCTTGTGGCTAGAATGCTGGAATGCAGAGAAGAGATATGGCAGGGTATGAATACTTGTCTTATAGATGTTAAGAAAATTGAAGAAGATGAAAACAGTGCCATGGGAAAGAAAACAGTTAAGTGGGAAAGGGGAAAGAACAAATTGTTGGCAGAGATGAATCCTCTTGGCACCAAAGTTCAGTGCTGCATCCACAGGAGAAAACACCTCTTCCAAGGATGACAGATACTCTCCATCTCTTGTTTCATAGCTCATCCTCCCTGTGTTGCCACAGGAACTCTCAGTCATAAGCACTTTATTAGCTCAGTCCTTAAATGCTCCAGGAAGGAAACAACCTGGGTGAGCAATCCTTACTATACTGAAATAGACCAAGAAATGCTGAGTCTGGTTTAGACCAATAACTCTGTAAGCTTTTTCTCACTACTACAAGGAAGGGTGCTGGTATTTATGTTACAACCTAAGTGGATTTTCTCATCACGCTTTTTTATCCTTTGCATTCAGGGCCATTCTAACTGTTTTCCTAGGGAAACAAAACAAAACAAAACAAAACAAAACAAAACAAAACAAAACAAA